>JANUYF010000004.1:14153226-14771880 GCA_026167975.1 Phrynosoma blainvillii | reverse complement strand
GCTATGTACAAAAGCTGTATAAATGTAGAATCTATGGAAGCCGTCGTAGCTGGTGGTGGTTCCCATGTCAGTAGGGTGGTGAATCTGCTCTGGGTTCGAAGGGGTTTTCTAAGGTGCTGGACTTATTCGGGGAAATCATTCACAATGTTCACAGAAATCACAGAATTTTAGAGTTGGAAGAGACCGCAAGGGCCATCCAGTCCAATCTCCTGCCATGCAGAAAGACAGAATCAAAGCACACCCAACAGCTCCTTTAAAGTCCAGAAGCAGATTCTCAGCCCTACAAACATGGAGACAAGGGGCCTATTGTCTTCAGAACCTTGGATAGCTCTTTAAACCTGGAAAGGTTTTACTGCCCTGGAAGCCACCAGCCACCACTGCTGCCTGGACATTTCATCTTTCTTTCTCGGGGGTTGTTTCTCTTTCCCAAGTCATTTGGGTGTCCAGTCAAGATCCTACTCTTAAGACTCAGCACTTTGAGCTTGGTGTCTGTCAAGAAAACACCATTGGTTTGTCTGACAGATCCATGTGGAGGAGGGAGGGATGGTGTCAGTTGCCAAAATCACTGTTAAATCAATGTTTACCTGGGCGGTTGTTAATCATGCACAGTGTAATTGAGTCTCCTCCAAGTCTCCAGCAGGATGTGTCTCCCCACTCTCATTCTCCATCACTGGCAGGTGGCTGTAATTTACTGCTGTGTTTGCACTTGAGGGAGAAGAAAGGGGGCCAAGAACAAAGCACCCCAGACTGAAACATATAATGAACAGCTCAGGTAATTGGAAGAGAAGTGCTGGGAGGCAGAAAATGCCATTGTAGGTGGGCAGGAAACACAGGAGGGAGCCAATGCTGCTGCCAGCTGCTGTGGAAAATGCCCTTGAATCTTTCACACGAACCACGCCAGCCCCTGATTTAGGAGCCTGGCAGAGCTGACAGTTAAATTAGGACCTGCAGTCATATGAGATGGATGGTATTCTTTGCATAAGGGATGTAGTGAAAGGCAGCAGCGCTGTTGTGCCTGCTGAGCAACATGTGGCAATTGTGCTCCTTCCCAGTTCCAAAAGTCAATCATTAAAATATTAGGCTGAATGAATAACTGTGGTCAACCAGGGCATGAGAGAACTTGAGAACATTGAAAGAATCACAGTGGATCAGACTAAAGGCCGGTCTAGTGCAACCTTTTGCTTCCACTCTGGCCAGTCAGTTACCAAGGAGAAGTCCCTAAGTAGGACATAACAGTGCAATTCCACCCTCCCTCTGGCATCCCCCTCCGATGCATACTGCCTCTGATACTGGAACTGATATATATATAGCCATCTTGACTAGCAGCCTTTCATGGTCCCTTCCTCCATGAATTTATCTAATCCTCTTTTAAAGTCATTCACATTGGCAGCCATCACCACATCCATTGGCAGAGAGCACCACAGTTTAGCTATTGGTTTGCAGGAACAAGTGCTTCCTTTCATCTCTCCCACATCTCCCCATCATTTAGCTTACATTGATGGCCATGAGTGCTGGTATGATGTGCAAGGGAGAAAAGTTGCTCCCCGTCTTCTCTCCATGCCATGTGCAATTTAATGGACCTCTTTCATGTCTCTCCTTTCTCACCCTAAGCTAAACAGCTTCAAATGTTTTTACTGTTCCTTGTAAGCGTTATGGCAGTGTTGGCTATGTGATCAGCTGCCCCACACGACACAGCTTGGTAGAGCAAGAGAAGACCCCTGCAAGTTTTTAAAATTGTTTTCACATTGATAGCATCTGGTCTGATATTGACATGGAGACTTTTGGCACCATACCATCCTTTCATGACACAGGTGAGAAAGAGAGTATAAAAAACAGGGGGGGGGGGGGAAATCTTCCTTTCTCTCACAGTGTAATAATCTAGAGAAAATTACTGAAACTGTTCAGTAGATTTCCAGAAACCCAAATGGAAGTCCTTCTGTGCCCTACCCACAAGATATTAGTGGGGACAAGACTCTCTCAAATGCAAGCTCAACACTCTAACCGTTATACTCTTCCTATTTGGGGAAATGGAGAGAACAAAACAATGCAATGGTTTGAACTGCTAAAAACCTGCATGTTATGTTCAAAAATAAGATCCCACTCAGGGTTTCTAGAAAAAGGATGTAAGTGAGCTGGGCTTCTGCCACCATACAAATGAATTTGGGAGTCATCATGCTCAAAAGTTAACAGCTATGCAGTGGCATTAAAGGGTTCATTTCTATTAGCGATTTCTTGGATACTTGTATTCACTTTGCAGATTGAGGCTGGGTAAAGATGTGAAGGGGCAGAACTGATGGGGGAGTTAACTTTTCTCTGTTGTTAACTTTTTTGCACTATTCTCATTACTCTTATGGGGAAAATGGGTCACACTTGCACACTCGGATTTTCTTTGTTTGCTTCTACACCATATAGCCTTTGGGAATCCATCTTCCATTTGCCTTGGTCTGATAGGGAGTGCATATAGACTCAGATACTATGTATGTCCAATGATAGGGATTTGATTTGATTGAGGCCCAAAGGAATCTGTCTGGATAGAGTTCACGGGGGGACCCAGTTCTACCACTGGCTGTGAAGGGTCCTGGACTCCACTAGCAAAAGGGCTGGAATGCTTCACTGCTGTGTACCACCGGCTGTATCATTTACCATCAGTAAAGCTTATGCTATCACAGTAATTTGTGTCAGTGTTTGGCATAGAAGGAACCCTTAATGGAGCCTGAAACTACACCCAGCTTCAGATCAAGATGAGGAGAGAGGGAACATTTCAGGGAAGAATGGGAATCAGGCCAGAAAGTGGAAAATCAGAAAGTAATACCCTAGAATACACCAGTTGGTATCTTATGCATGCTCAGTTTCCCCCATGTAAGCAACTGGACACGTAAAATTACCACATTCAGTTCAAGACTCATGAACAGAGTTGTGCATGTACTGCCACTGAGTCTGGATGTGAATTTTTCATGGATGCACATGTGATCTCTGCATGAAATTGCATTGTGCAAGGGTATATGCACCCATTTGGTGATGCATTCAGTTGTCAGTAATACCTAAATCTGCATGCAGAGATTTATACCATTCAATCACAATAGAGTTTCCCATGCAAATTACTCTTCATCACCTCCATTGCCCAGCCTAAATAATATAAAGAAAATCAATTAATTTGAGATATGTTGCTGGAGAAGAATGCTAAGGTTACCATGGATGACCAAAAAGACAAATGAATGGGTCCTAGAACAGAGAAACCCTGAACTCTCTCTGGAAGCCAGGATGAATAAATTGAGGCTGCCAGACACAAGAAGGCATGACTCACTAGAAAAAACAATAATGGGAGGAAAAGTGGAGGGCAGAAGAAAGGGAGGAAGAACACATACCAGATGGTGAAACCCAATCAAGGAGACAAAGGAAACCATGGGCCTGAGCCTGCAGATCAGTTGAGGGGTCATCCACCATGGATCAAAGTCAACCCAAAGGTAGCTGACAACAAATCTGCTTCCTATCTTGCACATTCCTATCACTCAACATATGTTGCCATCTCTGCTAAGCATGGCAATCTGAGCCTCAATTTATTCTCTTGTCAATCTGCTCATGCAATGTGTCAATAAAGCCCCATGGACTGGAATGCTGATGATTCAACACAACTCAAGACCAACAAGGGCAGCCACTGCCCAGATTGCAATGGAAAGCAACAACAGTGAAAGCCAACAGGGAAGTAATGAGGGCACAGCTCAGAGGCACCAATGCTGTCACCTCTCGCTACCAATCTCCCACACATAGATGAAATTTTTAGAAGAGGCATGGGGAAAATATCCTTCTTGAACTTCCAACTTGGAAAAGACTTTTGAAATACTGTGGAAAATCATCATGTGAAAAAGAAGGAGGTGGGTGATACCATCCCTACCAACTCCTTTTGCCATCTGGACATGTCATCCCTGCAAGTCTCAAAAACTTAAAATTATGCCATAGCACTGGAGTGGTGATGATCTGCAGCCTGGATGGCTGCAGCACTCTATTTCCAAAGCAATACCGTGTTATTTCCAGTCACCTCCTGGGTTACTGGGAAAGACTGATAATTTTATCATGAGCAGCCCCCCAAAATAGCTTATTATGTTCTTGCGAAATCTCTGGGAACTGAAGTATTTTGGAATATGTGCATATACATAAGGAGATAAAGAAAGCCAGCATGATGTAGTGGTATGAGCATTGGAGTATGACTCTGGAGACCAGGGTTCAAATCCCGGCTTAGCCATGGAAACCCACTGGTTGACCTTGGGCAAGTCACATCCTCTCAGCTTCAGAGGATGGCAATGGCAAAACCCATCTGAAGAAACCTGCCAAGAAAACTCCACAATATAGTCACCTTAGGGTCCCTACAGGTCAGAAACGACTTGAAGGCACACAACAACCAAGGAGATATATCTTAGAGATGGGACCCATGTCTAAACACAGACTTCATTTATGTTTCCTATACACTTTATATACATAGCCTGAATGTAATTTTATACAGAAGATGTTTTAATAATATTATGTATGAAACAATGTTTGTGTAACCTGAACTATCAGAAAGTAAAGGTATCACTATCTCAGCCACCCATGTGGACAGTTTTGGATTTCGAAGTATTTCAAATTTCAGAATTCTAAATGAAGGAACCAGCAGTTTTGGACAAGGTCAACAAGGGATGGGACTTAAGATCTGCATTTTCTTCTTTGGCAATGATAAACAAAGAAATGCACATCGCACTTGGCAGTATGGCCCACTGCACATAATGAGACTTATTTTGGAATAAGCACACATAGGATTGCTGGACTGCACATTATGGCAAATAAGCGAGCCTCTGCAGAGGGGATTAATTTGGAGAAAACACAATTAGTGGCATCGTTTATACAGGTTGCATAAATCAGCTGTCCTTGGAGAAGAAATCGGTTTATCTTTATACAGGAGCTTCAGTCTCTCTTTAAAAAAAAAGAGTAGAATATTGCTCCAGCAACAATAGTACAAGACTGCAGTAAGGGATTAAAACAACTTTTTTGTAAAAACTTGAATAGCAACTTGAAGCCCAAAACACATATCTTTGCAGGAGCACCAGGATGTTGGTAAAAAGATTGCAAAAGGTATCCACGTATCTGTATCAGTGAAGCATCATCACAATCATCATCATGCCTTTTCCCAGTCTGGGGCTCAATGTCGCTTTCAACAGTTGAAGCAAACAGAGCTAAACTATAATAATAATCTCATACAAAGGTTAAGTTAAAAATGTAATTTCGCTTTCAAAAATTTAAAACCCATTAAAAATAGACAATTTAAAAAAAACAGCAAATGGAAATCAAGCATATACATAAAGCTTTTTCACTTTGGACAAGCAGTCTTCCAAGGCCTGCTGAAATAAAAAAAGTGTTGCCTGCCTATGGAAATATAGCAAGGAAGGTGCCTCTCTGGGGAGGGAGTTCCAGAGCCTGGGAGCAGCCACCAAGAAGGCCCTCTGCTGTGATCCCTCCAGATTTACCCAAGATAGTGGTGAGATATAAAGAATTCTCTACAGAAGGTCTCAAAATACAGGAGTGTGTATAAATCCATACTTATTTTCATTCCCACATGCAAGAACAATGAATTTCAAGTTTTCTCCTCATCTGGGAAGGAACTAAAACAACTTTTCTGTGAAGACTTGAATGACAACATGAAACTCAAAACATGCATCTTTGCACCCCAATCTGTTTCTTCCATTCTTTACATTTATTCATTTATTTTAATATATACCCCTCCTTTCTCCCAGCATGGGGTCTACGGCTGCATCCGGACTGCAGAAATAATCTGGTTTGACATTACTTTAACTGCCATGGCTCAATACTATGGAATTCTGGGATTTGTAGTTTTGTGAGATACTTCACCTTCCCTGTCAGAGAGATCTGGTGACTCACCAAACTACAAATCCCAGAATTCCATCACATAGGTAAAGAAGCTAAAGTGGGGTTGAACTGCTTTATTTCTGCAGAGTGGTAGCAGCCTAAGACCGTTTGCAGCCAGTCTAAATAGCTGGGGGGGGGGGGGGGGGATAAGGTTTAAATCATTTTTAAAGCTCAGCTAAGTTAAACCAAACTCTGTGATTCCACAGGAAATGATGGATAGGGCAAGTCAATGGGTGCCACAAAGGAGCATCCACCCTGGCATACTCTACCAATACTTGATACTTCATGTTTGGCTATCTTCCTGTTTCTATTACTCAGCTATTATCATTCCAAATTTGCTTCAGCAACCATCTCTAAGGAACATATCTTCCAACATTTCATAGACCTGGCCAGGCAACAAGAGAACAAAAATTATTACTGAAGAACAACATACAAAACTACTATTTTAAGTAGAGAAACCCTGAGTTTAGGAAAGAAGAGTGCCAGAGTGGCATAGTGGTTTGAGTCTTGGACTATGACTCTGGCGACCAGGGTTCGATTCTCAGCTCGGTCATGAAACCCATTGGATGACCTTGGGCAAGTCACATGCTCTCAGCCTCAGGGAAAAGCAATGGCAAACTACTTCTGAACAAATCTTACCAAGAAAAACCCATAGGATGACCATAAGTTGGAAACGAATTGAAGGCACACAACAACAAGTCCAACTGTAGTCCCAAACATAATTTTCCAAAGCTCCATTTAGACTAAAACTCCAGGGGATTTATATGTGAAATAGTCTGAGAATCTCAGTATAAAGTGATATTCCAAAATAGGGGCAATTGCACACTTTTCCAGATGTGTTATAATTTGCACACATCAATAGAGACTCAGATATTATTTGAAACCTACATAAACAGGAGTTGCCCCTAGCATTCTGCTCAACGGTACTATCAATTGTCAATTCAGCAACATTATTCTTTTTCATTTTATCTTTTGCCACTCCAGTTGAAGAGGCTATCACCCTTCTGAAATCTCTCTGATTTCTCTTTTCTTTCACCTCTCCTTACACTCCATTCCCTTTCCTCAAGAGATGCTGGCTAGGATGATGGATTCCAACATCCATGGAAAGGACTGAAATGCTTTCAATGATTCAACAGAAATGTAACAGTAAAAACCAACAGATGTTTCTTGGCTCGATTGAAATTTAGAAATAAAACTCACCACACATGCCAATTGCAGCGCATTGAATAGATCATCAGTGGTAGAGAATAAGAGTTCATCCCCCTTTCCTGATCTCTCAAGTAAGGCCTGAAAAGGGCTTCTTGGATTAAAGTTTGAAATCCCTGGCCCCACATCTTTGCAGGACTCCTAAGAGTTGTGTTTGCAGAATTGTCACAGGTGTCAAATCCACAGCCAAAGAATATATTTTCTCTTGTCGTTATCTATGGCCATAAGGAAAAGAGTTGGCCATAGCTGGCCATAATTGGTCTGTAGGGAAATTTCATTTTTAATGGAATGTTTGTAGCAATTAAAAAGCTTTTAACTGAATACAGAGTAAGGCATTTGTTTTCCCTCCACTCTTTGAAAAGTGAAAGGGGGATGTTAATTATTATTTTCTCTTTACGGTTGTTTCAACTGGTAATTGTGCCTTTGGTTTTCAGAGTGTTGAAATGGAAAAGCAGGTACTTTGTTGACAAAATCCCATTGATTGGCAGACAATGCTTTCACTGAATCACAGAACTGGAAGAGACCACAAGGGTCATCCAGTCCAACCCCCTGCCATGCAGGAAGACACAATCAAAACAATCCCAAGAGATGGCTATCCAGCCTCAGTTTAAAAACCTCTGAAGAAGGAGACTCCACCAAGGCAGTATATTCCACTATTGAACAGCTATTACCGTCAGGAAGTTCTTCCTAATTTTGAGGTGGAATCTCTTTTCCTGTAGTTTGAATCTATTGCTCTCTGTCCTAATCTCTGGCACAGCAGAAAACAAGCTTGCTCCATCTTCAATGTAACATCCTTTCAACTATTTAAACATGCCTGTCAAAGAGACTTTCAATAGCTGAGTGGAGTCTTAACAGTTTTCTTGTTTTTTATGTTATTGATTTTAATCAACATTTTGTTTCCAATCAAAATTTTGTTGACAGAGGAGATCCGTCAACTTACCAACTTACCCCCTTTGCAGATACTGCTTTGCGCTGTCTTGGAGGTAAGGAAGGGGAGGGGCAGCATCACGTTGGGCGCCCCAACCCCTTCCCGAACACGTCATCAGAGCACCCATCACTCCACACGACGGGCGCTCCGATGACGTCCTTCCGCTGCAGCAGCAGGACACGCTGCAACGGAAGAGACGCTGAAGAGGTGCCCAATGCCTCTTGTGGCGCACCTTCGGCGCCTTGCGGAAGGAGCGCTCCTTCCAAGGCCTGAAAAGGGGTGCATTGGGGCTGAGGAGTGCAGGTACCTCAGCCCCAATCTGCGGCTTCTTGGGGCAGATCTTCTTCCATGGCCGCCCATCTGCAGAGGCCCTTAGATAGCTTCAAAAAAGCTGTCAAGATAGATCTCTTCCGGCGGGCCTTTCCTGAATAGAATTCCTTGGCTATAAACAAACCCCTTTCACTTGTATTATGCTGCCTCTCTGCCCAATAGACCAATCACTATTAATAAATTTTAACAGACTATAATTTTTAAACTGTGCTAAGTTTAATTATTTTTTTAAGGCGGGCAAGATATATGTCATGTATTGTTATTATGTATTGTATTGGTCTGTTTTAACATGTAAGCCGCCTTGATTGCTATTATAGTAGAAAAGCAGGACACAAATAAAAGTTTTGTTTTATTTTACTTTATTGTTATTGTTGTTAGTTGCCTTTTCTAATGGAAAGGCAGCTTATAGATGAAAGAAATGAAATGACAGAAATCAACACTATAGGGAAAGAGAGGTACAACAGGGCAGGATGTCAAATGAACTGATTCTAGAGAGTAGAATAAGGATGGCCAATGTGATTGGGAGGCCAGTTTGGATTGAGTTCAATACAAGATTAAACATACATTGAGGTCACATTTAGAGGTGACATAGCCTCCAACAATTCACACATGAAAACCAAGACCAAATGTGTGGTCAAGATAGCAATAGTATTTAATGAAGGAAAATGCACAAGTGTGGTGAGGTTTCAGCAGATTCCTTTTGCCTGAGCCAACTGGAAAGAGCAGTACTCTCCTTGTGACAACCCTGATCTGGAGAATGATAGTTATTTAGTGCAGTTGTTTATAGGTGTCCCATGCAAGATACTTTCTTGGAAGTTTTAATGATAAAAGCAGAAATATAATAAAGGAACAGCAAATAATAAAATGCAGGCAAGGAAACAACAGTAAAATCTAAAACAGCAGATGGCAGAGCAACATAAAAACCCATATTAAAAATGATAAAGCTCACTGTTAAAATGCTAAGGTGGAATTTAGAAAGTCCCTCCTCCCATGAGGCTGAATTCACAACAAAACAGGCATGGGGTCTGACTTTCTGGAGCAAATATCCAACAGTCAAAGGGTCATCTACCTTATATCCTCTATCACCTTATACTCCCCAACCCTCCATGAAAAACAAAGGAGGACTCTTGCATCATTGATAGTTGTACAGAGGAGGGTTGCCCCCTGCTTCTCCACACAACTGTAAAAAGTATTGGAGCTCTAACCTCTTTTCATTTGTCCACCCTAATGGGCAATGTCTGCTGAAAGCCCAGAAGCCAAGTCAGGATATTGTGATACTGGAAGCAAAAAGATCAAATGGCAATTCATTCCATGGTGATAAAAGCAAAATAAGTGAAATCACTAATAATCACTGCCTTTTAACAATACTCCAAAATCTGCTGTCTGCATCTGATCTGATGAGCTTTGCCTAATAAGAGGTTGAAAGAGGTTTCAACCAAGCTGCTTAGGTTGTTTGAGCCCTCAAGTTCAGAACTTATATCTCAAATCCTTTGAGAAGCTGAGCATCAGAGAAGCTACCCTGCTGCTTTTGAATTTTACCAAAGTCCAGTTCCGTTAAACTTCTACAGGTTTCTACAGCCCAAGAATCTGCATTTATTATTGATACTGCATGCTCAGCTCACAATTTTGTCTCCAATTCTGGCCCATGAAGGAATGCCCACTGTAGAACCAAAGCAGCAAATGGCCACGACTTGGCTACTGCTTCAAAGTGATAGCTGAGAATCCTCCAGCATTTCACAGATTAAAAGCCACAGACACACATGCTTGCACACAACTGGAACCTCAGAAGACAAATTTTGTTTGGTCTGCATTTTTAAGTCAACCAACTGAATTCAAGCTTTTGGATTTGAACACATTTTTTCCTGGTTTTAGTTAAGACCCTACACTCTTGTGTCATGTACATCTAAACTAAAATAAGTGATGGTTGCGTTATGCCATCCTTTCACCTAACGCCAGCACTGCACAAACAATTGCCTATCTGCAAATGTGCTTGCTTTTTAATCCTTTGTGCACAGTGATTGATTTCTGCCATCCCAGTAAATGTATAACCAGAAGTACTTATGAATAGTTAAACACCATCCAAGAACATATAACTGCATGTGCAATAGCTACACTTGCAGCATGAGTTTGCAAGACCTGAGGAGGGCTCATTCATAAGGAAACCATAAGTCAAAGTCAACTTGACAGCAGTTAACAACCACCACCACCATGAATGAAATATGGAAGTGATGCCAAAAAGTACACCTTTTTAAAAAGCAAAAGACCAATAAGATTTCAGCCTTTAAGTACTGTATACCACTACGATTTGTGTTCTGCTGTACTTAATTTATTTGTTGTTTTAATTTATACTGTGAGTTGCCTCAGTTGCTTCTCTACTGGAAGAAGGATGGACTATTTGTTGTTGGTATTTGCCATCAAAAAGCCAGTGTGGTATAGTTTGAGCACTGGACTATGACTCTGGAGACCTGGGTTCAAATTCCTGGCATGGAAACCAACTGGATGACCTTTGGCAAGTCTCAGCCCCAGAAGGCGGCAAAGGCAAACTCCCTCTGAACAAACCTTGCCAAGAAAACCTCATGAAAAGGTCACATTAGGATTTTCAAAAGTCAGAAATGACTTGAAGGTGTACAACAACAATTTGCCATGAAGCTGCCTTTGACTTATGGTTGCCCTATGAATGAGAGATCTCCAAGAGCCCCAGTCATCAACTGCCCTGCTGAGGACTTCCAAACTCAAGAGTTGTGGCTTCCTCAATCCACCTATAAAGCTGTTTTCCTCTTTTCCTTAGTCCTTTCCTAGTCTTTAATCTCATTGTCAAAGAACACTGGCCTTATGTTTCTCTGCTCCAAAGAAAAATGTGATGACTGCTGTTATTGTCTTAAGTCAGCACAGGTAGTCAGCTACTTCCTTTCTGGCATAGCCAGAGACCCAGAGCTTGTGGGGAAAATGCCAATAGAATCAATTATTTGAAAAATGCACCTCCCTAGAAAGAGCTGACAGTTTTATGCCAGCAACTTATATGGTAATTACTCTTTAAGTAACCCAGAATTATGGCCAGACATTGGCACATAGAGTCAAAGAGATTGTCAGCCAGAGAGCCTTCAAGCCTCTCCAGGCTTTTACCATGAAGGCTCTCCATTTCAGCCCATTCCCAGGGATTCCTACTGATATGTTTCCTGTTCCAAAAAAGTGTGGGGCTGCCATCCAAGAAAGTCCACCACCACCATCCTATCCTCACTTCAGTATCTACATCTAACACCCACAAGCTTGGAAATCTTTTGTGTGTGTTTTTAACTAGTTGGTATGAGCCCACAAGTCAACTCTGACTTATAGTGACTCTATTCTAGGGTTTTCTTGGCAAGATTAATTTGTGGGAGGGTTGTCATTGCTCTCTTTTCAAGATGAAAAAATGTTTGTTGCCCAGGATCACCCAGTGGGTTGCCATAGCCTAGGAAAGTTGAATCCTGGGCTCCCAGAATCCTAGTCCAACATTCAAACCAATACAACATGCTGGCTCTATTTTGGGGAGCATGTGGTTTGGGGGATTCTGGGAATTCTTAACCAAAGAAATAAAGTTTCTAAGTTTTGCAATGCATTGATGGGAGATGTTTGAAATGGGAGATTACTCAACTGAGTGTTGGCTTCCCACATAATTTCCCCCATCCCTGATTCTACCAGGGACAACAGACTGGTCTTGGCTTTGGCAAAGTATGTGCATCTCTTTCCCCTTCAGCCAACACAAGGAGCTTGTAGGAGGCAGAATGGCAGGAGCAAAAATTGCTTATTTTTCCCTATGTTCTGGCTTTCTCATTGCATAAACTGTCAAAATAAACCTGGTGAACACTGATATTGGCTAAGATCCTATACTGGAGTTGCATAGGGTAACTTTCCACATGAAGAGTTTGAAACCACTTTAGCATTGCTAGGGAGGGTTAAAATTGGAATCATTACTCACTGGCGTGATATACTTTAAATAAGAGATTTAAAAATATGGTTACATTTTGTTAAGGTAGGCATCATAGATTACATTTTTGACCACCTGTTTCCAAACTTTGGGTCCTTTTGACCACATGGTTGCCCTCCATCACAGCTGGGCAGTAACTGAATGAAAAAGACTCACATAACTAGACTGCTCTGAATCGCTGAGAAGTGTCTGTTGTATTTTGGTCTCTTGTTTACTTGAACTGCTTCAGAAACTGATGATGTAACCAGTGGTTTCCATGGGAATTGGGAATAAAGCCCAAACCTAATGCTGATCAAGTTTAACTGTGTTTAATTCCACTGCCCTTCCATCTCTTACAGAAGATAGTAGCATCTCTACTCCACTACCGATATTCATGTTCTATCTATATTTTATTTATGGTTTAAAAAATAGTAAGTTTTACAGAGGAATAGGGAGACTTGTAGCAGTGTATTGACATCTGCAACATCTTTTATTGATTTTGTCTGATATATTAATGAACAAAATAAAATGTAAACTGTTCACCAGAACAGATGTTGAAAAAAGTTACTTTTTAGACTAGGATTTTCAAAAGCCACCAACCAACAGTGTCATTGTTCATGCTGGCTTCAGGACTGTGAGAGCTATAGTCCCCCCCCCCCCCCAAAAAAAAAATCATGTTGGGAACTAACATGCCACATCTAAAATGTCTCTTCTCCACCTAAATATACCCAACTATTGTTCATAGGTATTGGATGCCAAACCTTTTACTATCTTAATCACCTCACGCTAGATCCATTCCAGCTTCTTGATATATGGTATGCCCAGAACTAGACACATTATTCCAATTTAGGTTTGACCAAAGATTCCTTTTGATGGACAGTGTAGTTCTTTTGATACTGCTTAAAACTTCATTGACCTTCTTTGCAACCACATCACAGTGTTAATTCATCATAACCTTGTGGTTTACTAAGAACCTTTGATCCTTTTCACCTCAAGCCAGCTACCATCCAAAAACAATTCCACCTTCCATTCCAAATAGAGAAACAAATAGAGAAGGGCAGATAACTGAACCTTACTTCAGCACTAGCCACTGGATAGCACACTATCCCATACAACTACAGAATGCAGAGATTCAAGATAGAGCCAGTGGTAGGTTGTACAGACTGGTGGGATTTGGGACATGGCCAGCATGTACAACCCTGTTTCCATACTTTTTTTGAATGCACAGAGCCTAATTTCAGGAGATGGCTTCATTCATCTCCTGAAATTACTTACAGAAGTAATCAAGCCACTGATTCCCTTGAGCGTTGTTGGTTTTTCTCTAATTTTGTGATTCTGCAGTTCTAGGATGGTTCCAGGTAGAGCCAGCATGGTATAGTGCAGGGGTAGGCAACCTTTCCCCTTTAAGGGCCGAGGGACATCAGCTCCCAGAATCCCAGGAGCTATTGGCCAACATGGGACTATTGGCCAACTGGCTGAGGCTTCTGGGAGCTGAAGTCCCTCAGCCCTTAAAGGGGAAAGGTTGCCTACCCCTGGTATAGTGGTTTGAGTGTTGGACTATGACCTTGGCGACAAAGGTTCGAATCCCTGCTCAGCCATAGAAACCCCCAGAGTGACCTTGGGCAAAATGCATTCTCTCAGCAGAAGTGCATAAAAACTACAGCATTAGAATTAGGAACAGCCAGCATGATGTAGTGATTTGAGTGCCAGACTAGGACTCCATGGTTCAAATTCCTGCTTGGCTATCAAAAGTGAACTTGGGTAAGTCACACTCCCTAGGCCTCAAACGAAGGCAATGGCCACCTCCTACTGAACAAATCTTGCCAATCTTATAGTCACATTAGTTGGAAATGACCTGAAGGCACACAACAACAAAGAAATTAGTAATTCAAAGTGATTATGATTGTCTGCATTCCATGACAGAATGTCATAGGCACCAGCCCTGGATGCAAGCAAGGACTGTAAGTTCTAGCCACACATGATTTCACTGGGGATGCAAGACATTGTTTCTATATTTCACATGAGGAGAAAAGGGTGACCTTAAAAACTGCAGAACCAGGAAAGAAAGAAAGAAATAAAAAAAGGCAGTACCGCTAAAAAAAAGTAACAAATACTCAGATTCAGCAAACATGCCAGAAGTTCATAATGTAATGTGACAGCAAAATATAGTTAGGGAGCTTGGGATTCAATAAATGAAGGTATTATGTTACACACCTGAGTTATGGAAGAACAGGGTGCTGCATTTCATCTGGAAACTACTTAGGAAAACAAAATGAGAAATGCATCAGGTGTAGAAAAGATTTCATTGCCCTCAGCAAGGGCACACATTTTGGCTGAGATCCTACATCAAGGTTGCACAGCAAACATCTTCATATAGAGAGTGATGTGTTCATTGTGCTATGTGACTCTTGTGTTGAATTACCATGCTGAAAAACCAAAATCGCCACTGAACACATAACCAAAAGAGTACTTTCAGCAGGGGCAGATATGCACATTGGCTAAGAATGCATACTGACCACATGTGCAGTAAA
Organism: Phrynosoma blainvillii; assembly: GCA_026167975.1. Lineage (NCBI taxonomy): Eukaryota > Metazoa > Chordata > Lepidosauria > Squamata > Phrynosomatidae > Phrynosoma > Phrynosoma blainvillii. The sequence goes on along the minus strand of JANUYF010000004.1, from coordinate 14,757,047 downwards.
ACTGTTTGCCCAACTCTGCTTCTGCCATCTTGAACTGAATGTGGACATTGCACATTTGGTAGAAATGTCCACCTGCTTCCATAGGGGAACTTATGCATGCATAAGATACCAATGCGATCCCAGCCTTTGAGTCCCACTTGTCAATGAGCATCGTGATGTAAGATGGAGTGAGGAATTACTTGGGGAAGGCTTGGGCTGTCTCAGAGGGTAGAACTAAGTCTAATGATTTTAAGTTACAGGAGGGTAGATTTTGATTGAACATTAAAATAAATCGATAACATTCTTGGTATCAGGAGCCCTGGTGGTGCAGTGGTTAAATGCTGGTACTGAAGCCACAAGATTGTGAGCTCGATCCCACAGGGCTCCAGGTTGACTCAACCTTCCATCTTTCCATAGGTCAGTAAAATGAGTACCCAGTTTGTTGGGGGCAATTGGCTTACACAGTGTAAACCACTCAGAGAGTACTGAGATCACTATAAAGTGGGATAGAAATGTAAAGGGCTATTGCCAACATTAGAAGGGACTTCTTTACAGTAAGAGTGGTTCAGCAATGGAACCAATTGCCTAGACAGGTGGTAAAGTCTCCTCCTCTGGTCATCTTCAAAAAGGGGTTGGGCAGCTACCTGCTGGGGATGCTCTAGCTGAAGATCCTGCATCAAGGAGGAGGTTGGACTCTATGGCCCATGAGGCCCCTTCCAGTGCTAAGATTCTATGAGTCTATAAGGGTGAATAAGAAAAGAGGTAAGAGCTGATGAGCTTTCAGGCCACTGCCACATCAAGGGGACAGGATGGCAGAGGAAAATGAAAGGGATACCTTCCCAGACAGCTCTGGCTACCACAAGTCAGAGTAAACCAAAAACCAGGAGAGGGAAGGATATGAAAAACTATGGTCTGGTTAGTCTGAAAGAAATATCAGGGAAATGTTCAGAATTGCATTCCACTCATAAATATTTTGATAACAAAACAGTGATTAGTAGAAAAACCTGCATGGATTTGTCAAGAATAAATCAGACAGGATTAATCTTATCTCTCTGTCTCTTTAAAAAAAAAAAACTTGTAGGAATGCTATGGATTTATTTTTTGATTTCGTCATCCTAACAAAGTTCCCCATGGTATTTTAGCAAACTTGTTAAATACTGTAAATATGATAAAACTGTCAAATGGATTTCACAGCTGTTTGGGAAACTAGGCTCAAGGAGTTTCTGGGGACAAACTGGAGGGAAGTTTTGAGTGGGGTGGTTTTACAAGGCTCTGTCATGGGCCTAGTGCATCACAAAATTATTGCTGTTTTATTAGTGAGAATACCCAGGTTCACCCAGGGGCCTTTCGCACTACACTAGCACTTTGGTTGAGATTATATAAGGTCAAGCATAGCATAAGAGTTCCACATGTGACAATCCATTGTGGATCTTTTGACTCTATTATGGGTCCCCAAGAATTCACTACTGCACTATGATAGTTCCCCATCCTACAGCCATTCCATTGCTCGTAGAAAGTAGTAGGCATTAAAGAAGCATCTGGCTATGTTCCTATAGTCAGACATAAACTGCAAACATCTGCTGAGATCTGCTGGGATTGATCAGAGGTCTCAACAGATGGTGTCATTGGTTTGCATCTGGCCATGAAAACATAAACCACTGTGCTGCAGCAATCTGAATGTTAGACTACAACTCTGGAGACCAGGGTTTGATTCCTTGCTCATCCATGAAATCCACTGAGTGACTTTGGGCAAGTCACACTCTCTCAATCTCAGAGAGCAATGGCAATGGCAAACCCCCTCTGAAGAAACATGCCAAGAAACCCCTGCAATAAGTTCACCTTGGGGTTGCCGTAAGTCAGAAATGACTTGAAGGCAAACAACACAACATGAAAACATAGCCAGATGTTTCTCCAATCCCTCTGGTCAGCACCAGTAACAGAATGACCACGGAGGGGGCTGTTGCAGCACAATGGTGAATCTTGGACCTTGGACATTGCAGAGGGAGGAAGAGAATACCAACCTCTACAACAATCACAGAAATATATGGAGAAGTATAAGGTGGGCTGGATGCCAACCTCTGATTCCACATTACTTACCATGGCTGCAGCCTACAGAATCCTAAGACATGCAGTTTGGAGAGAACTCTGCCTGAGACTTCCAAATACAGTCCACTGCTTTAAGCTTAGGTGTACGGCAAGCCTGGTGGGACAAAACGGCACACATGTGCACACTACGCACAGGAGTGCACAGTCATTATTTTCAATGGGGCTTAAGCATACTTGTTTTTTCCCTTACGCGGGGGGGGGGGGGGGGGACAGATCCTCACATATGGGAAGGACCCACTGTATATGTCAGGATCCAAGTCCCTCTGATTTCCTTCCATGATGTATAGATAGGAAAATGTTTTGCTTTTCTTGTTGTTAACTTCCCTCAAGTCGACCCTTGCTCATGGCGATCCTGTGATGAAACATCTCCAAGACCAGCTGTCCTCCACTGCCATCCAGTCAAGTAAAGGAAGACAGAAACACATAAAACCTGAGCATCTCAATGCAAAATAAAATAACTGCATCAACAGCAATATTAAAAATAATAAACTTTGTTCTCCCTTATCTGGAATTCCAAAATCCAAAATATTCCAAAATCCAAAATTGTTGACAAGGGTGGCTGAAATAGTGACACCTTTCCTTTCTGATGGTTCATTGTGCACAAACTTGTATATAAATAAAAATGTATTAAAAAATAAAAAAAATTACCTTTAGACTAGGTGTATAAGGTGTATATAAAACATAAATAAATTTCATGTTTAGTCTTGAATCCAAGATATCACATTGTGTATATGCAAATGTTCCAAAATCCAAAAATCCAAAACACTTCTCGTCCCAAGCATTCTGGATATGGGATATTCAACCTGTATCAGGCAGAGGAAACTCTCATTGTATATCCTTCCAAGGGACATGCTTCCCAGTCTCACACAGATAGTTTCAAACCAAAATTGAAGGTGACGTGCATTTAATGGTCCTTTACACCTCCTCTACTTAAAGTTATTAATATTCTATGCTCTCCCTTTTAATTTTCTTTCATGCCAGAAGCTATTAACTGCCTTGCATCTATTGCTCTGCTAGTAATGTACAATACCAAGCCCAACACAAATGCAATAATTTAAAAAAAATTGTTTGGGAAAGTTGTTTTTTGTTGTTGTTTGTTTGTTTGTTTGTTGTTGGGGTTTTTTGGATTATACACATTGCTTTGGATTATGGGAGTTGTGGTCCCAAAAAGGAACTTCTCCAAGCTCAGAAAAAAATATATGATTTGCTTTGTGAGGGGGAGGAATAATATTTTTTAAAAATTCATAGAAGCACAGAAAACTGTTCCAATGATGGACAAGTCAGATGCCCACAAAAACAGAACTATAGTAGAGGCTCTTGTTTCCTATCTTTCCACCACCATCACCTGCACACAGTATATGATGTGTATTATTTCTGCAGTTATCAAATGTATTAAATATATACCGCTTCGATCCGCAGGGAGAGGCGGGAAATACAAATACAAATAATAATAATAATAATAATTATTATTATTATTATTATTATTATTATTATTATTATTATTATACCTCATTTTTCTAGAAATAAAGATGCTTAAAACTGGTTAACAATAACAAAAATTGGCCTCACAGAAATATCACAAAGTTAAAATAGAAAGAAAGAAAACCACATATACTGCCTTGAACCAGGGGTGTCACAAGAGGTGTGTGGAGGATGTGGACCACACTGAGTAGACAGCTAGGGTGCCTCCGCAAAAAGGGGCAAGGAGAGGTGAAGGAGAGGAAGAGGAAGCTGCTATTGTAGAGCATTGTCTCGCCCTCCCATCCCTCCTGCTGCCTCATCCACCTACCACCTGCCCTGCCAGTCTCCCAGCCAGACCTGGCAAGGGTGGCTGGACAACAGTGGCTGCAACTGTAGACTGGTATTCTGTTGAGCAGTTATGAATGTGTAAGTTGGATTTAAGCATTCAGAATGGTTGATAGTCATGTTTACAACTGTGGCACTATTGCCACGATTGTAAATACAGCCAGCCACCCCAATAATCTATCATAATAGTCAACAGTCATACTGAGTGACGGAGGTCACTTCTGCTGGCTATCGGGGCATTGCGGGAGAAGGTTTCCAGCTCCCTCCCACCAATGATCTGAAGTGTTACAACAACATCTATCACAAGTCCTCATCACACCACAGATCACTGGAGAGAGGGGGCTGAAAATGTCGTCCTACAACTCCCTGATCACCAGCAGAACAGATTTCTGTTGCTCAGTTTGGCTTATGGCTGTTAAGGTAGGTTTGAGGAGTTATGTCAGGAGAGGATAACACAGCTTACGCATTCAGAACTACATCTGTGATTTCAGATCTTGGCTATATTGAGCCAGTGTTGTACAGTGATCTGAGTTTTGGACAACTCTGGGAGACCAGGGTTCGATTCCCTGCTTGACCAAGAAACCCACTGGGTGACCTTGGGCAAGTCACATGCTCTCAGCCTCAGGGGAAGGCAATGGCAAACCACCTCTGAACAAATCTTGCCAAGAAAACTCCATGATAGTGTCAGTTTAGGGTTGCCATGAATTGGAAACAACTTGAAGGCACACAACACAGCAGATGAGAACTGTGTGATCTGAGTTTCCATACCTAGTTGACATGGCATGATTCCTCCTTGCCCCAGCTGATTGGCCTCATCTAATCCTTTGCAATAAAACAAGACAACCTTACAAATTGTGTGCAAATGGGAACTTCTCTACTGGCATGGGAACCATGCAGCTCTCCCCATACTGATGGATAGCAAACCCCAGTATTCCTCACCATTGGCTATGCTGGCTTGTTGATATCAAGAGGGGCACATGATTTCCAACCTTGTTCTACGTCAGGGGTAGGCAACCTTTCCCCTTTAAGGGCCAAGGGACTTCAGCTCCCAGAATCCAAGGAGCTATTGGCCAACATGGGACTATTGGCCAACATGGCTGAGGCTTCTGGGAGCTGAAGTCCCTCGGCCCTTAAAGGGGAAAGGTTGCCTACCCTGTTCTACGTGATGCTAAATAATGTTCCAAAAGAAAGTGGGGGAAACCCACCAGGAATATTTATTCACAAGCATTTTGAGTTTATCACTGTAGTCTCTTAGTAATGCATCGCTAATGGGCTTATATAAGAAAAAGCCTGGCTGGTTTCATTTTAGGTCAAGATGTAAATAGTGGTTTCAAAACACTTCATGCTCTGAAGCTGCTGAGAAGTCAGTTCAATGTATGAGGAGCCAAAGGATGGGTGGATGTTTCCACCTTGCAGGATAGAGTTAACCTAACTGCCCTTTTTGACTCCTTCAAGATGTATAATTCTATGTCTTTTTCTAAACCAACCTTGCAAATAAAGCCACACAGAGTTCAAGATTTTATAAGCCCATGTGCCTGTCGCATACTGATCTTATGTCACTGAAATAAATGATGATGATGATGATGATGATGATGATAACCACAAAATTTGCTTCTGCAACTTCTGCCCTAAAAATAAGCAAGCAGACATATCTACAACTATTATAAATTGTAGATTCTGCCTCTCAATTGGCTTCAAATAAGGGGAGGGATTCAGGGTTCCAGGCAGGTAAACAGCCATGCCTTCATCCAGGATCCGTTATACATTCCATTCATTTCCATCCCATTCCTTTTTTCTTCTCATTTTCCCACTACTCCCAGCCCCTACAACAGCCACTGCATGTTGTATACCTTCTCAAAAAGCTCAGTCTATATTGGGCAATTATGGGATGATGTTTGTGTTTCTCTCCTCTCAGGGTTTTCATGCCTAGATGAGATCCAGGCATAAAGGGCTCCCAAATCCTCTTTCCCACACTAGGAAGAGCAATAGATGCTCTGGCAGTACTTCTTTTTCTAATGTGCTGTTTTTGCCCTGTGGTGCTTCCTCTCCAGTGGTTTCTTGGAAGCTGGAAGCTCTGAGCTACCCCAAGGGTTATCAGGCTGAATATAACACAGAGCTCCTGTAGCTATAACTGTTAGCAGATCCATTGGTGCAAGCCAGTGTGGTGTAGTAGTTTGAGCATTGGACTACAACAGTGGAGACCAGAGTGAAGTTGTAGGCTTTCATGGCTGGCATCCATAGTTTTTTTGTGGGTTTTTCGGGCTGTGTGGCCATGTTCTAGAAGAGTTTCTTTCTGACATTTCGCCAGCATCTGTGGCTGGCATCTTCAGAGAGAAAAAAAGTGGAGACCAGAGTTTGAAACCCTGCTCAACCATGGGAAGCCACTGCATGACCTTGGGCAAGTCACACACTCTTAGCCTCACAGACAGGCAAACCCTCCTCTGAACAAATCTTGCCAAGAAAACTCTGTGAAAGGTTCACCTTAGGGTTGCTCTAAGTCAGAAATGTCTTGAAGACACACAACAACAATAACAACCTCAACTGCAGACATAAGACAAGGGAAATAAACATGGGAAGATGAGGCAGTGTACAATCATTTAGAGTTGTCTGTTGTAGGAAGAATACATCACCGCACCTCAGCTATTGGCAAGGGGCCTAGGACTTCCATTTTTCGGGCATCACAATTCAAGAAGGATATTGACAAGCTGGAACACCTCCAGAGGAGGATACCAGGAAGAACAAAGGTCTGGAAACCAAGCCTTATGAGAAACAACTTAGGGAGCTGGGTATGTTTAGCCTGGAGAAGAGAAGACTGAGAGGTGACAGGATAGACATCTATAAATATCTGAAGGGACATCATGTAGAAGCTTGTTTCTGCTGCTGCAGAACACAAAGCCATAGATTAAAATTACAAGGAAAGAGATTCTACCTAAACATCACAAAGAATATCTTTACTCTAAAAACTGCTCAACAGTAGAATAGACTGCCTCAGGAGATGGTGACTTCTCCTTCTTTGGGGGACTTTAAACAGTGTTGGACAGGCATCTTTCAGGAGTTCTATAGTTGCGTAATTCTGCATGGCAGAGGTTGAACTAGATGGAGCTTGTGGCCTCCTCCAGCTGTAAGATTCTGTGATTCTAATAATAATAATAATAATAATAATAAATTTTATTTTTACCCCGCCTTTCCATGAATATGATCAAAGCGGCTTACAAAAAGTTAAAATTGTTACAATATAAAGATTAAAAACATCGGTGCAGGAATCAAATTGCAAACAATCCGGGGTCAATAAGAAAACACATGGGGCAGAGAAAGAAAAAATACCATTACTTAAGGTGGAAATGCCAACTGAAATAAATACGTTTTTAAATTTCTCTTAAAAGAGACGAGTGATGCAGAGGAGCGAAGCTCTGCAGGAAGCTTATTCCAGAAGGAAGGGGCAATGATGGAAAAAGCCCTCTGAGAGGTCCTCACAAAGTGAAACTTGGGGACCTCTAGCAGATTAGTCCCAGATGATCGGAGTGTGCGGGGCGGATTATGTGGGGAGAGGCGGTCCTCCAAGTACCCTGGGCCCAAGCCATTTAGGGCTTTATAGGTCAAAACCAACACCTTGTATTGAGCTCGGAAGCGAATAGGCAGCCAGTGAAGGTCTTTTAAGATAGGTGTTATATGGTCCGACCTGGAACTACCAGCGACCAATCTAGCTGCCATATTCTGCACCAATTGCAGCTTCTGGGTTTGGTACAAGGGTTGCCCCATGTAGAGCGCGTTGCAGAAATCCAATCGAGAGGTTACCAAAGCATGTACAACAGTTTCAAGGTCCCTACGATTCAGGTAGGGACGCAACTGGCGTATCAGCCGAAGCTGATAACAAGCACTCCTGACCGTCGCATCCACCTGGGATGTCAGTTGGAGCGACGAATCAAGGAGTACTCCCAAGCTGCGCACCGAGTCCTTCAAGGGGAGCATGACCCCATTCAGGACTGGATGACAAATCTCGCCACCCGGAACCAGGGAACCTATCACCAGTACTTCCGTTTTCCCTGGATTCACACTGAGTTTGTTCTCCCTCATCCAGCCCATTACCGACTCTAAGCAGGCATCAAGAGGAGAGATGCCATCCTTAGTTACTGCATCAGTCGGAGACACAGAGAAGATTATTTGGGTGTCATCAGCGTACTGATAACAACGCGCCCCATGTCTCCGGATGATCTCTCCCAGCGGTTTCATGTAAATGTTGAAAAGCATAGGGGACAAAATCGCTCCCTGAGGGACACCAGATGTAAGGGCCCTCTTATCGGAATGACAGTCCCCCAGCTCCACCATCTGGAACCTGCCTGAGAGGTAGGACCGGAACCACTGCAGAGCAGTGCCCCCGATACCCAGCTCCCTCAGGCGGTCTAGAAGGATACCATGGTCGATGGTATCGAAAGCTGCTGAGATGTCCAAGAGCACTAACAGGGACATGCTTCCCCTGTCCATGCCCAGACGGAGGTCATCAACTAAGGCGACCATGGCAGTCTCAACTCCATAGCCCGCCCGGAAGCCGGTTTGAAATGGGTCCAGAAAATCGGTGTCATCCAAGAACGATTGAAGCTGGAAAGCGACTGCTCTCTCGATCACCTTCCCCAAAAAAGGTAGCAGCGATATGGGCCGATAATTATTGTGAGACAGGGGGTCTAAGGAGGGCTTTTTAAGCAGGGGTTTAACCACTGCTAATTTTAATTTGGATGGAAACTGACCCTCTCTTAGAGATGTATTAACGATGCGGTGCAACAATGTTAACACCGCATCTCCCCCCTGAGCTGCCAACCATGAGGGACCGGGATCAAGAGAGCATGTCGTCTTCCTAACACTTTGAAGGATCTTGTCCACTTCCTCGGTACTGACAAACTCAAAATGATCCAGTATAACAGGGGCCACGGACGCTTCGGACACCTCTCTAGGATCTGCAGGAATACTGGCGTCAAGATCAGCCCTTATCCGAGAGATTTTATCCACGAAGAAGTTGTTAAATTCGTCACAGCAGGCCTTAGATGGTTCCAAAATAGGGCTCAGGGAGGGGGGGAGCTGAGTTAGCTCCCTCACAACCCTGAACAGTTCTGCTGGACGCGACTCTGCGGACGCAATACGTGCAGCAAAGAACGAATTCTTTGCTGCATCTATTGCCACTCCATAGGTTCTTAAAAGAGAGCGGAGGAGTGTCCTGTCGGACAAGCGCTGATGTTTTCGCTATGATTATTTTATTCCAAAAGCTGCACAATGGGTTAATATTCACATCAAGCTATCTACCATTGCCCTGAGACCTTTCTCTTGGGTCTCTTTCACACTATACAATTATAGAATATTAACACCATTTTAACTGACATGGCTCCATCATAAGGGATCCTGACTGAGAATTCTTAACACCTTACCAAACTACAAATCTCATGATTCCACAGAATGGAGCCATGGCACTTAAAATGGCACCAATGTGCTGTAACATTGCAGTGTGAAAGAGACCTTGGTCAACTGCAGCCAGTTCAGTTCCTTCAGTGTATGGGTGAAGTTTTCTGTTTCACTTTACACTTGCTTGTCCTGAATCTCAGTTGCCTTTTTCCTGCTTATTCCCTCAGTTTCAGACCACTTTGCAATCAGTGTTTGTTCTCACCACCTTAAATAATTGACTGTCATCAGAAAACTTGGCCACACTACCCACCCCAACTCCCAATCAATTCTGAACAAGCTGAAGAGCACTGTTCCCAATAGAGATTACAGAGGAACCCCAATGCTCATATTTCTTCACCCTTCTTGCTTACCTGAGTCATCCCCCCTCCAAATGCAACAACACCCCCCTTTCCTAAGTCTTGACAGCAGTTGGGGAGTAGAAGTAGAGAACTGTGCATGCAGACAGTTATGCTCTATGTATCAAATCCATAATCTTAGTCATTAAGTGGAGGTTCAGAAATTGTCCACCACTGGTTTATTGGTTTTCCTACTTCTGGTTCACTTTGGATTGTTTGATATTACAGGATTCTTGGAGTCTTCTGTTGTAGATTTCTTTCTTACTTACTTACATTTCTTTTGTTAAAATTCACTACATCCATTGTGAACAAACAAAAATCAAGAATCATCACTATACCATTATCATCTAACAAACACATTCATTCTACTTCAATAGTTAACTTCCATCCTAAAAGCTCTTGGTATTCTGTATGTTATAAAAGTCTTATCTCTTCTTTTACTTTTAACATTAATTCTATCATCTATGAAATGAAGATATATATACATCCCATACTTATTTACAATATCTAAAGAATAGATAAAGAATATCTTGATAATATAGGAGTTGATTACTGGAGTTTTCTGTTGTACATTTCTTTCTTTTTAAAAAAAAAAAAATCATTTGTTGAATTTTACTACATCCATTGTGAACAAACAAAAATCAAGAATCATCAGTATATCATTATCATACAACAAAGACATTCACTCTACTTCAGTCATTAATTTCCATCCTAACAGCTCTTGGTATTCTCTATGTTATAAATGTCTTATCTTGTCTTTTACTTTTAACGTTAATTCTATCATCTGTAATGAAGATATATACACTTCCCATACTTATTTACAATATCTAAAAAATAGCTAAAGAATATCTTGATGTCAGAGGGTTGATTGATGCAGCCTTCTAGTCTACATTTCTTTCAAAATGTATACCGAAGGTCAATTTTTTTAAAAAAAAATAATCTAAATGCTATCTCTGGTGAGTCTGAACTTTAGTTCAGTTCTGACTTGACCCAGTGGATTATCAAGAAAATATTTTGAATTTAGGGAAAGCAGAGGTGGAGGGGAGACAGAAACATTGAAAATCAATTGCAGATGGTAACTGTGTGAGGAGTTCCAAGATATAAGCTATATTTATACAGCTACAGTATAGTAGATTAGAAGAGCTATATGCATAACAAAGAGACTGTCAGCTGTATCTCTTGGAGCAGACAGACAGCAGGGAAAAGGAGAGGAATGCAGTGTAATGTCATAAGCTTTTTTCAAAACCTGGAACCTTTGGGGCAAAGAGGGAATAAAGGACTATAAATAATGAGGTGGGATGTTAAAATATTTTGGGTGGATGGAGACAGCTGGAAAGAGATCAGATGTTCTACTGACTCTTTGTTGTTTTATGTCTGCAAAAACTTCACAAGGGAACCCAAACCAGATGGTTTGTTTAATGGATAAGGATAACCTACTAGGAAAGGGCAGGGGAATGTACATGACACAAAGTCCAGCACAAAACAATTTCTGGGCCTTTCTATTCTTCAGGCCCAGATCTCCTTCAACTCTCTGCGGTAGATCTCTAGGTTAACTTGCACATTGCTCTGAGTTGGCATATAAGTAATTAACCTGAGCTATCCTGGTTCATTGTGAAGAAGCAGTGAACTAGTGCACTCATCCAGTTGCATCTTCCCCAATCACATGAATGGGTGAGTGGAGGAGACCTGCCACAGTTCTTCTTGTTGTGTGCCTTCAAGTTATTTCCAACTAATGGTGACCCTAAGGTGAACCTATCGTGGGATTTTCTTGGCAGGTTTTGTTCAGAGGGGGGATTTGCCTTTGCCCCCCTCTGAGGCTGAGACTTGCCCAAGGTCACCGGGTGGCTCTCCATGGCTCAGTGGGAATTCGAATCCTTATTTCCAGAGTAAAAGTCCAGGGCCCAAACAACTACACCACACTGGCTCACCCCAATATGCTTCAAGCTACAGGAGGTCTGTCCTGTGTTCAATCTGATAATTCCTGCGGTAGCTCAGGGCCAGTAGCCCCCCCCCCCCAAAAAAAAAAAAAAACACTAGTAAGGAAGCACCACAGAGCAAAAATGGCACACCAGGAAGAGAAACACTGTCTCAGTCATGATAGGGGCCATTTTAAACTCAACAATTCCCCTTCACTGCAGCAGCAGGCTCACCACAATCACAGAAGTCACACGGCCAAAATAAGGACATTGGCACACACACACACACACACACACACACACACACACACACACAAATAAGTATTCTCCCCCACAAAGAAATGTTCCTCTGGTCTCCAAATTTCTCAGTCTACATCTGAGGAGGTAGACCGAATTCTATGAAAGCTCATGCTGCCAGCTTCTTTCTTTTCTCTCTACATACTGATTCTACAGACTAACAGGGCTATATCTTTGAATTCTGAAGTTTTAAGTTACTGAAGTACCAGAAATTTGAAGACTGAAGGAAAATTTAATGGGAGGGGCGCAGAATTCTTATTTGGGAGACAATGCCCTGATTCTCCCCCTCAATAACTAGGCCTCTAAGCAAACAGGAGAAGCAGCCGGCAAGGAAGAGAACCTGACAGACAGAAGCCAGGAAAACCCCATGATAGGTTCACCTTAGGATTGCCATTAGTTGGAAATGATTTGAAGGCACACAACAAGTCACTATAACCAAGAAAACATGGTGGAAATGATGACCTTTCCTAGAAGATTAGGGCCAGAGGTGAAAGGGAAGCAGAAAGACCTTTTTCTAAGACAGGAATGGGAATATGTGAGGCCCTTAGGCTGTTTTTGTGACCCTCAACCTCTCCAGATTCCCTAGTCTTCCCATTTACTGGGCTCCTAAAAGGTAAATTGCTTCTCATAGAAGCTTCCAGAAATGGCAGCTCAACTTTTGAAGATTATAGGACCCTGCTGCACTGTAACATTTTAAAAATACTGCTTCGGAAAGGGACTTCCAGGCATTTTCTACTCCTTTGTTTTCTGGCATTAATGTGGCCCTCAGATGGTTCCAGGAGCAGAAGAACCTGCAAAGATTACTCAGGTCTCACTAGGAACTGCTTAACCCTGGCAGCACACCCAAATGCATCTCTTGGACATCACATGGATTTTTTTTTCTAAATGACCAGAGCTAGAAGAAGTTATTTCTTGAAATGGATGCATATAAAAGTATATACAGAGACACAGGCAGTTGGACTACAACAAAAATCTCATTTCTATGATTCTGGGAGTTGTAACTCAAATAATAACTTCTCTAAGGAATGCCAAATCTAAGGTCCACAGACAATACTGGGCTAAATGGACACATAATATGATATGACATAAAACAGTCTTCTACACTCTTGAAGTTGCAATCCAAATAGTAACTTTCCCCTGACCAGCAAATGTCTGATATTGCACAAACCGCAATCCACAGGCCGCCTTGCAGCACAGATTTAATAGCAGAAAGTGTGCGGTGAGGTCTCAAATGGCCAAGACTTCATTACTTTTACAAAGTACACTAGCGAATATTTATTAGTGCAACATGAAGTATTAGCATCAATAATTAAAACCTGAACTAAATAAACCCAGCTAAAAGGGCCTTTACTAATGCAGCAGGATTGTGCAATGCAAGGCGGCAACATGACTGGAAGCTTGAGCAACGTTTCAAGAAGGCTAGAGTGGAGAGTCCCTACAAACACCCACAGATGCAAGAAACAGGACATCTTTGCCATCCTCTTCCCACATGCATGCCCTGCAAATGAACAAATGCATACACACTTTGAGGATGCAGGCTTGTTCTCTGCTAATCCAGATGGTAGGACCAGGTCTAATGGTTTTAAGTTACAGGAGAGTACATTAGAAGAAATATCTTGATGGTAAGGGCAGTTTAGCAATGCACCCAAAGGAAGTAGTGGGGTCCCCTTCTCAAACATCTTCAAAAAGAGGCTAGACCAGGGATAGGCAACCTTTCCCCTTTAAGGGCTGAGGGACTTCAGCTCCCAGAATCCCAGCAGCTATTGGCCAACATGGGACTATTGGCCAACATGGCTGAGGCTTCTGGGAGCTGAAATCCCTCGGCCCTTAAAGGGGAAAGGTTGCCTACCCTTGGGCTAGACAGCTACATGCTAAGGATGCTCTAGCTGGAGATCCTGCATTGAGCAGGAGGTTGGACTCTATGGCCCATGAGGCCCCTTCCAACTCTATGATTCTATATGTGCACATTAGACTCACTGTGGCCATCACCACCACCACCACCACCACCATCATCATGGATTCATTTCTGTTACATATTTTTTTTTCCTGAACTTGGGACTCAAGGGGCTTAACAAAAATTAAGCCAAATACAGATAAAAGCATATACCAAAACACAGGCAAAAACATACAAAAGGTTAGTACTGAAATAAACTATCAGTAGAATTAAAGCCATGGAACACAAATCCATAAACAAGTAAAATTATACACTGTTAAAAGCCCTTGCCCTTGCCATCCATTCCTAAAAGCTTCTCAGAGTAGAAACATTTTCACTTGCTTTTGTAAAGACTGCAAATGGGGGCATCCTAGCCTCGTTAGGGATGGGGTTCCACAGGTTGGGAGCAGCCACCAAGAAGGCCCTCTCTCATGTTCCTACCAGAGATGCCTGTGAAGGAATTGGGACCAAGAGAAGGGAAGAGATCAGAATCTGGGCAGGCTCATATAGGAAGATACTGTTTCTTCAGGTAGCCTGGATCTCAGCTGTATATTATTCTAACATCACAAGACCAGGACCATCCTTAATGCTAGGTAATCAGATGAACCAAGGACCAAGGCATGTTGAAGATAGATTGACTTCTACTAGTAATGATTTGAATAGCTTCCAGGAAACATGATGTTTTCTGACTCCCATTTGTTTAACAATTGCAAGAAATCTTGCCCTCCTTGTGAATCCCAAATGACAAAAGGAGGAAACTAGACTTGGACTGACCATAAAAGACTGCAAGCTCATTTCTAAAACTACAAACCAGTGGGATGGGGAATTCACTTCAGGTTTATGCATTTAAAATCCCACCTTTCTTCCACTATAGGAATTAAGATGCCTTACAATGTAAATTCAAAGAAAATTCATACACGTTGAGTATCCCTTATCTAGAATTCCTAAATCCAAAATACTCCGAAATGCAAAATTGTCCACATGGGTGATTGAGACAATGACACCTTTGCTTTCTGACGTGCCCAACCTTTGTTTCAGTCACCAAATTATTGAAAATAATATGTATAAAATTACCTTCAAGTTATGTTTATAAGTTGTAAACAAAACATAAATGAATCTCATATTAGATGTGGGTCCCATCTCCAAGATACCTGATAATCTATATGCAAATATTCCAAAATCTAAAATCCAAAATCCATAACACATCTGGTTGCAAACATTTCACATAAGGGAGACTCAACCTGTAGTCTTTCAAATTCAACTAGAAACCCACAGCAGATTCACTACTCCAATGACACAGGAGTTACTAACTGCCATTGCTGCAAATATATTTCTAAGCTGAGTAAGCATATCCTCAGAGACTCTCAGTATCTTAATTCTGAGATTTTTCATAAGCAGATTTTCCACCTGCACAAATATACCATCACACATCCCATATGGGAGGAAAAACAAAACAAACAAACAAAAAACCCCAGCATGCCTTGCACCTTGCTTATATCTGCAACAGTGACAGCATCTCCATCAAAGTCACTAATTCTTGTCTACTCTATGGAAGCCATTCAGTTATGAATCTGCCTTCATTCAGAAACAAAAGTATCTGTCTATTCCTGCTGCCTCATCAATTTGCACTGCCAAAATTGGCTCAACCATTAGATTCACAATAATCCACTGACATTTCTATTTGTCTATTTAACAATTTCTATTCCACCCTGTATCATGAAATCTCAGGGTGGCATACAATTAAAACAATACATAAGCAATTTAATACAATCCCAGATTAAAAACGATAAAATCAATTAAAGAGGATCAAAACATATAAAACCGATCACCAAGTTAAGTCAGGACAAAGAGCGAAAACAGTCAAAACCATGCACATGTACACTTAGCGCCAGCATGATGTAATGGTTTAAGTGCTGGACCAGGAAGACAGAAGGCCAAGGCTTGAACCCCTGCTAAGCCGTGGAAACCCACTGGGTGACCTTGGACAAGCCACACTTTCACAGCCTCAGAGGAAAGCAATAGCAAAAATCCTTTGAAGAACTCTATATGGGCAACCCCAGAAGACATATTGTGTCTCAAGGAGGTGTAGTGGCCTGTCACTGTTCTCCTCCATGCTACCAAAATGGAGCCTCTTTTCACTTCTTTGAGCAAAACCTTGCTTTGATTCTACTAAATTGTGTGTCTCGTACATTTGCTAACATGTGGAAAAGATAACACGTAGAATTCTAAACACTTACAAGAGATAGCAAGCTGACCTAGATTAACAGATAATGTATAGGTGGGAAAGCACAGGGAGGAATCCAAAGACTGAGAAGCTTACGCAGCTGATCCAAACAAAGACATAACATGCAACTGGAACTGTGTAAGGAGAAATCTAAAGATAGCAGCCTCTGAGGTGGTGTCAGACCCATGGCTAACACCTATGAAAACAATCATCTGAATGGCCTGGGAGGGGTATGATCTGGGAGTGACATGTTCTTGGAGAAATCTATAAAAACACCTGAGATATTGACACAAAGTCGGAGCTTCAGCATGGACTTTCAGGCCTAGGGTTCCATGCCTGGATGGCTACAGAAGGGTCCACTCTGCTGCTATCTTTCTGGGGCTCCCAGCAGCTGAACACAGGTGTTTACTTGGTATGATTTATACATATTCCTTTGTATGCTCAACTGACTGTAGAGTTTGCTTGGTGTGATTTATGCATATTCCTTTGTATATCTAACTGATTGTAGAATAAATCACAAGGCTTTTGCAATCGGGGGGGGGGGGAGGAGGTTGTATTGCTTCTGAATCACAGGAAAGATTCTCTTGGCCTTTAGCAAAGCAAACTCTTGCAAGAAAACCCTAAGATAGGGTCACCATAAGACAAAGGCCCTGTCTTCACTTGCCAGAATACTTTGGGTGCCCCCAGAGAATTCTGGCCATAAATTTCTCCTCCCCTCCCCAACCTGCTCTCTTTTGCTGCGGGTTTGCAATGAACAATGGACTGCTGCCTTCTCAAGCTATCCCTGTTCATTGCCCAGTGCTGTTGCTGAGGTCAGAACGAGGCACCAGCTATGTTATCCTCACTGGGTGCTTCATTCTGAGTGCTTCGTTCTGACCTCAGAATGGCTTGCATCCACACTGGCAATGCCAAAGGGCTCACAGGGACCACGACTGAAGGCAGCTGCCATCATCACTGCAAAGAGAGCTGAAAATTCACAGCAAACAATCAGTTATTTAAATGTGGGTTAGGGAGAGAGAGCCCCGAATTGGATACAAGCATCATGAAGAGAGTTCAGACCCAATTCTGGGTTTGGATCTCATCATGTAAACAGGATGCAGTGATTTGGAGTAAATCATCCATGTAGACAACCCTCAAGCTAGCTTGAAGGCACCTAACAGCCGCAATGAAAATATACATTTAAAAAAATGATTATGCGCCAAAGTCTTTATTAAAAAAGCCATGTTTTAATTCAGAACTGAGATGAAGCCAACTTTGGCACCAAGCAGTCTTGGCAGGAGCCGGATTCCATAAACAGGGTCCCACAGCAAAGAAGACCCTTCCTCATGTTACCATACAATCTATCTCTCCAACTAGTGGGACAACCTTTCCAGCAGATCTCATTTCTCATGCAGGTATATAAGAGGGGAGTTGTTCCTTCATTTATCAAAATCCCAAGACATCTAGGGCTTCTAATGTTATTTTAAATGCCATTTCAAGGCTTCTAGAAGGAGTTCTGCAATGCTCATGCCAGTTCAAACAATCCATTTCTAGGACATAAGGTGTCTAATTATCCCCCTTTTCCCTCTAATTGAGCATCTATTTCTACATAGTGCCCATTTTTCACGAACAACCCATTTTTCCCAACTGCATGTTAAAATAGTTATTGTAAACATCTTGGGCAAGTCACATGCTCTCAGCCTCAGGGGAAGGCAAAGGCAAACCTCCTTGGAAGAAATCATGCCAGGAAAACCATATTCTCTGTTCAGCTTAGGGTCGCCATAAGTTGGAAATTACTTGAAAGCACACAATAACAACAACAACAACAATTGTAAATATATGTCTGCCCAGCATTTTCCATGTGAACAATGGGAGGGGTGGATCTAACTTGGACTACAGAACTAAGTAGTAACAAACAAACAAACAAACAGAAAACCCTGACAACACCACAAAATGTGAGTAGCACCCAGTTGTCCCCATAGATATCCAGACTGAAATCTAGTCCTTCACAACAGCACATCTTATGAGTCAGATAGAACTTGGTCCACAAGGCAGGACAGAGGATGGAGCACCTAATATGGGCACCAGACCTGGCCAACCCAGGGGTGGCACAGTGCTTGCCAATCATAGGGTCCAAAGTTGCACTGCCTTTAATATGAACAGGTTCCCAGCAATCCTGGGCTGCTACCACATTGCAGAATTAATACCGTTTGACACTGCTTTAACTGCTGTGGCTCAACGCTACAGAATTCTGGAGTTTGTTATTTTGTGAGATATTTCCTCTTCTCTGTCAGAGAGCTCTGGAGCAACAGCAAACTACAATCCCAGGATTCCATAGGATGGAGCCATGACAGCTTAAGAGGTGTCAAATGGCATTAATTCTACAATGTGGTAGCAGCCTTGGCGGCAGCTCTCATTTTTTTTGGCAACTACATTTGGAAAAGTTTGAAGCCACTCAAATCTTAGAGGACCCTGGCAACCAAGAGCCCTTAACAGAACATCTCTGTGGTCAAGATCAACTCTTGCATTTGCATAAATGAAAACTGAATTTTTCAACATTTATTTCTTACCCAGCTGATAAAATTAGCGTATTTGGTATACTGTGGTCCGCTCTTGACTGCTATTGAAAAAGTCAAAACTATGCAAAGCACCAAAACTCACTGGAACATTTGCTCACGCCTGCCCGCTATACCACCAGGCATTCTCCACACCCTTTCAAACCTATCTTCAAAGACCGTAAGGTCTAGACACTTGCTCTCTTTTTTTAAAAGAAAAAAAAGCTGAGTTTTTCAGGATGCTGATTTTTTTTTTTTTAAACACCACATTCTGCATTCATTTTATACTCCCTCCTTTAAGAAGCATCTAGATTTGCTGGGAAGATGAGCAACACAGAATCAACCACATCCCTTTAATTGTCTGTTGCACAGATGAGTCACCTTTGCTGCTCAAAAATCATTTCTCATTTCGATTCAGCCAACTTTAACTTCCACACAGTGAATTCCTTTCCCGTCCCCCTTTATATTCCAGATAATTGATCTTTTAGCATCTGATCCTTTCACCTCAAGAGACAGATATTTCTCTTCTCTTAAGGCTATTTCAGGCTAGTTTGAGGGTAAAAACAGCCAGTTGTAACACACCGATAATATATCTTTCCACTGACTTGTTATGACCACAAGACACCCGGATCAACTTGTGGCAGACCACAGGCTTCTTAACCACGCTAAAAGTCTTTGTTTCATCAGGTCATTTCATCCCAAATTCTTCACACTGCAGCCTCAAATGTTCAGCAAAACATAAAATGTTTCATTTTTGTAACAGTAAACTGAGTCCATATTTAAGTAAATGCCTAGCAGATAATCAATTACCTATTATATAGCTACACATATCAGATGGAGTATAGCTATACATATCAGATGGAAATCCCACTCATTGCCAGATTATCAATTAGCCACAATTGATCAGGTGAACAATTGATCAGGTGAACTATCAGGTGAACCTCTGTATACAAGTGCAGTATACCTAGAAGTAATGGATGGAAAGAGCACAACTTCTGTGCCTTGTTTGCATTTGGTAGGCTTTTGTCAGAAATCAGACACAGGCTTAAATGCAGATTTAGTGTGATCTATAGTTTTTTAAAAAGCATTTAAAAAAAAACTAAACTTAATTCATCTACATTTTTAAATTGAGTAAATCTGAACGGACAGTGCCTCCTTTTTAAAAAAAAACAAATACAATATTAACATTTCACAACAAAGTGAGGCTCTCCTAGCTGAGCTAAAGCAACATTTTGAACATATTTAATGTCACAAACAACCTAAAAGGACAGAGCCGAGAAAACATCTCTTTCCACAGTTGATTTTGAAAGCATTATGTTTAAAGGTTGTTCCCGGAGAAATCCTCAATACATTTCTGTACATTGTTGTTTTTGCTGCTGACAAAAAGTTTCCACAAGGCTCCTGCTTAAGAAAAGCTAAGGCTCACAAATCTGAAAAGACAGCTGTTTCTATGGCAAATTCCCCCCAACACCTTGAGTGCTTTAGACTTTCAGGAAAACATGTTCGCTTACATGTGACCAAGATAACATGACGTTATCGCAAGGTTCCCATCTTGCACCTGTACATCTCTCAAAGGCTCAGTTTTTTGGAGGAAAATAACACTACATTCTACTACAACTAAGCGCATCAATCCATCATCTTGGCAACCTTTCCCTTGTAAGAAAAGGAGAGGGGAGGATTGGAAAGGCAAATCATCTACTGCCTTAAGCATCAGACCAAGATACATCCTAAATTATTTCTAGCCTCCTGCTGCTACAAAGAAAATCCCCCACTTAATTTTTCAGAGGGTTTTTCAATGTGTGTGCTCACAAATCAGGATTTCAGGTTTTGCAAGAATTCATTGCTCTGAATGCATTTCCCATCTGTATGCACTCCCTAGGCTACAAAAACAACACTGTCTTCGAAGCAGCCCTCAGAGCAGCCAGCGCTCAGGCAATATTCCTTGGAAGGTATTCGTGGCTTGTCAATCGCAACCACATTGTGAGATAAAGGTGTGGAGGACACCACATCTGACCCAGCCTTCTCCAGCAGCACATTCATTCCCTTGTGATGTTAGCCGCGTGAAGGCAGCCAAGATGGGTCTGAAGATCGGTGTCTCTGAGCAATAGACTTGTTCAGAGAGCCAGGATCAACAACAGCTCCCTGTTCTGTACATGGCACACAGCCCTGTAATGTGCAAAATGGTGCCAGACCAGCTGAGCTCTCCATTCCAGTATCTATATTTTAAAATTGCTCAAATATCTCAAACAAGGAAAGCTTTCAGGTTCTCCAGGACCTTGGGATGTCTGGGGTCAGTTGGGCAGTGAATCCACTGTGAGTGTGAGTCCAAATGGATACTATTCTGGGGATAGGATTCAGAAACTGGAAGAACGCCTTTAAAGTTCAGACTCATGCCCAGAGCAGATTCTCTACTCCACTAACATGGGGGCCCATTGGTGGTTTCTCAGCCTATTCTGGGTTCAGCACCTTGGACAACTCTTTTGAAGTTTAGAGTGATATCTAGAATAGTATCATGGCCCCCATTGACATGGGAGTCACCAGACATCACTGAAGACCTGGAGCCAGAGAGAAATAGTTTCCCTTTAAAAAAAAAAAAAGCCAGATGTTTTGGATATGGCTTCAGGAAGAAGAAAAGGACTCCAGAGACTGTAAGAGCTTGTGTTGTTTGTAATGTTTTAACAGTCCTAAAAAAAAAATAGTATGCAAAAGAGTCTTGTAGCAGCTTTAAGACTAACTGTGCATTTGCACTAACTGTGCATCCTAAGGGATCTTGTAACATCTTGGAGACTAACTGTCCGTCCTTTAAAAATGGTATGCAAAGAGGTCTTGTAGCACCTTCTGAGACCAACTGTGCATCCTTTTAAAAAAATGGCATGCAAAGGGATCTTGTAGCACCTTTTGAGACCAACTGTGCATCCTTTAAAAAAAATGGCATGCAAAGGGATCTTGTAGCACCTTCTGAGACCAACTGTGCATCTTTTAAAATGGTATGTAAAGGTGATCTATAGCACCTTTGACACTACAGTACAATGCATCCTAAACAAACGGTACGCAAGGGGGCCTTGTAGCACCTTTTGAGACCAACTGTGCATCCTTTAAAAAAAAAAAGGTATGCAAAGTGATCCTGTAGCCCCTTTTCAGATTGTGCATCCTTTAAAAATGGTACGCAAAGGGGCCTTGTAGCACCGTTTGAGACCAATTGTGCATCCTTTTAAAAAATATATAAGGTATGCATAGGGATCTTGTGCATCCCAAACAAACGGCATGCAAGGGGGACGTGTGGCCCCTTTTGAGACCAACTATGCCAGGTGCCCCTGTAGCCCCTTTTCGGACTGTGCATCCTTTAAAAACGGTATGTCAAGGGGCTCCTGCAGCACTCTTCTAGGACATGGCCACACAGCCAGAAAACCCCACAAAAAAACAACTAGAGGTATGTCCAGGGGTTCCTGCAGCCCCTTGGTCGCTACAGTGGCTCCTAAACCAGCGGCATGCCATGGGACTGTATGGCACCTGGGCAAGTAGGGGTGCGTTTGCGGCGGTGCATCCCTGGAAGGAAGGAAGGAAGGAAGGAAGGAAGGAAGGAAGGAAGGAAGGAAGGAAGGAAGGAAGGGAAGGAAGGAAGGAGGGAGCCTGGCAGGCCACTCACACGAAGGCGTGGTAGAGGAGCGCCCAGCCTCTGGGTCTCTCCAGGGCGTCGTAGATGAGCGTCTGGCTCCGCCGGTGCTTCAGGTGGTTCCTCTTGACGGGGCGGCGGCCGAGCGGGGTCTTGGCCAGGAGCCCGATCCCTGGGGGCCCCGTCCTCCGGAGCCTGCCTTCCTCCTCCTCCTCTTCCTCCTCCTCCTCCTCCTCTTCCTCGGGGCCCAGGGCTCCTTCCAAGAGGAGGGCCCCGTCTTTGTCGGCCCCCAGGGCCCCTTGCTCCAGGTCCCCTCCCAGGGAGAGAGGCCCCTTCCTCGCGGCTCCCCCTCCGGAGGGGACCCCCGCCTCACCCGCCGCGACAGGGACCCCCAGGGCCGCAGGAAGGGGAGGAGGAGGAGGAGGAGGAAGGGGGGACGGAGAGGGAGAGGGAGAGGGACGCGGGGCTCTTCCTGCCCCTGCCCCTGCCCCTGCCGCCCTTCGGGACTTGAGACCCATCTTCTGCCCTGAGGGTCCCGGGGGAGCCACCGGTGAGCAGGAGCCGGAGCAGCCGAGGGGAGCCTAGGGCCATGGTCTGGGACCCAGGATGGAGGCAGGGAAGGGAAGGAGAAGGAGAGGGGGACCCCAGGAGGGAGAGGGAGAGGGAGAGGAGGAACCCCAAATGGAGGAGGAGACAGATAGGGACCCCAAATGGAGGAGGAGGAGGAGGAGGAGGAAAAGGGAGAGCAGGGACCCCCAAATGGAGGAGGAGAAATATAGGGACCCCAAATGGAGGAGGAAGAGGAGGAAGAGGGAAAGGGAGAGGAGGAACCCCAAATGGAGGAGGAGAGAGATAGGGACCCCAAATGGAGGAGGAGGAGGAGGAAAGGGGAGAGCGAGGACCCCAAAAGGAAGAGGATGAGGGGGGGGAGAGAGAGAGAGAGCGGGAGGGGACCCCAAAAGGAGGAAGAGGAGGAGGAGGAAAGGGGAGAGCAGGGACCCCCCAAAAGAGAGAGGGAGAGGGAGAGGGCGAAGAGGGGCCGCCAAAGGAGGAGCAGAAGGGAGAGAGGGACCCCAGATGGAGGAAGAAGAGGAGAGAGAGAGATGGTGGAGACCCCAAAAAGGAGGAGGAAAAGGGAAGAAGAGGAGGAGGAAGTAAAAGGAGAACTGGTACCCCAAGAGGAGGAGGAGGAGGAGGAGGAGGAAGGAGAGGAGGGCAAAGGAAGGGAAGGCAATCACATCCTCTGTCAAGTCATGCTAGAGGCGGCCGAGGAGGTAGATGCTGCCACTGCCGCTGCTGCCGCTGCTTCTTTGGGCGGAGGAGACTCTGGGGCAGAGGAGGCGAGGGCCGCCACACCTGGAGGAGGCAGGGAGGACCCGGTCATCTCCTCCTCCTCAGCCTTCTCCTCAGCCTCCGCCGCTGCCTCGCTCCGCCCGCCGTCGGGCGTGGAGCCTCCTCCTCCTCCTCCTCCTCCTCCTCCTCCTCCTCCTCCTCCTCCTCGGTGGTCTCTCGGTGGCGTCATGAGGGGAAGGAAGGCGGGGGGGGGGGCACCAGGAGAGCCCCTTCCCTCAGAGAAGGGAGGACCGCCCTCCCCCGGCCCTGGCCTCTGGCCTCTGGCATTCGCCTCCCAGAGGCTGAAGAGAGAGGGGGGCTGCAGACAGCCAGAAATAGTGCAAATTGAGTCCAATTTTAGGGTTAGGGTTAGTGCTAGGGAATCATGGGAATTGGTGGTGGTGTTTTTTTTCCTGAGACATTGAGCCTTCTCTGTCAGAGAGCTCTGGTGCCACAATAAAATACAGTTCCCATGATTCCCTAACCCTAAAAATGGACCCAATTTGCACTATTTCTGGCAGTCTGCAATCCCCCCCCCTTAATTTCATTATCTCGTGTCTTTAATTATTTTTTAATTCATTCTTTCGAAATGGTTTAGCCAGGCTTTCAAAACAGGGCATGGCATTGCATTCCATTGTTTTAAAGTATTGGGATTTTTAAAACAACAACAACAACAACACATTTTTATCTTTTTAATTGCGTTTTGTTCTTTCAATCTGTAACTTGTTTTAATACTGTAATAATTTAACTCTGTTTGAATGTGCTGCCTTTGTATGCTTTTCATTGCACTGTTTTCTGTGTGTGTTTTTTTAATGTCATGAGCTGCCCTGAGTCCCAGTTTTGAGAAAAGGGTGGGATATAATAATAATAATAGTAATAATAATAATAATAATTTCTTCAAAAACATCACATCTTACCAAATTTTTTTGCTTTAACCCCATGGAACTATGTACATGTAAATGTCTTTAGGTTGTCCCTATGATACTGTCCTTTAAATGTATCATTTGAATGTTGCTACGGTAGTTCTTTGTGTCACAAGTGTTGTCATTCCATTTAGTGACATACAGGAATTAAGATTTATGAGTAACATCAGCACAATAACCATTCCTATGGATTTTGTATGGTGTCGGATGTGAAGAGGTCGGGGGGGGGTGGCATCATGAGTTACCCCACTGGGTGACGCCAACCCTAGGGACGCCACTGCTTCTCCAAGCAATATCTTTCCAGAGCTTGCCTTTAGTTGGCATTATTCTTCTGGATTTGAAGTGTGTCTGACCTCTCGAATGAGTTGCCTTTGTCTAGGGCTGCAACTTCTGGAGTCCTGAGGATTTGTACAATAAACATCCCTAAGAATTCTATATGATGTGGTATGAGAGGTCAGTGGGTTGAGCGCTGACACCGTGAGTTGCCATACTGGGTTACGCCAACCTAAGTGATGCCATTGCCGCCTCCTGTACCTCCAGATCAGCAGATCAGACTGCTCCTCACTAGTAGTATCACTAGGGTTGGCATCACCTGGAGCAGGAACTCATGTCGCATCTCCCCTCTAATTGATCTCCTCCCGTACCACATCATACAGAAGCCATAGAAATGTTTTTCTGTACGAATGTGACTCATCAATCATAATTCCCATATATCACTGAATGGAATGGCAAGAGTTGTGACCTAAACAACATAAGGTAAAAGTTAAAGTTATTCCCTGTTGACAAGATTGTCAAATTGTGTCCAACCGTAGGGACGGTGCTCATCTCCATTACTAAGCCGAAGAGCCAGCATTGTCAGAGACTACTCTGTGATCCTGTGGCCAGCGTGATTGCACAGAACACTGTTTACCTTCCCACTGAAATGGTACCTATTTATCTACTTGCATTTCTGCTAGGTTGGCAGAAGTTGGGACTAGTGACAGGAGCAAACCCCGTCATGCAGCACCCGGGCCTCGAACTGCCAACCTGCCGATCTTGCAATCAACAGAGTCAGCATCTTAACCACTTGGGCCACCACATCCCAGAAACAACATAAACAACTAGCAAAATTAAAATTATACCTTTAAATTACAGTCTGGCAACCCTAGTGGCATCACGAGGGTTGGCATCACCCAGTGTACGGCCTAAATATATTTACATTTGCATAGGTGTCACTCTCCCCCTCCCTCAGAAGAATGCTCGGTCCCAGTGTAGGGAATCGTGGGAAAGGTGGAGGGAAGTAGGAGGAGAGGAAGGCCACATGCTAGATGGATGGACTCTATTAGGGAGGTCGCAGGTATGCATTTGCAGGAATTAAGTAGAACAGTGGAGGACAGGGAGTCTTGGAGATGTCTTATCCATGGTATTGCATAGACTGGGATCAACTCGAGGGCAGTTAACAACAACTAAACACCACCCTCATTGACCTCCTCCCATACCATACAATACAGAACCCTTAGCAATCTTCTTTTCTTTTCTTTGTAATAATGCTACTCCTAAATTGTCATTCCCATATCTCACTGAATGCAATGGCAAGAGTTGTGACATAAACAACTAGCAAAATTAAAATTACACCTTTAAATTATGAGAGCATGCACACAGCCTGTGTGTATTTACATGTGTATAGTTTCATGTGGCTAAAGGGAAAATATGGGAAGATGTGATGTTTCTAATGTAAATTGAAAAATGTTTTTTAAAAAAATAAATAACATTTTATTTTTATTTTTTTTAAAAAAGGATGCCTGTCCTTTCTTTTTCTACCCAGCCCCACCCCATACACACCATCTCTTCCACTGAGCTCCAGTGTTTTAAAGGGACCAGGCAAATACCATAACCCGTTTCTGCCAAAAGGCAGATGTTTGGGAAGCAGTGGCATCAGCCCCTCACCCCTCTTTGACTGTCACCTGGTGTGGTCTGCACCCCATACACACACAGAGACACTCTCTATTGATACTCCTGTTCCTTGGTTTACTGAAGCTGGAGCAGCCAGTGCCTGCAAAAATCTGTCCATACTGGCAGGAGAGATATTCCACCTGCTGCTCTTTTCTTTCTCCCCATGCAGCCTTCCTTATTGCTTGGTTGGCATTGGGCAATCAGGGCAGAGGGAGAGAAACACTGGCATTACTAAGGGGTGCGGGGGGTTCACCCAGAGGATGGGTGACACCCAATTGTCCTCTGCTCCCCCTTAAGTTCAGGAGAGGTGAATGCTCACCTTTCTCAGCTGCTTCGTCACTGGGTTGCCTCCCTGGGAAGGAAGCCCAGCAACAGAGGAGGAAGAGGGGTGAACGCTTGCCCTTCCCAACTGCTCCATCACCAAGCTTTCTTCCTGGGGAGGTAGCCCAGTGATGGACCAGTAGAAGCAGCGAATGCATACCCTGCCAAGTAACACTGTCTGCATTGGGTGACATCCTATCTAGTGACACCACTGGAGAGAAATAAAGGGGCATTTACACTCTAGGCATGATGCCGTTTGCCAACACTTGAAGTGCTGTGGCTCCATCCTATGGACTCTTGGGATTTGGGAAAAAAAACAGTATGCAAAGTGAACTTGTACACCTTTGAGACTAACGGAAAGAGAAAAATTGGTAGCATGAGCTTTCATAGACTTGACCCTACTTCCTCAGATGCATGAAGAATTTGGAATTGGTACTTTTGCAAGGCCTTTGGCCTTCTCTGTCAAAGAGTGCTTGTTGTTGTTGTTAGCTGCCCTTGATTCAACTCTACTGTGTGGATGAGACATCTCCAAGGTCCCTTGTCCTCTACTGCTCAAGCCCATAGCCACTCTGATTGAATCCAACCATCTGACACAGCGGTTGGCAAACTACAGCCCGCAGGCCGAACCCGGCCCGTCGAGGCCTCCGTGGCTGGTCCTGCTGCTGCCGCCACATGCGCACTGCCGCCGTTGCCACCGTGCACAAGTGACATGGGGCACCATTTTGCATTCCAAAATGGCGCCCGCGCACATGCACGCATGCACATGATGGCGGGTGCCATTTTGAAATGCAAAATGGCGCTGGCGTCGTGCGCATGCGATCGTGATGCACAGCGCCGTTTTGTGTTCCAAAATGGCGCCCCCTGTCATGCGCTTGCATGCATGGGTGCCATTTTGGAATGCAAAATGGCACCCTGCGCTTGCGCACGCATGTGCACGACGGTGGGGGTAGTGCGCACGCACGCACACACACACCTCCAGCACCATTCCCCCCCCCCTTCGGCCCGCCGACAATCGGGAGACAGCGGAACCGGCCCCACCCCCAAAAGGTATGCTGACCCCTGATCTGACATGTGGACTTCTCTTTCTACTGCCTTGCATCTTTCCTAGCATTATTGTATTTTCCAATCATGTATGCCTTCTCATGATGTGGCCAAAGTACAACAGCCTCTATTTCATCATCCTGGCTTCTAGGGAGAGTTCAAGCTTGATCTGTTCTAGAGCCCATTTGTTTGTCTTCTTGGCCATCCATGGTATTCTCAGCACAATTCTCCAGCACCACATCTCAAATTAGTTGATTTTCTTCCTATCTGTATTCTTCACTGTCCAGCTGTCACATCCATATTTGTATGATGGCTTGGATGATCCTCACTTTAGTGTTCAGACTTATATATCTACACTTGAGGCTAGAGCCACACAAGAGGACAATTCCAGGATGGAACCACAGCGATTAAAGTGGTGTCAAGCTGCATTTCTACAGTATAGATGCACCCTTCCTTGACCTGAATCAAAGAGGGACAGCCAAGGGATTCTCAAAGAGATAGAAGGGAATGCTAGCATGTTTGCTATGGCTCCTCCCCTTGGGTCATGTCTGTGTGTGTGCCTTTAAGTTGCATGTCAACTTATAAATTTTGTAAGGTTTCCTTAGGCAAGGAGTGATCAGAGGTGGTCTTATCCATTCCTGATTCTGAAATATAGGGCCTTTGCAGACTGCTAGAAATAGTGCAAATTGAGTCCACTTTAACTGCCCTGCCTCAGTGTAGGGAATCATGGGAATTATATTTTTTGTCTGAGACATTGAGCCTTCTCTGTCAGAGAGCTCTGGTGCCACAATAAAGTACAGTTCTCATGATTCCTTAGCACTGAGTCAGGGCAGTTAAAGTGGACTCAATTTGCACTATTTCTGGCAGTCTGCAAAGGCCCATAGTCTAACGGTATTCTTTGGTGGTCTCCCATCCAAGTAGTAACCTCTGATTATACGTGGGTGGGAGCAGATCAGAGGATCAGCTAGCATTATTTGGACTGTTGATCTGCATTTGTTGTCAGTGTCAAAAAAATGCCTTTTAATGGTCAAAAGGATGGAGTTGGAATGAAAACAGAAATCTATCAAACCATATCTCTCAAAGAGATGAATGATCCATGCAGTGCCAGTGCCTTCTTTGGCTGCCAGATGGGAGCAGGACATCATAGACTTTCTGCATGCAGTCAGGCAATCCTTAATTCGTCTTAGCCTTATTTTTCCCCACCTGTACCAAAATAACAAACCACAGCCTTGGTGCCAACACGATGATCTTATCATTAGTTGGGTGACAAAAGAGCACAATGCATCATTTGTCAAAGAAGGCACAAGAGTAATCCTGGGTGATGAATAAACCCCTGCCAAAATACATCTCAGTGGTTCATAATACTGAGGCAATCGGGATAAGGATGAAAAGGCCACCTAAGACAACCTGTGGCTGTAAAGCAGGATTTGCCACACATATAAATTTGCACAGATCTAGATGGTAAAGTGGCACACATGGATAGCAGGCAGGCTACAAACATGCTACCCTCCCTTCTTGCCATCTTCTCTACTTTTATATCCCAATAAATATCTACTGGTCACATTTGCTTAGGGCTGGCCCACCTGCTAGGCAGAGTGCAGCAACTGCCTTAGGCAGCAAATACTCAGGGATAGCAACCCCATGGTGATTCCACCTCAGCCCTCCAGCCAGTTGCCATGGAAGAAAGAGGTATGTTGCCACATGGCTCCCCTAAATTAGCTTTCTGTCAAAGATGTGATAGAGAAAAGTATCCCACTGTGTGATAGTTCCATCTGCCAGTGTAGACAATACATAATTCCTATGCATGAAATTAGGGACTAGGTTACCATCTTGTCTTTTGCATCCAGCAACAAAACGTCTTCTGCCAGCTCTGTGTTAGCTCCTGTTCTTCAATCACTCCAATCTCTTGCATCCTCAAAATATTCTGTTCTTCCTTCCTTGGCAGCCCAATATGCTTGGAAATGCTTCACACAGACAGCCTGTGCCAAGTATGAAGGAAATATTATGGGGGAGAGAATACCCCCCTATCGACCAAATCACCACTGAGCCACTGAAAAACATGAAAGTTTGGGCATTCTCCATGTTCCAAATGTTGAGAATAGTAGAAAAGATGGTTGGCTTTTGCCTCTAAAAAGCAAAACTGGAAGTGATGTCACATCACTTCCAGTTATTTAGGACATGCTGATGTGGCCTGCTGGAGGGAGGATGTGAAAATGACCCCAACTTTGACACCCTCACCTATGCAATGCCACCTTTTAACTCTGTTTGAATTTCCTCTCAATGGGCATCCATGAAGACTTTAGGACAATGGCCTCAGGCCTATTCCAAGACATCGGACTGCTTGAGATGAAGAACAAGATGGTGGCTTGCTCCCATCCTATGTGCAAAGTTGACTGGATTGGCAGTTGCATTTTTCTTTATAGTTCTCAAAAGAAGCTATACAAGGTGCTGAACATATTTTGAATTTCAGGTTGAATCCAGAATATATTCCCCATTCCACTGTCATGAAAGTCATCAGACATTACTAGAAGAGGCTGGTGAGGAAAGGTCAAGTAAATGCCCCCATTGTTGGAACTATTCTTCTCCATTTTGGCATCTGGTGATGAGACTGAATCTGTTCCAGACTCAATCCTTAGTCTTCATGCATTCCCTCCCAAAATGTCTTAAGAAATGAATCCAGGTATTCTAGACTAATCCTGGAGCTGGTTTGGGTCTTCCCCTCCTGCCAAGCCTAGCATCCCTGTGGTTTAACACTGATGTTGCCCAGCATTTGTTTCTGTAAGCTATGATTATACGATGATGACATTTATTCATCATCTGAGTAAAATTAGGCCTTTGGTTTCACTCACTTCTTTGGCATTGTTTCTTCATGTCAGCTTTTGGATGCATCACACTAATTCCGCTGAACAATGATCCGGTAAATTCAGCCAAAATCCATGTAGGTTCTGGATAGGTCGTCTGATGAATGTGTGGAGATGGTGAATTGTGTATTGATTGTCCCCAGAGGCACTCAAAGATAGCAGAAGTAATACCTATTCAAAATCTGCAAAGCACAATTATGGCCCTCAGTAGTTTGCCAAGGTCTCCACAGAGCTTGAAACATTGATTTCTAAAAGTAATTAGTAATCATTATAGATCCAAGAAGTAAAATAGTTAACCATTTTAGTTATAAATTCTAAATCTATCTCTTTAAGTTCCCATTTGTCAACCATAACTGAAATAGAAGTTCTTTAGGCTTGGTTGGTTGGTTGGTTGGTTTATGCTACAAGCCGCTGCCCTGTGGTATAAAATAAACTATTCTGTCCACCTAGCTGTCACTTCAGCACCCACAAGATAGTATAAGACATAGGCATGAAGTACAGCACAAGACAGCACTTGAACTGTGTTGCATTCCTCCTCTATCATTTACAGTGCATCTACATTGTTGAAATAATACAGTTTGACACCACTTTAACTGCCATGGTTCCATCCTATAGAATCCTGGGAGTTGTAGTTTTGTGAGGACCAGCACTCTTTGGCAGAGAAGATTAAAGACCTCATAAAACTACAAATCCCAAGATTCCATAGGATGGAACTGCAGCACTTAAGGTAGTATCAAACTGTATTATTTCTGCAGTGTAGGTGCACCCTTAGTAAGGCCCCATACTACCACTATAATGGTAACTAAAAGTTACAAATATATGACAAAATAAGTGAAATTACCTGTCATGGCTCCATGCTATGGAATCCTAGGATTTGTAGTTTGTTGTGGCACGAGAACAGAATATTTAGACAAAGAAGACTAAATATCACACACAACTATGAAGTCCTAGGTTTCTGATTTCTTGACTCCATTTTGATAAAACATTGAGCCAAGGAAACCTTTGGCCATTTAAATGTCTTCACTGTCTACTTTAAATTTATTAAATCAGCTGTGCTCATTATTTTTGTTTTGTTGATGTTCAGCTGTAATTCTGCTTTTGCGTTTTCTTCCTTAGCTTTCTCCAATATCCATTCCAAGTCTACTTTCTGACAGTAGTGTGGTGTCATCTGCATATCTTAAGTTGATGATTGTTCCTCATATTTTCATGCCTCCTTCTCAGAATCTAATCCAGCTTTACTCATTATATGTTTAGCATACAAGATAAACAAATAGGGTGGGAAACTGCAGCCCTGCCTGACCTGCTTGCCAACTGGAAGCCATTCCATTTCTCCATATTCTGTCCCGATAGTCACTTTTTGTCCTGAATTTATGCATTCTCTTGAGTTATGCATTCAGACACTCAAATATTGCAGCATACCCATTTCTTAAAGAGTGATCCATAGTTTTTCATGATCTACATAGACAAAGGCTTTCCTATAATCTGATAGTTCTATTTCCTCCTGTTGTTGTTGTTTTAGGATGGAGTGGATTGGATTTTGGATTTGGAGGTGCAGGAGAAATGTCAGGAGTAAATTCTTTGGATTTGGAGATGCAGAATGTGGAGATGCAGGATTTGGAAATGCAGGCAAAATGTCAGGAATAAATTCTAGAACATGGCAGCACAGCCTGTAAAACCCACAAAAAACTACGGATTTTGGATTGTCTGCAGGCAAAGCAAGAGATCTGTGACTAAGGTATGATGCGCTCTTTCCCTGCCTGAATTTGGTGGTGGGATGGTGGGATGTGTCACATTGCTCAAAGTTAAGAATATTACCATCCATCAAGTGGGAAGTATGACCAAATTATTGGAAGCCAGTTGAACTGGTGCTTGGTGGGATGAGTAGGTGGTAAAGAGACATTACATAACAAAGGAAGAACAGGAATCTAGCAAAGAGAAACACACACAGACATATCAGTCCATTTTTTTTACTTCAATAGATGGCTCAGTTGCAGAGGCTAAATTTTGTTTCATTTCTTGCTGATCAAGTTAGTTCCAGTGACTGCTTCTGAAAAGATTGCTTCCCACATAGTAAAATGGCCAGCCAGAATAGTTGCTGCTGTGTGCTTGATGCCCTCGCTCAAAGCAAATCTGTTGATCCGAAGCAACATGATATGAACTCTTGCTCTGATTCTATCTTTTGAAGGCAGGACCCCGACAGTTGCGGAGCACATGCTTCATGTGCAAAAGGTGCCAGGTCCAATTCCTGACATCTCAAGTTAAAAGGATAACATAGTAGACAATGGGAAAGACCAAGGTCCTGGTCGGCCGGCAATATTGAGCATGATGGGCTATTTAGTCTGACCTAATATAGCTTAGACAAATTACCTCTTTGAACGACAACTTCCAGGACTCTAGAAAGGTTACTTTGGGCATACAGTGGCCAGAATCCACAGTTCATAGAAAAGGTACTTCTTTGGAATACTATACCCCAAATCTACTACACACAAAAGGATTTTTTTTTTTAAAAAAATGCAGCTCCCAAAATATTAGAAAATCTCTGGGAGATTCTGGGAGTTGTAGTGCAAAAAATTATTCGAAGTATTTTGATAATCAGCATAATGGTCTCAAATTGCATACCAATTGGTGCAGAGATCAATCTGTTACAAGAACCGTTGGTACACCTAGCATGCACTCTTCCTACTGTCATCTTTCTAGGCCCAGGAAAGGAAAGTGAGTAGCAGGTGAGACAGACCTATATAAGGCCCACCTCAAGCCTCACAAGAAGCAGAGGGTCTCTAACCTTGTGGAAGCCTAGAACCCTCACAGGAAGCCTTCTTCTTGTGAGAGCTGAGGCTGGCTTTATATAGACCTGCCTCACATATACCAGCCATTCTTCAGCTGGCCTGTTATCCTGTCTGAAAAATCTGGAGAACCTGATTTAAAAAAAAAAAAATGCTGGGTCTGGAACCCACTCTCAACAGCCCTGCTTTTACCCTCTATCTATCTAATTATCTATCTATCTATCTATCTTTTATTTTATTTTATTTTATTTTATTTGGAGTATTTATACTTCAGCCACAAAGGCTCTCAGAATGGCTTACAAATGGTTAATTAGATGGTTCCCTGCCTTTGGGCTTACAATCTAAAAAGACATGACACAAAAGGAGAAGGGAATGGCAGTGCGGAAGGGATCAGGTCCAGCAGTTCTTCTCTCCCTCTGAGGCCTGGACCATGCAGATGGAATGGAAGGAGGGCTCTTTTTCTTAGTCTAGGCTAGGGCGAATGGAGCTGGGCCTAACTCTCTCCCTCTGAAACTGGATGGTATCAGATGCACTGGAGGGCTCTCCTTCTTACTCTACTAGGAGACTGAGCAACTTAGGGACTATACAGACTGGCATAAAGAGCAGACCTGGCAGCAGAGTGGGGGCATGGCAACTGCACGCCAGCCACCCCGACTCTGCTCCCAGGCCGGCATCATGTTGCCCAAACAACTGCACGGTGAGTAGTAAAAGGGCATGTCTTTGGCACAGCGTTTACATGTGCTGTGCCAAAGAAGCGGAGAAAAGCCGCTGCCACCACTTTGCGGCTTCTTTTTGTGCTGCAGAAAACCCAGATCGGGGCCGCAGCGTGTAGTTTCTGTAGCCCCGATCTGGCATCAGGGCCATCTGTACAGCTCCTTAGACTCAGGAGGTTACCATGGAGCTCTGTCTTCTCCCTGGAAGTCCTACCTCCTCTGGCTAACTGGGAGAGACATCAATACTTTTTTAAAAAATAGACTTCTTTTCAGGACTCTCAGATAGTATCTTGCCTTACTTGGGCTTGTTATTGCCTAGAATTTTTTACGTAGCCTCCAGAATGAGGCAGTATATTGTTTTGCTTGTTTGAAGGAGTCATCTAGTGAAAAGATTCTGAAATCCACACACACTAACCTAAATTTAGTAGATCTTACAGGAATAGACCCACTGAATTAACAGGGAAGTTGATGACTTTATTGGCTTTAACCTATGGTGATTGTGTGAATAAGAGGTCTCCTTGAGCCCCAGTCATCAAGAGCCCTACTCAGGTCTTGCAAAGTCAAGACCATGGCTTCCATGATTGATTCAATCCATCTGTGTTTACTTACCATTCAGCAATTGATTCAGCAGGTCTACTGTAGCTGGGATTATGAGTAGGACTCACAGGCTATGGCTGAATATTAAGAACACAAATACAATGGCTATTCATACAGTCTTCATATAAAGGTCTGTTCACAGGCACTAGTTCACTCCATGCATCTGAAGAAGTAGGCCAAGGGTGCATCTACACTGTAGAATAATGTAGTTTGACACCACTTTAATGGTCATGGCTCCATCCTACAGAATCCTGGGATTTGTAGTTTAGTGACAATCCAACTGTCCTTATTTGGCAGAGAAGACTAAAGACCTTGGAAAACTACAAACCCCAGAATTCCGCAGGATGGAGGTACAGCACTTAAAGTGGTGTCAAACTTCATTATTTCTACAGTGCAGATGCACCCATGGGGGAATGTGGGAGGAAGAGAAAAAACTAGGACCTTTTAAAAGCAGCTGAAAAAGAGGATTAATTGGGTCTGCCTCTGCCAAATAAGGACAGTTGGACTGTGTGTGTGAGATCTAATTTGTGTTTGGGAGGAGAAAGTTGGAGGACAGAGAGAAAGAAAAGAGGGGAGGAAAAAATAACAAACACTAGGACAACAACATCCTTCTGGAAGCGAGGCTAGAGTGGGAAGCTGTCAGTGAATAATAAACTCCCATTTCATCCCATTTATGCCAGCATAAAAATGTTGTTCATTTTCCCAGTAACGGTTATGAGGCCAGCAGAGTAATGACTCAAGTGAGAGA
The DNA here is from genome assembly GCA_026167975.1 of Phrynosoma blainvillii. Classification (NCBI taxonomy): domain Eukaryota; kingdom Metazoa; phylum Chordata; class Lepidosauria; order Squamata; family Phrynosomatidae; genus Phrynosoma; species Phrynosoma blainvillii. The sequence goes on along the minus strand of JANUYF010000004.1, from coordinate 14,721,605 downwards.
GGAATATGAACTCTACATCTTTGCCTTGCTGCTATGAGCTATTGGAATGGAATGAAACCAATAAATGTGTTGATATATAAAGTAGCCACAAAGAATCAATACATGATGAAAGTATAAAGGTCTGAGAGCAGATTCACTGGAGAGAAGCTGGAGCCATCTTGTGTTCTGAGGGCCAGCAATGAACACTTCTTGCTTTGACATCTGAAGAGATAACCATCCCCTGGGTATTGTGAGTTTCCACCCAATAAATAGCCTACATGATTGCTACAGTCGCTAGAGTCTTTTTCTAGGCATTTCACACACTACGCAAAGTCCATCCCATGTTGATTACTGCTCAGCAAAGAGCAACAACAAATCATGGATTCTTGATAACTGGGCCTGTATGCTTAGCAATAGAATGTACATTTCTATACCACTTATCAATAAACTCAGCACTCTCTAAGCGGTTTACAATCTGTAAGCCAATTGCCCCCAACAAGCGGGGTGCCCATTTTACCAACCTATGAAAGGATGGAAGGCTGAGTCAACCCTGGAGCCCCTGGGATTGAACTCACAACCTTGTGGCAGCAGTACTGGCATTTAGCCACTGCATCACCAGGGCTCCTTTGCAGACACTTGTTAGTTGCAATCACATTTTTTTTTTGGGGGGGGGGGGAAGTAGATTGCTGTTCATGAGAACCTGTGTGGTGTAGTGGCTGGAGCATTGGACTATGACGCTGGAGACTAGGTTTTGAATCCCCGCTCAGCCATGGAAAGCCATTGGGTGATCCTAGGTATGTCACACTCTCTGAGAGGAAGACAAAGGCTAACCTCCCCTAAACAAATCTTACTAAGAAAACTGTGAGATAGGTTTGTCTCAGGGTCACCGTGAGTCAGAAAGGCTGCTGCCACACTGGAGAAACTCAGTGGATTGGAGATTCTCCTCCCTGAATAATATTGTATTCTTGGATATTTGGTCCTGGGTCCCATCCCCCCCGCCAATACTTCCTTGGTGTTGCTGTTGTTGTTCAACTTTGATTTATGGTGAGCCTATGAATGAGAGATCTCCAAGGCACTGTATTACCAACAGCCCTGCTGTCTTGCAAACTCAAGGCTGTGGCTTCCTTGATTGAGTCTGTCCTTCTGTAATGTAATGTAGGGGGGAAGCAGACGAGGGCATCCAAGACGCCCTGCGACGGTGCGCCGCGGGACTGGAGCAGTCGCACCGTGGTGCACCGTCGGTGCCTCTGAAAGGAGCGCAAAAATAGCGCTCCTTTCAGAAGTCAGTGAAAGTGCGCCCTAAAAGCGTCGGGCACACTTTCACTGACTTTTCCGCCGCAGTGCGTGCGGTCGCTGCAGCGGGAGGTTGTCCCCGGAGCGCCGGACGTGCGGAGGGCCGGCGGCTCCGAGGATGATCTCGGGAGGAGGAAGGGGCGCCGCGCGTGCGGCTGCCCCTCCTCTTCCTTGCCTCGGAGACGGCTCAATAAGCCGTCTGCCGAGGCCCGTAGTCTTCCTCTTTTCCTACTGCCATCTACCTGAACAAACATTATTGTCTTTTCTAATGAGTCATGTCTTCTCATGATACATCCAAAGTATGGCAACCTCAATTGAGTCATCTTGGTTTCTAGGGAGAGCTCAGGCTTGATTTGCTTTTGGGCCCATTTATTTGTTATTGTCCATGGTATCCATAGAACTTTTATCCAGCATCACATTTCTCCTCCTGCCAGCTTTCTTCACTGTGCAGTTTTCACAACCATTCAAAGAAATCAGAAATATGAAGGGAAGGATTCTCCTGACTTTGGTATTCAATTCCCTTGGTGGGAAACTGACAGTTGCCATGGCATTGGTCTCTGGAATTGGCCACATATATTCTGGAAATCTTGTCAGTGGGCTTCCAAGTATAGACTTCTAATATTTCTGAAGAAATCTCCTGATGGCATTGAAGAATCATCATCAACATCATCATCTGCCTCCCCCCATTGATCAAGATGGGCAACAACAACAAAGAACACAGCAGAGTAGTATGAACTTAAATGGTTTCAATAAACATGGAGTCAACCAAGACTGGAATTATGCAGGAATGGGTGTCTTTATGGGAAATATAAACTGCTCCTGTAGCCCAATAATTCCCAATCTTTCGTTTTCAAGATGTTCTGGACTTCATCTCCCATCATTCCTGACATGGTATAGTACAGGGGTCGGCAACCTACGGCCCGGGAGCCGGGTGCACCCCCCCGAGACCTCTGGACCAGACCCCGCTGACGCCACATGCACTGCCACTGCTGCGCACATTGTGGCTGCCATTTTGTTTTCCAAAATGGCGGCCGCAACTTGTTTGTGCATGCCTAGTACTCCTGCGTATGCACTAATGAGCCGTTGCTGCCATTTTGTTTGCCAAAATGGCGGGCACGACTCACTCACGCATGCGCAGTATTCCGGAAGTACTGCGCATGCGCGAGCGAGCGTGCGCACGCGCCGCCACTCCTCTCCCGGCCCGGAAGTCCCCAGGACCAGCAGACTGACCCCAGGTCTGTAAATCTTGCCAACCCCTGGTGTAGTAGTTTGTGTGTTGCACTACAACTCTGGAAACCAGGATCCAAATCCATGCTCAGCCATGGAAACCCACAGGGTGACCTGGCCAAGTCACACTCTCTCAGCCTCAGAGGAAGGCAAAGCTCCTCTGAACAAATGTTGCCAAGAAAACCCTGTGATTGCCTTCAGGTTGCCATCAGCTGGGAATCACTTGAAGCAAAACAGCAACTTGGAAACATAGGCTCATGATGAGTGGCTGCACATCCAAGCTGACCACTACCGCATTGGTCCAGATCTCAAAGAACTACATCTGATAATGCAGAGCAGTCCCACAACACAAGGTGTATCCTATTTCTCTCTTCCAATGACTTCCCACAATAGTGGTAGAATTCAAAGATATAGCCATGTTAGTTTGTAGAATCAGTATGTAGAGAGATCTTGTAGCACCTCTGAGACTAACTGAAAGAAGCTGGCAGCATAAGCTTTCATAGACTTCAATCTACTTCCTCAGATGCATTTTATCCCAAAATATTATTCCACAATAGTGTCTATAATATGTTTGATTTCTCATATCCTCCATTCATGACATTGTCTACACAACTCAAGTTCTTGCAAGACCATCAAAATGTTTTGAAGGCAAGAGAAAGTTACTGACACTTTCACACATGATGGGTTAAATCTAGATCACTGCAAGATGTTATTCTTTTGCCTTTGGAAGAAGCACATGCCTATTGATTTTAGCCAGTGCTAGAGAAAGACAAGTAAAAATAAATACATTAGAGAAGAAATCCTTTCTAGTGCAAAAGGAAACAACAAGGGGAAGAATGCAAACAATGTAACTCTAGCATCTGAAGCAGAACACTATCAGAGATTAATTGTTCCTGAGATACTTTCTGCAGCTTGACATAAATGGGTGTGTGTGTACTTTCCCTGTTGTTAGACACTAACTTTACAAGGGGTCTGAGATGTGCTGCAGTAATGTAAATATTACTGACTTTATCGTTGTGTGCTTTCAAGTCATTTCCAACTTATAGTGAGCCTAAATCAGACCTATTGTGGGGTTTTCTTGGCATGTTTCTTCAGAGGGGGTTTGCCATTGTCATCCTCTGTGGTTGAGATAGTGTGACTTGCTCAAGGTGACCCAGTGGGTTTACATGGCCAAACTAGGATTTGAACCCTGGTCTCCAGAATTGCAGTCCAGCACTCAAACTACCACACGACGTTGGCACTGAGTGTATACTATGTGTAACAAAGAAAAGTATTGTTATGTATTGTGCGTATTAGATAGACTCAGGTAAGTGGTCTGTTGAAATGCTGGAGGTGGTGATTGGTGGTGTGTTTGAAGATTTTTCCCCCCAAACTGATGTTTACTTCCCAGTTGAGTTCACCTTATTTTCACCGTAAATTTCTACTTCTCTTTCTAACCTATACATTCCCTGAAGACTGCTGTAGCTTCTCATTTACTTCTTCTAGTATAACTTTTTCCCCTCCTCCTGCCTATTATCTTTATCTGCTTTACTGTTTTTGATTTCTTAGTATAACCAAAAGTGGTGACTGGCAGTGAGTCTGAAGATTTTAAAATGCTTGTGTGTGTTTTAACAGGGCAGTCAGAGCAGGTCACATACAGCAGATGACTGTGGAGTTTAGTTAGTTTAACCAGGGCAGTGCATCTGTTACATGCGATTGTGATAAATAAGAAACACTAACCATGATAATGAGACATATTCAGGGGTAACCGAGTTAGTCGTCAGCAACATAAAACCCAAATCCACAAAAGAGTGCTACCTTTATTGGTCAAAACACTTCATGCATGCTTTCGAAGCTCAACTGTCTTCTTCATCAGGCAAAAGATTTTAAAAACCATACAGGAAAAGAAAAGTGATGGTGTTGGAAGCCTACGTTGTGTATCAGATGTTGTTTCTGTCTTAGTTCAGCTGGACTTGAAGGAACCCAAAGCAGGCAGTGGCCATTCCCTGTTTTTGGCTATGTGGGGGGACTGAGGCAAAGGACAGGAAAATTTAAAGTCCATTAGCATGATATCCATTCTGATGAGAGTCAGCCTGGTATAGTGTGTTGGATGTATCCACACTGCAGAAATAATGCAGTGACACCACTTTAACTGCAATGACTCTATCCTCCAGAGACCTGGGATTTGTAGCTTGGTGTGGTATCTGAGCTCTCTGACAGACCAGGCTGAATATCTCACCAAACTACAAATCCCAGGATTCTGCAGGACGGAGCCATGACAGTTTAAATAGTTTGATACTACTTTAGTATCCCTACTCGCACAAGGTTGTCAGGTTGCAATCTGGAGAGAGCTCTTGTGCCTTTATACTCATGCAGAACAGGGAATTTGCTTGTCGTGAAACCAGGTAATAAGGAACATTTCCAATCTAGATTTTTCTGAGGTCTTTTCTTTCATTTTGGGAAGTCATGGATTATACAATGGGATCTACAGGTGGAAAATTATCTTCCAAAACCTGCAGAACATGCACTTCCTCAGTCTAATCCATTTAAAGAACAATTTAAGTCAACTCACCCTTGCATAATGTTTCTAAGGAATCTCCAGAGGTTTCCCACAGTTGGAACAAAAATTGAGCAGGAACACAATTGAGCAGGAACATCTCCAATATTTAAAGGGTCACTGAAACATATGCACTCAATGACTCTTTGGAGCTAATATTTTTCAGTAGACAAAAATAGTTGTTTGTTTCTCATCTTTCATTTTTCTGCCATTAGTAGTCCTGCCAAACCTCCCATATGCCAAACTATCAGCCTGTAATATATTTTAGGAGTGGCATTTAGATGCTTGGCAGAGAACATGAGCACAGCTTCATTGAATGGCTTCTTTGCTATTTCCTTTCAAATTCATGCTTTAGGTAGGGGGGGCTGCCCCTTCCTTTGGCATAGATTTGTCTCCTGCCACTGTTCCAATTAAATAAATTTGAGATGGGTCATAGCTCAACAGCAGATCACATGCTTGGCATGCAAAAGATCTCATGGTTTGAAACTAGAGCTTAGAAAAGTTAATGGCAACACTAATGGGAGGGGGTGTGGGAACTGTAGTCCAGGAAAATAATAATAATAATAATAATAATAATAATAATAATAATAATAATAATAATAATAATAATAATAATAATTTTATTTGTACCCTGCCCCTCTGAGAACAATCGAGGCAGCTAACAACAATTAAAATTACATACATTATAAATCCCCCAAAGCCCAAAACCCACCCACCCCTTTAAAAATCATTAATAATAATAAAGGAACTTTTCTAGGCTCTGATTTCAACCCTATCAGTAGTGCTGGGGGAGATTGTGGGGCGATGATGCTGTGTAGGCAGTTCTGAGATAGATTGATCCAATGGTTTGTATGGAGTAGCTTATTAAGAAATAATACTAGTTGTTTGTTATTCGTTGCTGTCAAGTTGCTCCAATTTATGGTCACCCTGGGATTGAAATAGTGGAAGACCTTCCATACCTAGGATCAAACATTGGAAGACTGCAATCAGGAAACAAGAAGAGGTCTAGGAATGGGAAGGAATGTAGGAACTAGGCAAGATCCTAAAATGTAAAGATACACAAGGAAGCAGTAAAGTAACGATCATCCAAGCCATTGTATTCCTTGTCACCATGTACAGATGTCAGAGTTGGACAGTGAAGAAAGCTGGCAGAAAAAAATAAACTCATTTGAGATGTGGTGCTGGAGAAGAGTGCTGAGGTTACCATGAATGGCCAAAAAACAAACAAATGTATCCAAGAACAGATCAAACCTGAAATCTCCTTGGATGCAATTATGAAACTGAGGCTGTCATACTTTGACCATATGAGAAGACATGACTCATTAGAAAAGACTACAATGCTAGGCAAGGTAGAGGGAAGCAGAAAGAGAGGAAGACCACATCTTTCAAAAAGTGCCGGAGAAGTCCAGGTCGTGTTTAAACGTTTTCATCCTGTGCCTAGCTCAGGAGGAAAGGATGGGAAAGGGCAGTGCGATAAACTCCTAAATTGAGAATGTCATACATCGACCACATCATGAAAAGGCATGGCCCACTAGAAAAGACAATAATGCTTGGAAAGGTAAAGAGTAGGAGAAAAATGGGATACCAGATGGATAGACTCAGTCAAGGAGCCTGGAGGAAATGAGCAGAGTGGTTGAGATAGGGGGTTGTTGGAGGTGTCTTATCCATGGGGTCACCATGAGTAGCAACAGTAGAGGTTGATTCGAGGGCAGTTAAGAACAACAAGGGCTGCTGGAATAAAGGAAAAATCATGGTTTGTTCTGATTTTGGACACCAGTGGGTAAATTCTTTAATACTGAGGTGAACAACTGGGACCTACTATTTCCATGAGCCATAGTTAGCCTAGCCAGTGTCAAGGGATATGTGGAGCTGCAGCTCACATTACATCCATGAAGTCAATTCAAAAACTGTTAACAACAATAACAGTGAATAAATAAAGTTAGAATGACATGAAAGCAGTACCCTTCTTTCATGGATCCATCTCAGCAATTTATATGAAGCACCTCTGAAGATCTTGCCTCTGCCTTAAGATACCAGTAACAGACAGCCCAGGTACATGTTAGCTCATCATAGTAAAAGGGCCAGTAGCCATCATGGATAGATGTCTCCTAAAACAGAATTGACACTGAAGTATACAGACCTTCTTAATAAACCATAAAGAGAAGGCACATGCTTCTTCTCTCATATCCTTAGAGTCAAAAATAGTATCAGGGACCCCAGCTGAATCCATTGAGGGTGTTAGCCAGAATGAACTGCTGTCATCAAGTATGAGATGCATTAGTAGTGGAAACTGTCGAATTAGTGCTTGAGAGAAATTCAAGAGCCCTCTTTTATTCAGCACCAATTCCATGCATATAGATATGTGTGTTGCGCATGTATAAAAAAAGCATATCAAAGCCAAGAGATGCAGACATACAGCTTAACCCATTGTAAAGCTATGGGAGAGATACATCACTCTGTGGTTTTACATAATCCAGCAGGATCTACTCAAAGATTGTGATATATATATATATATATATATATACACCCTCCTATAGCAGATATTTGAGGCATGCTTCTTCCAATAAGGAGATTAACACGGGTGACAGCTTTCTGTTGAACCATTTACTGAAGCCACTTTGCTCGCCAGAAAGTGGTAATTATATTTGGGTGTCTGTTCCATGCTCTGCCTCCACTTATGCTCCTATTTGTGAACAGGGATTAAATATAGGAATGTGTGGCAAATGCATTTCTGTCAAGAGTGTTACCTCCCCCCCCTTTTTTTTTTCTTTTTTCTTTTTACAGATTTATCTGATTCCCACTTTCCAGGCCAAAAACAGAAACTGACAAAAATTTCATTCAGAAATTTATATATTTCTGGGTATGAAATGTGTTTTCTAATGGGGGAAAATCTGTTTGAGAGCTTCCACACCTTTGAAAAAGGCACACAAAAGAACATACTTTAAGGACATGTTCATGAATACACCCATTAATGTGTTGACATTTAAAAAATGCACACACAAATACATATTACTTGTGCATTTTTAAAAAGTCTGCCTAAGTGTGAGAAAGTGTGGATTTAGAGGTAGGGGGAGCCCATGGAAACAAACTTGACAAATCTGCTCTTCTGAACTCAAATACTGACAATATCATAAGCCTCTAGCAACCTCTTTCAAAAGGAAATTACCCCCAGGTAAGTTTGTTGTTGCTGTGTGCCTCCAAGTTATTTCCAACTTATGGTAACCCTAAGGGCATAAATACCCCAAGGGCACCAGATCCCAACTGATCTTGGAAGCTAAGCAGGGCCAGCCATGGTTAGTACTTGGATGGGAGACTGCCAATGAATACCAGGTGCTGAAGGCTATATCTCAGAGGAAGGGACTGGCAAAACTACCTCTGAGTATTCCTTGCCTAAGAAAACCCTGTGAAATAAATGAGGTTGCCACAAGTCACAAGTGACTTGAAGGCACGCACACGTGCAAGCACATGCACACATACAAACAAAGTGGGCATGGCATATCATGGCATTTTCTGGGGCTGAGAATGTGTGATTCACCTAGTGGGCTTTATTGCCCGAGCAGGGAATTGAATCCTGATATCCAGAGTTATAGCCTAATGCTCAAATCACTACACCATGCTGGCTCTCCCAGGCAAGTACACCACCTGTGTAAGTACTGCATTCTTGTTATGTCTTCTTATCAGGAACATGAAGGGAGTGTAAGTATACAGCTAATCTGTGTTGAATGTTCCTGATCAAATATATAAGAAGTGGATGGCTGGCTCAGATCAAAATATCCTTAGTCCAGTGTTCAGGGTAGGAGTAGGGAATCCCAGCACCCAGTAGGAGCTCAATGGGAAGCTATGACCCTCCAGTCACTGTTGGACTCTAAATTCATCAGCCCAAGACAGTATGGCCAATAGTCAGGAGTGATGGGAAATGTTGTGCAATAGTGTCAGGAAAGGTGCAAGTTCCTCAGCCCATGGAAGTACACCATCAGCAAAATCTTTTCTCTACCTCTGCTTTAGATAAGGATTGGATGGCTTTCTGTGGTTGGCATTTATTATCTTCTAAGGCTGCTTCCAGATGGGTGATTCCTAGTGGGAATAGAAGATTAAGGGGTGACATGATAGCCATGTTTAAATATTTGAAAGGATGTCATATTGAATATGGAGCAAGCTTGTCTTCTGCTTCTCCAGAGACTTGGACATGGAGCAACGGATTCAAACTACAGGAAAAAGATTCCACCTCAACATTAGGAAGAACTTCCTGATGGTAAGAGCTGCTTGACAGTGGAACATGCTGCCTTGGAGTGTGGTGGAGTTTCCTTCTTTGGAGGTGTTCAAACAGAGGCTGGATGGCCATCTGTTGGGAGTGTTCTGATTGTGTATACCAGCCCAGCAGAGGTTTGGACTGGATGGCTCTTGTGGTCTCCTCCAGTTCTATGATTCTATGATCCCAGCAGTTAATTATCTATAAACTGCAAGTAGGATTGCAACTGACGGCTGCCATCCTGTTGGTGTTTTAGCTGCACAAGTTTGCATAAACATGAGCCTGTATTACTTTAGCCTTTGTGTCACATCCATATTCATTTCACAGTCACATAAGCAGATTTTTGAAAGTATAATGGTTGTCCTTGTTGCGATTGTGTGTTCTTGGATGGGGCATAACCATTTGCCAGTACCTTCCATATACTATATGATTCACTGGGATTGTGAAAACAGCCACTGTGCCTCCTTTGTTGACCAATGGGAGAATAAGCAGGCACATGGACAGATGTGCACTGACAGTATTCATAGAAGGGTGCCATAGCACAACCACCATTTCATGGTGGCATATTTACACTACGGAAGTATGATGCAGGATTTCAGAAAGCCCTCCGCATTATCGGGAATGCTCCATTCCTTCTATGTGTTCACCCCCCTATGTTCTGTCCACATCCATGTGCATGACATTGTGGCTCAGAGCAGAGAAGCAGAAAGTCCAATACAAGAGAGTGCTTTTTTAAAAAGTTGATTTAGCAGTAAGGATGACTGCCTACTGCATCTGTTTTGTCTTTTACCTGAATGTGCTTGCTCTGAAAAATGGCTGAAACCAATAGAAAGAAGGAAAGAAAAAGAAAGAGAGAGATGATGATGATGGCGTATAGAGAACATTTGTGCTTACCTTTTATACCACTTTCACCACTTTTAGTTCCCACCCTCCCCAAACACTGCTCTGATGGTTGAATTAGAATTCTTGGGTGAGGATGGGACAGTCAAGTGTGACAAGGAGATGCCAGAATAGCAAGATAAGAGAGCTCTATGCTTTCATAGGATCAAATAGGAAAATGCAAATTACCCAGAATATTTTTCCAATGCAATTTCAACTCGCTTAGGCAGTGTCAAGTTCTAAGATGGGAAAGGGAGAGGAGGTGACAAGCTGAGCTTAACAAAAATAGCCTTGTCATAAATGAGCCCAAATACATAGAACAGTAATGCAGAAAAAGGAAAGGAAAAAGGCAAGTCAATTAGCACAGCTTTGCAACAGAAATGATGCCTCCAAATTGTGCCTGGGGAAGTCAGACTGTTTTGCACTTTGCCATATCACATCTGATAGCACAGCAGCGAGTAATCTTATGACCTGAATGGGTCTATCATTCTGCTTCCACATAAAAAGAGTTGGTGCCTTTGACACAGGGATGCCAACAATCTTTAATAGAGGTCAATAGTTACAGTGGGCTAATTCTCTCATGAATATCAATCAAAATGTTACAAAACAGCTAGCGAGCTTTTGAATTCCCCAAGACTCTTCCTCAGGTTTGTTAAGCAAAAGGGCACAAGAGGAAGAGGGGAAGAGGAGAACATCCACATTATGTTGAAGCCACAAGGTCTACATTTAAATCCACATTTAAACCCAAATTAAGCACAACACTATTGGCTGCTTTTCTAACAATGCAAACAGCACTGTGGAATGGCCAGAGAAGGAACAAATAATAATAATAATAATAATAAAATTTATTTTTACCCCGCCCTATGGTAATCCAATCAGGGCGGCTTACAGATTAAAATACACAAGATAAAACATACAATCCCCGAAAAAAACAATAGATACAGCAAACCCCCTCCCCCCTTAAAATGATATTAAATCAATAATAGTTAAAAAGTTCAATTTAAAATTCCAATACAGATGAAGTTCAAAAAGCCTGACACCACAATCCTCACCATCTGAGGATTTCATTGGAATTATATAAAGGAGTAAAAGAGTATACTCCTGCTCTCCAACTACCATACTCCTGATTCTCCTTGCTCCATAATCATCACTTTATCATAACAGCTGACTTCTAAAGGAAAACCCAAAGGACCAACAGCCAGTCCTCTGTATTGACCAATTCTTCATCCACATATTCAACCATCCACTACTTTTTTATACACACACACACACACTCCAAAGGGCAAACCTTGATTTTGCCATTTTATATAAGGGACACCATTTTACTATGCCATTGCATTTAATGGGACCTGAGCATTCATAGATACTTAAGCCTCTTGGCCGAAGGGTCTCAAATTCCACAGTGGTGCTTGGGTCCAGCATCTTCTTTGTTAGCATCATGCACAGGAACCGTTCATTCAGAAATCCAGTAGTAAAAATTCAGAAAGCCTTTATTCAGAAACTACAGATGTTCACCATAAATGTTTGGTGAGTTTCATCCATGGCTGAATAGGGCTTTCTTTTTGGGTACAGATAATATATTTTTGCTTTCTTCCCCAATAATGTCTCTGGCCTCAGTCCAGAGTTCTGGTTCGTGATCAGTTAGACTTAGTACTGCAAAACTGTTCTTCACATGGTCTTTACATTCTACAGGGAAGTTCTTTATTTTGCATTTTGGCACTATGGCTGAATTTGTGTACTTCTTTAGCTTTATTCTAATTTTTGAAATTAGTAATTCATGCCACAATCTGTTTGTGGTCTTGCTTTGCTGAGAAGATGGAGCTTCTCCTTCTTATGTAGTCTATTTGATTTCTGGATTGGGCATCCAGTGATGCCCACATATAAAGTTTTCTTTTCAGTTGTCTCAAAAAATGTGTTTGTAGTGAACAAACTGCTGGCCTCACTATAAATAACTCATCTGCTTGATTTCTCAATTCTGTGTCAAATTCTCTTACTTATTTTGTTCTGCTCAGTTTCCTATTTTTTACATTCCAATTGCCTGTTTTTATCAGCATGTTCTTGTTTTGGTACATAATCAATTTCTTTCTCCATATAATTTTCCAATTTCTTCATTTTGTTGTTGTTGTTGTTGCTGTAGTTTGATAATAAAATTGAGTCAAAGCAATATTGATAGGTATTCCTGGTATTAATCTTACTGATATTATTCAGTCTTTGCATTATATCTCCTGTCTGCTTTTGCTACATTTTGCCTCCATATTTGTGCCACCCTGTTTCTTCTTGGGTTGTCACTCCAGAGCAAAATACTATGTAATTACCTGATTGAAAATATCTCATTTCTGTCTACTTTAACTCACTCATCCCAAGTACTGCAATATTTATACATTCCATTGCTTGTTTTACAATGCCTGATTCGTGCTTCTCACATTCCATATTCCTATTTTATGCATTGTGTAGCTTTGGATGATTTTTATATCTGAGCATGTTACCAGTTTATTATCCTGTTGGTTTGATTCCAGTTACATCATCAGACACAGTGCTACTCATACTTGCCCCCTTTTCTTCCTCAGTAGGTGACTGAGTGCTTTCTAATCTGGGAGTCTCATCTCCTGGACGCCTTGAATCCCATTATGGAAGAAAGGCAGGATATAATAAATCCAATAAATTAAAATATAAAGGTTGTTGTCAGATGTAACCAGCAAGCCTTAGCAAAGCATAGTTAAAGCCTACACAATTTCAAATCCTTGGTAGGCTACCTTCTCATTTGTTGCAAAAGCAAAACATTCTTTTCTCCTTTCCCATGAGGGCCCCCTCTTTCTCCCACCACAGGCATTATCAAGAGACTGACTTTGGATCTTCTAGAGGCAGTTTCAACTCCTTTCCATCTACTTGTTAACCACAAAGGCATCTGGTCAACAGTTTCTAACAATTATCACACCACTACATACCCCATATCACTTATCTGCAGTATGGTATAACATGTTATACACCAGCAAATAACAAGAAAGTGAAGCTATACCATTTTTGGCTAATGCTCCAGGCCATGGCAGGCAAGCTGAAAGACTTAGCTCCTGACAGTTAGTACCACTTGATTTTTCAGTCTCCAAGTCTGTATTCAGGTCAGGAAGGATTTCTGTATCATGACAATAATCATCATTTTTCAATTTTTGAAAATGGAAATGCAGCAGTTGCTTGGATACATCCCCATTCTTAAGCAAAACACATAGGCTTCTTGTGACACACATGTACAAACATAAGCAAGGGGACCTAGTTATAGCACATTATCAAGCCCCGATAATGATTGACATTAGCTTGCCATGGTCTCAGGCAGAAGAGGCTTTTGTCAATCATCTGATCTCTGGCTTTCTTTTTAATGGAAATGTCACAGATGGAAACTAAGGTCTTTTGAATTTAAAACTGGTTCCTTATCACTTATCCTTCCATATGGGCACAGCCACCTCTTTATGTTCATCTTGAGCTAGTAAAAGGGAACAATTGATTTTGGCTATGGGGACGTTTATGCACTGGGAGAGAATGAGGATGTGTCATTGTGTACTATGTTTGAGAACTGTGTCACTTTGGAAAAGAGAACTACCATGTCAGGGACTATTAGGAATGGTATTGTGAATAAAAACTGTCAAGAGCATAAAATCTTTATAGAAATCCATCATACTACCACACCTGGATTACTGTGTACCATTCTGGGTGTCATATTTCCAAAGGTTATTGCAAAGCTGAAAAAGTTAAAAGAGATGGGAACCAAAATAATAAGCAGCAACTCAGCTATGGAAACTCAGGGGGGAAGCAGACAGACGGCCCTGAGCCGCCCCAGGAAGCTGCGCCGCGAGACCGAGGCATCCCCACGCCTCAGTCCCGTGGCGCACCTTCACCGCCTCTGAAAGGAGCGCTAAATTGGCGCTCCTTTCACAAGTCACCGAAGGTGCACCGCAAAAGGCTGCGGCGCACCTTCAGCAACTCTTCCGCCGCAGTGCGTGCAAATGTTGCAGCGGAAGGTCCTCCTTGGAGCGCCGGCCGTGCGGAGGGCCGGCTGCTCCGAGGACGACCTGGGGAAGGGGTTGGGGCGCCGATCGTGCGGCTGCCCCTCCCCTTCTCTGCCCTCAAGACGGCCCTTTAAGCCGTCTGCTTAGGGGGTCAGTTATTACAATATTTGGGTCATTTTTTTAGATAAAAGGAACTAAGAGAGGGTTTATCAAATTTTCCATGATGTGGAAAAGTGCCCAAAGAGAAGTTTTTCTTTTTCTCTCATCATACTACAATCCAGATCATCCAATGAAGGAGATAAAAGAAAGTCCCCCTTCATACATTGCATAATTATTTTCACAAATATGCCAACAACCATTAATCCAGATGGCTTTAATGAGGGATTATACACTTTCATGGAGAAGATGACTATCAATGGGTCATGAAGTCAGTATGCCTCTGAATACTGCTATGGTCTTCACATCCTGTTTGCGGACCTCCTAGAAGTATCTGGTTGGCTTCTTCTTCTTCTTTATTATTATTATTATTATTATTATTATTATTATTATCATCTTTGGTTTGAGCCAAAGAAGCTATTTCAAACTGGGTTCTCATTATTCACATACAGCTATGGCATATATCAGACCTGTTCTGCTTCTCTTGCATTCTAGGATGTCTTGCAGCAAATGGACTAGTTTGAATCACTTGCAAAGATCACAGAGAATCCAATGACATTTGGTTTGGAAAGAGCAGTGATACTTTCCATGCCCAAGACATAATATTAAAATAGTGTAGCCTCTTGTATTTTCCCCAGAGCCTATCACTCATCACCAAACCAATTACAATCATTGAACTGCAACAGGACTTTGCATGCATGCACACACGTAAGATGGAGAGCTTTGACATGATGACCAGTTAGTTCTTCTCTGGATATATACTGGATAGGACACGTAGCTTTCATCTCCAGCATCAACAGATAATGATACCCAGAATGTTTTATATCTGTGAGTTCACAAAGGGACAAACATGTTTTAAAAGTGTATAACAAAAACATTTAATTTCAACAACCACCAGTACTGCCCATTATAAAGTCCCTGAAGTTCTCTGGAAAAGCACTCCTTTAATTTGCCATCTAAAGACAAGATGAGATCCCATAAGCAGGGAATTCACAGGTGTGGTGACCCAGGAACATTTCATCTTGTCTTTATCACACCACATGTACTGTTGATATTTCCAGTGATGACAGAATTATGATGTCTCTGAGGATAACCTCAGTGAGGAGGAAGGTCCACATAAGAGGAGTTTGCCTAAGATACCCAAATCAGTTAGGGAAGTATTTGAGGCACTCCGGATTTTATTAAACTCATTATTCCCACCCAGCATGGGAGTTGTAGTCCAACAACATCTAAAGTGCCCATATCCACGCATGCTTATAGGGTTTCAGAGCTCATAAGCATCACTTTGGAGGTTGAAAAACTGACCATAGGTGCACAACTGGAATAAACTGGATTTCTCTATGTTAGGAAGCGTGGGTGAGAGCAAGAAGGGAAGGGCTCTGGTTCAGTTGTACAAAGAACATGCTCTGAATGCAGAAGGTCACAAAGTCAATTCCTCACAGCTCCACACAAAGTGGTGTCCTATAGCAGTGCTGACAAGATCTGTCTGAATCCTTTGGAGAACTTCTGCTGATGATAGCAGAGAAAAGAAAGGTTTCTTATTTTAGTCCCTATAACATGCTGCAGGCCTTACTTCCTGTATTTACTGTGTGTGGTTTTATCTCCTCTCTTCTATTGCATCTAATTGCATTGGCTGTTGTTTTTTTAATTGCCTCTTTATTGTGCTGCCTTTGCATTGTTTCATTTGGGTTTTAGCTAGATGTGATTTATTCTAGATTTGTGTTAGATCTTACTGCACCCCTTTTTGGTGACAAAAACAATAGATGTTTCATAAATACAAGCTCTTAAAATAATAAGTAAATAGGTGGTGTGACACAGCATAAAGCTCTGATACAATATAAATTAGTTCTCTGTTTTCCAGCAGAGTAGTATACTCTAGCAGCCTGGCAATCGGATGGTGGAGTCTGATGCAGTTATAGCTTCCAAACATCCTTGAAAGTATTGCCCTAGGCAGCTAGCTATATTTTTCTAATTGTAAAGACAAGCCTGGGTCATACTCAAGAACTCTGACATATTCAAGAGATATCTTTCACTAATTTGTCCTCTTTAGCTTCATTAATCAAACCTTGTAGCTCCAATACAGGAACTATTTTTAGAAGGTGATGTCATACTGGGATTACAAATATCCTTTAACATAAAAATCACATTACATTTCCTCCACTAAAGAGCACTTTCAAAAATGACATGCCATCTTTCTGCATTACCCATTCAAGGGCAAATTGAGGGGGTCTGAGTCACCTAACAAACTATCAGCCATAAATCCCATGGGAGGCGGTCAAACAGCTTCTGACTGAGAGGCCATCTAAGAAAACACAGTAAATCATTCTTTGTTGACCTTTATTCATACTCACTAAGGAAGACACAACACAGTGAGATATATGGCATAATCTAAAGTCTATGCACATTCATAAAATGATTTATTTTACATATTTGAACATATCATTTTTTCATCATGCACAGAACCTCAGTGCTTAATATCATTTATGTTATCATGAGATTCTGAACTTTACAGGAAGAGAAAGGCTAAGGTCTAGACATGTTGGTTAAATTGTATGGAATACTTGTAACGTAGTGGCTTGATTCCTATTAGTTAGTCCTAGCTAGAGTTAGACCCACTGAATCTCTTGTTGAGTGGTGAGTCAACACATAAGTAAATCCCACTAATTTTTCTAACTAGGAGTAACTGAGAGTAACAATAGGATTCAGGACCTCATGTGGGGACTTACTGTATTCTCCATATATTTTGGGGGCAGGGAGTTTAAGAGAAGTAGGAGTAAATCACTGAAATACTATTACTCCAGTAATGTATGAAGAGGATTGAAATAAAGGGAGGAATCAATGGGGAATTCCAGATAAACATTTTTTGAGTCTAGATATGACAGCATACAAGCCAAAAGAGTTTATGTCTTTGTGGGCCCTCTAGCAGAATAAGATCAGTTGTCTTTTGTAACTTGGCAAATCCAAAGAATGTTCTAGATCAGGGGAGAGCAACTTGTGAGCTTTAAGCCACATGCACCCTGAAGCTCCCAGTCAGCTAGGTGAAGAGAGAGAAAGAGAAGAAAGTGGGAAAGTTAGGCTCACTTACTTTTGGCT
The DNA here is from genome assembly GCA_026167975.1 of Phrynosoma blainvillii. Taxonomy (NCBI): domain Eukaryota; kingdom Metazoa; phylum Chordata; class Lepidosauria; order Squamata; family Phrynosomatidae; genus Phrynosoma; species Phrynosoma blainvillii. The sequence continues at coordinate 14,704,195 of JANUYF010000004.1, read as the reverse complement.
CTGATCCCATCCTTCACCAGTACGTGGCCCATGGCAACTTTATCCTAAAGGAACAATGTTCACCTGCTTCTGCTACCAGTATATCGTAGAAAGTAAAGGGACTAATGGGTCATAAGAAAGCATCCCATTCCCTGAAAGGTCTAACCAGAAGCCTCCAAAAACCAACAATGGCAGGAGTAATCTACTGTTACTGCTCTCAAGCAACTGATAATCGTGCTCTTGGATAAGAAGAGTCACAATAGACATCACCACTAATACCTGTTAATAGGCCTATTAACAAGTTGGAGCAGGAGATTTTAGTATTATATACAGAACTACACTAGGTCATATTTGCTTCTGGGTTCTTGCCACTTGCTCAAATCCCCAGATGATGGATTTCTCTCTTACAAGACTCCATTAGCTACACTAGCTTCAGTCATTGCTTGATATTGCCAGTTGCTGGCTATTGACTGAGAGGCAACCTGAGTAATGTGGCTCTTTCTGGCTGGACCACTAGGAATATACATTTATTTCTAGTCCCCAGGTTTTTATCCAATGCATCACACCCAAGGTATTGTGTAAAATGTATTTCTTTGAAGCAGCAGATTTTCAAAATAGAACACAGGTGTGAAACTGAACTTGTAATCCCTGCCTTATATTGACAACTAACACCTGGCCAACAGCAGGTATTCCAACAGGTTACCTTCAAGAGACTTCCAACCATTCATTCCCCACTAAGAATGGTTTCCTACTGTTGGATCCCTCCCAAATCTGAGGCTCTCCATTTCTAGCAAATGCAGGTACCCCTTCTCCTATGACCACAAAGAACTTGATGCATTTTGTGTGAAAATTATTTGGACATTTTGCTTTCTTCTAGAACAGAGTTAAATAAATATTTGAAGGTTCTGTACAGAAAAATACATCTCTTTCCTGAGATGACAGCACTTTAAGACTGACTTGTTTATTGCTGTGTGAGTTATTATAAGCATCAGTTTTTGTGTCTAGTGTACTAGATGTGTATATCATGTGTAATCCAGTGGTACTGGTACAGCCATCCTGGATATTCTTTCTTCCTGGTTTCCCTAGCCTACCTCACAAAACTCTATTTACTTTCCCCTCCATGTTTGCTCTTTCCTTCTTTACCATTCCCCCATCCAAGAGAGTTCATGCTCCCCTCAGCTTCTCAAAGTTACCAGACAGTCACAATCTCAGAAGCTCTTCTTTTCTTTTCTTTTCTTTTCTTTTCTTTTTCTTCATTTTTTCTTTTTCCTTTCCATCCCCCCCCCCCACACACACACACACACCTTATTTACAGACATGTTCAGGCAGAGTGGTAGTTGCATGTGGCATCTTGACTTCCCCAGAGTACATGGCCATAGCCTTGTTCCATAGTGCCCCCAACCTTTTCTGTACATTAAAAAGGGACATGATAAGTGCATTTGGGGGCCCTCAAGCTGTGAGGCCTGGCCCATCACTGGTGGTCTGATCTTACTGAAGTAGGATGGTTCTTTAATTGAAGTAGGATGGTTCTTTAACTAGCCATTGGGAATCTAAGGTGCAACCCTTTCAATAAATGTCTTGCACAAACTCTTATTGCTTATGTCTCCTTATTCTTGCTGTTTCTGGACTGTCCCATGTCAGACTACTTTAAAATTCACATAACTGAATGCTATTCTACACCAAGCCTTAGAAAATTATTACGACAGGTAGAAGGCTAAGATAAAATCCTTCTCCCTGATACAGAAGCTTATTCAGTCATGTGAGGGTGAATGGCTGAGATATAGTTCTGTCATCTCAATGCAAATTAGGCCAATAAAAGTACATAGAGAAAAACTGTTTTTGGCATAACTATTAGTCCATCCACTTTAATATTTCAGTGCAAACAAACAACTGCTTTCCAAAATTTCAGTAAGTTTGATTATATGGAAAGCATGAGGAAGAAAAGTAATACTTTCCCTTGCTTTAAGGTGGTATACTTGCCATACTGATATTTGCACCATTACTTCAATCATGCATCTTATTGTAGACCTATTAGCATCCCTTGCAATCAAAATTTTATGGTAAGGTAGAGACTGGGAACTGGCATCCCATTAACAGAAAATGACCTGGAAAATGCCAGCAGCTTGCCTTTAGATTGATGGAAACTGGGGTAATGAGCCCTTTCTTTCCTCTTTGGTGAAGCAGGAAGAAATGTCTGTACAACTGAACTTTCAACTGGTCTAGTAAGAAATAATTTAGAAAGGGAGGAGGAGGATCACAGGGACTGCTCGTATGTGTTCCTTCACACACATACACACCCCCAACACATCTGAAACCAAAGAATTGAAAATGAACATCTCTGTATAGACGACTAACAACTAACAATGTAATTGCCTGGAAAAAGCAGTGCAGGGGAAGAAGACATGGACAAAGAGTGTCAAGAGAAGGGGGAGGAAGAAGAAGAGAAAGCTGGGGTTGAAGAAAAGAAAATGAGGCAAGGGTAACTAGAACAATATGGATCAGAAGGTTGGGTTAGCACTCACTCATCCCACCCATCTAAAACTCATCTATATAGCCATATTTCCATGCTAATTTCCAATATTTGGTCACAACTTCATTTACTGAAACAGTATTAAGATTCTTTCCCTAAGTTATCACTGCCCTCTTGACTATGAATTCCCTGTTTTGGATGTATGTGGCTTCAAGTTACCTACTAATTTATGGTGATCCCATGAATCCCTGAGAAACCTGGCAACAATTGCCAGATCTTCTCTTCTCTCTGAAAATCTTGAAGTTGCTCTTGTTCACGCCCAGTCCAGTTACTTCAGACAAGCCTAGCCTTGCAATTTCAAGCAATTTCAGTATGTGTGAGAGGAAATTTGCAGAACCTGAAAACAATTCACACTATTTCTAGGAGTGGTAGAAAACCTCTTGACAAATAATGACAAGTGAAACAAGACCTATGTAATTCTGGATTAAATTCTTGTTTATGGGAGTACAAACCTGACAGGGTTTTCAATTACCACCAGACAGCTGAAGTAGACAGGTTTATAGAAAACTACATCATTTGTTATATATATATTATAGAATAAGGCAATATATATATATATATATATATATATATATATATACAAACACACACACACACACCGTGTATATATATAATAGAATAAGGCAATTGGATTAAAGGCAGCAAATTTATCCTTAAAGAGATCTACAGTATTCTAAAATCAAAAGACATTTTTCCCATACCAGTCTGTCAAATTAAAGGTGGAACATCTGGGTCATCATCAAAGTCTGGGAAGGCATTGTTGGTATTCAAAATGTTTTGCCGCTGAAGCTTTAAAGGCCCTTGTCCAATCAAATCTTTTTCCCGTACAATATTTGTTACATCTGGGAATGAATATTTGTTAGGATCCACTTCTAACTTTTCTGTACATCCATTTCTGTAACATAAAAACAGAGCAGTGGTTACTTGCCTGATGACACATTAATTTAAACTGGAACATAAGCAATTTCAATTAAAAAGGACTTCCAAAATTTTTCTCTGTTAGGTAGTTTCAGCCATTTTTAGTCATGGCACAAAGGTGTTCACCTCCTAGCTTCTTCAGAACTTTAGAGAACAAATTTACATACTCTATAGACAATGTGTTCCTTTTTATTTAAGTATTATCCAGCCTGGGAAATATTTCCTGAGATCACCTTGCTGTTATTTGAACTAGCTGACAATAGGGCCTTTGCAGACTGCCAGAAATAGTGCAAATTTAGTCCACTTTAACTGCCCTGACTCAGTGCTAGGGAATCATGGGAACTGTAGTTTATTGTGGCACCAGAGCTCTCTGACAGAGAAGACTCAATGTCTCAGAAAAAATGCAGTTCCCATGATTCTCTAGCACTGAGCCAGGGCAGTTAAAGTGGACTCAATGTGTACTATTTCTAGCAGTCTGCAATGGCCCAATAGTCATCAGCTCAAAAGGACTGTATCCATCCAACATTTTCCCCTTGCTAAGAAATAGCTCTGATTCAACCAATGAAACTAGTGGAATTTGCATGTAATTTGGTTTCATTCAGTCCCACAGTCTAAGAAATAAAAGGCTATCTTGCTACCCTTAGTTAACCTGTTTCATGGAGACCACTAATCTTTCTTCCCACCTACCTAAGGGATAAATATTGATATGATCATTTGACTTTTGTATCCCAGCTGTACCATCCTATATACATCTCCCCAGAAGTTAAGTACTATTGTGTTTAATGGGGCAAATAAGCTTAAGAGTCCATTAAGCAGCTCATGGTTTTGCATCAATTTACCAGACAGGATCACATATACACCCAAGCCACTTTTTGAAAAGTCTTCTGTTGTACTTAGCTTGTGGGGTTTTCTGCTAGGAGAACAGTAAGAAATGTTTGATTCCTGATTCAACTATTTCCACTGAAAATGAATTCTCTGCAAAAAAATTAACCAGCAATTTGTTTTGCACCAAGAGCACACATCAATAATTTATAGGTGAAGCAACCTATAATTTATAGGTTGTAAATTATAGCACATCTTTACATAATTTTATTTTTCAATGCGGATTTATTTCAATTGCTTCATGCCAACCATTTATCTGCTCCAATATAATGACTAAGTTACACAAAATCTCTGAAAGCTGTGATAAAAATGGGTCTTATGTTAGCAAACATTAGACACACTGAAACAGAATGGTATGTTCATTTTAGTTTTTGCATTTCAGTTTTGTGCATCTAATGACCAGTTGCAATTAAAAACTGCATAAGAGGGAAGTATTGTTATGTGAAAGTATTATTATTGCATGTCTTTTGGTTTCTACCTTCTGACAAAACTGAAACAGTATTTAACAAGTAACTTGAAAAAATCCAGGACAGGATATCAAGGAACAAGAGGTTATATGTATACTTTTTATCAATTGTTTTGGGAAACAGACAGAGGTGTGCTTATGGAAGCATGCTTCATATTGGATTATCAGGATGTTGTGAAAATAAGGGTAGTTAAGGAACTAGAAAAAAAACTACTAACTAAATTTCACAGTTCAATATTGCCTTATTTCAGTTTTGCAGTGGAGCTGTCCAGCATTGTCTGTGGTCAGAGAGCCTAGTTCTGAAAAGGAAAGGCACTGTGCAGAAAATCATCAGGATATAGGCAAGTCTATGGAAGGTGTTTCACAGGCAGATTCCAGACTACAAATGAAGGTATAGTTTGACCTTCCCCAACATGCGCCTCTCAAAATGTTTTGGACCACATCTCCCATACCTCCAGTCAATATGACCAATGGCAGTGGCAGGGATGATAGGAATGCAGTTCAAAATATCTGGAGAAGCTCAAATTAAGAGACACTGGTTACAAACTGATGTCCTACTCTTCTTGGAGAATTAATGGAATATTACCAATTGCCTTTAAAGTCTCTCCTTTCAAGTAAGACTCTGACCCAGGATGCCTTCTGCTATCAAGCAAGTGTAGTACTTTGAAACCAAGCTTCAGTTTAAGCTCCATGTTCTTAAAGATGGGGTGGTGATAATCTTGGATCCAGAGTCAAGGGCTCAGTCGTTTGAGTTCATTAGGTCTTCTGCTTTTACCCTCAGTGACACAATGTCCTGCAGTTAAGTTTCAGGAGTTCTTTCCAGGTTCCTTGACTCTTCTTCATTGTGGGCTCCTACAGCTTCAGAAGCAGGCAGGTCTTGATAGCTACCCTCTTTGTTACAATCATGGTGCAGGAGCTGTTTTTCCATGCATTTATCCCATATCCAAGATGTTCATGCTTAAAGACCTATAGTTGTCTGGTGAACACCACTTGTCCAGGTCACTGCAATTTAATTAATGGTCCTGAGTCTGGCTGAGATGATTTTGCGATAAAGGACTTGGTATTTGGCTCCACACATGGGACCATGGGCTTTTAAGTGTTATTACACATCACTGACATAATGCATGAAGAGTACCAACCATAGTCATGGTTTTCAATCACCTGAAATAGCTAATTTTGCCCTTCTCTCCTCTCTGTGTCCCAGTCTCTCCAACATACTATTTGTTTTGTACTTCGTTCAGATACTATGGAACCTGGTTCCCTCTTATAAAGTCTGTACAGATTGTTGTAATAAAAATCAAAAATCAAAAAGTTTTCTAATCTACTTATGAAAATGCAAACCCAGTTTTACATTACAGCAACATACACTATACTGATTCAATTTAAGGATGCAAGCTTTGGTCATTTATATGTATTCAACACCAGCACCTTGCTCTGACATCATTACTGGCCTAGAATGCAACCTACAGCCCAAATGAAATCATAAACCTTATGATTGTGGGTTTTCACCCACCATTGTATTTTAATATTGTATTTTATTATATTTTATTATTGCATAGCATATAAATGTTTTATTGTGCAACTGTTTGTAAAGTGTCATGTACATAAATGGTGCTATATAAATAAATAAATAATGATGATGATGATGATGATGATGATGATGATGATGATAAACAAAGATTGTAAAAATAGCATTAAAAAGCATCATCAATCAATTAACCCCATCCACCCCCGACAAGATAGCTATGAAAACAAATCATGTAGATGTTTGATGAACAGGCCTGGGGAGCTCTTACTATGTGAGGCAGTGTGGTGTAGTGGTTTGAGTGCAGCACTAGGACACTGAAGATTGGAGGTCAATTTCCACACAGTTATGGAAACCCACTGGGTGATCTTGGGCAAGTCACACCCTTTCTGCCACAGAAAACCCTGTGATAGGTTCTCCTTAGGGTCACCATAGGTTGGAAATGACTTGAAAGTACACAACAACAATATCAGTTCTTATTGTAAGTTAAATATTACTATTGAAAAATAACCAAACAAACTCCAATAACTACTTAGAACAACATTTTCAAGGACAGAAGAATCCAGAGCAGGGTTTTCACAGAAGATAGATTCATAAGTATACAGTACTAATTAACTAAAGTTTGATTCATTGTTTAGTGAGCCTATGACTTCACATTTTAGACTCTTTGGTTCTAGTGTGGCACAGTAACAGCAGGGGATAAACATGAAAATATGCATATTATTAGCAACCTTGCCTTCTAATAATGTGTGGTAGCTGCTTCTAAACAAGTATTGTTTTCTTATTTAAAAAAAAAAAAACACCTCAATTTTTGAAGCTTTTGGTGATGTTCACACATGTTGGGATTTAACAGATTGAAAGTCAGCAGGTTAGTGATCCAAGCTTGGAATTTCTTAATTGTTTAATAGTGTCATTTCAATTTTATCTGAAAGTGCCATTTTTTCACCTGTCATACCATCAAAACCAAATCACTCACAGTGAAATGCAACAATAAATGAAGCCTTTCAAAGAATGCTGGCTTTTATTTTCTCAGAGTCTCTGCTCAGTGGAGCTTCATGACTGTTTTACTTTATATAGAGGCCCATTCATGGGCAGAAATGATGGCACAGAAGAGATAAAAAAGAGAGAGCTGGCCTCGTATATACCATTCTCTCAATATGAACTGGAGACACTTAACAATAAAACACTTATGAGAAGAGAATCATTCTCTGTTTAAATGTCCACAAAGCGATAGTACTTCTGGTCAGTTGGCTGAACACCTTTGAGCTGGCTAGCAGTGACATGGGGAAGGGGTGACCTGGCTAGTCCACTTCATATACATTTTTTTAACTGACAGCAGCAAATTAAAAGGTGCCAAGATGACTATCTGGCTAGGAGTTTTCAATCTAGTGGCTGCCTGATAAGGAAAGGATAATAAGAATGTTTCTAGATTGTCTTATCCTGAGTTGCATAGAATTATTCTAATATGTTCTAATATGGCTGTGAATCTTACAACTAAACAAGACAAGTTACTTATTGCTTTGCACAATTACAGTTGGCCCTCTGTTTTTGTGGGGGATCTGTTCCGGACCCCCCTATGAAAACAGAGACTCGCCAATATTCATGCCCCATTGGCTTGAATGGGGCATGTGCCTGCTAAGGCTTGCCCCATTGAAGTTAAAGGAGGTCGCCCCTCCGTGAATATTTAAGTCCATGGATCTCAAGTCTGTGAGAATGGAGGGGTGACTGTAATGTGCGTGGTTGTTTCTTTAAATAGAACTAGGAGGAATCTAGTGTATCCCTGGGACTGGGTGCAGGTGGAAGCTGAAGGACAAGATTCTATAGACTTTTAGCACAGCATCTGCTTAAAGGGAAAGGTAAAGTTTTCCCCTTTGACTAGTTTGTCTAGTCATGTCTGACTGTAGGGTGCAGTGCTCATCTCCATCACTAAGCTGAGGGAGCCAACATTGTCAAAGACAACTCATATGGCCAGCATAACTGCATGGAATGCTGTCACCTTGCCACCAACATGGTACCTATTTATCTACTTGCACTTAAAACACGTAATGGAAAAATATCTAAGAACATATCCCAATTGTCTTTTGAACTGCTTGGTTGGCAGAAGCTGGGACTAGTGACAAGAGTTCACCTCATCACATGCTGCTTGGGTCTCGAACTGCCGACCTTGCGATCGTCAGAGTCAGCATCTTAATCGCTAAGCCACCTTGCCGCAGCATATGCATACAGCAACACACTTATGCTTGTTACTACAGTTGTGCCACAGACAATACAGCCTTGAGCTCACCTCATGTGCAATGGTCAGTTACTTCCCTCTCCTCAACTCAAAGGCAAGAAAGAGGGTTGTGTGTAGGCTTGAAGAACAATTGGCTATACTAGCCACTGCCCTTATGGGACTTCTGAGACAGCACAACTGTTTGTGTAACTATTTTTTACACAAGTGTAGTGTCCAAATAGAACTGTAGTCTAACTGGTTAGCTTCCTGCCATCGTGCCACAATATTCCCTTTTTAAAAGGTCTTATCCATTTTTCAAGAAAAACATTCCTTTTTACCAAAAGATGGTTCTGCTGAGATGTAAACTGCGGCTTTGGAGAGGGATTTTTTGTTGAGAATGTAGCAGAGAGAGAGAGAGATAAATTCCCATTTCCTTCATAGACCCTGGGTCAAATGCTAATCAGGCTTCCCCACGGCCATTATTTATATAATAAAAGTGTGCAGGCTAATTGCATTCCTGCAATTAGCCTCAGATCTAGTTTGGCCCTCAGCAAGACAGGCAGAAGTTCAAAAAGTGCTGGGGCTTGCTGCCTAATAAAGTGGATTTATTCTCTACAAATAGTCATTCATGAAAAATAATTAGCTGCTGCCTCTCTGGCCCATTTGCAAAAAAAGTGTGTTATGATTCTGAGTCAGATTATTAGTCACTTTTGGACAGACTCCAAAAACACTTGCTCTATGACTTACCTATATTCTCACCAGACAATTTAATATTCTAGAATAAGCCCCCTCCCCTACTGCCCAAGGAGAGCTACAATGATAAAGGGGAGAACATGTTTTAAATGATCCAAGTTGCTGGAATCAGAAACTGAAGGACATTCACAAAGTGAGTAAAGTAAGAGAAGCAACAACTACAATCATTCATACTGTCTGTTTTAATACACAAATTCATGTGTATTCACTGTATTGAGAATTCATGTGATTTCTTGATACAGTGTTCAAGCTTACAGAAATGATATAAATGTATATGACCAGCATATGCTATCAATCTTGATATTTTTAAGGAAGATAACTAGACAAGAGAAAGACAAGATCCATTTGAACACAATAGAATGCACCTAATGGACAGTGCCTATTATTATTATTATTATTATTATTATTATTATTATTATTATGCAGTGAAGAAAGCTTTCTTTTTTGCCTGTATACTGAGACAGTGAATATCCAGAATGGCTGTAGGAAATCAAGAACCTCTTACAACTTTGCTGTAGCTCATCCCAGGGGAAAATGCACTTGTTGTTTTCAATGCTTGTGGGCAAACAACATTGCATACAAAGTTGCTTCCATTCAGTCTAGTTTGGATATTGTGATTAATGCAAAATCAAAGCTGAAGAGGTCATTAGCATCTTCCTGACAGAATCAATTCCAGCTTCTTTTTTATCCTGAAGATATGACAAGATGTTTGGAATATATGAACTGCAAGTGTCCTAGATTGTTGCCTGTCCGAGTGACAACTCTTACCAGGAAGATTGGGTCCACTTGTGAAATCAAATAAACAATTTAATAAATTAATTATATTAAATCAATAATAAATAAATAAATGAGCCCCCAAACTATTGACCGATAAAACTTTTATTGGTAGTGGGAAAAGTGTATACATGATAGCTAAATAGTCATCTTCAGGATTGGATGGAATCAGAAAAAAATCTTAGGGGAGGAACAGGTAGGATTTAGAAGAGTCAACTGTAGACAACTATGTAATCTTAAAACACGTAGTGGAAAAATATCTACGAACATATGCCAAATGTCTTTATGGGGCTTCTATAGATATGAAAGCTGTATTTGATTCTATACTCAGAGGTAAGCTATGAACAAAGTTAACTGCCACTTCAACGGATAAAAGACTGCTTTGTATTACTAGGAAATTATGTTCTAACTCCACTGCACAGGTTAGATGTGGTTCCCCAGGGCAGCCTTACTGATTCCATTCCTATTAAAAAGGGTGTGTGTGTGTGTGTGTGTGTGTGTGAAGAATACATCCCAGCTCTCACATTGTTTAGTCTGTATCTAAATGACCTAAGTGCATCTGTTAAGTCTCGGGATGGTCATCCTCCAAAATTGGCCACGGTGAACAAACCTCTGCTATTCTATGCAGATGATGTTTTCCTTCTACTAAAATTAGTATTGAGAGCATTTGTGGTTTATTATGATAACAACCACTTAAATATTACTATAAGTCCAAAATCATAGTGTTTTCAAATAAACAATAATGGACAATCGGTGCATCACAGACCATAAAATTGAACAAGCCAAATGTTTTAAATATCTAGAGATTTCCTTCCATTCCTCGGGCTCTTGAGTTCATCATCATAAACTAGCCATTATGCATGCCTCAAATACTGGGAAAGCAATAACCTGCTGCTGCTTCTTGAAAGGAGGACAGATTATTCCAGCAGCTGTTAAAATATGTAAGGCCAAGGTCCTCACACAATTATTGTATGAAACTTCAGTTCAGGTTTTGGGATTTGTGCCCTCATTGGAACACAGAATAGAATCAGAGAACCAGAGAATCATAGAGTAGGAAGAGACCCCAAGGGGCATGCAGTCCAACCCCCTGACATGCAGGAACTCACAATCAAAGCACCCCAACAGATGGCCATTCAGCCTCCGTTTAAAAACCTGTAAAGAAGGAGACTCCATCACACTCCAAGGCAGCATATTCCACTACTGAATAGCTCTGCCATCAGGAAGTTCCTCCTGTCTTCCAAAATGGTGCCCAGAGTCGTGCGCATGCGCGTGCGACGTCACATGCATGCGCATGACTCCAGGCGCCATTTTGGAAGATAAAATGGCACCCAGTGTCACGTGCGTATGCGCACGACTCGGAGTTGTGCACATGTGCGTGCGATGCCGCACACATGCGTACGACTCCAGACACCATTTTGGAAGACAAAATGGCATCTGGAGTAGTGTGCATGTGCGCACACCTCTGCCCCCCCAGAAGATCGGGGGCCAGCAAACCGGCCCCCGGATCAAAAAGTCCAGGGACCCCTGCTATAGTCCTACTGATGCAACTAAGAATCACATTGGCTTTCTTGGCTGCTGCATCATACTGCTGACTCGTGTTCAGCTTGTGGTCTACTCCTAGTTCCCTTTCACATGAATTGTTGTCTAGCCAGATGTCTCCCATCCTATATCTGTGCATAACATCTTGTTCTGCCTAAGTGTAAGACCTTACATTTCTCCCTCCCCGTTGATGTTCATCTTGTTAGCTTTAGCTCAGTCTTCTGATCTGTCAAGGACATTTTGAATGTTAATCCTGTCCTCTGGGGAATTAGCAACCCCTCCCAGTTTGGTATCATCTGCAAATTTAATCAGCATGCTATCTATTCCTTCATCCAAGTCATTGATAAAGATGTTGAATACTTATTTTATTGTTTTAAATTAACTTGTTAGAATGCTTTTTGTAAGCTGCCCTGAGATTTTTTTTCATATGGGGCAGGAAATCATCATCATTATCAGCAGCAGCAGCAGCATCCTCTTTGCCTTCCTTCTACTACATCAATTTAAATGATGCAAATACTAGATATTATAGAAACAGCTATACAGAGGGTTGCTGTTTCTGATTGTTTACTGCTGCTTTTCAAAAACTGTGGGCATCCTCTAATTAAAAAAAAAATAGAGGTAAAATTCCTATAGCAAGAACTTTGCAGTGACAACATCAGCAAAACAAGTGTTGTCTAAAGAGTCTCCTTACAAGACTCACAATGGATATTCAGTTTGTCATCTATACTGTGCTGCCCAGAGACTAAAGTGGCAAAGGCCACATTACTTTCAGAACCACTTGAAACTCCAAGTGGGAACAGAATTCAGATACAAAATTGTAAAATTCACTTCCAGTGTGCCCCCTGCTGTTACCATCTACAACATGATACTTAATTATGGAGATATTAAAATAGGTGAAAATCATGAAGCCCCCCAGATGTTGTTGAACCATGGGTGTCTTTAGTTCTAGCTAGCAAAGCCAGTGGTAACAGAACTGAACCCTAGACTAACCTATAACTCTCCTTTAAATGGTGCTTTGTTTTGTTCCCCAAATGCTACAGCATGGCAGCACAGTCCCTGGTACATTTATTTTAATAGATCTACATGGACCCATGCTTTGTAGGATGCTGAGTGCTCAGTGTTGTCCTACCTACGTCCTCTAATTAAATAGATCCTATCATTTAAATGCTGCCTTAATGAAGTATTAGTGCAGTGTTTCTGATTACTTATGTTCATAATAACTGTAAGTGCTTACAGTCACTTTCATCCAGTAAGGCTGTTGCTATTAAATTAAAGTGCTCACAAGAACATAAAAAGGCTTAAATTGTATGTGTGAGGGCAGAGAACTAGGGTTTTTTGGTCTTTACTTGTGAAGTGCCATGTACAGTGATGCTGCTATATATATATAAATAAATAAATAGAGGAGAAGGCAGCTAGAATCAGATAGCTAGACAAAAAAGATGCTTCAAACCCAAAATTTACTCTTTCCTACACACACACACACAAATAAACGAATGCATAGACAACCCACACAAACAGACACACAAATGTTTCAAGTTAGCCTCTCCTTCTATGATACAGAAAAGCTACTGGGAGAATAGACAGCCCAGGGAAAAATGACTATAACAGGGGTTGGCAACCTTTGTTGCCGGGGGCTGGGAGTGGGGGGAATGGCGCAGGGGCCGGGCAGGCATGCTTGCGCTTGCCCCTGTGCACAGGCATGCGCACGACGCCTGCCGCCGTGCAGATGAGCACGTGCGAGCGCAAGGGGGGCCATTTTGGAAGGCCCGACGGTGGCATGTGCATGTGCATGGCACCCTTGGGCCTTCCACAATGGCGCCCCGCATCATGTGCGCATGTGCACACGACGCAGCCACCATTTTGGAAGACCCCACTGCGCCTGCGCCATGCGAATTTGCACGGTGCAGCTGCGGTGGGGCCTTCCCTGGGCCTTGGGACGGCCTGACCGCGCCTGCATTGTGCGAATTCGCACAGCGCAGCCACCATGGGGCCATCCAAAATGATGCCCGCGCTTGCGCATGCATGCGCACGGTGGCGGGTGCCATTTTGGATGCCAAAATGGTGCCCGCACTTGCATTTCATACAGGTGCCGACCCCTGGACTATAGGAACATTTAAAACTCATTCAAAATAGTAATAATAATGTGGCAATAAAGGAGTAAAATATGAGATCAGCTTATCTTTGGCTACATGGCCCTCTTAAATGGCAACAGTAGGGACTGAATCTGGGATCATGTGGATGCAAACCATGTACTTGCTCACTGAGCTATTGTGCCCCCCATGTAATTTATAAAGGAGAGTGAAATGATATTCTTTTTAAAAACTATGCCCAGAAAAACAGATATTCTTTTTCTTGTTGTTATGTGCTGTCAATCCAACTTTGACATATAGTGACCTTATAATGAGAGAGCTCCAAAAACAAGGTCTGTGGCTTCCTTAACTAAATCAATCCACTTGTAATGCAATCTTTCTCTTTTCCTAATGCCTTCCACTATACCAAGCATTATGGTATTCTCAATATGTCACATCGCCTCATGATACATCCAAAGTATGACAGCCTCAGTTTACATATCCAAGAGTAGCCACGTTAGCCATGTAGCGAAGTACAATAACAACCACAATCCCCAAAACAGTGACATCTTTATTAGACTAACCAAAATGCACAAAATACATGTTGCAAGCGAAGCTCCACTGGCTTCTGCATCAGGCAAAGGTGTATAAAAAAATCATAAAGGAAAAAAATTATGACCATGTTAGTCCCAAGTCTGCATGAATGTCCTTCCACACCACGTGAACTGAGAACAGCAACATCTTGACATCTTGACTGAGGACTAACATCATCATAATTTTTTTCTCCTGTATGATTTTTTAAAACCTTTGTCTGTTGGAGGAGCCCTGGTGGCGCAGTGGTTAAATGCCTGTACTGCAGCCACTCACTCATAAACCACAAGGTTGCCAGTTCAATACTAGCCAGGGCTCAGGCTTGACTCAGGCCTGCATTCTTCCGAGGTTGCTAAAAGGAGTACCCAGCTGTTGGGGGGCAATAAGCTTACAGTTGTAAATCACTTAGACACTGCATAGCATGGTATGAAGTGGTATATAAATGAAGCTGCTTTGCTTTTGCTTTGATGCAGAAGCCAGTGAGACTTCAAAAGCTTACAACATGTATTTTGTGCATTTTGGTTGGCCAAATGAAGGTATCATTGTTTTGTAGATTTTGGATGCTATTGTACTTAGCCTCAGTTTAGTCAACTTTACTTCTAGTGAAAATGTTTGCAATACAAATTGCAAATCTTCTACAGTTGGCCCTTGATATCTACGGGAGATCCATTCTGGATTCCCCCACGGATGCCAAAATCTGTGAATGCTGAAGTCCCATTGACCTCAATGGTGGCACGGCCACAAGGCTGCGCCACCATTGGGGACAATGGCACTTTGCCTCCCTGGCTGCCCGAACCCTGCCTAGCCTTCCTCTCCTCCTCCTCCTCCTCCTCCTCCTCCTCCAACTCTTTTTCCTCCCCCTGTCACCCAGAGGGCATGGTGAGGCCTGGAGGGGCAGGAAACAGAGTGGTGGAGCCTCAGTGGGGCTGGAGCCAAAAGGGACTGTGAGATCATCTGGCTGGGCCCCAGAGCCCCCCTACTGAGAAGCGGCACTCCGGAGCGCCACCCTTGGACCTTCCTTTCTTCCTCCCAGGTCCCTTCCCAAGGGACGTCCAAGGATCATGGTTCCTGCTGCCTCTCTCAGGCCTGGGTAAGCTCCTCCGACCACCCCATCAGTCACATGCCACAGGGAGAGACAGATGGAATTGGAGGGGTTCATCCAGCCTGACGGGGGCAGTGGGAACCCCGAGCCTTGGGTGCCCTTGGGGCTGAAAGACCTGGAAGGGAGGGAGGGAGGGAGGAAAACTGAGAGCATAGAGCAGAAAGGGACCTGGGAGCTATGTTTGAGGGTTCTCTGTTACTTTTCAACTGTTTTTTTCTTTTTTCTTTAAGGGGCTAAGTGGGGAGGGGGGCTTTGCTCAGAGCAAGTTGCTTGGAGGGGGAAGCCCAGAGTCCTGTTTCACTAACTACTTTAGACTTCTCAATATGGACAGTGAGGGAGCTGCTGAAGTCACCTGCAACAGTTGTGGAATGTTTATCTTCTTGTCTATGGATACAGGTAACTTCACCTGTATGAAATGCAAGTTGGTAGCCTTGTTGGAAGAGAAGGTCCAGCAGCTGGAAGCCCGGGTAGGGACACTTCAGCATATTAGGGAGCAAGAGGTTTTCCTGAACAGAATGGAATGAACAGTCCTAGATGGAGAACACACACAGGAAGTTTCTATAGAGGAGGTCACTTCACATACACAGGAGGTAGGCAGTTGGAGGAATGTCACACACAGAAGTGGGGAAAACAGGGATCATTCTGTGAGCTTGCAACTACAGAATCGATGTGAAGCTCTCTCCCTTATCAGGGATGACGATGAAGAGCAGCAGGGACAGTCCTCAGGGACAATGCAAGGGATCCCAAGAGTACCATCACAGGGAATAGTCACTGCTAAGCCTCGGAGGAGACATGTGGTGGTGGTGGGGGACTCCTTGCTGGGGGGTACAGAATCACTTGATTTGTGGGACTGATAAGATGTCTCAGGAGGTGTGTTGCCTCCCTGGAGCAAAGATCCATAATGTGACAGAGAAATTACCCCTTCCTTTTGGTCCATGTGGGAACCAATGATACTGCAAGGCACAGCCTTCAGAATATCATACGGGATTATGAGGCTCTGGGTAGTAAGCTGAAAGAGCTGGATGCACAGGTTGTCATCTCATCTCTTCTCCCAGTTAAAGGACATGGTCCAGGAAGAGATAAAAAAATAACTGGCTCTGCAGATGATGCCACCGAGAATGATTTTGATTCTTGGATCATGTCTGCAATTCCATAAGGGGCGACTTCTGGCAAAGGGATGGGTTGCATCTCACGCCAGTTGACAGAAACATTTTTTCCAATAGTCTCAAAAATTTGATCCAGAGGGCTTTAAACTGATTTATGCAGGGGAGGGAGATAGTACTTTGGAAGGGAGGAGTTCATCAAGGGCTAGAGATAACAGTCAAACAGTTATAGAGGGAACAAGGCAAACAGTGCAAGGATGCAACAGTAGGAGGTAGAAAACTTTACACAGGCGGGAAGGGAGAACCCATGGTCTTCAATGTCTCTACACTAATGCACAGAGCTTGGGAAATAAGCAAGATGAACTTGAACTCCTAGCACAACAAAGCAAATATAGTATAATAGGCATAATTGAAACTTAGTGGTGTGAGTCTCATGATTGGAATGTAGTAATAGAGGGGTATAACCTTTTTTAAGAAATATAGGCCAAGGAAAGGAGCAGTAACAGCATTATATGTCATGGATGTCTACATCTGTGAAGAGATCCAGGACTTAAATCCTGGAAGCCAGGTGGAGAGCATGTGGATAAAAATTAAAGGGAAGAAAAGCAACAGAGATGTTATTGGGAGTCTACTACAGACCCCCAAGTCAGACTGAGGAATTGGATGGTGCCTTTCTAGAACAGATGATCACACACTCAGAAAGGAGAGATATAGTAGTGATGGGTGACTTCAACTATCCTGATATTTGTTGGAATTATTATTATTATTATTATTATTATTATTATTATTATTATTATTATTATTATTATTTATTTGTATCCCGCTTCTCCCTGTTGAGGATCAAGGCGGGTAACAGCAAAGATTAAAATAATTACAGAAATAATAATAAGAAAATAATCCCCGAACCCCCCCACACACACCTTCGACCCACCCTCCCTTCAATAACAGTGGCAATGTCTAGGGGAGTTAGATCAAATGGGCAGTTAGTTCAGATCAGGACAGAGGTCAATCTGGGAAGGCCTGCTGGAAGAGAATCGTTTTTATCGCTTTTTAAAAAACGTCAAGGGATGTAATCTGGCGAGTGTCCTCCGGCAGGTCTTTCCAAATTTTAGGAGCGGCAGTTGAAAAGGTCCTCTGGGAAGTCACCACCAGTCTGGTTTTCATTGACTGTAGTAAGTTCTTTCCAGAGGACCTGAGTGTGTGGAAAGGATTATATGGGAGGAGGCGTTCCTTCAAGCAAGCCATGAAGGGCTTTATAGGTAATAACCAACACCTTGTACTGTGCCCGGAAGCTAACAGGTAGCCAGTGTAAGGATTTCAAAATAGGTGTTATCCAGTCAAACCTAGATTTACCTGCGACCAGTCTGGCTACGATGTTTTGTACCAGTTGAAGCTTCCGAATGTGGCACAAGGGTTGCCCCATGTAGAGCATTGCTTCACTTCCTGCCCCTCCAGGCTTCGCCATGCTCACTGGGCAACAAGAGAAGGAAGAGGAGTTGGAGGAGGAGGAGGAGGAGGAGAGGGAGGCTAGGCAGGTTTCAGGCAGGGGGAGGAGTCCCTTCTCTGGCTGAGACATCCCCCAGGCGGCGGCCTCCTCCTCCCCACCACCACTGCCTCTTCTTCCTCCTCTTAATTCCTCCTCCTCCTGCTGCTGCTGCTCCTCTGCCACCCCCCTCATAGGCTTGCCATCCGTGGATGCTGGAATCCATGGATGGCAAGTGCATGGATATGGAGGGCCTACTGTATTTCCATTTGTCCCCCAGGTGCTAGCAAAGCCCTGTTAGTGCACCAGCTTTTGTAAATTATGTCTATATAAAATTATTATTTTTTCCCATCCACATCTGAGTTGCAAGCCACAACACAGTGTAGCTATCTTGTCCTGTTTTGCTCTGACAACGAAACAGCTAGGAGTTTTCATTGAGTAAACCAACACAACATGCAAATTGAAAGATGATATAGTGCTTCCAGTCATCCTAATCCTATCCACTTTTGATCTTTTTCTGTAGACTATAGCTTCAGAGTTATGATGGGCACAGACAGAATGCTGTGCATGATCCTTGAGCCACTGGTTATCAGTCTATGAATATCCAGTGATAATCACTTTCCCAACAAGAAGCTCATATATGTGATGTATAGAAATCACAAAGATTTGGAAGAACGAATCTTGCTTCTGAACTGCTTTTTGAAAGTGTAATAAAGTTGTTACACATTTTTTTTAAAACCCACATTTAAAAACAGAGGCACATGATGTGTTTGGCAGTATCCAAAAGCCCCTTTACTGCTGAAATTGGGTAAGAGTCCACAGAACATTAATTGAATTTCAAGTTTATGGATGTGATCAGGAAGAACGTGCAGTTGCAATTTTTATTTGAAAGGCAGTCATCAATCACTGGAAATAAGATCTAAGTCATACTCAATGTTGTCTAGGTCACTTTGTCCCCCAATCTAGCACATGTCATCGATATGATTAATCAAAGTTTTCAAAATCTTCTTACTAAAGACTTTCTAAATTACTGGGGCATGTTGGGAGTAGTGGAATTCAAGTTAATTGACATGTCAGAAACCTGTTTCTTCTCAATAAAAGAAAGAAAAAAGAGAAATTATGCAGGTTGCAAAATTACTGAATGAAGAGTGAGCAGATGGATTGTAATGCATCCAACCTCAGACTGCATCCATACCACTTTAACTGCTATGGAATCCTGGGATTTGTAGATTTGTACAAATCCCAGAATTCCATAGCACTGAGCCATGGCAGTTAAAGAGGTGTCAAACTGGGTTATTTCTGCAGTGTGCTTTGGACCTCAGTTAGGTAATTTGGGAACATAATCATAAAGAGTAGTTTGAAATACTAGCTACACAGAGACCATCTTTCAATCCATTGTTTGACAGACTGGGAATGAATAGGCATGATGTTCAAGCTTTCAGCAAATTTCTGGTTTGATAACTTGGTTTGTTAACTATGGATTGTACAAACAACCGTTTTCTGTATTTGGACAAAACAGGAAATAGTAGTTTGCTGCAAGTTGTCAGGAAAAGCGTTACATCTCCACTTTTGCTTGCAGAGAGAAGAGGGAAGTGCATAAGCTTACAACTTCTTGTTGTTGTTGCTGTTATTGTTGTGTGCCTTCAAGTCATTTCCTACTTATAATGACCCAAGGGCAAACCTGCCATGGGGTATTCTTGGCAAGACAACTTGCTATGACTAATTAAATCAGACAGTTGCCATCAGGAGTCTGCTTTAGTTAACCAAAACTATAGCTCAAGCTATCTACTATAATAAATAAAATCATATGCCCACCTATGCCAATTGTGCTTTATGGGGTTGTTGGAAGACAGGCCTGGAGAGCTCTCAAGGAATGGTGTTATTAACAGCCACTTCACTTAAGAACTGAAATTAAGAATTTGGAATTAAGAAAAGAGAGAACAAATAAACAAATAATAGTTTTGATACAACAATCAAGCAGTATAGAACTGGTTCCTAATTGGGATTTTGGTCCCCTGTATCCTAACATGAATAGTAAGAGGAAACCAAGCAGATTACACAAAATGTTTAAATGGTATAGGCCTACAATTTTTGAG
This sequence comes from Phrynosoma blainvillii, assembly GCA_026167975.1. Lineage (NCBI taxonomy): Eukaryota > Metazoa > Chordata > Lepidosauria > Squamata > Phrynosomatidae > Phrynosoma > Phrynosoma blainvillii. The sequence continues at coordinate 14,684,173 of JANUYF010000004.1, read as the reverse complement.
AGAAGAGCAAAGGAAAGCTTTTCTTCTTCATTTGCTTTGTTTGCAGATCTTTTTAGATTTAGAACATATTGGATGTGTGAGAGAAGGAAGCTGCTTGCCGAGATTACGCCCTGGATCCTACCATATCATCATTAAATTAAATTAAATTAAATTACACTTTATTTTATTTTATTTTGACCACCATCTTAGAGAGCACTGAAGCAAATATCAGCCTTTGTCCTCTTCTTTTGTGCTTCTGTTGTGCATTTGCACATGCAGTATTCTCCTATACCTTTGATTCTTTCTAAGTTCTATTTTGTTTTGAAATTTCATTACTTTAAAATTCGTTGATCATTATTATTGTTTTCTTTCTGTTCAATATTAAGCCTGCCTTTACACTTTGTTCTTTGATCTTCCTTAGTAGGTGTTCCAGGTCTGTGAGGTTTTCTGCTAATACTATGGTGTCATCTGCATATTGTTGATATTCCTTCCTCCTATTTTCTCTCCTCCTTCTTCTGTGTCCAAGCCTGCTTTCCTTATAATATGTTCTGCATACAAATTGAACAGATAAAGTGAAAGTATGCAATCTTGCCTGACTTCTTTGCTAATTGGGAGCCATTCTGTTTTTCTGTGTTCTGTTCTGACAGTAGCCTCTTGTCCTGAGTACAGATTCCTCATCAGGACTATCAGATGTGTTGGCACTCCCATGTCTTTAAGGGCGTTCCATAGCCTTTCATGATCTATGCAGTCAAAGGCTTTGTTACAGTCTATAAAGCACATGCTGATTTTCTTTTGGAATTCCCTGCTATGCTCCATTAGCCATCATATATTTGCAATGTGATCTGTGTTGCACTATTTTGAGCATAATTTTACTTGCATGGGAGAATACTTGCCTATAAGAAAACATTAGGGAATACTTGTCCATAGAGAAACATAGGGAATACTTGTCCATAGGAAAACCATACTTGCCCATAGGGAAACATTGGAAATTACTTGCCCAAAGGAAACATAGGGGACTACTTGCCCATAGGAAACATAGGGAAATACTTGCCCATAGGGAAACATTGGAGAATTCTTGCCCATATGGAAATAGAGGAGAACGTTTGGCCATACAGGAAAACATAGAATACTTTCCTTATGTTTCCCTATGGGCAAGTATTTCCCAGTGTTTCCCTATGGGCAAATATGGTTTCCTTATGGGCAAGTACTGTCATTTATTTTAGTACGTCCTGGAAAAATACCCCTTTTCCATATTTTCTTGTGCTCTCCTGACCTAACCCACCTGTCTCCAGAGCATATGCAGAGGGCACTGGCCAACCTCAGGAGACAACTGCAAAGGATTCAGTGTCAGGACTTCCCTTTTTGTTTTTTGTTTTTATGAGACTGCAATTCCCAAATTCCTAGAGGAACCAACATAGGCTGCATCTGTACTACAGAAATAATCCAGTTTGACACCGCTTTAACTGCCATGGCTCAGTGCTGTAGAATTCTGGGAAATGCAGTTCTGTTAGACATTTAGCCTTCTCTGTCAGAAAGCTCTGGCACCACAACAAACTACGGTACAATTCCCAGGATTCCGTAACACTGAGTCATGGCAGTTAAAGTGGTGTCAAACTGGATTATTTCCAACATGCAGATGTAGCCTAGGTGACCTTAGGCCAGTCATCCTTTTCAAGGTGATCTACCTTACAGGTTTGTTATAATCAGAAAGTGAAGGGAAAGGGAATCATGAACATTTTCTTCAGCTAATTGGACAAAAGGCAGAATATAATTGTTAAACATACATTATAAATAAAAATACACTATATTATTGCATATTATTGTATATGTTCAATATTAAGCCTGCCTTTGCACTTTCTTCTTTGATCTTCCTTAGTAGGTGTTCCAGGTCTGTGAGGTTTTCTGTTAGTTCTATGGTGTCATCTGTATGTCTTAGATTGTTGATATTTCTTCCTCCTATTTTCACTCCTCCTCCTTCTATGTCCAAGCCTGCTTTCCTTATAATATGTTCTGCGTACAAATTGAACAGATAAAGTGAAAGTATGCAATCTTGCCTGACTTCTTTGCTAATTGGGAGCCATTCTGTTTTTCCATGTTTTGTTCTGACAGTAGCCTCTTGTCCTGAGTACAGATTCCTCATCAGGACTATCAGATGTGTTGGCACTCCCATGTCTTTAAGGGCATTCCATAGCCTTTCATGATCTATGCAGTCAAAGACTTTGCTATAGTTTACAAAGCACATGCTGATTTTCTTTTGGAATTCCATGGTGCACTCCATTAGTCAACTTATGTTTGCAATGTGGTCCCTAGTGCCTCTTCCTTTCCTGAACACTGCTTGGACCTCTGGGATTTCTCTCTCCATGTGTGGTTGGAGTCTATGTTGCAGAATTTTTCAGCATAATTTTTCTTGCATGAGAGATTAGTGCTATGGTCCTATAGTTGCTGCAATCTCTTGTGTCATCCTTTTTGTGGATGGGGATGTATATTGATCACTTCCAATCTGTTGGCCATCATTTCATTTTCCATATATGTTGACATATGTTGGTCAGCGCTAGAGTTGACTCTGTCAGTGTGGATTGCAGCACGTCGATTGGAATATCATCTGTTCCTGGTGATTTGTTATTCACTATTTCTCTTATTGCAGTTTCCACCTTGCTTTTTAGAATTTGGGGTTGTTCTTCATATGGCTCTTCATTCCATGTGTCCTTCATTTTGTCTTTTTTTTTTTTTTTGTATAATTCTTCTGTGTATTGCATCCAATGTCTTTTTAGCCCTTCCTGGTCTTGAATTATCATAGAATCATAGAATCATAGAGTTGGAAGAGACCACAAGGGCCATCCAGTCCAACCCCCTGCCATGCAGGAACTCCCAATCAAAGCATCCCTGACAGATGGCCATCCAGCCTCTGCTTAAAGACCTCCAAGGAAGGAGGCTCCACTACTCTCCGAGGGAGTGTGTTCCACTGTCGAACCGCCCTTACTGTCAGGAAGTTCCTCCTAATGTTGAGGTGGAATCTCTTTTCTTGCAGCTTGCATCCATTGTTTTGGGCCCTAGTCTCTGGAGCAACAGAAAACAAGCTTGTTCCCTCCTCGATATGACATCCCTTCAAATAGTTAAACACGGCTATCATATCACCTCTCAGCCTTCTCTTCTCCAGGCTAAACATCCCCAGCTCCCTAAGTCGTTCCTCATAGGGCTTGGTTTCCAGACCCTTCACCATTTTAGTTGCCCTCCTTTGGACACACTCCAGTTTCTCCACATCCTTTTTGAATTGTGGTGCCCAGAACTGGACACAGTATTCCAGGTGAGGCCTGACCAAAGCAGAATAGAGTGGCACTATTACTTCTCTTGATCTAGACCAGGGGTAGGCAACCTTTCCCCTTTAAGGGCCGAGGGACTTCAGCTGCCAGAAGCCTCAACCATGTTGGCCAATAGTCCCATGTTGGCCAATAGCTCCTGGGATTCTGGGAGCTGAAGCCCCTTGGCCCTTAAAGGGGAAAGGTTGCCTACCCCTGATCTAGACACTATACTTCTACTGATGCAGCCTAAAATTGCATTGGCCTTTTTAGCTGCTGCATCGCACTGTTAACTCATGTTCAACTTGTGGTCCACCTGGATTCCTAGATCCCTTTCACACGTAGTCTCATTCAGCCAGGTGTCCCCCATCGTATATCTCTGCTTTTCGTTTTTCCGCCCTAAGTGCAGTACCTTACATTTCTCCGTGTTGAATTTCATTTTGTTAGCTTTGGCCCAACTTTCTAGTCTGTTCAAGTCATTTTGAATTTTGATCCTGTCCTCTGGGGTATTAGCTACTCCTCCTAATTTGGTGTCGTCTGCAAATTTGATAACTATGCCCCCAATATCGTCATCCAAGTCAATTATGTTATTTTTATTGTCACAGTCCTTGGTTTGAATTTTCCTTTGATTTCCCGGATCTTGTGAAATAGACTTCTTTTTCTTCCCATTTTGTTGTTGTCTTCTATTTCTCTGCATTGGTCATTGTAGTAATTTTCTTTATCTTTCCACATAAGCCGTTGTACTGTTGCATTCATGATTCTTAGTTTGTTCCTATCTCCCTTTTGCTTTGCTTTGCTTTTCTTCTCTTCTTTTCTTTATTGCTTGTATTGTTTTGTCTGTCATCCATGGTTTTTTCTCTTTCTTTTTGTTTATTGAAATTCTAAGTTACCCCAAGTTTATATAAAACACAGAGGCCTGCATCCTATTGGTTAGTTCCAACTAGAATAGACCCAATAAATTGATTTTGTGAGGGAACACAGAGAAAAAATCCACTGCAAAACATTTAATGGATGTACTCTAAGAAGGAAAATCAATAGGATTCAAGTCAGAAACTCGGATGGTATCTCAAAACCTAGCACAGAGCTCCTCTAGCCCACCAGTGGAATACTGACTTTGCACAGAATACACAAAACAGATATTATTATTAGTATTATTTTTCCCAATTACTGAAAACAATATACTTGAATAAGACTATAAAGGAAGCCCAAGCTATACAACAAAATGAAAGGGAATTAAAACCAAGGACTTGCTTCTTCCTAAATTAGTCTGATACTGAGATAATATCACTTGGCAGCATGAATGATCTGAAAAGAATTTGCTTGGTGGAGAACTTGACTTTTTATCTGCTATGCTGTATAAGAAACTGTTAGTCAAAAAATGTATCTTTCTGCTGTTGCAAAAGCCTTCTGAACCCTTGTCACTGAAGCAGAAAAAGTTTATGAATGCAATGGACAAGCCATTGGTCAATAGCTTCCAAAGAAATCTTTACTTCATACAAGTCAAAATTATACTTTTTATCAATGTTGTACAACTGTATGTTCACAGAGCAATAATATACTGACAAAGCAACTTTTTCCCCAAATGAGATTCTGTGCTGAAAGAAAGAAAAAAAAAACCCACACAATTACCTTCTTAGATTTCTTTGCTGTTTATCAATGTGAGACAATTTCTTACAGGTGGTTGCTTTGGGGTTTGCCACAATTACTTCTTTAGCCTGGAAAACATATACATTGGTTTCATTATTATGCTATATTTTACTATGCAGAAAAAATGGAAATACAAATACTTTGTGTAAGATGTGTTTATTTATCATATTATCAATATTCATCATATTATTGTATCTGATATTCAACTTACTCTAACTGCCATTAGGTTCTAATTATTTAGTTCAATAATGACACCCCAGTTAGTTTGCTGGTTAGTTTGCCTATGACCGTACAACTGAAAGGAAGCAGGCTCTGGCTGCATGTATCAGTCAAAGGACTAAGGGATGGGATGTTATATTACCTACCTCCCAGAAAGAACATTGCGGCAAACAAACAAACAAAAAATAGCATGGCCTAAGGTTGGACGTTATCACACGGGGATCCGCTGCCAAAAACTGAAAATAAACCAGACAAGCGGAAGACTTTAATTTACGGGATTTGTCCCATTCCGCCTCGTCTGATAACTAAATTCGAATTTAAAAGGGGATTAATTCGAACAAAAACCTGATCTTTTCAAATCCCCAAAAATCCCGAAAATGAAAAGATCAGGTTTTTGTTCGAATTAACCCCCTTTTAAATTCGAATTTAGTTATCAGACGAGGCGGAACAGGACAAATCCCGTAAATTAAAGACTTCCGCTCGTGCCCATTTATTTCCACTTTCTCCCTGTGACTCCCCGTGTGATAACGTCCATTGGTAGGTCAAAAAAGGGACAGGGCTCCTGTACCTATAATGGCTATGCAGAAGAAGGAATTTCAGCAGGTGACTTGTGTGACAAGCAACACCTGCTGAAATGTTCTCTTCTGCACAACTATTAAAGGTACAGGAGCCCTTTCCTTATTTCAACTGGCAACTCTAACATGACCCAAACCATTCCCAGTGGGGAGAGAGGCAACTGCAGAGAGTTTGCTTTCTCCCTTCCTATGAGGAAGGCTCCAACTACCAATTTCCCTGCAGAGCTGAAGGGACTTGCATACTGGAGGGAAGGGAGAGCCATACAGATGTTGCATCCTATGACTCCCAGGAAAGGTATAATGGTAAGGAAAATGCCATCTACTGGAAATAATAGCTGCAGGAAACTGCTTTCCTCTTCCTATCAGAAAGAACAGCAGACTCCCAGTTGACCTAGAATTTCAGAATGAAAATGAAGAGTGCTCTGTTGTTGTTAACTGCCCTGGAGTCAACACAGACTCTGTGGATGAGACATCTTCATGCCCCTTGTCCTCCACTGCTCTGCTTAGTTCCTGCAAATCCAGGCCCATGACCTCTCTGATTGAGTCTATCCATCTAGCATGCAGCCTTCCTCTCTTTCTACTTCCCTCTACTTTTCCTAGCATTATTGTCTTTTCTAAGGAGTTGTGTCTTCTCATGATGTGGCCAAAGTAGAACAGCCTCAATTTGATCATCTTTGCTTCCAAGGAGATTTTGGTCTTGATCTGTTCAAAGACCCATTTGTTTGTCCCTTTGTCTGTCCATGGTATCCTCTAACCCCATACAATGGACAAAGGACTGCAGATAGCTGGGTGGGTGTGTCTGGGTGCATGTGTTTTGTTTTAAATAACTGCAATGTGTTGTAATGCAACATGAAAATCATTTATTCAAAAGGTAGACTATGGATCTCTTCCCCTCCCAAAAAACCCAAAGCATTTTGATTCAAGTATTTTAAGTTTGTCTTCATTATGTTTATTTTCTTCAACTGAGCATTTGCAGTCAGAAGAAAGCTGAGTTACTGTTCATGAGTGCTAGTGTATTTTGTCAAAGTGGTACAACCCAGATTCATTAAAGGGGCATCCCTTCCTTGGGAAAACTCTTAAGGACATGTTTTGTTGAAATCAACCTTTCTAGTGGGCTTGTATTTATTAGTTTATTGTATTGATGGTTCAGTACATTTTCTTATCATGGCTAAAAATCATTTTAATTTTTTTGTTGTTGAAAAAAATGGTTAGAGCCACGCTGTGTTAAGTCCCAATTTGAACCTATGATAAAAAGATCACAAGACCAGCATTGCACAAGGGTAGCCACTCAAAAAGTCAAATGGAAGATAGAAACATAAGGTGGTCTCTGCTGGATCAAACCAAAGGCCTCTCTAGAACAGCATTCACTTCCCACTGTAGCCAACAGAAAGTTGATGAGAAGTCTGCTAATATGTCATTTATTTTGTAAAATATTAAATGGCATGCCACCCTATAAAAAGAGTAAAGTATTATTTTTGGTTAGCTCAACAATGAAAATATACAGTTCTGTTTGTCAGACACCCTTTGGTGCCCTTATTACTTGCTTTGGGACAAGGAAGGACATTAATTTCCAGATTTAATAAAAGTCTGTCTGGGAACATCAATGCTTTCATTTACTTGATGCAGAAATTTATTCTCTCCAGGATTTTTGCTACGGCAAGGTCACAAGAGATGCAAGAAATGGCTATTTAAAAAAAAAAAAAGTGGGGGAAGCGGGAGAGGAACTGAAGGCATTGAAAATATAGAAAGGTGACTTTTGCATAATGAAGGGTGTGATCCAATGAAAAGCCTACACAATGATTTAAGAACCCTCAGATAGGACATGGATCAGTATAACTCGGGAATTATTCTTACAATCATTGGGTGCTTTGAAACACAGTAGATCCCACATTCTCAGATCTGTGTAGTGATGGAATACATGCAAGATCATACACCAATCTTCCTCAATCGGATGCTCTCCAGATGTGTTGGACTGCAACTCCTACAATTCCCAGTTAACATTTCCATGCTGGCTTGGGATGCTAAAAATTGTATCCTGATACATCTGAAGAGCAAAATTTGAGAAAACAGTCCTACACATTTCTTATGGCCATGTTACTCTGCAATAGCATTGCCAAAAACAAGCCTTCAAATAGGCAGAGAGAAAGAAAAATCAGAATGAAGAAGAGCCAAATGGTCATTAAGAAAAATATGAGAGAGAGGTCCAGGTTGCATTGCTTTTACTTTGTCAAATATGGCATTAAACATTTTTAAACATCTTTTTAAACTGAACCACCATTCTTACCTGACTGAACACCTACCCCGTATTTTCCGGCGTATAAGACGACCCACGTATAAGACGACCCCCCCCCATTTTTCCAGTCAAAATATAGAGTTCTAGCACCTCTATCCTCATTATCCCTATATCCGGCGTATAAGACGACCCCCCCCCCCCCCACTTTAGCCACAGATTTTGCAGGTAAAAAAGTAGTCTTATACGCAGGAAAATAAGGTATATCCAAGCAGTTTCAACTGGGCCTGTATTAAAGTAACAGGTCAAGCTCAAGCCTCCTTCCATGAATTCTGGACAGACATAAAAGTCGTGGTTTACTTTGGCTCTCTCTCCTTTCCCATTTTAATTCCATCACTGTATCAAGATCTCCTGCTTTACAGCATTATAAAAATATGTTGCTTCTTCTCTGTCCCATAGAAAAGGCGCACATACTGATTACCTTTGTCTTGACTACTACAATACTCTCCTCCTTAATCTTCTGTTGTTTCATGGAACATTGTCTGCTTCTGGATTCTGGAGAAGCATCTTGTTCTTACCCTTTAAAACTTCTATAATCTTGTCATCCCTAAGTCCCCACTCTTGTATCCCAATTCAGTTCATTCACATGACTTTTGGTTATATACCTTCCCCACTTTCAACAACCTAAAGTGATCTTGTTCCTTAAAATGGCTCACTTCCCTTTATGCCTGAAATGTACAATTTTTTATGATGCTATCTTACTTCTCTCCATCAAATGTCTCTTCAAAATGCACTATTTCTGTTAAGCTTTTAATGTACTGACCTAGTACCAATAGCCTACTGTGTCTAAGTCTCAGTATAATATCATATTCTAAATGGACTTTGAACAGGGGCTAGGAAACTGACCTACAAATCAGGAAGCCCTAGTTCAAATCTCTTCTTTACCATAAACTAACCAGATTGTATTGGGCAAACAGCACTCTCTCAGCCTCTGCTGCACATCTGTAATATCACTTCACCTAGTAGCAAATTCAGCTGTGTGTGCCATCAACAATGCAGTGAAAATGAGACTATTGAGAAATAAAAGTGTGTGTGCATGCTTGGGGGAACCCTACATTTATACAAATATTTGCAAAGTGTTATTTTTTAATATAAAAGAGGTAACTGCACAAAGAACTAATGAGATCAGAGCTATCCTGGAATGTCAACTGACAGTTGCAAAAGAAGGAAAATGGAGCGGCAGGGGTTGGGGTTGGAGTGCCTTCTTTGGGTAGAAAGGCTGACTAGAGTTCTGAAGAGGAACACTTCCTTTAGGTGAGCAGATATACTGTAATGTTTTGCTGCAAGTCCAGTATGTGATGAGAGCAACACTGACTCAACCTTAGAGAGTTGAGGTATGCCTTACAATAACTTAACACATGCTAACTGTTGTTGTTAGCACTGTTACTATTATCATTATTATAAAATAAAAAATAAGGCTTAGCTATATATGGAACTACTGTAGTTTTCTCAGCAAGTAGCCTGAGATATATCAACTGCACAATTCTAGAAGATTATATAGAATGGTTAGTGCTGTGACGGTCCTTCAGGGGGGTTGCAGACTGCCAGAAATATTGTGAATTCAGTCCACTTTTAGGGTTAGGGTTAGAGTTAGGGAACCATGGGAACTGTATTTTATTGTGGCATCAGAGTTGTCTGACAGAGAAGGCTCAATGTCTCAGAAAAATAACAGTTCCCATGATTCCCTAGCACTAACCCTAACCCTAAAAGTGGACTGAATTCACACTATTTCTGGCAGTCTGCAACCCCCCTCAGTCAAGAAGCAGCAAACCACAGCACTATGTAGAAAAGTACACTAAAATAAATACAATAAATGGGAGAAAGAGAACAGTTTCCTCTTTCTAAATATACAAAGCAAGAATAAAAAAGAATATAAAGATTTAAAATTCATTTTGGCTTTTGCAAACATTCAAAACATCCACCCACAGAGATTCTAAATGTTCAGAGTGGTTTCAGAGACATCCAGTTGGAAAGCTAAAAATACTCATTTTGTGGTGATTTTTAATCTTTTGGAAAAGTAGATTTTTACTAAGATTAATAAGATTTCAGGCACAATTCCAGTTACCAATGAAGCTCCAAACCCATCGTTACAGATGTACCATCTGAGTTAATGAGAGTCCTAGGAAGACAAGACAGATGGTATGAACGTGAAGGAGACTGGCTATGTACATTTCAGATGGGACGATATATTTTTGAAAAGATTTGAGAACAAATGCAAAAAAAAAAGAAAAAAGAAAAAAGAAATAATAGAAGGGGGACACATTTCTGATAATTCCTTCCATTGATCAGGAATTACCTTGGGGGAGAAGAGTAAGGCTGCATCTTGATGCATCAATTTATCAAGAGATTATAGCTCATTAGAGAAAAAATATGCCCTGGAGGCAGATGGGGAACTGTTTTGCAATGGCTGAAATTCTGCACAACCAGCTCTGTCTTTGCTTTTATGTATTCCAAGCTGGGCACCTAATACACAGCTGTAGAATTTGCTATTCAAGAAAAAATAATGGACTTCTGTAACTTTATATTTTCTTTAACTTTTGTCTAAATCCTTTAAAAAACCTTATACAGGGGGGCCCTTGATATCCACTGGGGTTTGTTTCCAGAACCCACCATGGATACCAAAATCCATGGATGCTCAAGTCCATTAAATACAGTGGCGTACTAAAAAGGTGTCTCTTATATAAAATGGAAAAATCAAGGTCTGGTTTTTGGAACTATTATAATTTTTGAATATTTTCAATCTGTGGATGGTTGAATCCATGGATATGCAATCCATGGATATGCAATCCATGGTTATGAAGGGCTGACTGTAAAAAAGAAAAGAAAATGTTCAGGCTTTATGTTTGTTCAGGAGAATATAAAAATGCATTTTCTTTGTTATCTATAAGCTGAAGGTCTTCAAGCAGTGATTTTCAGAAGTCAACTTATGGCACTTTGGTGTCCAACAAGTTTATTAGCTTATCTCAGGGTCAATGTTAATTTTCTCTTCTTTGCTATTACTTGCTTATAACGGATATGAGGAAACCTCAGGCTTCTAGAATCTGCTTCACAATTATTTTTTAAAGTTAGATACCAAATAAATGAGGGTATCAGAGCACAAGTTATAGCAAACCACTTGTGATACTCAACTCTATCATCCAGTGGACTTTTTAAATTATTATTATCTCCACTAATTTTTGTCCTTTTTCCATGTATTCTACCTTATCCTCTGACAATGTCACATTAGGTTAGATTAAACTGTCAAGAAAGTTTGTTTTTTAATGAAAGATTTTGAAAAACAGCAATTAAAAGCTGTAATTAAATAGAAGAATGTCATAACAGATTTCAGATTAGTTCTTCCTTTGGCAATCCACTGGATGGTGAATAGGAAAGAGAGAAGGATACAACTGTAGCCAATAACCTTAATTAGAAAAGGTCGCAATTCAATTATTTCAGCATCAGGTTTAAATGCAGAAAATCTCAGGTCCAGTCGCTAGCAACTTCAGATAATAAGATTTCAGGGAACAGGTGATAGGGAAGTAATCCTGGAACAGGATCCTAGTGACAGGGGGAAATAATGGGCTAGACATATTAAAAAAAAAAAAAAAGGTCCAATCTAGCATAAGCAAATTTCTGTGCTCCTAGTCCTTCATAAATTATCATTATTTGATAATATATCATCTGACATGATAATGCAAGATGCCATGTCCCTGAAGGCTATGTATGAGAAAACTCTGATAACCTGGCAGACAAGTAGATCACTTTAGTACTATTGCATAAGAATTCTGAAGATGCTATTGAAAAGATTTCCTCTCTTGAAGATTTGCAATCCAGTTCATTGTGATTTGTCTTTCAAGCAATGTTTCTTACATAGTGTTTCACATATAGTGCCATTTACAGTCTGGATGGTCATATGATAGGAGATTCTGAAAGGGTTATTTTATCATGTGCTTTGCAGTGCCTGGAAGGAAGAAATCACATTAGGGGTACATTTAGTTTTTCTGTTGAATATCTTGTCCTACCTTTGGTAGACTGATAACTAAATGTCCAGTTGTCTGAGATCTTCTAGCAGTGCTGCTATCTGGCTTCACTTCTCCAGGAAGCACAAGTTGAAATGGCTAAAAAAAATCCCAAACATACAGATAACAAGCTGTTATTTGACATGTGTGTAATTGTCTTTAAAAATATATAATTTTACCATAGTTATTTTTGTGGAGTTATGGGGAAATAAAGAATGGAAATGGAAAAATAAAATATTTGTAACCCAGATCAAAATACATAGTAATATGACATGTCTTTGATCCAAAAGGATTTATTCACTTAAATCTCTCTTGTGGTATATATTAATGTCAATCATAATGACTGATTTGCCTCTTAAAAAGTTTTCATGTACATAGTAACTGTGATGTGTGTGTGTACTTACAGCTTCAGTATTGTCAGTAGAGAATGCGAAATTTCTAAAGAAGGTTATTAAACTAGCAACTAAATGAATTTAATTATGCTAGTCTATTTAGATGGAAAGGATATTTTTAAATCAACATGCAGTGGATGATTACAAATAGGGCTTCTATTTTTTAGCTTAACAGCGCTGACATTTTAAAAATTAAATATAAAGAAAATGTGAGATCTAGAGGGATTAAAACAAATATTCAGTTTCCTCTGTTCAGTGTAAATTTTACCTTTTGAATCTAATCATTTTCTCTCAAAGACTTATCTTGACGTTATCTCAAATAAAATGAATCTGAGCAAATTCAAATTCTAATCCCACATACATGCTTATATATTTTTCTGATATATACATACACATACCTCATATAAATGCTATATATCCAATCTTTAACTAGACAGTGAACCTTCCATTGGCTTTGCTAGTTGTCCCACTAACTATGACATATGAAGAGTATTTGTGAGTGGTTTTTAAAAAATAAATAAATGTCTAGGCATCCTGTTATACAGTTCAATATGTTATCTGCCATTGTTGTTGTTCATTCTATTTCACCTTTATTTCAAAATAAAATGAAAGAGAATAAAATTCCACTTGAAAGGAGAACTTTAAAAAGTAAATAAATGTATAGGCATCCTGTTATACAGTTCAATATGTTATCTGCCATTGTTGTTGTTCATTCTATTTCACCTTTATTTCAAAATAAAATGAAAGAGAATAAAATTCCACTTGAAAGGAGAACTTGACTCCACATCCCAGATTCTTTCTGTATCACCATTCAAAAGTGGATTCCAGTTTTGCACAATAATGCCCCAAAATGTTTTTAAACAGTAAGAAAACATGCCAGCTGCATTCCTGATTCTATCTTTTAAAAGGCAGGTAGATGTAGCCTCCATCATAGGAGAGTAAGTAGAGTCACACACAACCTTGTCAGAAGACATGCAGATAGCAATGACAAACACAATTACTGTAGCTTTCAAGGTTTCTGACCAGTGTCTTGTGGAAAGAACTTTATTTCATTTTTAGTGATGTCATGAAACATGACAACTAGTGCAACCTGAGAAAACATCGAAGTGTTTTGAGAACACACAGGAGACTACAGAGAGAGGAAGAAAGAGGTGGGGAAAAGTTGATTTATTCCCGTATCCATTTTTCTTCCACTGAGGAGAGAGAGTAGGCTAATAGAAAGCTTTCACTGAGCCCAATTCAGTCCTCCTCTGTAGACAATGAGCACTCCCTGCACTGAAAACAAGTGTGGAAAGGTGAAAAATGGGGATATTCTGACTTAGCAAATCCTTTGAAATTCCTTTGTCACTGAAACAACTATTGCATTTGCTCCTGCAGTGAGTTCAGAATGCCAGATGGGTACAGAGACACTGCACTAAAAGAGTATGCTGTCCCAGAGAGCAGTTTCACACTCCATCTACAAGTTGTTTTAAAGGCAACATGAGATGAAACAATGGCAGAAGGAAAGGAATCTGTGTGACTGACAGCCAATAGGGAAATTCTGAGGAAGCAACAACATGGCTGGCATATAAGCTACTGCAGTGTGGACATAGATATGTAATTTGGTAAACAACATTCTGTGCAATCATGCTGGCCACATGATCACAGATTAGTCTCTGACAACACTGGCTCTTTGGCTTAGTAAAGGAGATGAGCACTTGACAACCTTGTGAACAGGGAATACCTTTACCTTTTATGTCGTTTGGCATAGAGGTAATTCAATAACAATATAATCAGACTTATTTTAATAAGGTTGTGCAACCAAAAAAAAAAAATATGCATCAATAGGAGCACAGATCAAGGGAAGTAGTAGTGTCATTCTATTCTGAGGTCTGACTTCATACAGCTCACTGGATTATCACATTAGTAGAGCCAGTCAAGGTCCACTCTAAAGGAGGAGACAAAAACAGAAACTGAAAATGAGTTTAATTAATTCACAGGACCAACAACCAAAAATATACTAACCTTTCCTTTGACCATTACACGCACATAACCAGGCTGTATGTCAACATCAAGGAGGGAGGTGTCCAGATGCCTATAGGATGAAAAAAGAGAGTACATTAAGCTTAGTGTACTTCTCTTCCCTCCAACAGGTCTTAGTAAAGGCATGGTGCTTGACCCATCAACTAGTGCAATTCAGAAGGCTGTGTGCACTATGCTATATTGTTTTCCCAATCCTCTAAACAGCCAATCCTTTTTGTCTTTAGACTTTCCTAATGCTTATGACAACAAGGCCCCTTAAAGACTAACAAGTTAATTATAAGGATAGAGAGCACATTTTTTACAGCGAGAGAGAGCACTGAAAATTTACAACATTTTTGTAATAGGGACCAAAGCTTTAAAAAGGTATTGTTTAAATCTACAATTCTCAGGATGTCTTAACCCTGTGCTCTGATCCTGGCTTAATTTACAAATATGCTGAGAGAAGCTACTACAAGCAAGCAGATGCCACCTATAGAGTTCAAATCTGCAAAGACTGCCAGCCTCCTTGAGAGTTAACTCCATTCTCTCTCCTCTCTCGCCTATTTTACTGTCACTAAAAATTGTCAGTTGTTGTTTCTCACATACACATACACACCTACCCCCTGAACTGTCACCCTACTGTAGATTCCTAACTACCCTCCACCTCCTCACACCATCCATCTATCCACTGAGGATATATCAATACCCATTAAAACAATTTTTAAGATTCAAATCAGGAATCCTTTTAACCAGAACCATAACTGAGGGCTTCATTCATGGTAATCACGCAGCAAACTTACAGAATTACAGACCGGTACTAAAAATAGTGATACAACTAAGGGCCTTTACAGACGGCCAGAAATAATGCAGATTGAATCCACTTTAACTGCCCTGGCTCAGTGCTAGGGAATCATGGGAACTGTAGTTTATTGTGGCACCAGAGCTCTCTGACATAGAAGGCTCAATGTCTCAGAAAAAACTACAGTTCCCATGAATCCCTAGCACTGAGCCAGGGCAGTTAAGGTGGACCCAAGCTGCATTATTTCTGGCAGTCTATAAAGGCCCTAAATCAGAAAGATCTAAGATGCAGAGAAAATCAGACACACTTGGGTTTAGATAAAGCCATTGGTCATTATGGGTTGGGGTACAATTTGCATGAAACCACATATGAAATGCTTATTGCTCTAGTGAAATAAGTAAACCAATCCGGTTTATGTCAGCCCTGCCGTGAATGTCATTTCAGTAACCTCACACAAAGGGCCAAAATAGAGTGGATCCTTTCTCTTTTTTTAAAATTTGTTTTAAAGCACATTTATTTATTTATTTATTTCCTGCCTTTTTCCCCAAAAGGGACCCAAGGCGGCTCACAATATAAAAACACATTAAAACAACATTTTATAAAACAATTAAAATAGCCTAATTAAAACAGTAAAAAGTTTAAAAATTTAAACATACAAAACTTAAAACATAGTTGTGGGGCATCAGTATGAGATTAGCAGAGGCTGCAATGGTGGGATGTTTGCTCACTCTCTCCCCAAAGGAGTTTTCTTTATCATCCCTTTTCTCCAAACGCTAGCATTTTGTCCCATTAGGGGGAAAAAATCTTAGGGGTATACTGATAGAGTTGTACAGTTTCATCCTGACCATTGCATGTGACCAACTTAATCCCATTCACTGTGGAAAGGGAAATGTGAACAAAAAGTCATATGATGAATAACCTGTAACATTCAGTAGTGTCTAAAAGTAGGCAAAGCAGAGGTGGGGGAGGGAGTTAATTATTCTGACCTGTACACAGCAAGATCAAGGATGAATTGGTTGTTTTCTTCATCATCTTTTAAGGAAAAAGGAAGTCTGGTAATAATAGCAAAAAGATTTGGGCAACATAAATAGAACTGAATAAAATGAATAAAGTACAGTATTCTGAGTTCCAAGTGATTGTGATTTTATACTCATTTCAACATGAGCTAGCAATTAAAAAAACAGATATTCTTCTCTCAGTATATCCGCACAATCCTGAATAAATTGTTTGAACAGTGTTCTAGTTTACTGCTGAGTTTTAAGTTGAACCAAGATGTGAGGCATGGCACAAGGTCAGTTTAATTCCAAGCTAGAGATTCATGCTGGAAGAGAGACACCAGCTGGTAGAAATACCTGATGTTTCTATATTATCTATATAAAGCACATTTTTCTTTTGCAACGTGCCATTTGCCTCCTATTATTTCAAAGAACATTACAAAGCAATTAATTATTCTACAGATTTTTTTTTTTTTTTGAGGAAGCCACTAATGAAATGGGAATCTGATATGCTAGAAATATTTGGCTAGGGCTGTATAAAGCTGTCTTATGCCAGACGAAGGGCTAACTTTGACTGGAAGCAGCAATTCATGGTCCCATATAGAGCTCTTTCTCATCACATTTGTTGTTGCTATTAGCTGCCTTGAGTCAATCCTGACTCATGGCGACCCTCTGAATAAGGCATCTCCAAGAACCCCTGTCCTCCACTGCTCTGCTTAGGTCCTACGAATTCATGGCCATGACTTCCCTGACTTGAGTTTATCCATCTGAAATGTAGTTTTCCTTTCCTTCTTCTGCCCTCTACCTTTTCTAGCATTATTGTTTTTTGTAGTGATCCGTGCCTTCTCATTATGTGGCCAAAGTATGGCAGCCTCAATTTGATTATCCTGGCTTCCAAGGGGATTTCAGGTTTGATCTGTTCCAGGACCCTGTTGTTTGTCTTTTGGGCTACCCACAGTATCCTAAACACTCTTCTCCAGCATCACATCTCATATGAGATGATTTTCTTTCTTTACTGTCCAGCTCTCATATCTGTACATGGTGATGGAGAACACAATAACTTGGACGATTCCAACTTTGGTGCTCAGCTATATATCTTTACTCTTCAAGATCTTTTCTAGTTCGTTCATAGCTGCATTTCTCATCACATACAATCCAGTAACTCAACTTAGAACCTCCTAGATCAATGGTACTCAATTTTTTTACCCTTAGGACCCCCCCCCTGCTTTACATCTACATATGGACATCACCCACCCCCCAACTTGATGTAGTACATGAATTAAAATATTTTATTCAGTGTGCATATTTCCTTTCACATATACATGTATGGACAGGTTGCTTACCTGTAACTGTATTTCTTCGAATGGTCATCTGCGAATTCACACAAATGGGTTACATCTGTGCCTGTGCAGCTAGCTCGGAAAGTTCTGGTATCACTAGGCAAAACTTCAGTTGAAACTTTATGGTGATAGCTCCGCCCATCCCTATAAATCCCCTGGTGTTCCCGCTCTTTCCTCCAGTTTCGAAACATTCGCCGCCAAGCAGCAACAGCATGAATTTTTAGCAATGAGCAGGACACGAATGAGGGGAGGACAGGCGGGATTTGTGTGAATTCGCAGATGACCACTTGAAGAAATACAGTTACAGGTAAGCAATCTGTCCTTCTTCTTCGTGGTCTCTGCGAATCACACAAATGGGTTATTCAGACTGACAAGCTCAGATCAGTGGAGGAGGGAGTGTCCTGACAACAATATTGTGAGTTAAACAATATTAAGTTTATTCATAACAGTATACCGTAAACTAAGTTATCAATAATAAAAATTGCAACTGCAAAACACCAATGTAATCCGGTGTCTCTGTGATTAATTTCAAGTATGCAATTAATGGTGCAATATCAAGTATACACAAAAAGTGCAGTCAATAAATATCAACACCTGAGCGTATCAATGCAAGCAGACCGAATTCAAGTATGCAACGAATAGAGCAGTATCAAGTATGCAAAGATAGTGCAATTAGTAAACACCGACACTTGAGCATATCAATGCAAAGCAGATAACAACACTGCCCTCCCAAAAGAGGCTTCTCGTCTGGCCCTTGTGTCCAACCTGTAATGTTTTATAAATATCTATGGTTGTAACCAGACAGCAGCCTTACAGACAGCCTTCAGCAGCACCCCAGACAAAAGCGGAGGATGCAGCTACTACCCTGGTTGAGTGTGCTCGCACCCTGTCTGGTGGGGTCTTGCCCGCCAGTTCATAGCATAGGTGAATGGCAGCAGTTACCCACTTGGAGAACCTTTGTGCCAATAGCGGCAGTCCCAACTTGCCTCAGAGTAGCACCTCGAACCTGAGGTCCTATTAATGTAAAAGGCCAAAGCCCTGCGAACGTCCAAAGTATGCAGTCTGTATTCGGTATCAGTGGTCGGGTTCAGTGCCAGGGTGGGCAACACAATTTCCTGATTAATGTGGAAAGCCGACACCACCTTAGGTAAGAAAGTGTCGGTACAGAGGACCACCTTGTCCTTGTGGAAATGCAAATAGGGCTGGTCTATCTGTAGAGCACAAATCTCTCCAGCACGACAAGCCGATGTAATGGCCACTAAGAAGGCTATCTTCCAAGTCAGCAACCTCAGGTCCGTTGTGGCCATGGGCTTGAAGGGTTTTGAAGAGAGTGGGACCAACCCAAGATCTAAGCTCCATGCCGGCGTCAGTACCAAGGCCAGAGGGTGTAAATTAGAAAGTCCTTTGAGGAATTTCTTCACTAGAGGATCTGTAAAGAGAGAAGGTCTATTCTCGAGCTGGTAGTAGGAGCATAGTGCGGATGGGTAGCACTTAATAGAATTTACACATAGTCCCGCATCGACCAGTGACATCAGAAACTCCAAAATAGTCGGTACCGATGCACAAAATGGAGAAATGTTCTTTGATGACAGGAAGTTTACAAATCTGTTCCACTTTAAGGAATAAGATTTAATAGTTGAAGACTTCTGTGCAGCTCAGACAACTGCTTGCACAGCTGTCGGCAAAGTCAGTATAGTTGCAGCCTCCAGGCTACCAAAAGGAGATTGTCCATGTCGGGATGGAGGACTCGGCCTTCGTGCAGAGTCAGCAAGTTGGGACGAAGTTCCAGGCGATGGTATTCCTCCCAGGACCACCTCATCAGAGGTGCAAACCATGGTTGTCTTGGTCACCATGGGGTGACCAGAATAGCGTCCGTCCCCTCACACCTCATCTTGCCCACTACTCTTGTGATAAGTGGGAATGGAGGGAAGGCATAAAACTTCTGTCCTGACCACTCGAGCTGGAAGGCATCTCCGAGGGAGAGTGGGGTCCGAACAAGAGAACAAAACATGGTACACTGTGCGTTCTCCAGGGTTGCGAACAAGTCTACGTCTGGGGCTCCCCAGATAGAAAATAGGTTGCTGACCACCTCTGGGTGGAGGCACCACTTGTGACATGGATTGGCTGACCTGCTCAGCTGGTCCGCCAACTGATTGTTCTCCCCTGGTAGATGCACTGACTAGAGCATGATCTTGTTGGCGATGCACCACTCCCAAATACGAATAGTAATTTGCAACAGTATGTGAGACTTGGTGCCCCCTTGTTTGTTCAAGTAAAACATGACGGTGGTGTTGTCCATCAACAACAAGACCACTTTCCCTGCCAGTACAGTCAGGAATGCCTTGAAAGCCTTTTCCACTGCTAACATCTCTAAGGCGTTGATGTGGAAGCTTTTCTTCTGCAGGGGCCATTCTCCCCTGACAGTCAAGTCCTGAGTGTGTGCTCCCCACCCTAACAGAGAAGCATTGGTGGTGAGGGTTATTTGAGCCTGAGGGGGTAGAAAGAGTACTCCCGAACAAACATTCTCGGGCTCGAGCCACCAGCGTAATGACTTTGCCACTGTCTTCGATACCGTGAGCCGCATTGACGGCCGGTCCTTCACAGGGTCGAAGACGGACAGGAACCAACACTGTATTGGTCTGAGTCGCAAGCGGGCCCACTGGGTGACGAAAGTGGTTGATGCCATGTGTCCCAAAGCCACTTGGATCTCGTGTGCTCTGACGCGCCTGTGTGAAAGACAGGTCCGGATGGCTCTTGAAAGTGCATGAAATCTGTCCTGAGGTAGAAAGGCCATGGTCCTGGATGAGTCTAGGAAAGCCCCAATGAACGTGACTTATCTTGCAGGTGTTAGGTTTGATTTCTCTGTGTTAACCAACAGAGTCAATGCGAATTGGAGATCATCCTTCAGCGTTTGGGGTGACGGTGCTGTAAAGAGCCAGTCTTCAAGATAAGGGAAGACTGTAATCTCTTTCTGTCTGAGGTAAACTGCCACAGGTGCCATGCATTTTGTAAACACTCTCGGTGCCATGAAAAGTCCACAGGGCAGGACTCTGTACTGGTAGAGGTCGCTCCTGATGGCAAAGGCAAGAAACCTCCTGTGATCTCTCCGAATGCTGATATGAAAACAGGCATCTTTGAGATCCAGAGCTGCAAACCAGTGTCCTTTCTGCAAGAGAGGTAAAATAGAGTACAGAGTTACCATGCGGAAGTGGCAGTAACACAAACAGGCATTCAATTGTTTCAAGTCCAAAACAGGCCTAAGGCCCGAGTCCTTTTTAGGTACAGTAAAATATCTTGAAAAGAAGCAATATCGAGCCCGGGAAGGATCTATGGGTTTGATAGCCCCTTTAACCAATAGTGAGCGCACTTCATTGAATAGGGTGTCTGAAGGGTTGGTGGACAGAACAACTCTGGTGGTAGGGAGCTCATCGAATTTTGGTGCATAACCCCTGCAGACAATGTCTAGCACCCAAGAATCAGAGGTGATTGAGGCCCAGGTGTTAAAGAAAGCCTCAAGTCTGTCCCCAAAGGGGGTTGTGACAAAGTGCGTGGCCTGACATCATTGCCTCCCCTTGCCTAGATCCTCAGTCTTCCTGAGCAAATCCTGCTGGTACCAAGGGGGAGGCTGTTAGTACCGACCCGAGGAAGAGGAAGATGAATGCAAGGGCCTTCTTTGCCATTGCTGAGACTGTTGCTGGCCTTGGTGATCCTGCTAGTAAGAGCGCTGTTGAGAACGAATCTCGAACCGCCTTCGGGATGGATGGAAGGCAGTGGAGGACATGCTGTGCTTTCAGGCTGCTGCCTTCATGCGGTACTGAAAGTTAAGCTTCTCATCCGTCTCCCTATTAAAGAGTCCCGAATCAATGAACGGCATGTTCTCAATAGCCATTCTCGCCTAGAAGTTCAGGTCGGATGCCCTTAGCCAAGCATGCCTGCGAAGAGCTACCGAGCCCGATAGAATCTTTGCAGCGCAGTCTGTATAATGCCTGGCTGACAGGATCTGTTAACCTCCCAGAGCATGAGCCTCAGCCTGAATGGTCATTGCAAGGGACTTGTCTTCGTCCTGGATGGATGACAACAGTGGCTCTAATCTTTCCATGAGGTGCTGGACATAGGCCCCCATATAGGCTGCGTAGTTAGCAACCTTCAGGTCCAGCACCGCCACGGCATAGATTTTCTTCATCACTGCATCCAGCTTCTTGCTCTCCCAGTCCGTAGGTGATGTGGAGGTCCGGGGGGTGAAGGCAAGTTGCGAGCCCTCTACGATGGCCGAATTTGGCTTCGGGTGCTTGAATAGCCACGTAGGTCCCGACAGGGCGATCCGATAAAGATTCTCCAACTTTCTGGAGGTAGATAGCATTGTAGCTGGTGTGGACCAAGATCTCTTCACGATTTTCTCCAACAAGGGGAGATAGGCTATCGCTGGAGGTGTAGGGGCCTCTTCTCTATCGCATCCATCGCCTCGTCATCTGACCTGGCAATCTTGATTCCCAGCGCATTGGCCATGTGAATGACTTGGTCTGTAAATGACCGGATGTCATCTGATGATGATGAAGACACCAGATTAACTAAGCCCGTAGAGCTCGCAGGCCTCTCAACATCTGAGTCTTCAGGAGAGGGTGATCGGGAGCATTGTACTGACCGACTCGAGCCCGAAGAAGCTGCCAGGGACCTTGGGAGCGGTCTATGTTCAAAGAGTAATGCATGCCGTGGTGGAGGTGGAGTGGGAGAACGCTGGCTCTCACACCGGAGCTGTTCTGGGTCGACTGGGAGGAAATATCGACCATCCTCAAATCTTAGATCGGGGTACTGGAGCAAAAGTGAATCCCACTGCAATCTCTTCGGTCGGCCTCAAGCCCGAGGGAGTTCGACCCTGATCAACACATGTTCTGTGTCCCAAGAAATCTCAGTTGAAGGCTACTGCAGTTGGGACGGAGCCAAAGTTGGAGGGTCGGTGTTGATGATCTCTCCATCTGATTCCGACTGCACTCAAATTGGAGGTGAAAGAGGCCTGGATATCATAGCCTCTTGAGCCAATTCAGAGCCAAACGATGCCAGTGGGGTCTTGGCCGACTTTGAGGGTTTTTCTCAGCGGGAGCTCTGAGGAGAAGTAGACCGGGCTCTTTTCGAAGACGAAGAATGGCCAACAGACTCACCCTCAGGTTCCAGGTGTTTGCGTTTGGCAGTCTTTTTTCCCTCGCTATCTCTACGATGTTTCTTAGGGCCAGAGTCAATCGCCTCGCCCCGGTCTTTATCAGCCCTCAAAGCTTTCTTTTCTCTAATAGGCTTATCTTTAGATTTTTCCTTATCCCAGCAGGACTCACTGTGAGAGGTAGACGGCTGAGATTCAGGCAGTCCTTGGGGCAGAGCAGAAGATGGTCTAATGGCCTGCTCCCACAAGGCTGCCTTCAGCTTCAAGTGTCTATTTTTAAGGGCTTGAGTGGTCATCCCCTTACACAGGGGGCAAATCTTAGGGTTGTGGGCTTCCCCCAAACACAGGACACCCAAACACAGGATGCCGATCAGTCATCGGGATCTTTGAGTTGCACTTGATGCAACGCTTTAAGGAGGCCATATCAACCACAATTCAGTACATTCAGCAAAATGCGAAGTCAATAACAGTCCGAAGTCAATCGATTCACAACAATCACCAGTCTAAAGTCCAAGAGAATAGTCAGAAACCAGAACAAGATCAAAAGCCAATAGGTCAAACACTGAGTGAAGCAACTCTAGTGAGCTAAGTTCCTTGCTAGCTGCAAAAGCAGCAGACGAAAGGAACTGGAGAAAAGAGCAGGAACACCAGGGGATTTATAGGGATGGGTGGAGCTACCGCCAAAAAGTTTCAACTGAAGTTTTGCCCAGTGATACCAGAACTTTCCGAGCTAGCTGCACAGGCTCAGATGTAACCGATTTGTGTGATTCGCAGAGACCACGAAGAAGAAATTCATATTTTAACATTCTATATGTATGGTTCAATACTTCCAGTTCATGCTGGATTCCTTGACCACTCCTTGCTGTTACAGTGAATAAGGAGAAGGGAGGGTGACTGGTAGTGGGAATATTCCCTTGTGATTTACATAGATTTTTGGACCACTATTCCTGTAAAAAGTGGGCATGCCCATACCGCTAGAGCCAATAGGTCCAGCAGTGAGCAAAGGAACCGAAGCGTTATGATTGGCTAAGATGACTAGGATGTCATACAGTTTTATTCATCTCTCCATTTTTATGGGGGCTAATAAAAGCTAAGTGAGAGACTGCAAGTGGACACAGTGTTGGCGCCAAGCAAGAACCGCTGTTGTGAGAGCTCTTGCTTCTTTGTACGAGTGTAAAAGAGTACTTATTCTGGTGTTATTGTTGTTTTCATTAAACAAAACTTACCGTAATTTAGGAGAAGCTACTAGATTGTTACATGCATGGAACTCTCATAGTAACTGACATTTCTAGTTCATCAGAGGTAATTAAGCCATGAAGTAAGCCTATGCTATCTGCTTCCTCCTAATCTTTGTAGCAGTTTATTAAAATTAGACCTTCAGTAAAACTCCACTGAAAGAAGATAATAGTGCATATCATTCAACAACTATTGACAACACAAGTCTCTGGGGCCCTAGAAGCTTGCTCTAATCTGTCTATAAATCCCAGAAACATAATTCTAATCTGTCAACACAACATTTTAAGGTATTGCATACTTGTCGGTCTTACACAAGAAAGGCACTTCTATTTTTCTTTACACCTGCCAACACATTTTTACAATGATATGGAGATATCAAAAAAGTGTCTTTCTTGTGAAACAATGTAGATAAACACCAATTTTTCTGTCTTTCCATTTTTCATCTTTCTCCTTATAGCATTCAGGTATGCTGCAGCGAAATCATTATTACCTTTGTAACAATGAAATGGTGTTACCTGTGATGAGAGCTTAAAAAATGAAATCTGGTCTGAATATGAAAGGCAGCTAAGGGCACATCATCATTATTTCTACCCTACCAACATAAAAGACCTCTGCATGAAGTCCTGTGTCTATCTTAAAATCCTGACCCTCTAAGAAAAGAAATCAACATCTAAATTCAGGGAAATTAAGCAAAATGTGTGTGTGTGTGTGTGTGTGTGTGTGTGTCTATAATTTAGACCATGATATTTTGTCAGTATCTATTTTTTGTAAATGATCAAAATAACAGTCCCACTCTGACAAAACCCATCTTAGGTGAAAATCTTTCTCTACATACTTGGGTTCATTTACATTCAGAACTCTTCCTTCAGGGGTGATCATAGTCCTTGGTGGCTTCTCTTTCTTCAATTGTTCTCTATCAAAACAACAAGAAAAGAAGTTTTCAGGTTTGATTACTTCTGCATTCTCGTCCCTTCTATAAGGCAGCAAAGACAGAAATGGGGGGGGGGAAGAGAAAACCTGTCAAGTGTGATTTAGTTTTCCATTATAACACAAAACCATTTACTTTAATACTTTGATGGCATACCTGACATGTCACTTCACATTAGAAAAGCAAATAAAGTAAACTACATTCAGATTCCATTTCCAGCTGGCTCAATCTTTTGACTACTGAATGCCAGTCCAAACACTTGAGTTCCTGCCCTGTCTCACAAAATTGAAGAGGTGGAAGAGACCCCAAGGGCCAGCTAGTCCAGCTCCCTGCCATGAAGGAATACAAAATCAAAGTACCCCTGACAGATGACCTTCCAGCCTCTGTTTAAAAACCTCCAAAGGAGGAGACTCCACCAGTCTCTGAGGCAGCACATTCCACTATCAAACAGCTCTTACTGTCAGGCATTTCTTCCTAATGTTGAAGTGGAATCTCTTTTCCTGTAGTTTGCACCCATTGCTAGTCTCTGGAGCAGCAGAAAACAAGCTTGCTCCATCCTCAATATGACACCCTTTCAAATATTTAAAGATAATTATCATGTCACCTCTTAACCTTTTCTTCCCTGGGCTAAACATACATAGATCCTTAAGTCTCTCCTCAAAGAGTATGGTTTCCAGACCTTTCACCATTTTGTTCGCCCTCCTTCAGACACGCGCCAACTTGTCAACATTCTTCTTGAATTGTGGTGCTCAGATCTGAATACATTATTCCAGGCAAGGTCTGACCAAAGCAGAAATACTATTACTTCCCTCAATCCAGACAGTATCTACTCCTATTGATGGGGCCTCGAATTGCATTGGCTTACGTAACACTTATCTAGCTTTCTCATCTTAAGTATATAATTTTAATGAAACCTACTTCCAAAGGGGTATACTTAAAATCAGGGTGAATGGGTACTTGTTGTTCACACATATTACGAAGGTAATACTATTACGGAAACACTGTTGCTCAACTCCAATGTGTACAATCTCATGGTTAGCAATGATAGAAACTGGGTTGGCAGTATTCAGATTTTCAGATTATTATTATTATTATTATTATTATTATTATTATTATTATTATTAGAACTCTTGAGAACCACCAGTTGAAGCCTGGAGCAAAAGACATAGCACTGAATATTTTTAAGCCCAAGAATTTGTTCCAAATAGTGAATGGAATTCACGTCTATCCAGGCAAAGGACATTTCTTCATTGTCATAACCTTTTTTCATTTTAACAGGATCCATCCCCTCTGTTCAGAACTAAGCAGGGAGTAATGGTGTTCCTACTGTTTTCAACCATTATGAACCAGAAATCAATGCTTACCCACTGCAGATCACCAGAGGCCTACCAGTAAATCCAAATAACAGTACCTTGTTCTCACATGCCATGCAGGTTTATCTCACTGAGTTCTAATGGAGTTGATGTTCCTTATAAGTACTAGAGCTAAGATTCCACCACTATGGCTTCTGATAGCCTGGCTTTATAATAGTTTACCTATTCTGCAAAATCTTTTTCTCCTTCTCATGCCTTCCCCCTCATGAAATGTGTTTAAAAAAACTGAACAGGCTAGATCCACACTTAAGTTAGAATAGTCTTATTAATGGAAATGAATCTATTCTAAGCATGACTAAGGGCCTTTGCAGACTGCTAGATGTTAAGGAAAATGCAACATGGGACTTACAGTAATAGAAATAAAATATGTATGTGATAGTCACAGTGACTAAGCAGGAACAATCATGAAGCTACACAGGTGAAAAGGATAATGTAATTTGGAAGCCTTGAGAGCCAAGGACAAAGTTATAGAGTGTATATTGAAAACACCTGTTGTAGATTGCAAACACCTGAGAGTCATTAAGTAGTCAAGGTAAAATGATGAAATACTTGGGTTGGTCTTAAGTATGGGATGATCCATGTAAACCAATCAAAATGAATGTACACACCCACTGGGTGGAAACTGACTGGTGGGTGGTGTCTAACAATGGCTATAAGTGCAGTGTTTGCCAATGCATATTTTGGAGTATTGTGGAGTAGTTTTGGAGATATTGTGAAGTGTAGAGATTGTGATTTGTAGGGCATATAGTATTTATGTATATAGTAGAATAAAGTAGATCTTTTATATAAGACTACTGAGTTGTCTGGTGTCTTGAGGGAAGATACAAGAGCCAGAGGAATCCTGGAGAAGTTTGAAGACATCTCAGGAAGAAGAGTGAGAAGGCTTGGAGAGTTTGTCAGGGTCTTCAGCCTATTCTCTGAAACTCTGCTGCTTGGGAAAGAAGCATCAACCACTGATCAAAGCTGGTCAGCTCTGCTGCATAACAAGGTGGTGAGTTAAAGCCAGAGGTGAAGAGCTACAACTCCCATCATCTCTGACAGTGCAAATAGTGCAAATTGAGTCCACTTTAACTGTCCTGGCTCAATGCTAGGGAATCATGGGAACTGTATTTTTTTCTGAGACATTGAGCCTTCTCTGTCAGAGAGCTCTGGTGCCACAATAAACTACAGGTCCCATGATTCCCTAGCACTGAGCCAGGGCAGTTAAAGTGGACTCAATTTGCACTATTTCTGGCAGTCTGCAAAGGCCCTAAGTCTGGATCTAACACAGTAGTCTTAAGCCTGTGTTCTTAACCTACAGCACTTATGTCTATCCAATGATAAGATGCATCTTTTATGCAGTAAGCTTACGAACAGGCATTAGAATCATGTTATGCTAGTTGAATTAATTGTTTTACTAGTGCTTACACAATCACAATGTAATCCCTTGCATTTCTCCCATTACTTAACAGTAGATATAACCTATATATTATCATTAACATTTAGAGAATTCAAAACACTTTGTATTCATTATCTCGATAATTCTCAAATAACTTTTCAAAATAACTCTTTACTATAATAATATTTAACCTGTTTTATAAGTCATCCTCACCTGCCCTTTGAGCATCTTAAAAGGAACCTGCTACTCAATATATATACATATTTGTTAGTGAATAATTATAAGTTTTACCAAGTATTTTTTGCAGGAATACATTGTGTAAATGTTGAGGGATGAACTTTAGTGCTGTCAAGGATATGGAGCCTATGGATCAGTTATTCATTTACTGCTCCTTATAAAACTAAGATACCTGACTAAAGAAGGAAAATATGAATACTTAAGCCTATCCAAAAGTTGCCTCTGAAGACTGATTAGTTGCTCTGTTCTCTGAAAACACTTCCTTTTCCCAGGCTGTGAACACCTGAGAGAAGTACTCCATGTACTTGGATAAATATCCTTTAGTTATTATGCCAGTCATGTGCTTATCCATAATAATTCATGGAGGTGAAGACACACAGCACTGCTCTCCCTACAGACAATCCCAGGCTCAGTCTCCAACAGATTGAGGATGCAAACGAACAGGCAAAATACAATGGGCCAACCCCATCGTATTCTGCCTGTGAATCTGGCTCATTCCCACCCCTGCCACTTATCAGCATGGAGATGGGTGGGTGTTCAGACACCCATCACTGTGCCATGGAGCTGATGCCACTGCTGTTCTCTTTGCAGACCCTCATCATAACCTGGGAGGGGGAAAGGGGGCATCTGGCTTCATCTGCATGGCCAGGCACCCCTTTCCAACATCACAGCAGATTGGGGCCTGCATGGAGAATGGTGGCAATGTGAGACAAGATGGTGCAAGACTGTCTGAACTACTGACTATTGCAGCAGAGTTTCTGGGAAACTCTGCCACAAACAGCAGAGTTTTTAAAACCAGGCTATGGCCTGGTTGAGCTAGGATCAGGCTAGATCCATCAAAATGGCATCCAGTCTATCCCTTCCCAGCTCAGAGCTATTGGCATGTCATCTGAACAGGATGATGCCAGGCCGGGAGGACAGGTTTGGGCTTTTTGGCCCATATATACAGCCCCTATAAAATATTTTCAATTGTAGAGTTGGAAGCAATTATCTGCACAAATGCAGGGATCTGTATGTGTATATGTACCAACCCCTTGGGAATGACCTATGCAGTTAGGCCCTGCTTGTATGTTTTGGTTATGTGAACACTCTTCTAGTTGTGCAAGAGCTCCTCATGGATAAACAGATCCCACACATGTGAAGTCATAGGCTTTCATGGCCGGCATCCATAGTTTTTGTGGGTTTTTCGGGCTGTGTGGCCATGTTCTAGAAGAGTTTCTTTCTGACGTTTCGCCAGCATCTGTGGCTAGCAGCTTCAGATCCCACACAGCTTAGGAAACATCAAAGTTCCCGAATGGATGCACTATGGTGCACTCCCTCGATCTGCAGGGAGAGGTGGGATATATAAATAAACTATTATATTATTATTATTATTATTATTATTATTATTATTATTATTATTATTATTATGGCTTGCTGCAACAGAGTCACTTTTCAACTTTTACTTTTTTATGCACATGACCTTGGGTACCCACATCTGTGCCCATGTGCCAGCTAGCTTCTCCCAAGGCTTCAGCTATCACAGCCTGTAAGCCACTGAAGTATCTAACAGGAACACTGACATAGTCTGTATCTGTAAAATACTGTGAGGATTACTAATCACTGGCCCTTCTAAACACTGGCCCTTCTAAAATGCAGCCAAGAAAGGCAGAAAGAGAAGAAGAAAAGTGTTACAGACAGATCTGGTATGGTGGTTAACTGAGAATCAAGATAAGATGTTTGTAACCAAATTACCATATGAGAAATATGAGAGAAGCTCAAATACCTGTTTTCTTTTGTTTTCCTTTTTTCTTCTACATATCTGTGTGCTTCTAATCTAGCCTCTGGAGTATGAGGCACAGGTTCTTCCCAAAAGGCTCTCTCTTCTTCATCATCTTCTTCCATCAGCAATTCATGGTATTGATTTTCTCCTCCAGCTTTCTGGTGGCTCTTTCTCCCTTCTACAGAATAACAGCTGAAAAACAACACACAAAAGAATTATCCTTGAAACATTATTATTTATTTAGGTCATAAAGTGAATTTCACTCATGTTTCCAGCATGATTTGCATATGAAAAATATCCAAACAATGATACCTTTATTGGATATCATTGTTTGTATGTTATTGGATTTGCTATATGGCCAACACGACTACACCTAGATGTTTTATAGGGAAAATATGATAGTGTTTGTTTATTTAGATGATTTAGATTATTATCTAGATTATTTGAAATCCTGACTTTCAACTGAATCATTCTCAGATTATAAACAGTACCTGTCTCTTCTTTCTGGTGGGATGGGGCTGGGTGAGATGATATACACCTTTTAGATTTTTAAAGTGCTCAGTTAGTGTTGATGCATGAAAGCAATAAATATACCTACCAAAAGTCACTTTCCCTGGATTCAAAACTTTACATTATTATTATTATTATTATTATTATTATTAATTGCAAAGGCATAAATACATGTCTGAGAAGATTCCTTTTGTTATATATGCTGTAGCAAGGCCTTTTATACTAATATACTTAATGCCATGAAGCCATTATCTTTGTTCATTCTTCTTCTAATGGATTGGAAATTGTGAATATAATTCAGTTCAGCAGTTTCTCTTTCTAGTCTTCCATTGTAATTTCCTTGTTCAAGGAATTCCTTACTGTATGTCCAGGAAGACTGAAATGTTCTGTTAACTGGTTTTTGAGAATTGCCATTTCTAATGTCAGATTTGTTCTCTTCCATAGAGACTCCCTGTTTGTCCAATGCAGAGTGCCAAGAGGCATTACTGGCCTAGGATTGTATATATCACACTGGAGGACAAGTAAGTAAATGCACCTCTAATGTTGTGGATGATGACCTGTATCACTTTGCCAAATCCTCTGAAAATGTATGGTAAGCGATATGATTTGCATCTTTCTGGCTCTTATTACACTCTATCCCACTCCCACAACTTTATAAATATGCTTTATAACCTGAGCCTTTTATATCACTCTGTATTGCATCTGAAGAAGTGGTGTATATTCACATAAAGCTCATGCTAAAATAAAAACCAGTTAATCTTAAAGGTGCTGTCACATTCCTTTTTTCTCCCCCTTCCTTCCTCCATTTTATTTTGTAAGACGCTAACACAGCTACTTCTTTGAAGCCTCCTGATAGTTGCTCATCCTCTGGCTTATAGTGGAAGCCAGAGTGTTCTGCCTTTCAACTGCTGCAGGTCCAGGGCAAATGGCAATTCTGCTGAACAACATATCTGGGCAAACATTTTCCAAAATCTCCTTGCCTGATGAAAATGGTTAATTTCATAAACATGAATTGCTCTCATCAGTTAATGAGTCATATCCAAGGCAGAGAGAGCTCAAATGAGACATATGTTTTTCTTGCCCTGTTCATCATAACAGATGTAGCCAAGGCTGTGTGTTTATACCATTGCAAAACAGATGAATTATATGCTCTGAAAGTCCAAATACTGATAAAATTTCTTGAAATTATCTATGCATTCTGAACAAATTTAAACAATTTTTCTTATTTTGAATGCTATATTCTTCAATCATTACTCTTTTGCATGTTTACTCTTATTTTACTAGTCACAGGAGTGTCTGTGGAAATATGTGGACAGCTAAAAGAAACTTTAGCTCATACTCAGCAAGTCAGTAATTTTGACTTTTAAGAAAGCATCATTTTTACTGTCAGGCTGTTATTAAGATATACACATTAAAAAGTCAAGAAATCAAAAACAGCATAGCACATTATAAAAACTCCTTTCCATTTAAACAGTCAGTTACCAAGCACCTGCCAAAGCAAAAGTCTTCACCACTCTACAGAAGGAAGACAAGGAGGGAACCATTATATTTCTCTAGAAAGGGAGTTCCTGAGTCTGAGAGTAGCTAATGAAAAGGCTTGCTTGCATGTTCTCACCTGCAAGGATGACAGAACTGAGAATGCATCTATAGGAATGCACTTGTCATGTGTTTTCATGCATATCTGCACATCCATAAAGGCTAGAAACTTAAGTTTGAAAGAAGGTAACATTCTCAGGTCTTCTGTAACCAATAACACGTTCCATCCTTTTTCAATTCACAGATTCATAGCACACACCATTACTGAATACCAAAGATGGTGATGACATTGGGCATTTGCATGGCACCAGGACTGACAAATAATTCTCCACTCCAACAGCCCTCTTCTCACTGTGTACTAAGTGTCCATGAGAGAAAGAGCCTGCAGCCAACACAGGAACAGAGTTCCCAGCAGCCACAACCCTCAGATGAAGAGACAGACTAACCGAACCCCCATGGAGAGACGCCAAGGAAGAGAAAGACACCAGCACTCTCAGTGTTTAAATAGGAAGCACACTGCAAAAAGGGAGCACCTGCAAGATCCAGACAGGCTATAAATAAACCATCACTTCCCTTGGTGCAGTATGGCTGATAAATCATTATTTTCCTTGGGAGAATACCACGCTGCTGCCTTGTTCTTTGACTGATTGCTCATTGCCTTAAACCCTGCTTGGACTCTGACTGTTTTTTTGGATTATCCTTTGGACTGCTTTCCTGGACTGAGTACTGTCTCATGAAAGACCCAGACTGGATGAGACTGAGGGGGGTTGCAGACTGCCAGAAATAGTGCAAATTGAGTCCACTTTAAGGGTTAGGGTTAGTTCTAGGGAATCATGGGAATTGTTGTTGTTTTTTTTCTGAAACATTGAGCCTTCTCTGTCAGAGAGCTCTGGTGCCACAATAAAATACAGTTCCCATGATTCCCTAACCCTAACCCTAACCCTTAAAGTGGACTCAATTTGCACTATTTCTGGCAGTCTGCAACCCCCCTATCTCTGCTTTTCTACTGATGCTTTGGTGAGCTTGGACTTTCTCTCCCTCTCTGCTTAAAACTTTCATAAGATGGAGCCTTCCGGTTGGGGAGGGACCCGGTTCGGACGGGGTTAGGCTTAGCTCTGTCCCAGACCATCCTTTACTGCGCAGTTTTTCTTGAAAAAACAAAACAAAAAAATAAAGAAAATAAAGAACTTTGTGAAGCCTCTTTTGGTAAAAGGAGGACAGAAGAACCCATGAAGGTCAGGTTCCCATCTCAGCCTCATTATTTGAAAAGGAAAACATCAACAAGGCGGACGAGACGGAGGAGACCCCGGGCAATTCTCCTGCACAGAAAGGTTAGCTGATGCTTTAATTGGCTCGCCAACTAATATACAATTCGATAATTATAATTAACTCCTAAGCTGAATATAAACGTGAAAGAGACTATAATTGAGGTCGAATAGCATCTAGCAGATAACCCCCTTTGGGACAGAGAAAACGGAACGAAGCTAGACAGAGGTAAACGGAAGGAAAGAAAACCAGTTGCATGGAAGAAACAAAGTAACGGAATAAGAATGATGACCCACTAATAATAAAAAGCAAAAATTAAGAAAATTAAAAGGAAGAACCCCTCTGAGGAAAAGAAGAAATGATATATGTTGTATTATAAAGACATATGCAAATAGAGTATATAGACAAGGATAGTTAAAAAAAAACATGTATATAGAATAAAAACAAAGGTACAATTAGAAATAATAGCTTCAAAATATAGAAGTCAAAATAGATTTTCATTTTGTAACAAAATACTAGAGATATTAATTTAACATAGAATACCACAGTTATAGCCTCGAGGAAGTCGGTTTTAAACTGGAGTGAGGTTGGTTTGAATGTAGATGTATGGGTATTGTTAGTGTAATATAAGGTGTATTGTATTGTCTATTGTGTGATTTAAGGTTGTAAAGGGGTGTAGTTGTGAAAGTTTGAGAAATATATGTTTATGTGTTTTTGTTTTTGTTTTTTTTATGAAATGAAATTAATAAAGAACATCTAAAAAAATTTCACAAGATGCTGAGGCTTCATGCTGGGAGTCTGGCTAGCTTCCCAAGGGCAAAACAGGACAATGAGTGTCCCTTGCCCATGGACCATCAGACTCTTGGAACTGAATATTGACACTCATACATGTCCTGGATTTAGCCTCAACACTGTTAAGAGATGCTGTTGAGGTTACTGTTTTGGGCATCTAAACAAGGTGCTCCAGATACTCATAAGTCTTGCTTTAAGTACACATGAGCCATCCTTCTTCCATTTGGAAGCTTTCCACTCCTTTGCCCTACTCTCTCCTTTTCACTCAAGTCCAAAATTGAGCCGTTCCTTCTCCCTTGCTTGGCAGGTGTTACTCAAAGCAGTGGTGACAACAGCAAGCGGTACAGACCTTAGAAACATGGTTTCCACAAGAGCCACTGAAATGGAAATAGATTTATTTATTCAAATTACCGTAAGTGGATTTGGGCTGGAAACCCATCATAGACAGAAAAACGGAGGAAAAGAAAACTGTCTCTTCCCTCTAGCATCTAGACCAAGTAAATCCAGGAAATATATTTTCCCCAAAAGTTATTGGGAAAAGTTTCAGAGGGACTTAAATAAAGCCAAGCTGTTTTCTGTTTGGTACGTTATCTTGGATTACCCAAAACCAGTATCATTCAATCCCTAACCAATCACTAATAATTATTCTGCTGTTAGATAACAGTATGGAAGCTTTTTATAAAGAAGAACTGGGGAAGACCTAGGAGTCTGTCACTTCTGATCACTGAAAGGTGACTTTTACAACAGTTTTCCTGTGATCAGATCTACTACCTGGCAAACTTCAGTTCTCCACCTAAACTTCTTATTTCTCTCCCAGCTTCCCTCCTTTTTGAAAAAATAATCCAGATTTTATTTAAAAATTCATCCAACCACTGATCATTTTGACTTAGGCAAGTTCTGTTCCTTGGTACAAATAAATATATTCAGTATTCTGGGCAAATACGACAAACCATCTTGGCATTAGTCTAGGATAGCCCATGAAGAAAGAATAACTGGTGCAAGGAAGACTGACAGATAAAAATGGGAAGAAAAACATAAACAAGCCCTGA
This sequence comes from Phrynosoma blainvillii, assembly GCA_026167975.1. Lineage (NCBI taxonomy): Eukaryota > Metazoa > Chordata > Lepidosauria > Squamata > Phrynosomatidae > Phrynosoma > Phrynosoma blainvillii. Next base: position 14,649,423 of record JANUYF010000004.1, on the reverse strand, counting down.
AATATGAGAGCTGGTTCATGGAACTAAATAATATTCTATGTGCATTTATGACACAGTAAATATGGAACAAAACACTTTGAAAGTCTACTGGGACCCTTTTCTGCATGTTTTGGAGTCATCAAACCTATAGCACGTGTGCCAGAGATGGCACACAAAGCCATTTTACCTGGCACACGGAAGGCGGGGAAGAGGAGGAACAGGTGTGCGACTGTTCCTCTTCTTCCCAGGCCTTCAGCTGCCTTCAGAGATGGGAGGGAGGGACGGGGGGGAGGAGGAATAACAGGTGCATGCCTGTTCCTCTTCTCCCCTCAACCCCCCCCCCCCCCCCGGTCCTTCAGCTGTCTCAGGAGAGGCAACTGAAGGCCCGGGAGGACAGGGGAAGACGTCCTGCCCGCCAGCACTAGGTAACACCCAGTGTCAGGACGCCTTTTAGTTTGGGAACTCAGCTCCTAAAAGGTTCGCCATCACTGTTTTAGAGTGTTACAAAAATGTTTTCGTCCAACACTGAAAGGATAGTGATGTGGGTGCCAGGCAAGCCTCCTTGGTTCCATTACTAAGAAGTCTATCTCTTCATTTGTTCCCCTCCCCCAGATAGTGGTGGAACATCAATAAAGGATCAATGCATGTGGAAAGCTGATACTGCAGCGAGGATTCCTTTAGCTATCCAAGTCACTAATCATGTGTATTGTTTACCACCACTTTGAATTGTGCTTAGAAATGGGCTGATTGTCAGTGATTGCTGCAAGTTCTTGCTGTATTAAATGGGTGTAAATTCTTAGCCTAAATGAGATGGGACTTTTGTGTGTGAATTATCTCAACCTCCCTTTAAAAAAAAAAACAGTATTTCTGTTTTGCAACTTCAGAAGAAATATACAGTCAGTGTCCTTTGCTGCTATTGTTATTTTTGATCTCTAATCTACAAACAGGGATTACTTATTATCTTGTAAGCCACCCTGGGTCCCTTCCTGGGAGAAAGACAGCACAGAAATAAAATTAAAATAAATAAATAAATAAAATAATAAAATAATTCACACACAAAAGTCTCATCTGATTCAGGCTACGAATTTACGCCCATTTAGTACAGACAGTAATATACATCCATGTTGTTATAAGATTGTATAACAGGCACCATGGCTTTTGAGCTCAGTTTGCAGAATGGTCAATTAGCTACCCACACATCAAATTGTAAATGAGAAGCAGGAGTTTATGCATGTTTGTAGAACAACTGGATGTACTAGGGACTGCAGCTACAAACTTCTGAGAAAGCACAACCACTTGCACAACAGGTTTTACACTAGAGCCCCAAAAGATTTCCAGCCTTAGAGAAATGTGTGATACCCATGAAAGTACTACAACCTTATGTTAGCCATATACCAAGCAGGGTTTTTTCTAGAACGGGGGAAAAAACTCTTATCAAAGGAGACTACAAAACAAACAGATGTATGCACATACTTGGTGACATTGATATCTGTGTACCATCGTCCATTAAATCCCACATTACGTTTCTTTTGCTTCTCCTTCTTCTCTTGCACCCGTCTTTCAGCCTCTTCTTTTTCTGCTCTTCTTTTGAGAAGATAGGCTTGCTCCTGTTCTTGGATTTGTTTTTCTACCTCAACGTAGTTCTGTAAAGCCTGAATCCTCTCTGAACGCTCTATTTCTCTGCCATCCAAAACCTTAGAGGAAGATGAAAAAGAGAGAAACACCCTCAGTGGAGGACTGGAAATTAAAACTCTATGAATTGTATGAAATGGAAAGAATGACACATTTATTTAGGGATGGTTCTTTGGTAGACTTTCATAATACGTGGGCTCCGTGGTACCGGTATTTGAAAATGAAGGACAATAATAAGGAATTAAGCCATGTAGCCTTTTTGGAATAATATAGTTATTTATTGTTAAGGATATTGATATAGTGTGACATAAAGGATACAAATGATAAAACATAGAAGCTATTTTGACATAATTTTCATAGATAGGTATGTAGAATTATTGTTTAGAATTATCGTCTAAAGACACATATTACAAAGTTTTAAGTCATGTAGATAATGCGCTCAATGTTGGGGTTCAGTTGGGTTTGTGTTTGATCTACTTTTGTTAAATAATTTTTATAAAATCAGTGATGTCAGTAGAGAAATTCTTATGGGGTACAGGTTATTGTAATTGTAGTTATTTTTGATCCTTTTGCCAACTGCAAGGAAGTTAATGTTAAGTGTTTAGTGTGTTTTGTTTGGTATTATTATTTTCTGTGTGTTTGTATGTACATCTGTTGTGTTGTTCATTGTTTTGTTAGGTTATGTATGTGCGTATGTTGTTTCATTTTTAATATTAATAAAGTTTTTAAAAAAAAAACAACCTTAGAGGAAGAAAATAAAAAGATAGTAAAAGCTCAATAAATGCATCCCATCTTCAGTAATGGCATTAAATTACTCTCAGTGTAAAACTGTAAAAAACTTTCAATAATCATTTTGAAAGGCAGAATGGTTTAGTGCTTGTGTCCTGAGTAGGACTTGGTTTCAAGAGCCGTCACCAACCTGATTGCTCTTTTTTGGGAATATTCTACAACACATCTTCTAAATCAAAAGTGAGTTAGCCACTTGTTAACAAAGTGATCACAATATTGGCATTTGCCTGTTCCCTTTCTTCACCATGCCAAGCAGACATCAGATTCGTTTATTTAAGGGTAGTCTTCCAAACAAAAAATGTGATCAATCATATGAGTTTTAATCAGTCAATCAACTGAATTTTCATTTGGACTAGACACATACTTTCTTTTTTTCCAGATGACACTCAAATTCATTGTAGCATTTCAATTTTCAACAAGTTGCTCAGACAAAAAAGAATTCCTCTTTGAGGATGGTGCACAGTATCTGCATATGTACATTTGAGCATATACAGTGGGCTTTTGATATCCACTGGTGTTTGGTTACAGGACCACCTGTGGATACCAGAATCTGTGGATTCTCAAGTCCTATAGTAAACATTGGGTAGTAAACTGGTGTCCCTTATATAAAATGGCAAAATCAAAGTTCACTTTTTGGAATTTTTAAAAAATATATATTTTCAAGCCATGGATGGCTGAATCCATGGATGCAGAATCTGTGGATACGCAGGGCCATATGTACACCCGTAGCTATAGAAATCTGCTGCTCATTAATCAGAGGCATGTTTCTAGTTGAGTTTTTTGGTTCTTCAATATTTTTAGTTATGTTCTTAGAAATAAACCACAATGATTTTAATGGGCTTAGTCCCAACAAAACACAGAATTGTAGTTCAAGTTTCTTAATGCATGAAGCTAAAGGATAAATCAACTAAATGTTGCACCCTAATTGCATTACATGATAATATGCTTATCTGTAATTTGCATCAATGCTGTAGATTAGTAATTCCTGATCCTTGACCTAAGCTCTGAAAATTATTTTTAAAAGTAATTCAGTAGTCATTATGTTTCGTTTCTGCTTCCATCCTCCCCATAAATGAGAAAGGGGGAGGGGGAGAAAGAATTTAGCAATATCTTTGAGAATAACTGTTTTTTACATGGGTTTTCATGGGTTTCAGTCCATTTCACACTAATTAAATCAGTCTCAAAGTTGCTGCTAGATTTCTTCTCTTCCTCACTTCCCTTGTATGCTGAAGGTGACTATCTTCTTGATGTCTCCATTAATTATTCTTATTTCTTGCTATTGAAAAAATAGTTTGTCAGTAACTCATTAGCTCATTGCTAATGAGCTACTTTCTATCATAACATATACACACAAACACAATTAAATATATATTAGTTATATTGCATTTTTGTATTACATTAATTAAATTAAATTATATAAAATTTAATACAAACACACATACATATAATGTAAAAATGGCCCAAAAACCCAGCTTCCATCATTGCTAGAGAGTAGCATTAATTTTCTTACTTTTTAAAAGAAACAACATCGCCAACACTATCATTTCAAAAGTAAGGCACCAGAATGATAAAAGCCTCACTTCGAAGCTCCACCCTTAACACAAAGGAGGGATTCAAAGATATAGCTAAGATTAACTGAAATAAAGAAGTTGGCAGCATGAGCTTTCCTAGCCATCCATCCGATGTCATCTGGGGGAGAGACACCTCCATTCCATCCGATGTCATCTGGGGGAGAGACACTAGGACCAGCACCATCCGGCCTGGAATAAGAAGAACCCTTACTTCTTAAAGGACGGGTAGGATTTGGGATTTTTATGTTCTATTTAAATTGTATTAATATATCTGTATGGAAATTTTAATGTTGTAAGCCGCCCCGATTGCTCTGCAGAGGGGCAGGATATAAATTATTATTATTATTATTATTATTATTATTATTATTATTATTTAGCCTTCAGTCTACAGTACTTCCTCAAATGCACATAGAGGGACTGTTAACCAGCTATATTTCATCTTTGACATACCTTGAGCTGATGAAGAGTAGCAACCACAAACTGTCTATAACCTTCAAAATCAGTGCATGGGTTGCCTATGAGGAAGAGCTCCCTAAGATGGATATTATTTTTCAGGTCTTTGATACTGGACAATTCGCCAATGAAATTAGCTGTCAGGTCTAGCTTCTGCAAGTCTTCACAACCTGTTGGAAAATGGGAGATGATTTAAAATAATGTCATTGTAAATTTTGCCTTTAATGAGGCCATATATTTATCTCAGTGTCATCATGGGACACCATCACAACTCCTTCTATTTTATGAACAGAAATATCAGATGTTAAAAGAATGACTGACATCTACTATATTTATTTATTGAATTTATACCCTGGGATGGGAGAAAGACTGAATAAAGTTTGTTTTGTTTCGTGTACCAAACAAGAGCGATTTAATTAAACATGAGGTTCCTATGAAATGTGTATACATGGAGTGGACCTATGCAGTATACCTTGGGCAATTATTATTCAGAAACATTTCCTAATAATTCCATAGCAAGCTAATTCAACTTGAAATTATGGTTTCACATCATGTCATTGGGTTCTCTGCTTTGTGTTAAATGACAAAGTGGAGTACCTCTTTAAAGAAATGTTGCTTTATGGCAATGAGAGTATTGGAAGATTTCCTTCTGATTTTAAATCACAGATGGTTAACTCATGGATGCAAACTTTGATTCCTCTCTGTATGGTCTGAGCGGTGCTGTTCATTCTTCTCCACTGCCTAGCTGTTTAGCTGTAGGAAATAACCGTAACCTCTACTCTTGTATCACTTTATCCTAATACTTTTAATCAGGGTCATGGGAAGGAGGCAAGAGGCTTTAAACTCACCTTCATAATAATCATAATCACTGAGGGCGATCTGTGCAAATGGCTTTGTGAATTGTGGGGGGGGAGGGGGCTGGCTCCTCACAATGTAACTTTAGCCACTACCCGCTGCACCTTTATTTGGCCGCTAAGAATTTATCAATAGCCAATGGACCTCCCCTTTAAAAAAATTTAAGTATTTTGCTTACTGAATATATATATATATATATATATATATATATATATATATAAAATCACATGATTCATGACGAGTGATCATGTATTGCAAAGGAATAGCCTTGTAAGATCCTCAGTTTTCAAATCCTCAGATAATCTGGAACCTCAATTATTTTTGCCCTCACTGCACAATAAAAATAGGAAAGACGATCCCAGACTCCTTTTCCATCATTTAGTTTGGCAGATTGCCTTGTAAAGACTGGTTACTGAACACAGATCACTCAAGTAGTTGACAAGATAATTCACCCATAGCAAGAACAGAGGCAGGAAAGTTACAAAGACACTTCCAGTTTCTTCCACTTGTTTTCTTCAGATGATTTTCAGGAAAAAGGGGGGGGGGGGTAGGGATGATTTAAGGTATAACTCCAGGCAACAGTCTGACACTTTTTATGGACGGTTTTTAATGCAATGGGGCTGGAGTGGCACACATACAGAGAGGCCCTGCATGAAGCCTACATGCTACATTTTAGCCACCATGGAGGCATATTCTAGACCATAAGAAGAAACTACCACAGTTTCCGGTTGTGCAACCAGTTGTCCAACTAGTTGTACAAAAGTCATATTGCCAAGGGGCAAGAAGAATTGTACCACTGCTTGTGCAACTAAGAAACAACAGAGTTTTCCTCCAATAATATAACTTTGGATGTAGACCATATATATACTTCCTGCACTAACAAGTACAGCACTTCTAATATAAGCTTTCTTTATAAAACAAAAATCTTACCTCCCAAATTTTCAATTTTTTCAATGTTGTTTAAAGCTAAATTCAAATATTCAAGCTTCTTCAATCTGCTCACATTTTCTGAAAGAGAATTATTGTAGGTGCCAATTTGCAAGGACAGTCTTAGCATTTGCAACTTTGTACACCAGTTAATCCTTTAAAAATTACCAACTGAACAGAAATTAAGACAGAAAATGATTTTTCTTAAAATACTAAAAGTAACATAGCACTGTGTTCAGCAAATTATAGCTTGTGAACTGAACACAAAATGTCTATATTAAATGTCTAAAATAACACGTGACTAATGATCCCCCTGGAAGGATGACCTCCACTATAGCATAGATTTGTATTAGTAAATGTAATTGAAATTTTAATTTTATTGTCTTTTTACGGTATATGTAATTTTAATGTTTCTTAAACTTTATTGTAACGTTGTTATGCTTTATCGCTATGTTTTAACTTTGCTGTTTTATCCTTTTTTTGCTGTACTCCCGCCTCGATCCATTGGGAGAGGCGGGATATTATTATTATTATTATTATTATTATTATTATTATTATTATTTTAGAAAAAGCAAACTACAATTAAACAAAGTTTTGCATTAAGTACCTTCTTCTCCCAAACCTCAGTGAAGAAATGTCTATCCCTTCCAAGGCTTCAGTGGATTAAATCAAATTGTTCATCTCTACACTTTTAAAATATAGAGGATAGGTGGCTGAATTCAGTCCACAGAATAATTGGGGATTTTGATGGTAATAGTCGTCCTAAGAATGAGACTTCTGGATCTCAGCAGTGGAATTAGAGAAACAGTCTTCCCATCAGCCTTATAGATTTGTCTGCCTCACTGAACCAAATTATGGAAACAAGATATAACTCAGGCTCTTTTCTGTCTCCAGCAAGAGTGAGTTCCAGGAGCTTGGCCTTACTCTCTTATTTCAGTAGTCCTCATAGGAGCTATTGCCTCAGAAGAAAGGACCAGAAGAAAGGGCAACACTGTCACTGAAGAAGGCAAAAGCAAATATAGGAGATCATCACACCACTAATAAAACTGGCTTACTTGAGCTGACTTAAAATTTTAAATGGGTGGCATCCTGATGTTATCAGAAGGATTTAGCCGCTGAATCCACCACCCAGATCCAGCCCCACTCCGGCAGCCATTTCCTTAAGCCGGAAAACTCTCAGCTTCGAAAAGAGGCGCGCTGAGCGCCCCTACAAGTGAGGATGGGCCCAAACTGGACCTGGGTGGTGATTTCAGCAGCTAAATCCTTCTGATAACATCAGGATGCCTCCTGTTTTAAATTTTAAGCCAGTTTAATTAGCGGTGCGATAATCTCCATGGAAGGGCTTTCCTAAATACATTATTTCATTACATGAAATTACCATTCCAGACCCCCTGCAAAAATGGAGATTTGCAAATATTCAAGCCCCATAGGCTTGAATGGAGTGAGCGCCCGTGGGGGCGTGTCCCATTGATTGTTGCCCCTCCATGAATATGCAAAGCTGCGGACTTCAAGTCCACAAAAACGGAGGAGTGACTCTAGTTGGATCTAGTTGCAAGTGTCCTCAAGCTATTCAGAAAACATATATTTTCCTTTTCAGTAGCAAGACCTTTTTTAAAAATACACATTTGTAAAGACCTCTGGCCACTTCCCTCCTGCCCTTTTGGGAAAGCAATTTAGGTAGTTAAGGTCCAAAACATACTGCAGAAATAATCCAATTTGATTTAATTACCCTTGTTCATTGCTAGGGAATTCTGGGAACTAGCTTTGTGAGACGTTTAGCCTTCTCTGTCAGAGAACTCTGATGCACATTAAACTACAATTCCCAGGATGCCCTAGCACTAAGACAGGACAGTTAAAGTGGTCTCAAACTGGATTATTTCTGAAGTGTGTTTTGGACCTGAGTGACCCGACAGTGTTGCCATGGACAGAAAGATGGCTCCCAAACCCACCAGAGTTGTCCAACCCATCCTTAAGACCATTTTGTGTATGTGAAAAGATAAATAGATCAGTTCAGTTCAGAAACAAGTAAGCTTACCAATTTTGGGAATTAGGTTGTTCTGAAGATAGAGAATTTTTAAATCCCGGCACCATCTGTCAAGATGTTCTATTTTCTCTATATTCTGTTGGTGCAAGGAAATTTCCTCCAAAGAGAAGATCTCACAGTTGTTGTGCTCTGCCCGTTGCCTAACAAGTTCTTCTGTGACTGCAGAAAAAGATGACAGTACTTGAAGCAATTTCTTCCCTAAAGAGAAGCTGTGTCATCCATTTATTTAGAAATGCATACAACACAGAAATGAGCACCATATACAGTACTCTCTTCTATCTATGCAGGATGTTTACAAAAGCAAATTCAAATGAGAAACATATGAATTACAAAATCAGCAAACATCTGGAGATGCTTTATGACATAATTTCTGGCTGAGTGTTTTGGTATGCATTGTCTATGCGTGCATGTGTGCGTGTGTGTGTATGTATATATATATATATATATATATATATATGAAACATATGCACTTGTTAGGAAAGTTTGAGTATCACTGTATGGAAAATTCCATGGTAAGTTCAGCTTAGGGTCTCCATAAGTCGGAAATAACTTGAAGGGACACAACAAGAGAAAACAAATATATTCCTATTGATGCTTTTGTAGAGTGGCATAGTGGCCTGAGTGTTGGACTAGGACACTGGAGGACCAAGTTTTGAATCCCAGTTCAGCCATTCAAGATATAAATGAATTTGTTTGTTGCTGTGTGGCATCAAGTCATATAAGCTTATCGCACTAGTACCAGTAACATTCCCACTGAGTCCCTGGAACATAACGATATGGGAACGGGTGTTACCGCATTAGACTATTGATAACCTGATAGTTATATGAGAACACATATTATCACACTGCATTTACTGTTGTACCAGTACCGGCGCTAAAGTAGTTCCTCAGCCGTCCCTCATTGGCACATGCTCACTGTTGCGAAAACCCCTATATCTGCATTGGAAAGAATGCTACTGAGAGCTTTAGGTAGCGAGCATTTATGTTTTTTTCTTGTAAACACAACACAATTCAATCTAAAAAAATAAAGAATATTTTTTTAAATTGCCTGTGGCACCTTCCTTGCATCAACACCGGAAGAGTCGAGTTGAGTTTGTGGACGTTCTAGGACGGGAAGGGAGGAAATTGTCTTAGCCAATCAGAACATGAGGACAGATTGAGACTGGGTAGGATTATCACACACATCATATGGAATGGACTGTAAGCATTCTTGCTGGCTGACACATTTTTACAGTTCTGCTGGAACAAGCTAGGGAATGTCAGAGCATGTAACGGGAACTCAATGAGGATCATACCGTGCGATAAAATCCATTCCATTCCATTCACATTACGTATCCATTACGTTATGACAACACTGTGAGATAAGCTTATTAGAAAGCTGTTGAGTGACCTAGGGTGAATCACACTCTCTCAGCCTCAGATGAAGGTCATAACAAACCCCCTCTGAACCAATCTTGCTAAGAAAACCTGTGATAGGGTTACTTTAAGGCTGCCATAAGTCAGAAACGACATGGAAGCAAACAACAATTGTTTTTAATTTGGATTGCTTTAATTATGTTGTCTGCCACCCTGAATCCCATTATGGGGAGAACAGTGGGATATAAATGAACTTGTTTGTTTGTTGTAGTGTCCCTCCAAGTCATTTTTTACTTATGAGAACCCTAAGAAGATTATCACACTGCTAATAAAACCAATTTGCCTAAACCAGCTTAAAATTTAAAACAAGTGGCATCCTGATGTTATTAGAAGGATTTTGCCAACAAAATCGCCACCCCGGTCCAGTCCTGCTCCCAGGGCCACTGAGTGCACCTCTTTTCGAAGCTGGGAGTTTTCCGTCTTAAGGAAATGGCTGCCGGGGCACCCCTAGGAGCAGGGATGGACCCAGGCGGTAATTTCAGTGGCTAAATCCTTCTAACATCATGATGCTGTCTGTTTTAAATTTTAAGCCAGCTCAGGTAATCTGATTTTATTAGCAGTGCAATAATCTCCTATCATGGGGTTTTCTCGGCATGCTTCTTCAGAGCATGTCCTCTGAGGCTGAGAGAGTGTGACTTGCTCAAGGTCAAGGTCATCCAGTGGGTTTTTATGGAGAGAGATGGCAGTGGGGGGCATTGTATGATGTCATGGGCAATGTAAATGAGGCAGTCAATAACAACTATGGAGCAGCTATTAGAGTTGTGCAGGGAAATGGGAGGTACGGCGTTAACAGGGCGAGATTCTGTTATAGAGGAAGGCAAGATAATGCTTAAAATCCATCATACCTTCCTGTCACCCTGTTAACCCTATAGTACTGGAGAGTGCGCCAACCCAACCTCACAGAACCTTTCTCTGCTTCTTTGCTCCTCTGCAATGACAGGTCAATTAAGAATAAATCTCATATATTATATGATCTACTTTTACAGGAAGATCCAGACCTGGCTTGCATTATGGAAACCTGGCTGGGGGATGACAGCACTGTAACTTGGGCTCAATCTCTCCCAGTCGGATATGCCGTTAGTGAGCAGGTAAGGGGAAGTGAGCAAGGGGGGGAAGTGGCTGTAGTCCATAAGAACAACTTTACCTTGAGCAGGATACCTCTCTGACAATTGGACCACATCGAGGGTATTTACCTTCGCCTGAAGGCTAGGGACAGTCTGGGGATTCCGTTGGTTTACCGACCACCCCATTGCCTAACAGACTCTCTGGCCGAGCTGACACAACTGGTTCTGAAGCTGGTGTTGGAGACTCCCAGGCTCCTTGTTCTGGGAGACTTCAACATCCCCTTCGAGACCAGCTCTTCAAATCTCACAAGAGCAACTCAGGAGTTCATGTCTGCCATGACTAACATGGGCCTGTCCCAGATAGTCTCTGAGCCTACGCATTGTGCAGGACATACCCTTGATGCGGTCTTTTGCACAGAACAGGAACTTCCATGGGCGGAAGTGTCTTCCACTTCTGCACTGTCATGGATGGATCATTTCCTGGTCAAGGTTGGACTGAAGGCCACTACCCATAACCCCCTCGGGGGGGGGGTGGACCTGTCAGAATGGTTCGCCCTTGAAGGCTGATGGAACTCAAAAGGTTCCAAGAAGCCCTAGAGGGTTCTATGGGTGGCAACGACGGTGACTCTGTCGAAGCCTTGGTGACTACCTGGAACAACAATCTCAACTAGGCTATTGACACAATCACTCCCAAGTGTCCTTTCCAGCCTGCCCCAAATCGTAATCCTTGGTACACTGAAGATTTTAGAAGGATGAAGCGGGCTGGATGATTAGAGCGCTGCTAGCGAAAAACTCAACGTTTATCTGACAAGGCACATCATAGGACTTTTCCTAAAGCCTATCGAGTAGCAATAGCTGCAGCAAAGAAATAGACCATGGTATCCATCTGGAACACCTGAGAAAGTTAGGAATTGCTTTGCAGTGGCTCCATTCCTACCTCTCGGGCAGACTCCAGATGGTGATGCTGGGGGACAGCTGCTCTTCTAAAAGAGAGCTGACATCTAGCATCCCTCAGGGTGCCATTCTGTCCCCCATGCTGTTTAACATTTACATGAAGCCACTAGAGGAGATCATCCAGAGACATGGGGCGGGGTGTTATCCATATGCTGATGACACCCAAATTTGCTTCTCTATATCTTGGACTGTTTTAGTGACCAAGGAGGGTATCTCCCCTCTGAATGACTGCCTGAGGTCAGTAATGGATTGGATGAGGGAAAATAGACTTAAGCTGAATCCAAACAAAACAGAGGTACTTGTGATAGGTAACCCTAATCCGGGTATGGAGATAAGTTCACCAGTCCTGGATGGGGTCACACTTCCCCTAAAGCACTGCATTCGCAGTCTGGGGCTGCTCTTGGACTCGTCACTTCAGCTATCACCTCAGATTGATGGAACAGCTAAGAGTGCCTGTTATCAGCTTCAGCCAATACACCAACTGTGACCCTACCTAGAGCCGCGGGATCTAGAAACAGTTGTACATGCGCTGGTAACCTCTCGTCTCTATTTCTGTAACATGCTCTACATGGTGCAACCCTTGTGCCATGTTCGGAAGCTTCAACTGGTACAAAACATGGCAGCCAGACTGGTCGCAGGAAAATCTAGGTTCAACTGGATAACATCTATTTTGAAATCCTTACACTGGCTGCCTGTTAGCTTCCGGGCACATTACAAGGTGTTGGTTATTACCTATAAAGCCCTACATGGCTTGGGTCCAGCTTACTTGATGGAACACCTCCTCCCATATAATCCTTCCCACACCCTCAGGTCCTCTAAGAAGAACTTACTACAGTCAATGAAAACTAGACTGATGGTGACTTCCCAGAGGACCTTTTCAGCAGCCGCTCCTAACATTTGGAATGACCTGCCAGAGGAGATTCACCAGATTACATCCCTTGACTTTTTTAAAAAGCGATAAAAACGATTCTCTTCCGGCAGACCTTCCCAGACTGACCTCTGTCCTGATCTGAACTAACTGCCCACTTGATCTAGCAGCTCCTCATGATATTGCCACTGTTATTAACTGTTTTTAATTGCTTTTTAGTTAGAGGGATTTTATTGTTGTAATTATAATTTTATATCGAAGGGAGGGTGGGTCGAAAGGGTGGGGGTTCGGGGATTATTTTCTTGTTTTATTTCTGTAATTGTTTTAATCTTTGCTGTTACAAATAAATATAATAATAATAATAATAATAAATATGGACAGGTTTTTTTAAAAAATAAGTCTTTAAAGAATGGGCTAGGGATTTTGTATTGTTTTAATTATATTGTTTTTAAGCATTTTAAGCTTTTTAACTGCATTTTATTCTTTTAATGAAAGATGTGTTTAATACTGTATCAGTTTGATTCTATTTTAATGTTCACTTTTGTACATTTTAAAATGTATTTTTGTTTTAATTGTGAGCCGCTGTAAGTTCCAAGTTGGAAAAAGCAGGATATAAACAACAACAACAACACAGAAGCCAGTTATACCCAGCAACTATGGCTGTAAAATATATAATAATATACAATAATATGCAATAATATAGTGCATTTTTATTTATAATGTATGTTTAACAATTATATTCTGGCTTTTGTCCAATTAGCTGAAGAAAATGTTCATGATTCCCTTTCCCTGCACTTTCTGATTATAACAAACCTGTAAGGTAGATCACCTTGAAAAGGATGCCTGGCCTAAGGTCACCTAGGCTACATCTGCATGTTGGAAATAATCCAGTTTGACACCACTTTAACTGCCATGACTCAATGCTACGGAATCCTGGGAATTGTGCCGTAGTTTGTTGTGGTGCCAGAGCTTTTTGACAGAGAAGGCTAAATGTCTAACAGAACTGCATTTCCCAGAATTCCACAGCGCTGAGCCATGGCAGTTAAAGCGGTGTCAAACTGGATTATTTCTGTAGTACAGATGCAGCCTATGTTGGTTCCTCTGGGGATTTGGGAATTGCAGTCTCATAAAAACAAAAAACAAAAAGGGAAGTCCTGACACTGAATCCTTTGCAGTTGTCTTCTGAGGTTGGCCAGTGCCCTCTGCATATGCTCTGGAGACAGGTGGGTTAGGTCAGGAGAGCACAAGAAAATATGGAAAAGGGGTATTTTTCCAGGACGTACTAAAATAAATGACAGTACTTGTCCATAAGGAAACCATATTTGCCCATAGGGAAACACTGGGAAATACTTGCCCATAGGGAAACATAAGGAAAGTATTAAAGTTTTCCTGTATGACCAAGCGTTCTCCTCTATTTCCATTTGGGCAAGAATTCTTCAATGTTTCCCTATGGGCAAGTAGTCTCCTATGTTTCCTATTGGCAAGTAATTTCCAATGTTTCCCTATGGGCAAGTATGGTTTTCCTATGGACAAGTAGTCCCCTATGTTTCCCTATGGACAAGTATTCCCCAATGTTTTCTTATAGGCAAGTATTCTCCCATGCAAGTAAAATTATGCTCAAAATAGTGCAACAAAGACTCCAGCCACACATGGAGAGAGAAATCCCAGAGGTCCAAGCAGGGTTCAGGAAAGGAAAAGGCACCAGGGGTCACATTGCAAATATATGATGGCTAATGGAGCGTAGCAGGGAATTCCAAAAGAAAATCAGCATGTGCTTTATAGACTGTAACAAAGCCTTTGACTGCATAGATCATGAAAGGCTATGGAACGCCCTTAAAGACATGGGAGTGCCAACACATCTGATAGTCCTGATGAGGAATCTGTACTCAGGACAAGAGGCTACTGTCAGAACAAAACATGGAAAAACAGAATGGCTCCCAATTAGCAAAGAAGTCAGGCAAGATTGCATACTTTCACTCTATCTATTCAACTTGTACGCAGAACATATTATAAGAAAAACAGGCTTGAACACAGAAGAAGGGGGAAGGAAAATAGAAGGAAGGAATATTAACCATCTAAGATACGCAGATGACACCATAGTATTAACAGAAAATCTCACAGACCTGGAACACCTACTAAGGAAGATCAAAGAAGAAAGTGCAATGATGAACATAGAGAAAACAAAAATAATGACCACTGAGAACCTTCACAGGTTCAACCTAGACAATAAAGAAATAGAAATAGTACAATAATTCTCATACCTGGGATCAAACACTGATAGAAATGGGGACTGCTGTCAGGAAATCAGGAGAAGATTAAGAATGGGGAAGGTGGCTATGAAAGAACTAGAAAAGACTCTAAAATGCAAAGATACACAACTTAGGACAAGAGTTAGTATCATACAAGCCATTGTATTCCCTATTACTATAGATGGATGTGAGAGCTGGACAGTTAAGAAAGGTGATAGGAAGAAAATCAATTCCTTTGAGAGAATGTGGTGCTGGAGAAGAGGATCCCATGGAAAGACAAAAAGGACAAAAAAAGTGGGTCCTAAAGTAGATCAAGCCAGAAATATCCCTAGAAGCCCAGATGACAAGACTAATTTAGGGCCTTTACAGACTGCCAGAAATAATGCAGATTGAGTCCACTTTAACTGCCCTGGCCCAGTGCTAAAGAAGCATGGGAACTGTAGTTTATTGTGGCACCAGAGCTCTCTGACAGAGAAGGCTCAATGTCCCAGAAACAAAATACAATTCCCATGATTCCCTAGCACTGAGCCAGGGCAGTTAAAGTGGACTCAATTTGCACTATTTCTAGCAGTCTGCAAAGGGCCAATGTTAGGAAAGATGGAGGGAAACAGAAAGAGAGGAAGGCCACATGCTAGATGGATGGACTTTATTAAAGAGATCACAAATATGAGTCTGCAGGAGCTGGACAGAGCAGTAGAGGACAGGGGGGCCTGGAGATGTCTCATCCAGAGGGTCGCCATGGGTCAAGACCGACGCAAAGGCAGTTAACAACAACGTATTGCCCTATGTTTCCCTATGGGCAAGTACTTTCCAATGTTTCCCTATAGGCGAGTGCTGTCATTTGCTTCAGTACGTCCTATCCTCCCCCCGCCCCCTTTCTTGGCTTCTAGGGAAACTCACAAACCAGAATCCCAAGCAGAGAAAAGGGCGGCCACTCACTCCGCGCCATGGACGCCCAGAGGCCACCTCCAAAGCGCCTCCTTCCCTCAGGAATCTCTCTCCAACCGCCATTAACCGACGCCGCGCCCTGTCGCCAAGGCAACTAGGGGGCGGGGCCAAGCCTGCGGCCATTTCCTTCTTCTTCTCCTCCTCCTCGAGAAAGGGGCGGGGCCTCGGCCCAAAGAGGTACGGCACCAAAGTGAGAGCCAGCCCTCAATAAAGTTCCGGTATCGAAGCGAACGCTTGCCTGATTATTATTATTTTTTAAACAGTAGACTCAAAGTGTTGGGCATCTGTCTCTGGCTGAATCCTCTCTTCAGAAATAATCCAGTTTGATACCGCTTTAACTGCCATGATTCAATGTTTTGGAATTTTGGCAACTGTAAGACTTTTAGCCTTCTCTGTCAGAGAGCTCTGAGCCCACAAGGGACTACAATCCCCAGGATTCCACAGCACTGAGCCATGACAGTTAAAAGTGGTGTCAAACTGGAGTATTTCTGCAGTGTGGATGCAGACCCTCAGCCTGGTGCATCTGCACGGTAGAAATAATGCAGTTTCATACCACTTTAGCTGCCATGGCTGACTCCTACAGAAGCTTGGGATTTGTAGTTTTGGCTGGCTCCTGCACTCTGTCTGCAGAGCTGACTGAAGGCCTTGTGAAACTACAAATCCCAGGATTCCATAGGCTGGGACCACAGAAGTTAATGGAATCATAATGACAGAATTGTGAAATGATATAAAACTTGCATCTGAGGAAGTAGGCTCAAGTCTATGAATGCTCAGTCTGCCAACTTCTTTCAGTTAGTCTCAAAGATGTGACAAAATCCCCTTGCATACCGCTTGGAAACAGTTTGTAATGATACATTACAGCTCTGGAAACCAGGGTTCGAATCTCCGCTGGGCCATGAAAAGCCACTGGGTGACCTTGGGCGAGTCACACTCTCTCAGTCTCAGAGGATGGCAATGGCAAACACTTCTGAAGAAACTTGCCATGAAAACCGTGTGATAGGGTTGCCATAAGTCACAAACAACTTGCAGGCACACAACACACACATGCAAGTTACATAACTCTTGCAAGTACACTTGTCCCTCCACATTTGCTGGTGTTAGAAGCAGAGGACCCCCGTGAAAGTGGAAAAACCACAAATAACAAAAACACTACGAGCCTTTACAGACTGCCAGAAATAATGCAACTTGAGGCCACTTTAACTGCCCTGGCTCAGTGCTAGGGAATCATGGGAATTGTATTTTGTTTCTGGGACATTGAGCCTTCTCTGTCAGAGAGCTCTGGTGCCACAATAAACTCCAGTTCCCATGATTCCCTAGCACTGAGCCAGGGTAGTTAAAGTGGACTCAAGCTGCATTATTTCTGGCCGTCTGTTAGGGCCCTAAATTAGTCTTGTCATCTTGGCTTCTAGGGGTATTTCTGGCTTGATCTGCTCTAGGACCCATTTTTTTGTCCTTTTGGTTGTCCATGGGATCCTCAGCACTCTTCTCCAGCCCCACATCTCAAATGCATTGATTTTCCTCCTATCTTCTTTCTTGACTGTCCAGTTCTCACATCCATCCATGGGAATAGGGAATACAATGGCTTGCATGATTCTAACTTTTGTGCTGAGTTGTGTATCTTTGCATGTTAGAATCTTTTCTAGTTCTTTCATAGCCACCCTCCCCATTCTTAGTCTTCTTATAATTTCCTGAGTGCAGTTCCCATTTCTATCAATGTTTGATCCCAGGTATGAGAACTCTTTTACTATTTTTGTTTCCTCATTATCTAGTTTGAATGTGTGTAAGTTCTCTGTGATCATTATTTTTGTTTTCTTTATGTTCAACATTAAGCCTGCCTTTGCACTTTTTTCTTTGGTATTCTTTAGTAGTTGTCCCAGGTCTGTGAGGTTTTCTGCTAGTATTATGGTGTCATCTGCATATCTCAGATTGTTGATCTTCCTTCCTCCTACTTTCACTCCTGCTTCTTCTGTGTCCAAGCCTGTTTTTCTTATGTTCTGCATACAAGTTAAACAGATAGGGTGAAATTATTATTATTATTATTATTATTATTATTATTTACATAATTGTATTTCTTCCCTGCTTCTTCCTAAGGCTCAGTCTGGGGTACAACATAGATTAAAACACATAAAATCATGTAAGCACTGTAAAAAATACTGTTAAAACATATAAACATAGAACTCGTTAAAATCATCCAGCATATATTGTATTACTATCCTAATTTAAAATTCATGGTTTAAAATGAACTGGGTAGGCTTGCTGGAAGAGATAAGTCTTTAATACTTTCTAAAATTCAAACAGCATATTTAGCTGTCAAGTAACTCCTGGCAGGTCATTCCACAGTCTAGGGGTGGTTGAATTTAGCTCCTAAAGTCAATATGATAAATTATCATCTGAAAAGAATCATGAAAATTTGCTTACAGATCAGAATGATGATCAATAGTGAACAGGTCAGCAGAGCAGGAAGCAGCATCCCCAGAAAGAATCTGAAACCACAAGAAAAGTAAGTCACTTTTTAAGTCAAGAATCCAATTCCACTTGTAGTAACAGAGTGGTAAATGTTGACATTATTGTCTCCATAGGTATACTCCCAAAACAGAGTCCAAAAATGTAGGCAACCCTGTAAACTCCTAGACATCAACTAACCAGGCCTAGCAATCTTTTGTAAAGCTAATGGGTCTAAATTGCCTTTTCAAGACTCAATATTTGCATGGTGGCAAGGATGTGGTGTGTGTGTTGTGTGCCTCTTCAAGTCATTTCTGATTTAGGACGAGCCTAAGGCTAACCTATTGCAAAGTTTCCTTGACATGTTTCTTCAAAGGGTGTTTGCTATTGCCATCCTCTAAGGCTGAGAGATTGTGATGTGCCCAATGTGACCCAGTGGGTTTTCATGGCCAAGTGATGAATCAAACCCTGCTCTTCAGAGTAACAGTCCAACACTCAAACCACTACATCATGCTAGCTCTCAAACTACAACAAAATAGTGTGGATAGGGAATTTCCCTCTCTTTCTGAACTACCATAGGGATGGCAGGTAAGTACAGAGGAGACAGGGTAACATGAGAAGGGGTGACAGATGATATTATAATTCTTGCCAAGGGAAAAAAACCTTAGTGTTTTATTTGCCCTGTGAGTTCTGTATCCATTTTGTCTGGATACAGTTTCAATCTGTTTTTCCTCATCCAGTCCATTACTGCCTTAAGACAGTCATTGAGAGGAGAGACGCCATCTGAAGTCAAGACTGAGGACTGAGACATAGAGATATATATCTGGGTGTCATCAGCATACTGATAACACCCCGCCCCATGTCTCCGGATAATCTCTCCCAGAGGCTTCATAGGACGTTATCACACGGGGCAAATCTGCTGGTTAATCCACATAAATCCCAAACAAAAACTGGATTTGTGCCTCGCGTTTTCACACGACGTCGCACAGAAACTGGACGGAAAGTGGACAGAAACTGGTGTTATCCGAGATCTTTTGAAATTTGGCAGTTTTGAGGAAATGCAAATGCGAAATTAAGGTAATTTTGCATTTACCGTAATGTGAAAAGCAAATGCGCATTTGGAAGCATTTCCCCGCATTTTCCCACGGTTCTGCGGGGTTTCCCATGGGTCATCAAGGCAGCGTCTCCTTATTACATTTACTTCCAGTTTTGCTTGGGCGACAAACCTTCCAGCCAGACATGAGCCTCTCTGCTTCGTCTTTCTAAATATATCAATCTTTTACTAGAGATATCGGGCCGTGGTTGATGTGGGGTTTGTGAAGGAACAAAATTGGGGCCAAAACACGTGGCCAAAGCAATGATGAAATGGGGAAAAGGAAGTGACGAAAACAACATCCGCCAGCTGCGGTGAGGGCTTTTCTCACTTGTGTGTGAACATTAAATGCGCTTACTGTAATTTCGCATTTAAGGTAATTACATGTGAAAGCCATTTGCGGAATCAAGGTTTATTTTCGGTTTATTTTCGGGATTTCTCATTTCCACTTTATTATCACTTTGTGGCCCACGTGTGATAACGTCCATATATATGTTAAATAGCATTGGGAACAGGATGGCACCCTGGGGGACGCCACAATTAAGCTCCTTTTTAGCTGAGCAATATCAAGGTTCCACAGCATCTCCCTCTGCATGCTAAGTTCTTCTCTGAATATGCTACCGAGTCCTTCTGTTCAATGGCAATGTTGCACAACTGAAGGCACACCTGAATGTGCAACTGAACGCACAACTGAAAGCACACCTACAGCCACCTGTACATGCATGCATGGCACATGCACATCAGAACTGCATGCACAATACCATCACATATACAACTCCACTTCTGCAGCCTTGAATTGAACGTATACTTTGGGTAGCAGACAAAAATGTCCAAACACTTCTGTAGGAGAATTTACACATGCATAAGACACCAACAGGACTCCAGCCACTATATGCATCTATATTTGTCAAGTGTTATGTTGAATTGAATTTACCTTACACAGAGAGAAATGATCAAACACAAGGACAGCATGATCATGGGGTAGAGATCATTTCTTATAGATTCTACTTGGAAGAGAGAAAGAGATGCAAAGTATTAATAGTGTTACTGTTTTCATACTTCCAATGGTAACATCTTCCTATGAACAAGAAGCTGCCATGTTTTTATTTATGTATTTATTAAAATATTTATATGCCAGCTTTCATCAGAAGGTCTCAGGGTGGCTTACAAGAAAATCAGTTTAAAACAATAAATAATAGTAATTTTAGAAGACTGAAAAATATATTAGAGTTTATCTACTAAAAATCAGTCAATTTAACACTGGTTAAAAGAATATGAAATAATCAACCATAAGATCTACACAACCTGGATAAAATTAATTAGGTCCAGAGACTTTAATAAAGATCCAAATTGACTTGGTGCCAAAATAATTCCAATACTAGCATCAACTGGGCCTCCAAAGAAAGGGAATTTCACAACTCGGGTGCCACCACAGAGAAGGCCATCTTCCATGTCCTGTCACAATGTATTTTCCTTACTGGTCTTTAATACTTTCTAAAATTCAGACAACATATTGTTGCACTGTGGAGTGCCCCTCTTCCAGCCAGCCAAGTAAGGCTGCTTTCCTGGATACTGCACTTCAACCTATTGCTTCAGAGGAGAAGAAAAGCAGTGAGGCACAACTCCATCATACTATAGTCCAATGGTTGGTGAGGGCCCCTACTTCCATATTCCAACTGCCATTGCTTTGGTCTCTGAGGGAGAGGAGCTGCCAGAAGAGCTTGTGAGAGGCCTTCCCTCCATATTCCAACTACCATTGCTCTGGTCTTTAAAGGAGAGAAGAGCTGCCAGAAGAGCTGGCGAGAAGCCCTCTCTTCATATTTAAACTGCCATTGCTTTGGCCTCTGAGGAAGAGAAGAGCAGCCAGAAGAGCTGGTGAGAGGCCCTCCTTCCATATTCCAACTGCCATTGCTCTAGTTACATCATGCCTTGACCCAGTGGCTGGTGAGAGGTGCTCCCTCCATTTTCCAACTGGCATTGCTCTGGTCTCTGAGGGAGAGGAGAGCAGCCAGAAGAGCTCTATCATGCCTTGACCCTGTGGCTGCTGAGTCCCTCCATGTCCCACCTGCCATTGCTCTGGTCTCTGAGGGAGAGAAGAGCAGCCAGGCACAGCCCCATCCTCCTTTCACCCAGGATCTGGTATGAGGTCCCCCCTCCATGTTCCAACTGCCATTGCTCTGGTCTCTGAGGGAGAGAAGAGCTTCCAAAAGAGTTCGTGAGAAGCCCTCTCTTCATATTTCAACTGCCATTGCTCTGGTCTCTGAGGGAGAGAAGAGCAGCCAGGCACAGCTCCATCATGCCTAGACCTAGAGGTTGCTGAGAGATCCTCCATATTCCAGCTGCCATTGCTCTAACCCCAGAGGGAGAGAAAAACAGCCAGTATCTGCTTGACCCAATCACACACACACACCGCCATCCCCTTTTCTTTATGTGCCCTTTCTTAATGAGATTGTAAACCTGAAGACAGAGAACTGTCAAATTAATAATTTGCAAGATTCCCTGGGTGGTGGTGGTGGGAGCTGATGAGCAGGGTATAAATACTCTAAATAAATAAAATAAACAATTCCATCACCCCTTTAACAATCATTCCATGGCCATTGAGCATGCTTTGTCAGTAGTAGTGGGCCTCCTCCTCAAATAGGGGTTCCCCCTTTATAAGTGAAAGGGTCAGAGGTTCATGGTCATGATTTGTATTGGTGAAGGTTTGGGTGTGAAAGGACTTATACATTTCTTTCTCACCTTCTTTTCTGCTTCACAGTGTCCCCTCCCTAAGCTACTTTTCCTTGGAGGAAAAATAATAACAACTGTCCAGACTCTTGTTGGTGGTATGCACTTTTCCAGATGTAGCATATAAATTTGTCCTTAATTCTTGCACTGTGTAGTTAAAATGTATTGATTAATTAAAACTAGTTTGCCTGGTAAGCAGGCAGCTATTGGGACTGTGTGACAACAAAGTTCTCCTTCCATGTCAGTGGAAGTAGGAGGAATGATGACACTTACAACTAGACACGTATAATAAGAACAACTGGCTCATGAGAGATAATCCTAGTATGTAGTGGTAGCTGGTGGTTTCCAGGTCAGTGAGGTGAATTTGCTGTGGGATTCAGACTGAACTCTAAAAGGACTATCCAAGATGCTGATCTCCATTCCTAATTAGGTTTTCAGTACAGCACAACCCCCGTATCTGTGGAGGATCCATTTCCACACTTACAGCGAATTGTGAAAATCACAGATGATAGTGAACCCAATATTTATAAAAATTAAAGGGGAAGGAAACAACAGGGATGTTATAGTGGGAGTCTACTACAGACCCCCAAGTCAGACTCAACACCTTCTTTGCCTCAGTCTTCTCACAAAAGGAAAAGGGTGCTCAATCTGAGGAAAATGGAGCAGAGGACACAATAGGGGAAATACAGCACAGAATAAAGAGGTAGTACAGGAATACCTGGTTAATCTAAATGAATTTAAGTCTCCAGGACCAGATGAACTACATCCAAGGATATTAAAAGAACTGGCAAATGTAATCTCAGAGCCACTGGCAATAATCTTTGAGAACTCCTGGAGAACAAGAGAAGTCCCAACAGACTGGAGGAGGGCAAACATTGTCCCCATCTTCAAAAAGGGGAAAAAAGAGGATCCCAACAATTGTCGCCCAGTTAGTCTGACATCGATACCAGGAAAGATTCTAGAACAGTTCATTAAACAGAGTCTGTGAACATTTAGAAGGGAATGCCATAATCACTAAAAGTCAACATGGGTTTCTCAAAAACAATTCATGCCAGACTAATCTGATCTCTTTTTTAGATAAAATTACCAGCTTGGTAGATGAAGGGAATGCGGTAGACATAGCATATCTTGATTTCAGTAAGGCTTTTGACAAGGTCCCCCATGATATTCTTGCAAACAAGATAGTAAAATGTGGGCTTGACAATACAACTTTAGGTGGATTAGTAACTGGTTGACTGACCGAACCCAAAGGGTGCTCAGCAATGGCTCCTCTTCATCCTGGAGAGAAGTGACCAGTGGGGTGCCACAGGGTTCTGTCTTGGGCCCAGTGCTATTCAACATCTTTATCAATGATTTGGATGAAGGAATAGGGGGCATGTTTCTCAAATTTGCAGATGACACCAAATTAGGAGGAATAGCTAATACCCCAGAAGACAGGATGAAAATTCAAAATGACGTAATAGATTAGAAAGCAGGGTCAAAGCTAACAAAATGAATTTCAACACAGAGAAATGTAAGGTACTGCACTTAGGACAAAAAAATTAAATGCACAGATATAAGATGGGGGACAGCTGACTTAATGAGAGTACGTGTGAAAGGGATCTAGGAGTCCTAGTAGACCACAAATTGAACATGAGTCAACAGTGTGATGCTGCAGCTAAAAAGGCCAATGCAATTTTAATAATAATAATAATAATAATAATAATAATAAAATTTATTTATATCCCGCCCTTTGGGGAACAGTCAGGGCGTCTTACAACAATAAAACCATAAAATATATCCCAAAACATAATCCCACCCCCACTTAAAACAGTATTAAATCAAATGAAAATTAAAACTACAAATTCAAACAATTTAAAACATTAAAAACATTACAAGCACAAGATTGGCCCAAGGCAATGTTCTTCATCCATCAGTAGATGGCGCCACGTGAAGATCATTGGGGGTGGGAGTACCCGAGGCCGGGATAATTAATCTGGAAAGGCCTGCCAGAAGAGATCCGTCTTGATAGCCTCAACCTTTTTAAAGCTGTCTAATGATGTTAACTGACGGATCTCATCCGGCAGGCCGTTCCAGAGTTTGGGGGTGACAATTGAAAAAGTCCTCTGGGAGGTAGCTGCAAGCCTCGATTTCTGAGGCTGCAGGAAATTCCTCCCAGAGGAGCGGAAAGCGCGGGGAGGATTGTATGGGAGGAGGTGGTCCCTGAGATAGCTTGGACCCAAGCCATTTAGGGCTTTAAAGGTGATAACCAACACCTTGTACTGAGCTCGGAAGCTGATAGGCAGTCAGTGGAGGGACCTCAAAACCGGAGTAATGTGGTCCCTCCTAGATGTTTCCGAGACAAGCCTGGCTGCCGTATTTTGTACCAGCTGTAATTTCCGAACCAAGCACAAGGGTAGCCCCATGTAGAGCGCATTACAGAAATCAAGGCGTGAGGTTACCAGCACGTGCACAACAGTCTCGAGATCCCTTACTTCCAGAAAAGGGCGCAGCTGGCGTATCAGCCGGAGCTGATAACAGGCGCTCCTGACTGTCGCATTTACCTGATTTGTCATCAGGAGCGACGAGTCAAGAAGCACCTCCAGACTGCAAACACAGTCACTGGAGGAGAGTGTGGCTCCATCCAGGACTGGAGGTTGCAACCCAATTCTTGGTTTCGGGGCCGCTACCGTGAGCACCTCCGTCTTCTCCGGATTCAGTTTCAATCTGTTTTTCCTCATCCAGCCCATTACCGCCTGAAGACATTCACTGAGAGAGGAGATGCCATTGGAATTCGAGGCCGACGAATGAGACACGGAGAAATAGATTTGGGTGTCATCAGCGTACTGATAACACCCAGCACCATAACTCCATATAATCTCACCCAGCGGCTTCATATAGATGTTAAACAACATCGGGGACAAGATAGCCCCCTGAGGGACCCCACAAGTGAGCTCCCTCTTGCTAGAGCTACTGTCCCTGAGCAGCACCCTCTGGGACCTACCCGAGAGGAAGGACCGGAACCACTGCAAAGCAGTGCCCCCAATACCTAACCACTTCAGGCGGTCCAAGAGGATGCCATGGTCTATTGTATCAAAAGCCGCTGAGAGGTCTAGGAGCACCAACAGGGTCACACTACCCCTGTCGATGCTCAGACGCAGATCGTCGGTCAAGGCAACCATGGCAGTCTCAATCCCAAAGCCTGTCCTGAAGCCGGTTTGAAATGGGTCTAGATAATTGCTTTCATCCAAGACAGCTTGGAGCTGAAGAGCAACCACCCTCTCGATTACCTTGCCCAAAAATGGCAACAAAGAAACAGGCCTATAGTTACTCATATCCAGGGGGTCCAGGGAAGGTTTTTTCAGAAGGGGCCTAACAGCCGTTTCCTTTAAACAAGATGGAACATGTCCTTCCCTGAAGGATGCATTGATAATATCCGTGAGGAATCTTCTCAATGCATCCCCCCGCCCCGGACGGCCACCCATGATGGGCAAGAGTCAAGAGGGCAGGTCGTTTTCCTCACCTTACCAATTTTAGGCTGCATTAATAGTAGTATAATATCTAGATCAAGGGAAATAATAGTGCCACTGTATTCTGCTTTGGACAGGCCCCACCTGGAATACTGTGTCCAGTTCTGGGCACCCCAATTCAAAAAGGTTGTTGAATATGAACTGGCATGACAAAAAAGAGACGCTCAGATATATGGAAACTAATGGTTAAAGTAAAGAATGTATGAACAAGATAATAGATGGTTTGTAGGAAGAATATTGATAACTATTAGCTTAACGAAATCTTTGAACTTACTTAAGGAATATATATATAATGCTAGATGTATATGTAAGTGTATGTTTGTGTGTATGTTTGTTTATGTGTATCTGTTATAATTTGAAATAAAAAATATATCTTAAAAAAAAAAGTTGTTGAAAAACTGGAGCGTGTCCAGAGGAGGGCGACTAAAATGGTGAAGGGTCTGGAAACCATGCCCTACGAGGAACGACTTAGGGAACTGGGTATGTATAGCCTGGAGAAGAGATGGTTAAGAGGGGATATGATAGCCCTCTTTAAATATTTGAAGGAATCTTATATTGAGGAGGGTGCTAGCTTGTTTTCTGCTGCTCCAGAGAACAGGACCCAGAAGAACTGATGCAAGCTGCAGGAAAAGAGATTCCACCTCAACATTAGGAGGAACTTCCTGACAGTAAGAGCTGTTTGACAATGGATCATACTCCCTCAGAGTATGGTGGAGTCTCCTTCTTTGGAGGTCTTTAAACAGAGGCTGGATGGCCATCTGTTAGGGATGCTTTGATTTTGAGTTCCTGCAGGGGGTTGGACTGGATGGCCCTTGTGGTCTCTTCCAACTCTATGATTCTATGATTTCCAGTGGAAGTTGACCATAGAATTGCGCTGGAAGACCTTAAGATGCTTATAAAAAACATTTTATTTTATTTTATTTGGAAGTGGGTAAGTGAAACTGCAGGATGGGGGGGGGGCATACTGTACGTTCTTTGAAAGAGCTATCCAAGCTCCTGAAGCTTATTTCCCATAATAGGTTCAGCACATGGGACAGCTCCTGGAATGGATTCAGCATCCCACTGACACAGAAACCACTGGCCTCCACTAATGTTCGGCCTCATTATTCACCATAGCATTGGCCTAAACATTCATTTCTGTCTGCAAAGCAGATTACTGAGGGCAAAAGTGTGCAATACCATATTAATCTGGAAGACTTAACAGGCGTTGGCCAGGGGCAATCCTCTAGCACAGGAAAGGCTTGTAAACGAAAGGCTAATGGGAAAGAAGTTACTGCAGCCACATGTTTGTATAAATGAGGTTAAATCATACTGGCCTCTTAAGCAGAATTAAGCTATAAGCGGGCTAATCAATCCCCTCTGCTTTTGTTTCAACCACATCTCACATAACTGCACAGCTGTTATAGGAAGCATTGACATTACTGTTGCTATTCTTTCGATTTTGTTGTTGTTGCAAACAGCTCTGAGCATTCTGAATGGCACAGCATAGTTAGCTAGCTAATTAGATAGATAGATAGATAGATAGATAGATAGATAGATAGATAGAAATGGACTATGCAATTTAAAATGCTCAAAAATATTTATAAGTATGCGGGCACGCACAGAGAGAGAGAGAGAGAGAGAGAGCGCTAAGGTGTTTGGAAAAATCAAAACAATAACAATAAATTGGGTAAATGTGTAAAATAAGCACACATACAGCCCCACATTGGCCACAGGTGATGGTCTGATATGTTACATTTCTTTTTCTTGAAAGAAAATCAAGGAAGCTTCCAACAGTTATATTACAGACAAGTTAAAAATAACCACTTTGATCCTGTACTTTGGGGTGTTCATCCACCAGGGATTGGGGCCTGAACTGGCTTCCAGTGGGAGTTTGGATGGTGCACCTCCACACCTGATTTTTTTTTTTAAGAAATCATTATCTGTCTATCTAATGTCCTGCCTATGTCACTTACAGGCTATAAAAGATATGTTCTGAAGTTTTCCTGAGCACTTTTTTTAGGTCTGGGTATTTTTTTCCCAACCAGGTTTTGCTCATTAGAAAAAAGTCCTCTTAAAATAACCCAGCCCCCATTCAACCAAAACAAAACAAAATTGCCTTTTAGGGAATGTAATAATTTTTTTCCGCACATGCACACACATGGACACACACATATCCATACACACAGTTATGGAATGCTGGGGCCTAAAACAACAACCATGGAGATCACATGTAGCCCATGGACCATACTTTCCAGAAGTATTGCCATGTTATATTTCTAGATTTTGTGCTCAAAGCCTGCTCAAATCTGCATGTATTCTCCACCTTCTCCCCAGGAAATTAATGATCATGGTCTGATTTAGTCTTCTGTTATCTTCTGATAACATGCACAAAATAAAAATGCCAGCAAGCATACTAGTGCAAGCTTGTGTTATTCCTCATAAGGAACCATGAGCTAGATCTAAACCCAATATTAGGGTCTTTGCAGATTGCCAGAAATAGTGCATATTAAATTGAGGCACTGCCCTGGCTCAGTGCTAGGGAATCATGGGAACTGTAATTTATTGTGGCACCAGAGCTCTCTGAAAAAGAAGGCTCAATGTCCCAGAAAAAAAATACAATTCCCATGATTCCCTAGCACTGATCCAGGGCAGTGCCTCAATTTAATGTGCACTATTTCTAGCAGTCTGCAAAGGTCCTAAATCAGTCAGTTCTGATCTTATCTATCCCCCCTCCACTACCTATGCATTATTCATGATAATTTGAGCACACTTCATTTTACAATTAGTTAGGTATTGAAATTTCAATTGTAACTAGATCAATTGTTGGTATTATTAAATGTACAACGAAGGTTAGGAATATTTCTAGTAGCAATTATCACATCTTATATATAGTGTGTGTATGTGCCTTCAAGTCAACTGTCGACTTATGGTGACCCCCTCAATTTCATAAGGTTTTCTTAGGCAAGGAATACTCAGAGAAGGTTTTGTCAGTTCTTCCTCTGAAATATAGCTTACAGTACCTGGTATTCATTGGTGGTCACCCCTCCAAGTACAAACCAGGGCTGACCCTGCTTAGTTTCCAAGGTCAGATGGGATCTGGTGCCTTTAGGGTATTTAGATCCCTCTTACATAGTAGGGGTACTTAAAGTGAGAGCTGTCATAGCAATCAGTAGTTTTAAGTAGTCAGTAAATGTACTGTCTTTTTGGCTTTACAAAAAACAGTATCCCTAGTGTTACTTGCAACTCCTTACTTCAAGCTCAGTCATATTTATACACCAAAGGAGCTGGTCAGCTACTACTATAGGCTTACTTTAAGTATGAAATATAATAAATACTAGTTACCATGATCAAAGTGGTCACTATTATCACAACACTGAGTGCCATCCTTCATGTTGCCTTCTCCAGGCCACGTATCCTCTGAATGGGATGACTCTATAAAGGTGCTGTTCAGCCATGAATGAGAAGCACCGATACTGAAATGACTAACAAGGGATCGTCGGATTCTCCTTCGCCTCCGAAATATTCTGGAACAAAATGAGGAAAATAAAAGAGAACATAAGTAACATTGATCTTTTATTAAGATTTAGGAAACATTTATGCTTAGCCCATTTCTCTTCTTTCAGACTGAAATGAATTCCTAATTATTCTCCAATATTCTCTTTGTTGCTCTCTGTGTCTTGGTTTTATATTCTGCTATCTTTAATCATTACTTTATTGTTGTATTTTATATATTTTTAACAGATTGTACACTGTCCAGAGAATTTTGGTTAGTTTAAAACTAGCAGTTTAAAATTAAATAACAACACTGAAGTATAAGTACAGTTGGCCCTCTGTATCCACAGATTCTTTATCCACGTATTCCACCATCCACAGCTTGAAAAATATTTTAAAAATATATGTTCCAAAAAGCAAACCTTGATTTTGCCATTTTATACTAAGGACCCCATTTTACTACATCATTGTTTTTAATGAGGTTTTGAGCATCCAGGAATTTTGGTACCTACAGGGAGTCCTGAAAGCAAATCCTCATGATTACCAAGGGCCCACTGTAATTAATTTGTAAGCTGCTCTGATAGCCTTTTGGCTGAAGAGCAGGGTATAAATACATAAATAATAATAATAATAATAATAATAATAATAATAATAATAATGTTCACATGTGGGACTGGTTTGGATGCACAACAACACCTTAGTAAGCTGAGATATAATAAGATTTATGCCTATGCACATGTTTCCTTCACTCCTGCCATGGCCCCATCAGAAGATTGCTCAGCCAGGATGAATTTGAGCCTCCAAAACCTAAGAAAGGTAAAGACATGACTGCTCCCACAAATCCTCAGGCTTCCAGAAGCATCAACCCTAGAAAAAGGCAACTCAGTCAAGAGGCTAAACATGCTTCCCGTCCAGAAGAATAATGCCAACTAAAAGCAAACTTTGGAAATATATTGCTTCTAGAAGGCTCCTCCCTGGGAGAGTAGAGGGGTCTTCAGAAGAGAAGTCCACGCCTTCTGGAAGTAAGATATTTGTAGAGCTCCAGGTCCAGCTTCTTCACTTTCAAGGCAAATGCATCAGTGACAGAGGTAGTCAGCCTGAGGCAGAAAGTGTGAAATAAGTGATGGGTAGCTGCAACAGAAGTAGGCAGCTGCTGGCTCTTAGGCTACATAATGCAGTTTGACATCACTTTAACTGCCATGGCTCAATGCTATGGAATTCTGGGGTTTGTAATTTTTTAGCCTTCCCTGTCAGAGAGTTCTGGTACCACAACAAACTACAAATCCCAACAATCCATAGCATTGAATCATGGCAGTTAAAGTGGCACCAAACTGCATTATTTCTGCAGTGTAGATGCAGCCTTACTCCTGGGAGACAGATGGGTTATTAATTAATTAATTAAACATCTGCCTGTTTTCTGAATGTTTGGCTCCTATTGAAGGGCTCCGCAGAGCCAAGGCCTAATTCACAGGTTGCTTTGTACATCAATAAAATGGGAAACACTTTTATATAGCAAAGGTGGGCAACAGTGGCTCTCCAGAGGTTTTTGAACTGTTACAATTGGCCCGTGGTCTCTGCTGGGGTTTGGTTCCAGGACCCCCCAAGGAAACCAAAATCGGTGGATGCTCAAGTCTCATTATATACAATGGCATAGTAAAATGGTGTCCCTTATATAAA
Organism: Phrynosoma blainvillii; assembly: GCA_026167975.1. Classification (NCBI taxonomy): domain Eukaryota; kingdom Metazoa; phylum Chordata; class Lepidosauria; order Squamata; family Phrynosomatidae; genus Phrynosoma; species Phrynosoma blainvillii. The sequence goes on along the minus strand of JANUYF010000004.1, from coordinate 14,618,752 downwards.
ATTGCAACATCAAGGTTTGTTTTTTGAAATTTATATATTTTTGGAATATTTTCCAGCCATGGATAGTTGAATCTGTGGATAGTTGAATCCATGGATAAAGAATCAGTGGATATGGAGGACTAAGTGTATTTCCATACTCTTTCAGCACTGGCTATGCTGGGTAGGGAGTAATGGCAGGGAATCTTGAGAACCACAGTGCCAACCACTGTTGTAAAGGAAGGAAGGATGAAAGTTTTTTATAAAAAACTAGAGTAACACACAGGTGGAAAGAATGCGCAGAATGCATTTCCTCAAATACAGCATACCTAGGTGGTTACACGCACCTAATCATCTTCTCTTTGTAGCTGACACTTGTTTGTGATGGGCTCAGTGTGATATTCCCATCTTCATCAGACAGAAAACTGTCCTCTGTGAGTATGTAGTAGCCATTAGTAAGCAGCCGAGGACTCCGACGACATGCAAAGCCACAGTCTGCGCATGGACTGACAGAGAAACATCCATGATCCAGAACTGCATCTGTACAACTAAAATGACAAAAACCAAAAATCCTGTTATCCACACATCTTTTTCAACTGGCAGAAGACAACAGGTGATGTAAACATGAAGAAGGGGAACTCAGTTAACCTCCCACAGCCAAGCTATAAATTGTTTTCTGAAACCTTTAGGATTAGTTAACAGATTCACTGTGGCTTACTAATGTAGGGAGCAGAGGCAAGCGTAGATGATGACGTAAACTCTAATCCATGGAGATTTTTAAAAAGCAGCTGCTAGTCTGTTACCCAGAATAACTTTGAAAATGTGATAACCTTTCCCAGTCATCTCTTTTCTTGAACGTAGAGTGCACCTACACTGCAAAAATAATGCAATTTAACACCACTTTAACTGCCATGGTTCCATCCTACAGAAGCCTGGGATTTGTAGTTTTATGAGCACCAACATTCTTTGACAGAGAAAGCTAAAGACCTTGTAAAACTACAAATCCGAGGATTCCATAGGATGGATCTACAGCACTTAAAGTGGTGTCAATGTGCTTTATTTCTATAGGGTAGATGCAATCGGAGTCTAAAGTTTGGTAGGAACAGGACAGATGATCTTCTTGGTCTCTGATCTCAGGTTCTAGCATATAGAAGGCATGTAAAGGTGTTTGTTAGAAATATAGACATCTATACTGGACAGGAATTTGGTCAGAAGACTGAAATGGAAATAATGGAAACAATGTCATAGTATCTTTCCAAAGAGAGGATTTTTGTATTGAGAAATCTTTCATCCCTACTCTGATCCTCTCAATCTCTCTCTCACACACAAATACACACAGAGCATGATGAACTAGTATAGCCAAGAAATAGGTCTACCACCTGCGTGAGAAGAATTAGCTGGATACCAAATGGAAATAATCAACATTTCAACACAGTGAATACTTGCCAAATTTATAATTGCCCATGAAAACCCCATTACAGGTTTGCCTTAGTGAAGCCATGAATTGGAAATGACTTGAAAGCACACAACAACAACAAAACACCATACTCCAATACAGGTTCCATTATTAGTGGAATTATGGTGTTGATGGAGTAGAAGAAGGTACAGAAGGTAATCCATCCACATCATGTATTCATTGATCCCTTCTCCCATGCCTTTAACACCAGTGTTTCTCATGCAACCAAGTGGTTCCAACCAGTCTCATAATGGCCAACCCACTTAGAAATATCTCATCTGTCCAGGAAAGAAAAATTGTGGTATGACATACATAAAGGGAAGACATTTATATAGGTTGTGCATTGCATGTCAGTCAGAAATACATGACAGGGCTTCTCAAAAGCAACCTTGAGAGAGTGTTTTTATTTGAAACTTCAATGAGATTGTGGGGGGTTGCAGACTGCCAGAAATAGTGTGAATTCAGTCCACTTTTAGGGTTAGGGTTAGTGCTAAGGAATCATGGGAACTGTTATTTTTCTGAGACATTGAGCCTTCTCTGTCAGACAACTCTGATGCCACAATAAAATACAGTTCCCATGGTTCCCTAACTCTAACCCTAACCCTAAAAGTGGACTGAATTCACACTATTTCTGGCAGTCTGCAACCCCCCTGTGTTATCTTTTGGACACTTTCTGAAATGCCATGCTTCAGATGGGAGGACTGCATTTTGTGAGCTACCTCTAGAAACACTGTTGTTGTTGATAGTTTGCTTTTTGTGGGGTGGATGGGTGGGAAGGCAGGATAACAAACATAATTACAATTTCCCATTTTCTTCAGGTCACATCCCATCCTTCCCAATTCAGCATCTTACACCTCACCCCCAGCCTAGTGCAAACTACATGTTCCAGTTGTGTTTTTATGGAGAAGGGGAAGGGAAAGGTGTGAGGAGAGACAGAGAGGGGGCAGGGAACAGAAGAATGGACAAGAGGTGAAAGAGAAGAAAAAAGAGTTGAGAGTTCATTTGCTTGTATGGGGCAGCATACGCCAATTGTTATTAACACAGCTCCTTTGTTCAACGCAACTTTCCCAGATACTTCAATAGACAGATTGCTAACTTTGGGAAGTGCTTTCTGAGAGGACAGGTTGACTTGGAGGGCCAAAGTCAACTTGCAGGCAGTTAACAACAAAGTTGTTTTTGGAAGATTTTTTTCCCCAGAGATTTTTTTGCCTTCTTCTGAGGTTGAGATTGCAGCTTGCCCAAGATCACCCAATGGATTTCCATGGCTGAGTTGTATTCAACCTCTGGCCTCTGTATGGGAAAGGAGCCGGAAGCTACAGAGTTAAACTTTACACATGCTTGGCAAGCATTCTTAGTTACTGGGATGGTACAAGCAATAATAATAATAATAATAATAATAATAATAATAATAATAATACCCCGCCCCTCTGAGAGCAATCGGGGCGACTAACAGCATATTAACATTCCAATACAGTCAATATAATCAAACCCCAACCCCCCCTTAAAACAGTATTAAACTAGTACAGATTAAAATCACAGTAATTAAAATAACAAAAGTGAAACGTCAAAGCAATAATATCCAGAACTCATCAGTCGGCAACATTGTTTTATATATAACTGAGGGAGAGACCTCTCGAGGACATTCCAAGGGTAAGTAGCTGGATACCCCGAGGCTGGGATATCTAAACTGGTAAGCATGAGAAATTAGGAAGGAATCTTTGTTTTTTTCAAGCTCTAGTTGGTACAGCTTGAGTTTCCCTTATCCAAAATACTTGGGACTAGAAATATTTTGGATTTTTTTTGGGGGGGGGATTTTGGAATACCTATATTTGCATATATGTACATGATGAGATATCTATTAGATGAGACCAAAGTCTAAACACAAAATTCATTTATGTTTTATGCGCTCTACATGGGGCTATCCTCATGCCAAGTTCAGAAACTTCAATTGGTACAGAATATGGCAGCCAGACTGGTCGCAAGGACATCTAGAACTGACCACATAACACCTGTTTTAAAATCTCTACATTGGCTGCCAACCTTTAAAGCCCTACATGGCTTGGGTCCTGACTACCTGAAGGAGCGACTTCTTCCACACAATCCACCCTACACACTAAAGTCCTCTGGGAAAAATCTTCTGCAGTCTAAAAAAATCTAGATTGGTAGTAACCCAGAGGGCCTCTCGACTGCTGCCCCTAGGTTATGGAATGACCTGCCGGAGGAGATCCGTCACATCACCACCTTAACAGCCTTTAAAAAGGCACTTAAGATGGATCTCTTCCAACAGGCTTCCCCGAATAGCCCTCCCCCACGTGTATTTGCTTTTTATGCAACTTCCATATTATTGTTTTCTTATTGTTTTCTTATTGTATTCTTTTATTTTTATGCTTGCAACCCACCTTGATTTTGTGTATGAAACAAAATTTGTGTACATTGAACTATCAGAATGCAAAAGTGTCACTATCTCAGCTAGCCATGAAAAAAGGTTTGTTTTTTGGAGAATTTTGAGTTTTGGAATTCTGGATAAAGGAGACTCAGCCTACAGTACAAGGGTTCCCAATAGGTGAAGAGAGGACGTAAGACTGTGCAACTGCTTTTTCTGTATGTTTGTCATATATTCTTTTCCGTGCAAATTGTCAATAAAGCTTTAAATCTTTCCCACAGGGGCAGGGTGACCAGATGTCCTAACCATAAAGGAGGAGAAGGCCCTGCAAAATGTAGGAAATTCAAGAAAAAAAGGACATTACAAAATAAAAGCACTAATATATAAATGAAAATTCATACTTCTTAGTCATGCTCAAAATGGAAAACATTTTGGAATTCCTCCTTGAGAGAAGTCTGAAATGTAGGGCATGTTCTGGAAAAGGGGAACGACTGGTACCCTACACCTGTGTGGTTATTGCTCTTGATCCCAAGAGATCTCCCAGTGTCCTAGGGCCTTTGCAGACTGCCAGAAATAGTGCAAATTGAGTCCACTTTAAAGGTTAGGGTTAGGGTTAGGGAATCATGGGAAGTGTATTTTATTGTGGCACCAGAGCTCTCTGACAGAGAAGGCTCAATGTCTCAGAAAAAAATTCCCATGATTCCCTAGCACTAACCCTAACCCTTAAAGTGGACTCGATTTGCACTATTTCTGGCAGTCTGCAAAGGCCCCTAGTCCAACACTCAAACCACTACATCATGCCAGTTCTCACAGCTTATATACTACAGGTATTTAACATGAGAGTTGTCAGTGGTTTGAAATAGTCAGCAAATGTGTCCTCTTTTTTTGCTTTTCAAAATACAGTAACCATATATATTACCGTTGCTTCATTAACCATCAAAATCCGCATATCTTTAGCTTGTCTTTGCAAGGCCTTGAGATTTTCCCTTAAGCTATGTTTTTCTCTATCAGAGTTTACTTCAGAAAAGCCAAACAGTTTAATTAGCAATGCCAAATTTAGATTAACAGGTGCATTATGGGTGAACAATTCATCGGGTTACTTTGTTGATCAGCATTAAAATATTAAATGACTGCTTTGCAAACATTTACACAGTGTTTAATGCCCGTAGCCATGCTTAACCAGAGGGATAGTAAATCAATATTCATTTGCAAGCCAAAGGGAAATTAGGTACCCTTAAGTTGGCACACAGTGCTTTACTCAAATCCAAGGTTAATTTATTGTTCAGTACTCATATGGATATTAACATTTGCACAGGCAGAAAACACAATGAAAGCTACAAAACTCCATTTGGGCTGAATTTACAGCTAGCTAATGCTGACTCCATCCATGGAAATAAAATGAAATCCATCCATGGAAATTAAAAAAGATCTTGATCTGAAATTGTATGTTTTTTGTTAAATTATCAGTAATAGCATTTTATATTCTTCATAGAATTGAATGTGCATCCTCTCAGCAATCACTATAATAACTATTGTAAGGTAGGACATTATTATTAATATGCATACTCCCTATGGTGGACTGTTGCTAACAAGTCTCAGGTCACAGTTCTATGCAGAGTACAGCCTGTTTTTGTGGATTTTATATAGAAAGAAGCCTTCCTGTTTGCCTTTCTCCCTGGCTAATGGGCACAAAACCTGAATGGTGGTGCAGTGGTTAAATGCCTGTACTGTAGTCACTCACCCATAGACCACAAGGTTGCGAATTCAATACTAGCCAGGGCTCCGGCTAGACTCAGGCCTGCATCCTTCCGAGGTCACTAAAATGAGTACCCAACTGTTGGGGGGCAATGAGCTTACAGTTGTAAACCGCTTAGACATCCCATAGCGCGATGTGAAGCGGTATATAAACGAAGCTGCTTTGCTTTTGCTTTGAATGGGCATCAGATTGTGCATAGCATCTAGCGGCTAGAGGCATTCTGAAACAAGCATGATTTAAATCTGAGATGTCCTTGTTTTATTTATCTCTTACATTGATAACCTGCCTTTCCCCCAGGGATCTTAAGATGGTATCTCCTCACCACTTCATCTTCATAACAACACTGTAAAGTAGGTCTGTCTGAGAGGGGATCACTGGTCCAAGGTCAACCAGTGAGTTTCATCCCATCAATATGTAGAGTTTTGGATTTGACTCTCTCAAGCCCTTCTTCAATACTCCATTCACTGCACCATACTGTTTCTCACATCACATCAAGTTTATGAGTTTCCACTTCAACTGCTTAGCTACTATGGTACAGTAGCTCTCTGAAAATAGATAATAGTATGTATTACTAAGTTTTATTGGGCATTGACCCTTGCTTTGCAAGGATTGGAATGCGAATTAAATTCACTGAAGCTTTCACTTAAAGTTATGAAACTGTCAGAGTTGAATGGACTGTGCTTGCCTCATCGGAAAGACTCCATTGACAGAATAGGGAAAGTGGTGAGGAAACACGACCTCCAAATGGTTTACAAACCAACTAAGAAAATCCAACAAATGCTGCACTCAGCGAAGGACAGGAGAGACCTCACAGCCGCAGGACTTTACCGCATACCATGCAGCTGTGGACAAGTCTACATAGGGACCACCAAACGCAGTGTCCAAACACGAGTCAAGGAACATGAGAGACACTGCAGACTGGGCCAGACAGAAAAATCAGCAGTAGCAGAACACATTATAAACCCTCCTGGGCATAAAATACTGTTTGAAAACACTGAAATTCTGGACCATGCCAACAACTATCAGGTCAGAATGCACAGGGAAGCCATCGAAATCCACAAACACTTGGATAATGTCAACAGGAAAGAAGAAACCCTTAAAGTAAACAAGGTTTGGCTGCCAGTCCTACAAAATAAGAAAATCAGCACTCAGCAAATGCAAATGGGAAACCAACCAGGGTCAGAGGCTTTCCCAGCAGACAATAGCAGACAATAGCCTTGTTTGCATATCCTCCCACCCTGAAGCCATGCCATTAATAACAGAACAATACCTATTCAACACAGAACAATACACAGTTTACATGGGAATCACTCCTCCCTACCCAGGGTCTCACAGTATATATAGACCCATTCTCTTCCATTCCAGTTTTCTCTTAAGATGCCAGCCACAGATGCTGGCAAAACGTCAGCAAGAAACTCTTCTAGAACGTGACCACACAACCTGAAAAACCCACAAAAAACTCCTTTGACTCCTCCATCCCTGCAGCATTAAGTCTTCATTTTATAGATATGTCTTGTCTACACTCATCTATGGAGAGCTGAAAGTCTGCCTCCACTTTCTCTTTCACCTTCCAGATTGATACAGAAGAGAATGGCAGTTACAACCATGGTGACTCAACAATAGGCTTATTGATATGCAGAACTAAGTTCCACCAGTGTATCTTCACAGAGTTCAGGTGCAGGCTCATTGGGTTGAATGGGCCTTAATGAAAGAAAATATCCTTGTCATTGGACAATCACCTGAGCTGGGTAAGGAGAAAGAGGCATGCTGAGAGAACAGTGGGATTCTCCAAGAAACAATTGTATGCTGATCTATAACAATGCAGTCACATACATCCGCACCCGGACATTCAGTTCCTAGGCATCCCAGGCCACAAACACCACGTAGACAATCAGTCTATTTTACTGGACCACGTTTCCTGGGTGTTCTAGAAAGGCCAACCAACCCAATCCAAACCTACCCACAGCCTCATGGAACTCACCCAGGCCACCGCCTGCCTTGTCCTCCTCAGACGGTAACCTGGATGCCAGCCCCACTTCTTGTTCCCAACTGTCCTCCTGGATTAGAATATTTAAGCCAGATTGACCGGCTGTTAATTCATCAACAGATTGAGCTGCTGGAAGTATTGACTAGCTTTGAAACTTGCAACCACTATGAAATTCGAAATGACGCTGGGCAACGTATGTACCTGGTAATTGAGGAAAACAACTTCTGTACACTGTTTTGCTTTGGAGCAGAACGCCCGTTCACCATAAAAATTTTTGACAATGTGGGACGCAACATCATAGAGCTGATGCGACCGCTCCGGTGCGCTACCTGTTGGTGTCCTTGCTGTTTACAGGTACTTGAGGTCCATGCCCCACCAGGCACCCCAATTGGGTATGTTAAACAAACATGGGACCCCTGTCTTCCTAAATTCACTCTCCAAAATGAAGCCAAGGAGGACACGCTTAAAATTGTTGGGCCCTGTATTGTGTGCAGCTGTGGTGCAGATATTCAGTTTAATGTGATGTCACTGGATGAGATGAACACCGTTGGCAGAATTTCCAAGCTGTGGACTGGCTTCTTGAAGGAAATCTTTACCGATGCCGATGACATTGGGGTCCAGTTCCCACTGGACCTTGACGTTAAAATGAAAGCCGTAATACTTGGGGCTGCCTTCCTCATTGATTTCATGTTTTTTGAACATGGCTCCGGTCAACATCAACAAATGGGGGTTTGGTAACACAGTGGCAGTAGCATTCTAATAGAGCCAGAGAAAGTCCTTTGCTACTTCTATTAGGCAAATCTGATGGAGAAGTCTTCTTCTTTTTGCAAAAAAGACTATATATGGAGATGATGTGGCACACATACGTAGGTACTCTGGGCAAGAAATGATGGCCCTTTGTTTGTGCTTCGGATTGAAAAGATGTCACATAAAATGCCAAAAAATATTAAAAATGAGATTTCTAAAAAAAAAAAAATCAAGCAAGGTTTCACACAAAAAGGAATCATATTTTATACTGTAATATAATTTTTCAATATTTTATGTAAAGGTAGTGAAATCTGGTATGCAGATTGATATTATAGTTGTTGTTTGTTTTTGTTTTTTGGTTAAAGTTATGTATTTTTGTATCATAGTTGCACTTCAGCTCTTGTGCCTATTGTTTCCTGTTTAATGCTGGATACTCTGCAGCTAATAGCACCCTGCAATGAATAATGATCTTAGTGGGGGAAATGTATCAAATGCATCAGAATAAGCAGAGAGCCACTGTATGTAGTGGTCCAAGTATCGGAATAGAATTCTGGAAGATCTGGGTTCAAATCCCCACAGCCATGGAAACCCACTCGGCAAACTTGTACAAGTCACAGTCTCTGTAATTATATATCTGTAAAAATATAGTAATACACTTGGTTTGTAATCAATAGCTGGTTTTCAACCATTCTGTTGTGATTGTTCTTCGTCTCTTAGTTATTGACTAGATTTGTTGAGCAAAAATGTTAGTTCTACCACAAAGCATTGCTGAAATGATCTGTCACAACTTCCTGGGTTCATTTTTCACAGCAGGAGATTCTTTATTCTGTTCTTACCATCTTAAAAGGTTCTTCATAATGAAAATGGTCCATGCTTCCAAATATTAAATGTATTTCCATATTTATGCCTGTGCAGAGCTTAGAAAGTTTTTTTTTTAAAAAAGGTAACTCCATTACTTGTTATAAGAGTCAAAAGATGATTTGTTGTTGTTCCTCATTCCGATGTCTTTAGAAAGTACCTTGATATATTGCTTGCTGCATTTCTAATTCATTTCCCATTCTTTTTGTTATGCAAAGTGAGGAGAGGAAGAGGCTTAGGACTAAAAAAAACAACAAAAAAACAAACCCAGTAAAAATGCCTCCAAAATGCCCTTAAAAGCAACACTAAAAAGTAATTAGGACGGTTGTCCATTATACCAATAAAGTAATTGCATCCAACTTATTACATAATGTCGTTATACTACAGTAGCAGAAAAATAAAACTTTTTACAAGTAATTAGACTTGCATTGTTAAACCAAGCTCTAGGCATGAACAATGGGGACTTCCTCCCACTTGTTTTCCCATTGAAGCTCTCCATTCTCCTAAAAATGCTACACAGAAAGCCAGAAGGCACTACTGGATTGAGTGTCTTATGATATGGAGCAGGATTTCCCGAAATAAGATGAAAGGGACTTTTTCAAGATGCTGTTGTTTGTAAGCACACTATGGGGGGTTGCAGACTGTCAAAAATAGTGTGAATTCAGTCCACTTTTAGGGTTAGGGTTAGTGCTAGGGAATCATGGGAATTGTTATTTTTCTGAGACATTGAACCTTCTTTGTCAGAGAACTCTAGTGCCACAATAAAATACAGTCCCCATGATTCCCTAACCTTAACCCTAACCCTAAAAGTGGACTGAATTCACACTATTTCTGACAGTCTGCAACCCCCCTATGACTTTAAAATCTGTTTATGTTCTATGTCAGTGCTTCATAAACTATCTTGTACAAGGTATCTCCAGTGTTTGATTTTTCCCCCTCCTAATGCACCAGGGATGAATTAGTGAAAACTTTCTTTCTTAGTTGGAAAATCACTGTAGATCATGGATAAGGCACCAGTCCACAGACCACCACATTGAGTTGCACTAATGTAAGCTGCATCCACACTGCAGAAATAATCCATTGGCACTACTTTAACTGCCCTGGCTCAATGCTATTGAATTCTGGGAATTATAGTTTTGTGAGACGTATAGCCTTCTCCGTCAGAGCTCTGGTGCCACAACAAACTGCAGTTACTAGAATTTCATCACATTGAGCCAGGGCAGTTAAAGTGATGTCAAACTGGATTATTTCTGCAGTGCGGATGCAGCCCTAGTGAATTGTTGTTATTGCACAACTGATGAACAGATATATTTAAAAAAAAAACCTCACATATAATATTTTGTATGGATACAGTGAAGGATGACTCACTATAAAAGATCAGAATGCCTTTAACAACAATTGATATGCATTTTCCTTTTTTCTCCCTGCTTCTCCAAATGTGCATGCATGCAGCCTCCGCACAAAAAATAAACAAAATGAGAGGAAACCCACTTCTGAAGCTTCAGTTGTTAATGCCAGGAGTCTGTATAGTGATGAAAGTAAGATTTGTGATCAAGGAAACAAATTTCAGACTGCAACCAAAAACACCTTCCATGTTGTTGTTGTTGTTCTTTGCCATCAAATGAACTTTGATTTATGGGGACCCTATGAATGAGAGATCTTCAAGTCAACCTGTCATCAACAGCCCTGTTTAGGTCTTGCAAACTCAGGGACATGACTTCCTTGATCTAGTCTACCTAGCTATATTGTGGTCTTTCTCTTTTACTACTATCTTTCACCTTACCAAGTATTATTGTCTTTTCTAATGAGACATGTCTTCTCATGGTATGTCCAAAATATGACAGTCTCAGTTTAATTATCTTGGCTTCTTCTAGGAGCTCTTATAGGAAGGTTTGATTTGCTCTTGGACTTAGTTATTTGTTAGATTAGTTGATTAGCTGATTCTCTTCCCATTAGCTTTCTTCGTCATCTAGCTTGCATAACCGTGCATAGAAAACAGAAATATTATGGCACAGATAATCCTGATCTTCGTATTCAAGGAAATGATTTTTAAATTACTGAGAGCTCTAAACTGAGAGCTCAGCCCTTTCTTTATACTGTAGACATGACATGTCTTACATTTATAGTAACTGTTTTCAAAGATATGTGAAGGCAGGAGAGATACACATTGACCATGCAAAGCCGTGATTCTTAGAAATCACTATAACCAGCAGCAACAACAAAAAAAGAGGCAACATTAATAACTGTATAAAACTTCCTTAGTGCTATTATAATCTTGTGCCCACATGCCAGGAGGTAAATCCAACTGGATACACTGGGACTTATTTCCAAGTCAACATGAAAAGTATTGCACTGCTCATTTTATTATAAATTGAGAATCTATGCTTAACCTTTTCACCATTTTACCAAACGGCCATAGGAGGTTTGCACATATCTCTTCAGCTTGAGTGGATTTGAATCTCTGCTTCTACACACATCCTATACACATAGAAATCCCAGTCTTAGCTGTAAACAGAGCAGCTCTTTGCTAAACTAGCTGACAAAATCTTTATTAAGAAAACATGGTACATTATCAAATTGCCCAGACCTGGTAAAGCCATCTTTCCGGCTACACAAGTACACCAGTGGTTTATCCATCTGCAGAATGAGACTTCACTGTAGCTCCCTGTTCAGTGCCTGCTAGTGTTGCTCCTTGCAGCTGAATAGCACAGGGGTTTTTGTAGGGACAGAAGCAGAGATGCTGAAAAGCTTGCTTGTTTTCTTTTGAAACCAGGCTATGCAATAGGAAAGACAGAAGCAGAATGAGGTCATGTTTCCTGCTAGGTCTAGCCTAGCCTTGCATTGCAAGCATTCCTTTTGAAGAGTCTGCTAAAGATTAAAGATTAGCCCAATGAAGAGCTGGGCTGTAACGTCTTATGATATCAACTGCTATAAAAATGAGAACCGTTCACGATATATTGTTTTGGGCAAGGAACGGAACAGCAATCCCAGAAACGATGAATGGGTGAAGATTTGACTCGGCCTGAGAGACAGATGCAGACACACGAGGAGCCATTGATGATTTAGGCCAGAGATTTCCAAACTTTGGTCCTCCAGATGTTTTGGATTTTAGCTCCCCAAATTCTTGACTGTTAGCCAAGCTGGCTGGGGCTTCTGGGAGTCCAAATCATCTGGATGACCAAGGTTTGGGAACCACTGATTTAGACACTTGGAGCAGAGCTCGGAAATATTTGTTGATTTGATTACAATTCCCAGAATCCCCCAGCCAGTATGCCCATTGGCTAAACCAGCTGGAATATTCTGGGAGTTGTTATCTAAAGAGGTAACTTTTCAAGCTCTGCTATGGAGTGTGCTGATGTGACAGCTAGGATGGGAAATAATATGAAAGCCCCTAAAGGAATAGAAGGTCATTTTTTGTATATTAATTTGTCTTGAATCATCCACAGTGCTCCTGCCACAAAAAAGCCAGCTATAAAACTAGGTCCATGAACATCCACCTCAGATTAGCATTAGCTCCCAAAAGAGATAAGTAATTTGTGTGTAGAGTGTAGCGTATGAGTTGTACCAAGTGCCCCCTAAAGGCTTTGTGTGACATACTGCTATGTGGGTCCACTGCTATTCGACATCTTTATCAATGACTTGAATGATGGAACAGAGGGCATGTTTATCAAACTTGCAGATGATTATAAGAGGTAGCTAATATCCTAAATTATAAGAGGTAGCTAATATCCTAGAGGACAGAATCAGAATTCAAAATGACCTTAACAAATGAGAAAGCTAGGCCAAAATTAAGAAAATGAATGTCAACGGGGAGAAATATAGGATACTACAGTTGAGCAGTAAAAATGAAATGCACAGATACAGGACACCTGGCTTGACTTCAGTACATGTGAAAGGGATCAAGTCTTAGTGGACCACAGGCTGAACAAGAGTCAGAAACGTGATGCAGCAGCTAAAAAATCCAATGCAATTCTAGGCTGCATCAATAGGAAGATAGTGTCTAAGGGAAGTAATAGTGCCACTCTATTCTGGTTTGGTCAGACCTCATCTGCAATATTGTGTCCAGTTTTGGGCACCACAATTCAATAAGGATATTGACATGCTTGAGAACTTCCAGAGGAGGGCAACCAAAATGAGAAAAATCCAGAAACCACAAAGCCCTATGAGGAACGGCTTGAGGAGCTGGGTATGTTTAGCTTTGAAAAGAGAAGGTTAAGGAGTGACATGATATCCATGTTTACATATTTGAAGGGATGTCATATTGAGGATGGAGCAAGCTTGTTTTCTGCTACTCCAGAGAATAGGACATGGAGCAATGGATTCAAGCTCCAGGGGAAAAAATTCCACATAAATATTAGGAGGAACGTCCTGACAGTAAAAGCTGTTCAACAGCGGATCACACTCCCTTGGAGGTTGGTGGGGTCTCCTTCTTTGGAGGTCTTTAAACAGAGTCTGGATGGCTCTCTATTGGGAGTGCTTTGATTGTATGTTCCTGCACAGTAGGAGTTGGACTGGATGGCCCTTGAAGTCCCTTCCAGAGCTATGATTCTATTAGCCACAATCTCCAGAGTCGTAGTCCAAAGGATAAGCCACTATGTGGCTCTATTTGGAACATGCTTTCAGATGTAAGATTATGTAATGCTTGGACATACATTAATTTATTAACCCAACTACAGCAGACCTACTAAATCAATTAGAATTTAGTAAATCAACACTTATATAAACTCATGTGATTTAATGTGACTAGTCTAGCTGGGACTAACAATTGGATTTTGACCACAGTTGGCCAACTGAATGGCCCCCAGAGAGGAAATACTATTTATTTATAACATTAATTTTGTTCTGCTGCAGCAAAGATATTGACTCAGAGTCATTGCAAAACCATTGACTAGCTATAACAATTACATTAAATTGAAACCATAAATCAACCGTTGTTTAAAGACTTTAAGCATATTTAAATAAATGGCATAAATTCTGACAATTTTTCTTCGTTTCTTTAAAGAAGCCCAGTTACAGATCATGTTTACAGAAAAATACACACACATACATAATTTTATTACATTGTTTTATGTGTTTAGGGTTGCAATACAGTGAAGTAAGTGGCTCCTAAATGTAATATGTGTGTTTGAGAGATGGGCAGGTATGGTATGCAGTCTGCTACAGGGTTAGGGAGGAAAGAGCATTTCACACCTACCTGTGCTATCTGATCACAGCCTTAGACATTTAAAGTGGAGGCAGCAAATATCGATAGAAATGAGGACTTCAGTCAGGAAATCAGAAGAAGACTAAGAATGTGGAGGGTGGCTATGAAAGAACTAGAAGATTCTAAAATGCAAAGATATACAACTCAGCACAAAATCTAGAATCATACAAGCTATCGTATTCCCTATTACTATATATGGATGTGAGAGCTGGACAGTTAAGAAAGATGACAGGAAGAAAATCAATGCATTTCAAATGTGATGCTGGAGAAGAGTATTGAGGATACCGTGGACAGCCAAAAAGACAACCAAATGGGTCCTAGAACTGATCAAACAGGAAACCTCTCTGGAAGCCAAGATGATCAAACTGAGGCTGTCATACTTCAGATATATCATGAGAAAGGAGGACTCATTGGAAAATGACAATAATGCTGGGAAACGTAGAGGGAAGTAGGAAGAGAGGAAGGCCACATGCCAGATGGATGGACTCTATTGAGCAGGTCACAGGTATTAAGGGGTTGCAGGTATTAAGCAGAGCAGTGGAGGACAGAGGTTCTTGGAGATGGCTCATCCATAGGGCCACCATGATTTGAGATCAACTCAAGCGCACTTAATAACAACAAAAGCTATTGATATCTTTGTTGTTGTTGTTTTTAACTGTCCTTGAGTTGACCTCAACTCATGGCGCCCCTGTAGATCAGGGGTCGGCAACCTACGGCCCCCGGGCCGGTTCCGGCCCAGCATGCCGGATTTGCAGGCCCAGGCGGGCCCCTGCCGCCGCCGCCGCCACTGTGGCGGCACCTCCGCCACTTGTTTTGGTCGGTCCCTGCTGTAGATGAACCATCTCCAAGACTCGCTATCCTTCACTGCTCTGCTCAGGTCCTGCAGATTCAGGCCCATGTCCTCTCTAAATGTGTCCATCCATCTAACATGTGGTTTTCCTCTCTTTCTACTACCCTCTATCTTTCCTAGCACCATTGTCTTTATGACTAAGCGCCTTTGCAGACTGCCAGAAATAGTGCAAATTGAGTCCACTTTAAGGGTTAGGGAATCATGGGAACTGTATTTTATAGTGGCACCAGAGCTCTCTGACAGAGAAGGCTCAATGTCTCAGAAAAAAACCCACAATTCCCATGACTCCCTAGCACTAACCCTAACCCTTAAAGTGGACTCAATTTGCACTATTTCTGCAAAGGCCCTGAGTCATGCCTTCCCATGATGTGGCCAAACTGACAGCCTCAGGGCCTCAGCAGACGACTAATTGAGTCGTCTGCGAGACCCGGAAGAGGAGGAGCAACCACACGCGCGTCGCTCCTTCCTCTTCCTGAGGTCGCCCTGGGAGCTGCTGGCCCTCCGCACGGCCGGCGCTTCCGGGGCAACCTCCTGCCGCAGCGACCGGATGCGCTGCGGCGGAAAAGGCAGGGAAAGTGTGACCTACGCCTTTAGGGCGCACTTTCCCTGTCTTGTGGAAGGAGCACCGATTTAGCGCTCCTTCCAGGGACGCCGCAGGAGCGCTGGGGTGCGGAGGCTGCGTTCCCGCCGCGCTCCGTCCGGCGGCGTCTCCGGCGCCTCCGTCTGCTTCCCCCCTCAGTTTGATCATCTTGACTATCAGGGAGATCTGAGGCTTGATCTGTTCAAGGACTCATTTGTTTGTCTTTTTGGGTTTCCACGGTATCCTAAACACTCTTCTCCAGCACTACATGTCAAATGAATTAATTTTCTTCTTATCTGCGTTCTTCACTGTCCAACTCCCTCTTCCCTACACAGAGATGGGGAAATACAATCGCATGGACAATTGTAATCTGAGTGCTCAGTTGTATGTCTTTACTCTTCAGTATCTTTTCCAGTTCTTTCATAGCTGCCCTTTCCATTCTTAGTCTTCTTATTCCTTGACTACAATCTCTGTTTTGATCCAAGGTATGTGAAATCTTTTGACTATTTCATTATTGTCTAGGCTGAATGTATGTAGGTCCTCCATGGTCATTATTTTTTCTTCTTTCTTTATGTTCAGCAGTAAGCCTTCCTTTGCACTTTCTTCTATAACTTTCCTTAGTAACTGTTCCAAACCTGAGATGTTTTCTGCCAGTAGTACGGTGTTGTCTACCTATCTTAGATTGTTGCTGCTCCTTCATTCTGTCTCCATCCCACCTTCTTCTAAATCCAGACCTGCTTTTCACATACTTTCTGAATATATAATTTATAATTTTTGTGCACAAGTACGTGACAGAATGCAGCCTGGTCTGACTCCTTTGCCAGTTGGGAACCATTTTGTTTCTCCATATTCTGTAGTCTCTTATCCTAAGTACAGATTCCTCATCAGGACTCTCAAATGTAGTGGCACTCCCACGTCTTTTCATGTCTATTTTTTTTTTTTTTTTGGTGACCTGTGAAGTCACTAAGCTTTGCTATACATTTCTTTCTCTCTCCCTCTCTTTTTATATAGATATTATTTACATATTATATTGTATTGAGAGCCAGCATGGCACAGTGATTTGAGCGTTGGACTATGACTCTGGAGACCAGGATTCAATTTCCCACTCAGCCATAAAAACCCACTGGGTGACCTTGCGCAAGTCACACTCTCTCAGCCTCAGACAATGATAATGGCAACCCCCTCTGGATAAACTTGCTGAGAAATCCCTAATGTTCACCTTAGGGTCACCATAAATCAAAAACAACAACAACAATATAGTATATTGTGGATATAGTATATCTTGATTTCAGTAAGGCCTTTGACAAGGTTCCCCATGACATTCTTGCAAGCAAGTTGGTAAAATGTGGGCTAGACAAAGTAACTGTTACATGGATTTGTAATTGGTTAGCTGGTCGAACACAAAGGGTGCTCAACAATGGCTCCTTTTCAACCTGGAAAGAAGTGACCAGTGGGGTGCCACAGGGCTCTGTCCTGGGCCCAGTGCTATTCAATATCTTTATTAATGACTTGGATGACGGTATTGGGGGCATAGTTATCAAATTTGCAGACGACACCAAATTAGGAGGAGTAGCTAATACCCCAGAGGACAAGATCAAAATTCAAAATGACTTGAGCAGACTAGAAAGTTGGGCCAAAGCTAACAAAATGTAATTCAACACAGAGAAATGTAAGGTACTGCACTTAGGGCGGAAAAACGAAAAGTACAGATATACGATGGGGGACACCTGGCTGAATGAGACTACGTGTGAAAAGGATCTAGGAATCCAGGTGGACCACAAGTTGAACATGAGTCAACAGTGCGATGCAGCAGCTAAAAAGGCCAATGCAATTTTAGGCTGCATCAGTAGAAGTATAGTGTCTAGATCAAGAGAAGTAATAGTGCCACTCTATTCTGCTTTGGTCCGGCCTCACCTGGAATACTGTGTCCAGTTCTGGGCACCACAATTCAAAAAGGATGTGGAGAAACTGGAGCGTGTCCAAAGGAGGGCAACTAAAATGGTGAAGGGTCTGGAAAGCAAGCCCTATGAGGAACGACTTAGGGAGCTGGGGATGTTTAGCCTGGAGAAGAGAAGGCTGAGAGGTGATATGATAGCCGTGTTTAAATATTTGAAGGGATGTCATATCGAGGAGGGAACAAGCTTGTTTTCTGCTGCTCCAGAGACTAGGACCCGAAACAATGGATGCAAGCTGCAAGAAAAGAGATTCCACCTCAACATTAGGAGGAACTTCCTGACAGTAAGGGCGGTTCGACAGTGGAACACACTCCCTCGGAGAGTAGTGGAGTCTCCTTCCTTGGAGGTCTTTAAGCAGAGGCTGGATGGCCATCTGTCGGGGATGCTTTGATTGGGAGTTCCTGCATGGCAGGGGGTTGGACTGGATGGCCCTTGTGGTCTCTTCCAACTCTATGATTCTATGATTCTATGAATAACAAATATATATATATATATATATATAAGGTATCAACAATTCTGGCTCTCAATGGAAAAGAGCAGGGCAAGTGAAGACCAAAAAATGTGTATGGCAGATTAATGTAATTAAATATACAGTTAAAATTAAATACATATATAAATATTAAATATGTAAGTGACACATACACATATATGGTATACACATGTCGTTTTAGTTATATATTTAATATATATAAACTATATAATAATGTATAATATATATATATATATATGTTATATGTAATATAATTATATATAATTTATATTATATATAAATATAATTATATAATTATCTAATTATATGTGATTTTAGTTATACATATATATATATATATATATATATAAATTATGTGTAATTATATCGATATCTATACTTTCATATAATTATGAATATATATATGTCATTTTAGTTATATATTTAATAACGTTAATCCACCACACACATTTCTTGGCCTTCACTTGCCCCGCACGTTCCATTGGGAGCCGGAAGTGTTGTCACCTTGGCGGCGTCTAAAGAGCCCGGGTCCTCCTCTGCGCAGGCGCGTCACGTCTTGGCCGAACGGGCTCCCTTTCCAATTCTTCCTTTCCTACTTCTCTCCTCCCCCTCCCCTCCTACGCCTCTCCAGCCACGTGATGTGAGCGCACCAATCAGCCGGTGCCAAAGATGGCGGCGCCTGGGCCGGCTTCGCGTACGCCTAGACGTGCGTCGCAGGGCGATGACGACTTGTGTTGGCGCTGGAGGCGGGGCCGGGAGGAGAGGGCGATGGGGCTGCCTGAGGAGGAAGAAGCGGGACGGAGGAGGAGGTGGCGGTGGCCCCGCTGCTGAGCGAGTGGGAGCGCGGTCCTCGTCGTACCCTGCCCCGACCAGGCGGGTAAGGACAGGCCGGGGCCGCTCTGGGAAGGGAGCCGGGCCTCGAGTGGAGCCTCGGCCTCGGAGGAGTCCGGCCCAGGCGAGGGACGCCAGGGCCGCTCTTTCTCCTCAGGGGCCTCTAGACTCTGGTCTGTGAGGGAAGAGGAGGAGAAGGAGGAGTCTGAGTTGCTTCTGGCCTCTTTCCCTTCACCTCCTCTGCCTGTGCCTTTTCTGTGGGGTCGCTCTGTTAATCAAGGTCCCAAACGCACTGCAGAAATAATCCAGTTTGAGACCGCATTAACTGCCCTGGCTCAGTGCTAGGGAATTCTGGGAACTGTCGTTTTGTGAGACGTTTAGTTCTAATCTGTCAGAGAGCTCCAGTGCCGAAGTAAACTACAATTCCCATGATTCCCTAGCCCTGAGCCGAGGCAGTTGAAGTGGCCTCAAACTGGATTATTTCTGAAGTGTGTTCTGGTCCATCGTCTCAATCAAAGGTGCTACAGGATCTCTTTCCATACTGATATTCCGGACTGTGGTCCAAATCACATTGCAGAAATTGTCTAGTCTGACACAGCTTTAACAGCCCCAGCTCTGTGCTAGGGAATCCTGGGAATTGTTAATTGGTGCACCAGAAGGGTAAACATTTTCACAAAACTACAGTGAAACTCCCAGAACTCCCAAACACTGAGGCATCAGCAGTTAAAGTGGCTTCAAAGGCGGCTATGGCTGCATCCACACTGGAGAAATAATCCACTTTGATACCACTTTAACTCCCATGGCTCCTGTCCTATTCAGTCCTGGAATTTGCAATTTGTTGTGGCACCAAAGGTCTCTGACAGAAAGATAATGCCTCACCAAAAAACGGTTTCTAGCATTCAATAGCACTGACCCATTGGCAATTAAAGCGGTGATAGAGCAGATTATTTCTGCAGTGTGGATGCAGCCTATGTTTCTTCTTCCTCCTCTTCTTTTTCTGTTTATATTTATATCCCACTCTTTCCCCAAATCTGGGACTCTGAGCGGCTTACAATTAAAAACATAAGAAAGTGCTGTGTTAAAAATAAACTAAATTATTACAACATTAAAACATTACATGTAAAAAGAATAAAATATAGTTAAAAAGATAAAACTCTTTAAAACACTTCAAACAATATAACACCCCCAGCGTGTTCTTTAAAATCTTTCTGTTTTAAAAACCTTTTTAACAGGAAGGTCTTAGCTTGCCTTTAACAGGAAGGACAGCAAAGAGGGCCGTTGTGGTCTCCCTGGGAAGGGAGTTCCACAGTTCTGGTTCAGCCACTGAGAAGGCCTTCTCTCACGTCTCTGATGATCTCAGAGTCCAGGCCACTCATACATATGTTTCTAAGGTCGTATATGTAACAGGTCGCTTTCCTCAAGCTGGTCCCTCAATTCAACCTTTTGGGGAAATGCTGCCACTTCATTTACCCTTAATCCTTTCCTGGACTGAGTAGTCGGGCTTCAAGATGTCTCCGTAAATGTGGGGCTGTGTTGCTGTGGTGAGTTTCTGTTGATATGCCAGGCCAGACTCCTTATCAGTCTTCATGGAGATAGCCAGAGACATTTCTTACAAATGCAATACACTCATAGAATTGGAAGAGATCTCAAGGGCCATCCAGTCCAGCCCCCCCCCCCCCCGCCATGCAGAAACACAGTCAAAGCATCCTTGACAGATGGCCATCCAGCTTCTGCTTAAAAACCTCCAAAGAAGGAGACTCCACCACACTCCAAGGGAGAGTGTTCCACTGTGGAACAGCTCTTACTGTCAGGAAGTTCTTACTATTTGGGTGGGATCGCTTTTCCTGTAGTTTGCATCCATTGCTCCATGTCCTAGCCTCTAAAGCAGCATTAAAAAAGCTTGCTCCTTCATCCATGTGGCATCCTTTCAAATATCATGTCACCTCTTAACCTTCTCTTCTCCAAGCTAAACATACTCAGCTCCTAAGCTGCTCCTCATATGGCATGGTTTCTAGGCCTTTTACCATTTTGGTCACTCTCATTGGAAAGTTTCACTGAAACTCAGTAGAACAATACGTGATTTTTTGAATATTCTATTCTTTTTTGCTCCCTCAGAAACAGAGTAAGTTCTCCGTCCTGACTCTCTCTGAAATCACAACTGGCTGCTGCTACACAGCAGAATTAATGCATTTTGGCACTGCTTTGACTGTTTCGGGCCCATCTTATGGAATCTTGGGATTTGTAGCTTGTTGTGACACCGGAGCTCTCTGACAGAGAAGACGAAATACATCACAAAACTACAGTTCTTGAAATTGCATGGCATTGAGCCATGACCGTTAAAAGAGCGTCAGACTGCATTAGTTTTGCAGTGTAGATGCAGCCTAAATTTATATTTGATTTATTCCACAGGCTCCAATGGCTTTTGATACCTTACCTGTTTTTGAGCCAGTTCATAAACTTGCTCTTGTTCAGCTTGCACCATTGATGTATCAGTGGTTTAAAGCAGGGGTAGGCAACCTTTCCCCTTTAAGGGCCGAGGGACTTCAGCTCCCAGAATCCCAGGACCTAATGGCCAACATGGGACTATTGGCCAACATGGCTGAGGCTTCTGGGAGCTGAAGTCCCTCAGCCCTTAAAGGGGAAAGGTTGCCTACCCCTGGTTTAAAGAAATCTTGTTCAGAGATAAACATTTTACCTTTAAAAAAATTGGCAAAATATGCACAACCTTAAACCATAAGAACCTTGGTTCTTTGTGAGTTTATCAGGCTGTATGGCCATGTTCTAGAAGAGTTTCTTTCTGATGTTTCGCCAGCATCTGTGGCTGGCATCTTCAGAGAAAGATGCCAGCCACAGATATTGGCGAAATGTCAGAAAGAAACTCTTCTAGAACATGGCCACACAGCCCAAAAAACCCACAAAAAACTGGATGCTGGCCATGAAAGCCTACGACTTCACATAAGAACCCTTTCTGTGAGGAACAGGTTTAATGTGTATAGGGTGTATATACTGCAAAAGGATAGGAAAACTACATCTTATCATAAATGTACATTGGGTGCCCTGAATGCAGGTATGGTTTACGGGCAGTGCCTTCATGATGAGTTGGAAAGAACAAATTTCTAGCCTACATTTTAGTGAACTATTGAATTCAATGAGACATCTGTATGAACATGTCTAGGATTTCACTTTTAGGACTGAAGTGTTTGCATAATTATGGTTGGTTGACATCCCATCTTTTTATTGTCCTAAAAATGAATGCAAGATTGCTGTTAAAGTCCCCTGTGGCAGTAACACCTTTTCTTTCTGTCTATAGCTGAGAAGAGGAAGGGATAGAAGTTCTCAAGATGAGCAGAAAGCCTCCAAATCGCCCTGGGATCACATTTGAGATTGGTGCTCGCTTAGAAGCACTGGATTATCTACAGAAATGGTATGGAAGCTGATGTCTCTGGTTGGTTTAGGTCAGACATGATTTTGCACAATGCATGACACTCCTAATATGTATGTATGTATATCTGTATTTCACTGTTACTCCATAAAGTAGCTTGAGATAACGTCATCTCTTATGTGAAAGAGACATTAAGGTAATGGAAAGATTTGGGCAGAAGATAAATCTCAGGTTTACTTGTGTGTTGATTGTATTTTAAATGCACTGATGGATTCTAGTGCCCCATGAATATGATTTATCCCCTTTGTGGGTATTCCACTAATAGCAAGACAGGATTTTTTTAAAAAAAAAATCAGTTCAGTGTAGAGAATAAGCAATAAGCATTTTCTGGGGGTGGGGAACATCAGAGAGAACATTTAATAGCATTGTGTCTGGATCTTTAGGTTGGTTGATAAAAGGAATGTTAGGGTTACACTGAAAGAAGTATGGTAGAAGTCACAAGGCTGCCCTTAAAAATGACTTTGAAGCTTCAGCTGGAGGTGCTTTCTGTCTCCTAACGGGTGTGACCTTTCATAGCCTTCATCATGAGAAATGGTTTTCCATTATCAACATTTCCCAACATGGTTCCCTCGAGATGTTTTGGAGTTTCCATCTTCTCACACCACTGGCTGTCCTGATGGTGGCTTACTGTAGTCCAGAGTATCAGGGAAGAACAATTTGTAGGCAGCTGCCCTTTATTAGCCTCCTTTATTAGCTTTCAGAATAGGGCTTACTTTGCTATAAGTAGTAAGGTTAACCACTGTGAAAAATTGCTTTTATAGTATTGCCCCACTGCTTGAGCATTCTTTCCATGTATACATCTGCTGAGGAGTTTTCTTCCTTGTCTGCTGTTACAAAAAGTTCCCAGATTTCTCCCTTTTTTGGTTAATTCAGGTTAATTCATTTTGATTGAAATGAAGGTGAAAGCCATTTTTAAGGCTAATTTGGTGTTATATTTTAATTGCATGGTTATGATTACGTATTAGATAATATGATTCTGTTAATTTAGTAACTTACTTTGAGTGCAACATAATTGCTCTCTTAAATAGGGGGACCCAAATTAATCTCCTCGGATAATGCCTCGTTTTCAGTATCTTTGATCGGTAGCAACTCTGTTTTGTCTCAGGTCTTGTGGATAAAAATAATGACTGAGTAGGAAGCATAACAAAACACAAGGCTAGCTTCTGTGATTCATATCACATGGGAAAAACTATCAATGATATCAGCTAAGAGACCACTTTTTAGTCCATATCAGCAGTCCAGAAAAGTTTATTTTTTAACACGATGACTTTGTCACCTTCTTCAACAATCATTCTGAAGGCAGGGACAGGCTGGTGGCATATGTGAGATTTTCTAAACCTGATGTTATTTGGCTATCTGAATACATGGGAAACAGGAAAAATACTTTTGTTAGCCCAACTTCCTGACTTTCCCTTGGGGAAGAATGATAATACATTAAAGGAGCATGTTTGTTGTTGTGTGCCTTCAAGTCATTTTCGACTTATGGTAACCTTACCATGGAGCTTCCTTGGCAGATTTGTTTAGAGGAGGTTTGCCTTTGGCTTCCTCTGAGGCTGACAGTGTGTGACTTGCCCAAGGTCACCCCATGAGTTTTGTAGCCGAGCTGGGAATGGAACCCAGGTCTCCAGAGTCGTAGTCCAACACTCAAACCATGACGTCACACTGCCTCTCAAAGGAGCATATATAGAATTGCATTTATTCATTTGGGCTCCCTTTTTCTTTTAAAAATACAAGAAATTTCTCTATAGCTCTTGATTGCTGATGCATAAATAACCAAGACTTGAGCATTTATAGATGTTCTTGTTGTAGTGATACTTTGTAATAACTGCAGAAAGGGTGTGGGCTCAGAAATATTCAGGTAATATAAGATGAGATGAGAGAATACATTGTTTGTCTTAAAAAGGTAAATGGGGGCCAGTTTTGAAATCTTGCTTTACAACTTGTCATCAGTTCATATCCATGTTTGTACTCTTATCAAATTTATTTAATTGGATTTTTATTACGCCTCTCTGCATGGATCCACACTGCAGAATTAAAGCATCTTGAATGATTTTAATTGCTGTGACACTATCCTACAGAACCCTGGGATTTGAAGTTTGGTGAGCCAGTGTGGCATAGTGGTTTCAGTATTAGATCATGACTCTGGAGACCAGGGTTTGAATCCCAGCTCAGTGAAACCCACTGGATGACCTTGGGCAAGTCACACACTCTCAGCCTCAGAGGGTGGCAGTGCCAAGAAAACCCTAGGTTAGCCTTAAGGTCACTATAAGTCAGAAATAACTTGAAAGCACGCAGCAGCAATAAGAATTATTTAGCCTGATCTGTCAGAGTAGCTCTGGTGCCTCAACAAAACCTACAAATCCCAGGATTCTTTAGGATAGATTCATTGCAGTTAAAATAGTGTCAAACAGTATATTTTAATCTTGGTATTAAATCATTTGTCAGAGGGCCTTGTTTGAGACCCTGACCCCACCTTGTGAAATTGTTCAAGTGGTTGTGTGTGAGGAGAGAGTTATCTCTGTCCTCTGCATAGTATCTGTCTCTCTCCTTCCCATTCACCTTCATCTTTCTGAGCTTCTCCTAACATTTAGTCTTGGCTGACATGTCTTCTATTGCAAAGGTGAATGCAATTTGTGGAACTGAATTATTGGAAGCATTCATAAATGAGAAGAATGTGAAGCATATGAAATGGATGACTTCCTAATCCTCTATGGCAGGGGTAGGCAACCTTTTTTACCTTGGGGCCGGTCCCGCGAAGTCCCTCCCCCTGTTGGGCCGAG
This sequence comes from Phrynosoma blainvillii, assembly GCA_026167975.1. Lineage (NCBI taxonomy): Eukaryota > Metazoa > Chordata > Lepidosauria > Squamata > Phrynosomatidae > Phrynosoma > Phrynosoma blainvillii. Next base: position 14,593,458 of record JANUYF010000004.1, on the reverse strand, counting down.
GGAGGGGGAATGGCGGCGCGTGTGCGCTGCCACCCCACGCGCGCTGCTGCTGCAGCCGCCACCGCCGTGCCGCGATTTTGGAAATCAAAATGGCGGGCGTGGCGAGTACTGTGCATGCGCAAACACGTCGCGACCGCCATTTTGATTTCCAAAATGGCGGTCGTGGCGCACACGGCCGCACGGCGGCAAAAACGCGCGGCGGCAATCTTCCGCCTGGGCCGGTAAGTCCAGGGACCTGCTCTATGGTGTGTGGCAGTAAGTCCAGGTTGCCGGTCCCTGCTCTATGGTGTGTGGCAGTCTGGCACAACTGAAATATCTAGTTTTTAAGGAGGGGGTTATTTTGTTGGAAGGTCCACTCAGGATTAAACAACCAGTTGAACATGAACACTTTTAGTTAGAAAAGGATCCATTATTGTAATAAAAGAACTAGAGATGATTTCTAATAATATTTTACTCTTGTTGTTTAATGTTTTAAGGCTTAATTAAAATCAGTATGATAAGAAACCTTTACATAGGTGAGGATTTTGTTTTTAAAAAATATTAAAATAATTTTATTAGCATATAAATTCACACTGTATGGACAACAACTCACAATTATATTTACACATAAAACACATTTACAATTACATTTACACATAACACACTCCCCCCCCCCACCTACCATTCATAACCTACCACCACCATGACACAAAACAGCCTTGTGACATTTAAAAATGGCTTCCCACTTCCTATCTTTCAGTTTAATTTCTTCCTCTTAATTTCCTCTTAATTTACATTCAAATTAAAATAAACAGTACACGTCTATATTTTAGTACATAAGCGAAGGTGCATTTTGGATGGTATGTTATCACAAAAATACTTTCCTTCTCACTGATCTTATGCACTACTGTCATGATTCGCAATGTTTTCCGAACAGATATGGCTATTTTTAAAATCTATTTGATGTGGTGGTGAAGCTAAACTGGTTTTTCCTGGATGGGGATAATCTAGCAATAGCATTTACTAGACTGATTCCTATGGTGTAATGTAGATCATTGCTTTCCAAAGTGGCATGGTCTGCAGCATACTTTAAGGAAAGAAAGAAACAGTTGTACTCATTGGGCACAAATGTGGCGTCAGTCAGTGGCTTACTGGGAGAAACACCCTGCTGCCCTCCACCACATTGACTGTTTAAGAATCAACGCTTTGGCGAGGCTGAAACTAGTTTTGGTAAAAACTCTGTACCAAATTATACAACATCAGTTCTAAATGAGCTGACTGACTGGTGATTCACTTCCCTTCTGAATTCAGATTGTCAGTGATGATGTCTAAACCTGATCAACTTCTGGGACCTCTGTTCGCAGGAACATCTCTCCTTGTGTAAAATTGCTTGCATATTAAAATTTGCCCAAAGGGTTATCTGACTTCCTCTGTTGAGAGTAATGCCTAAAAAGACGTTCTCTACTCCAGTAACCCAGTTGCAGAATCAGCAAATCATAGAGTTAGAAGAGACCACAAGAGCCAATCAGTTGCACCCCCTGCCGTGCAGGAAGCAACACACAATCAAAGCACTCCCCACAGATGGCCATCTAGCCTCTGTTTAAAAATCTCCAAAGAAAGAGACTCCATCACTCTCCAGGGCAAAGTATTCCACTATTAAACAGCTATTACCATCAGGACGTTCTTCCTAATGTTGAGGTAGAGTCTCTTTTCCTGTAGTTTGCATCCATTGCTCCAGGTCTTAGTTTTTGTAGCCTTATGTCTCTCTTCATTGGGCATGGTTTCCAGACCATTCACTATTTTAGAACCTTTACAGACTGCCAGAAATAATGCAACTTGAGTCCACTTTAACTGCCCTGGCTCAGTGCTAGGGAATCATGGGAACTGTAGGGTTTTTTTTTTTGGTTTTTTTTTTGAGACATTGAGCCTTCTTTGTCAGAGAGTTCTGGTGCTACAATAAACTCAGTTCCCATGAACTGAGCCAGGGCAGTTAAAGTGCACTCAAGTTGCATTATTTCTGGCAGTTTGTAAAGGCCCTTAGTTGCCCTTCTCTGGACACGCTTCAACTTCTCAACATCCTTTTTGAATTCTGGTGCCCAGAATTAGACACAGTATTCTAGGTGAGATTTGACCAAAGCAGAATAGAGTGGTGCTATTACTTCCCTTGAACTACTTCTATTGTGGTGTGCTAGAGGCCTGGCTGGCTTTTGAATATCACAGAGTCAGATCACTGATCCTTCCTTCTCAGCACAGACAACTTCATTTGACAGTGACATGAATCTTCCCTAGCCCTTCCTAGAGATCCATGGTATTGTTGGTGATCTCCTACCCAAACAATAACCAGGCCTTGTCCTATCAGAAACTGCAGTTGGTATAGAAAGGTTGTGTCTGCACTGTCTAAGGAAACGTGTATGCTTCATGTCCAGCTTAAATTTGTGGTGTGTGAAAAGGCACACCAGAGAGAAACACTGGCATTGATTTTACTTTTTGTATGTATGTTGTTTGCCTTCAAGTCGTTTCCAACTTATGGCAACCCTAAGGCCAACCTATCTTGATTTTCTTGGCACGTTTCTTCACAGGGGTTTTTTCATTGCCATCCTCCAAGGCTAAGAGAGTGTGATTTGTCCAAGATCACCCAGTGGGTTTTCATGGCTGAGCAGGGATTCAAACCCTGTTCTTCAGAGTCATAGTCCCAACACTCAAACCACTATGCCACACTGCAAAATAAAAATAAAAATGCTATTTCCTATATTAGAGTACATTTCTTGAAAATAAGAAACAGTTTGTATTGCTGTCTGCTTTGGGTGTCAGCCTGTTAATTTATTTGTTCATTTATTGTTATTTGACAAGCGTTCATTAAAAAAGAGAAAAAAGTATTAAGTAGGTTCAGCTAAAGTTGGTTAAAATAAACTGACTTGTCACAGTAACTAAATGATGATACACTCCTCCCTTGCCGTTCGCGGTCTTGCCGTTCGCATCCCTTGCTCCTTCGTGGATAGCCATGAGGGGCAAAATAGTGTGCGCACCTAAGGCCTGAACATCGTTCCTTTTGCAGGAGCTTGCTCCCACTGGAATCAATGGGGTTCCAATACTGACGGTTTCCCCAATTTGCGTGGGGGTGGTGGTCTGGAATGGATCCCCGCGAATTGGAAGGGGCGACTGTACTGCTTTGATGGAATCTGGCTTTGTCAGATCTCAGGTGCAAGGAAGGTATTTTCAGGAGAGCTGCCACTGCCTTGGATGTATTTTTCCCTGCTGTAAATTAATGTACTAGTTGTTGACTTTTTAGACTGAAGCAGCATTTGACTTAGGGCCTATAGAGACTGCCAGAAATAATCCAGTTTGAGACCACTTTAATTGTCCTGGCTCAGTGCTAGGGAATCATGGGAATTGTAGTTTTTTTTTTCTGATACATTGAGCCTTCTTTGTCAGAGATCTCTGGTGCCACAATAAACTACAGTTCCCATGATTCCCTAGCACTGAGCGAGGACAGTTAAAGTGGTCTCAAACTGGATTATTTCTGGCAGTCTCTAGGCCCTTGGTGACACATACTGGAAGATTAGTTTTCCAAAAACAACTGAAAGCAGTACTACCTCTGTGTGTTCATAGATGTGTTCTGAAAATGTTTATACAAGGGAAACCATAGTAGAGATTTGAATCTGTGCTCCCAGTTTGTACAAAGGTATGTCAGATTACTCCTAGATTCTTGGTAAAACAAATGGTGCATCTACATTATAGAAATAATTCAGTTTGATACCACTTTAAATGCCAAGTCTCCATCCTACAGAATCCTTGGAGTTGTAGTTTTGTGAGGCAGCAGCACTCTTTGGCAGAGAATGTTAAAAACCATGTAAAACTACAAATCCCAGAATTCCATCAGATGGAACTACAGCACTTAAAGTGGTGTCAAACTGCATTATTTGTACAGTGCAGATGCACCCCAGGAAAATTAAGGTTATAAGTTGCAGAAACTTTATTGTGAACTAAAGTGGGGAGAAAGAAGTCATGAGGACTTGATTAATCTAGGTGAATCCTTTTATTCCTGCCCAAAGTACAACATTCTGATCATAAGACGATAACAGAGAGACAGGAGATATAGTAAGGTTCATATATGCATAAATAGAGGGGTTCATTAATTGTAAGGTAGACTAGTTGAGTCAGTCCCGCAATGGAATCTTTACTAGTGTCATTTCTGGGAAAAAGTGAATGGTGAGGAAGAGTTCATGTCTGTTGCAACATACCATGTATACTTGACTATAAATTGACCTCATGTATAAGTTGAGGGCAGGTTTTGGAGCCAAAATTATGTATTTTGATATGACCCATGGATAAGTCAGGGGCAAAACCTAGGGGCATGTAACAAAGGATTTAAAGAATTAAGCAAAGGAAAACAATCCATAAGAATGTAGAAAATTCCAGCAGGCATAACTGTTTGCTGACACTAAAGGTTGGATGGAAGAAAGAGTAGAAGAGGGTCAGTGCTTCCAGGAAACATTACATTCTTGCCTTTTACTAGGGGGAGAGTTAAAGTCCCATATTTACATTGACTCGTGGATAAGTCGACTCAGTTTTTTTGGGTCAACTTTTTGACTAAAATTTCTAGACTTGAGAGTATATGCAGTAGTTCTGGTGAAGAAGCATGATTAGGATAGGAGTTGTTGTGGCCCTTCAAATCGTTTCCAGTTTACCTAAGGCAAATCTACCATGGGGTTTTCTTGGAAAGATTTGTTTGGGCGGGGGATTGCTTTCCTTAGAGAGAGTGTGACTTGCCCTAAGATCAGAAATGCTTATCCACTGAGCATTATTTTGAATGATAAACCACATAATCTGTTTATAGGTGTTCAGGATATAATTGGCAAGAAAAGGGCATATGTAAGCAAGCAGATTTTTGTGTGTGATTTTTGAGACGGAAAAAAAAAAATCAAAGAGCAGAAGCCCCTAAAGACTGTAGCATCTGGCAGATTAAGCCAGCAGGTGGCATTTTATTGTAGATGGGTGAGATCTGACAAAGCAGGTTGTGATTTGTAAAAGGAATGAGAAATGATGAAGATTTCTTCCATGCTATGAGTGTAGGGATAGTGTGTGATGTTGGGATGAAATGTGTACTTAATTACATGTACTATATAGTCACCTCTCTGTCTACAGATTCAACCATGCCTGTTCTTCTTATGTTCTTAAAATGTGCTTACAGGTAGTAGTACAGTGTTTGTGAGAATGAAAAGGGGGCAATTTTGTATGCAAGAGTTACTCACTCTTTGTACAGGTTAAACGGGTACTACTGATAGGTTAGAGTTCAATAATTTCCTCACAAAGTCTTCCATGCATACTATCTTGTGCTAGGTTAGGCTTGTAAATAGATATTAATGTGGTTGCTCATAGAAATTAGGATTTGTCACTGGCTAGCAAAGCAGAGAGGGTTTCAAAAATTGGAACACAACTTGCTGGTTTCCCCTCATACTAGTAAGCTGTATGTGGCCAAAATTATGATACTTTGGTTGGTTGACCAGGTAAAAAAAAAAAATAACACCTTTATTCTGGCACATGGATTTGTTTCTGACACATGCATCTGTTTTTAAGCTATTGTGTGTGCTTAACTTTTGCCAGAGTCTTCTATTCAGTATTTCATTGCTCAAAAGAATCACAGCTAGCTTATATAGATTTTTTGTATTTTATTTTTATTAATACAGAAATATTTTGTTATTATATATTGTCAATATGGTAACTTTACACTTTACACTTATTTAGAAAAGGATTAAAGAAGTGTTCAACAATTCTATTTCATTGAAATTAAATGTTTAAAAGAATTTGTAAAAAAGAGATTATTCCACAACTAGCTTATATAGATTTTAGGTGAAACTTTAAATCTTCAGGTTTAATGACAAATAGAAAAGGATGTTACTGAAATTTAAGGATGTATCAAAATATGATTCAGAAAAACATTTTATCGTGTCCCCTGTTAAATGTTGAAATCACAGTTACCATACCTATAACAAAGGGCCTGAATTAACAGCATTTGTGTAACATTAATCAAATAGTATGCACCCTAAGAGATTATTTATAGAAATGTTTGCACATCTTTATATATTAGAATGCTGCATAGACAAGGCACAAGCATGATTTGCATCATTCCACAAGATAGACAAAGATCTGGTTCACACATATATGTGCATCTGTCATTCACCTCCCCTGTTTGAATGTTGTCCTCCTTGTGATTGACAACTGGTGTTTTACAAGCACTCCATTGGAGCCCCATTATCTTGTTTCCTTTGTAAGTTCAGGAAATTTTCCAAAAGAAAATCTTCTTTCACTTCCTGTGTCAGGATACTCTTCCCCAAAGGATTGAGGGCTCCTGAGCAGTGTGGGATGGAGTGCTGGAGGGTTTTTTTAGTTATTCAAAGATAGCCAGAATTGCCTGATTACAAGATCCATTTGTCCACAGCCTTTGGAACATATTACACCATTAAGTGCTTCAATAGTAATAGGAAGTACATTTCTATACCGCTTATCAGTGCACTTAAGCAGTCCCTAAGCGGTTTACAATGTGTAAGCTAATTGCCTCAAACAAACTGGGTACTCGTTTTAGTGACCTCGGAAGGATGCAAGCCTGAATCAAGCCTTCACCCTCCTATACTGTACTGAGAGGCTTTTTAAGGTGTTCAAGGAGGCAGGAGGCAATGGGAAACTCCTTCACCTTGCCTTGTGATTCAAGCCATTATATTTGGTTTGATATAATAGTATGTTTGAGATAGCAGAACTAGTGACGTGTAGTGGTTTCAGTGTTGGACCATGATTCTGAAGACCAGAGTTCAAATCCCTGTTTGGCCATGGAAAGCCATTGGGTGAACTTGAACAAGTCAAATTTTCTCAGCCTCCGATGAAGACAATAGCATTCCCCCTCTGAACAAATCTTGCCAAGAAAACCATGATAGGGTAACCATAAGTCAGAAACAGCTTGAAGGCCCACAACAATGATTGTTATGTTTCTGGAGCTAGATTGCCATTTGGTGTTGTATCCATCATATGATGAACATGCCTGACTTCTCCTTCATAATCCAACCCCCTCACCCCCATCTGTGTATGAGCAGGAATATATGACTGCTGTTTGCTGTTATTCAGCAAGGTTAATTTTCTACAAATTCATTGTAATGTTCCTGTTTCTGCCAGATACCAAGGCCATAAATAAAATATAATTGATAAGCAGGGATTGTGTATTTAGATGTGTGTTTTGTTTTATTTTTTTAACTTTTGTATGGCTATTAAGTGATTTTATGTTCTTTAATGTATGGAATTTTAATTATTTAAAAATTGTGATTAAGGTTTTTTAAAATGATTCCCTTTGGAAGCTGCCTTGGATCCCACTCTGGGAGAAAGGTGGCATATAAATGAAATAAATAATTAAGATCCCGTTGAATGCCAGTAGAGTGGAAAGCTCAACCAGCATCCTTCAGTTGTGTATGTTGTGGCACAAGAAGAGAGAGGCAAAGCAAAGAGAAAACATAGCATCCATTCATGCAATAAAGCAATGGATGCCTGTGCACATGTGCACCAGGAAAGTCTGACTGCTTGTGTTACTGTCTCTTGTGCAAGTGATTTGCCCCACAAAGGATCCTAATCAGAGCTCTAATTCTGAAGCCTTAGCTCATTAGTATTTATAGTATTGTGTCTGCACAGTCTTTATCCATGAGCTGCCCCTTTCCTTCTTGGCATCCCATTGTAGAAAACCTCCTAGGTGAATAAATCCTAGGCCTGGAACAGACAGGCCAAAAGAAGTAGCTGCCAGCCACTTTGGAGGCATGGCATTCACAGACCTCCAACATGGTCCAAAGCTGCTCTGACTCTGCACTCCAGTTGGGCTCCTGGTGGTGTGGGTTGGGACGAGTGACCACGGCCCACTTTGGGCACAGGCCATGTGGTCAGCACAGTCCCGACCTGGTTCTGGCCAGAGTGGTTCCTTCCCTCCTTTCTACTCTGGCCTCTAGTTGCCTGTTTTTGGCTAAGCTACAAAGCTTGATTAGTAGGTTCAAACAAACTTCTTACTAAGATTCTAAATTGTTCCCAACTTGGGAATATTTTTTCTTAGTTTAGTCATTATGTGGGAAGTTGTGATGAATTAAGCCTGACAACATGCAGTGAACAAAGGAAGAATGGGGCAAAATGAAGACAGATGTAAAGATGTAAGACTCATTTATATCTTTGCTTAATAAGTAAGGTATGCAAGTCTTAGCTAAGCCATTACAACATTTTTTTCCTATAGGAGCTCTATCTCTTTCTCTCATTCTTGTTATGGCCATTTATGACTAAGGTTTTAAACTTATGCAAACTTGAGATTGGGCTGCATGTATTTCATTGTTGTCAGCAGTGTTATAATCACTCTGCCTATGTTAACACTTAATTTAGTTGAGTTTTCCTTCAGAGTTGGCAGGGTAAGGAAGAGATGATAGGCTGTATCTATCATGTGAAATTTTTCAGAGCCAATAAATCTAGCTAACTAGTGTTCTACAAGTGACATGTACACTTATAATTCTATATTATTTATGGAAGCACAAAAATATTCTAGATATTTATGTTGCAAATTGGTCTGTAGGTACACTTCTGGAGGCAATTCACTGTGTATGCCTGAGATATATTATGGTCACCTTCGTGTCTGAATAACTGAGACTTAAACATGAACAGTGTTAAAATAAAGCCATGGGCGCAGCAAAGTATTTTCTTTGCTTTTTCTTTTCTTTTTTTCTTTTCTGCAAATTAAAACCTGGCAAAGCAACATATTTTTCTACTTTTGTGAAGGTATCCATCACGTATTGAAAAGATAGACTATGAAGAGGGGAAGATGCTTGTTCACTTTGAACGTTGGAGTCATCGTTATGATGAATGGATATACTGGGACAGCAATCGATTGCGCCCTCTTGAGAGGCCATCTCTAAGGAAAGAGGGCTTGAAAGATGATGATGAGTTTATTGTAAGTATTCAAATGCACTGTATCTTCTGATTAATGTCCTCATATGGAGGTTGAATTATAAACAAACAGGGAAGCAAAATCCATAAAAACATGTGGACCATAACTGCTGCACAGTAATGTTCAGTTTTTGAAGGTTGATTCTTTAACTGTTGGCAATAACTTAATATTAATAGACCAAAATATTATTAATAGCTTAGTATTTAGAAAAGATCATTCAATCTAAAACTTTCTCATAAAACAGGATTTTAAACCTGGAGAAGAGGTTCTAGCTCGCTGGACAGATTGTCGATACTATCCTGCAAAGATTGAAGCAATTAACAAAGAAGGTATGTGTAACAAGATCTGTTCTTCTAGGTCACACAAATGGTTCATATGATGTAGTATTATTTTTCCAACAGCATCCAGGTATCTTTGAGAAGCTTCAGATATGTCATGATCTTCAGGTGACAAATAAGTATATCTTCAGAATCTGAGAGTATACTGATAATACTAAACTGTGGAGCAGGAAATTGTCAGTCCTTATGTCACATCTGCTGTGATGTTATTAGGGACCTTAGGCAACTCAGTTATTTTGCCACATGCTCTAGTGTTATGGGGGTAATAAAGCTCTACATTACAATTGTTTGGGCAGTAATGCTCAGTGTGAAAATTACGGAAATAATGAATTGAAGTGTTTTGAAAGTAACAGAAATGCTAAAAGATTTTACCATTTGAGGAGAACATTAATGTGACTTAAACATGTACATTGTGAGTGGGCTTTAAAGTATTTATTCACACTGTACATTCTTTACTATTTGATCTTTGTAAAAATGCTTCTTAACTCTTGTTAATTTATTATGTGGTTTTAAGCAGGACATGGGAATAAAAGGTAGATTCTGTTAAGTCATATATTTAAAGTAAGTAAATGTAGTAAACAAAATTTTGACAAGAATAGGATTGCATGAGTTGTATTTTGAGATGGTTGTTGTTGTCACCTTCAAGTGACTTCTGATTTAAGGTGACACTAAGGCAAGTTTATCATGGGGTTTTCTTGGCAAGATTTGTTAAGAGGGAGCTTGCTTTTGCCTTCCTTGAGGCTGAGAGAGTGTGACTTGTCCAAGGACACCCAGTGGGATTCCATGACCAAACAGAGATTTGAACCTTAGTTTCCAGAGTTGTAGTCCAGTGCTCAAACCTTGTATAAAAATGTAGGTAATGCTGACATTTGACATTCCCTTGTTGCTGCATTCTAGGAACCTTCACTGTACAGTTCTATGATGGAGTGATTCGTTGTCTTAAAAGAATGCATATCAAATCCATGCCAGAAGATGCCAAAGGGCAGGTAAGTGAATGTTCAACTAACTTTTGTATTCACCTCTGCATCCATTCATACTTTTTAATTAATTCTGCAACAGCAATCGGGGCGGCTCACAGAATAATCTGTCTAGAATAATTGAAGCCATCCACTATTATTTACAGTCCTACACACAAATTGCATTGACAGTGAGGAAGCAAACCATTATCCTTCTCTAAACACAATGGGACAATCTTGAAAATGCAGTATTAGGACTGAAAGCGTTATTTCATTGCTTGCTAGTTTTTGCCTTTAAAAAAAAGATAATCCAGCTTTGATAATAGGAGATGGGTGTTTCTCCACCAGGAAATTCTTTCCCCACTAGGAAATTCATGGCATACATTTCTTAATGCTTAGACACAACATTTTCACCTGGCAGCCATTTCTCGCATCAAGTTGCGAGGTGGGAAGGAAATTTTCTGCCATGATTATGTGTATAATGCCTTCTCTCTCAAGAGGGAATAAGGGAAGAAACTCACACCCAGACACACTTAGGCTGTGTGTGCACTTAGGAAATACTGTTAGTGGTAAATGTGAAGAATTTTGCTATTTGATTTAAGAACAGCAGGCTGAATGTGGTGAGCTTTTGTTAGGTATTGAAGTGAACTGTAGACCTGTAGATGCAGCCTCTGTGCTGCCTACAGCTGATGTGAATTTTAGCCAGATAAATGGAAAATCACAACTGTCCATGCCTACTGTATATGGTCAGTGGTCTGCTAATTATATATCTAGACATGATATTGCTCTTTCTCCACTCACCTTGGGATTGCCTTTTCATTCCTTGCAAGGTCATAGTGCTGAAAAAATACCCATTATATAGGACTACAGTTTGCCAAGAATCCCACCATCTGAAGGTAGAGGCAGGTGTGTAGAATTAAAATGAATCCTTGGTTACAGTATTCAAAATTCAGCAGCAGAACACACAACTCCACTTGCATATACTGCTATGTTCCATCCTTGTGATGTCTAGTTAAAAGCACATGTGTGAGTAAACAAGGCAAGAATGTTGCTTGACACCTGGAAAAACTACTGCTAATTAGAGAAGATAACAGTGAACTAGATAAGTGGTGGTCAGTCTTTGCTTCTCTTGTTTTGGACCATCATTTCCAGAAGCTCCAGTCATCACTTCAACAGTCAGGGATTATGGATGAACTCCAGAATACACTTGCTCTCCGTATCCATGGATTCAACCAGCCATAGCTTGAAAATGTTTTACAAAACCATAAATTCCAAAAAGCAAACCTTGACATTGCCATTTTATATAAGGGATACCATTTTACTGTTCCATTGCATTTAATGGAACTTGAACATCCACGGATTTTGGTATCTATGGGGATGACGGTCCTGGAACCAAACTCCAGTGCATACCAAGAACCCGCTGTATTTAGTGGGCCAAAGTTTGAGAACTATTTTGCTGGATAACTTTTGTTGGTGAATGATCTCTGACTCTATTTGTAGAACAGGACAAACTGGGGAAGTACAGGAATGATGGCTTGCTGTGTTTGTAGTGAAAGTGTCTAAATAAATTCGTATGTCATCTGAACATGGACACTCTGACTTCTTTGGAATCTTTCTCTTCTCTGGCTTCTTAGGGTTTTATGGAAAAATCATCCAACAAATGTTGGATTCTTTCTCCATTTTGTTGGGAAAGGAGAAGGTGAAAATAAAGAGCTTGGATCCAGGTGATATGATAAAGCAGGCAGTGAAGTTCTGTAGTTTGTTTAGTCACTCCAGCTGCTGCGAATGATTAAGCAACATGCACTGGTACACTGCTGGTAGATGATAAGCCTGGGTCACATAAATCCATAACTTATCTGTTCACCTGAACTTGCTCAGCATGAGGCAGGTCTTTCTATCTAGATTTTGATTGGCTGTTCTTGGTTGTCTTACGTGTCTTGGTGACATTTTTAAAAGGATGCAAAGGAAACATGCTAGCATTTTTATAAGGTGCATCTTCTGAGAAATGACACATTGTGTAAAATGAACCATCGTGATATTCACCATGTAAGCTGCTGAACGTTCAAATAAAGCAAACCTTTGTAACAAGCAGAGAGTTATATGATGTTCTACAAAAGTAATTTTTTGCAGTAAAATTTGTTTTGTGTGCTGTCATTTAGTAATTGAACTGTGTCAACACAGCCACTTTGGGTTTCACATTGGAGCCTTGAAATGGACAGCAAAGCAAGTTCCTGTTTTTTGTTTTTTGTTTTTTAAATACAGTGTTCTCTAACGCATTAAAAATAGCTGGAGAAGTTGCACTTCCTGCCTGTTTTGCTGCAGAATTTTGACCATTCTTAAGCGCTACAGTGCAGAAGGGTAACCAACTGTATCCGATCTTGGCACCAGTTTCCTATCCATGAAGCCCTATTGGGGCCACACAGATTGTCATTAATGCCTCAGAACAAAAGTATTGGATAGAAGTTCACTTCTAGTTTGAATTATTTTTTATGTTAAATTGTTAAGGGCCACAACAACAGCATTTCAGGGAGTAAGTGCAACCCCAAGGCCACACTTCACTCATTCATGAAGTAAAGTTTTGTCAAAAGGTTGCATACACCTAGACTATAGGCTCTTTTGTCTTTAAGTGTTGCATAAATTTAAAATCTAGTATGAAACAAGCCATAAGAATGTACATGTCCCTGCCCCGAAGATATTTCATTTTTCTAAACTGATCAAGACTCTTGTAATGTTCCCACAAGAATCTTCACATACTCGTGCCTGAGAATATAAGAGCATGAGAAGAGCCTTGCTGGATCAGAGTGAAAGCCTAAGTAGTGCTGCTTTCTTTTTTCACTGTGGCCAGACAGATGCTATACGCAAGACATGATTGCAGTAGTGCCTTCCTGATCGTAATATGCTGTGTGCAATACAATAAGGATTGCATACCCAGCATTAGTAATGGCTTTTGTTACCTCTTTTCCAATACTTTGTCTAATCCTCTTTTAAATCTGTCCAAATTGTTAGCTAACATCATAATACTAGGAAAGTGAATTGCATAGTTTAACTGTATATTTAATGAACAGCTGCTTATGTATGTGTTTAAAAATATTTATAGATTGCTTAGATTTGAGGATTCCAAAGGACTGTACATTTTTTTAAAAAGATGCAACAAACACAAAACATCCCATTTACTTGGCCATGAAAATGGATGATATGCTGACCCTCACAGAGTTCTTCTAAGTTCATATCAGAAGCACTCAAATGAACACCTCCATCAACAGAACTGTACATACATTTGTACATAGGTACATCCTAGCCACACCACTATTGGGATGGACTCCCTTAAGGTAAAAGTGGAAAGAGTTAACACCAGTTCTAAGAACATCTTACTGGTCAGGATTGCATGGTTCTTAGAAAGCAGAGCCATGTCATTCAGAAAACCCTGGGCACTTAGGGCATAAGAAGATGTTTGTAATCAAGGTAGTCCCACCGGAGAGCCTGGTTACAACTTAATGCCTGATTTTTGAGTGGCCAAATCTACCCCCATAACAAGATTTGTGGACACACTGGTAGGCACAATGATTGCCTTCCACAGAAACTCAGCCAGTAGAATCCATGAGGTCATGTGGCGAATGTTTGCTAAATGGTCATAGAGAAGAGGGTAAACCTAAATCAGATTAACTTCAAAGGAACCATGTTCTTCATTCAAGTTGGTCTGTAACCAAATATTCTGAAACAGCAGATGTCAGAATCTCCACCATAATTCCAGGTGTTCCCTACCGCCCCCTCCCCCCATGTTCACACTGTGACATCAAGAGAATGTTGAGAAAAGCCTTTTTCCTTACCTGCCACAGTCTCCAGGTGTCTCATGTGGGATCCCCAGAAGGTACTGAAAGCCTGTACTAAGCTATAAATTGGACTGCTGAACATGGGAGTGTTCAAATTATTATCAGGGAAGGTGTTCCTGTTGCCACTGACATCACCATACAGGTAAATGGAATACCCTTCCGTTTGGAAGGAATTCTGCCTGCATCTTCCATCAGGAGTCAGTGGTCTTCTGAAGAGATTAACATTAATTCTCAATACAGATGTCATGGTTCCATAGGTCTCATGATTTGTACCCTCTTCCTTCCTTCAACTTAGCCAGTTGTAAGAAAATTAACAGCACATCCTAGGCATGAGAAGCATAGCATGATGAAGTGTTATCTCAGGCAATCAACTCATCATTCTGGCCCAACACTGGCCAAATGGAAAGTCACGTTTGACACCTCTGCTTTTGCTGTTGTAGCAAACGTAATGTGGCCCGTTCCACCAACAGCAAACAGAGAGAGACAAGCTCTAAGTCAGGGGTAGGCAACCTTTTTGAGCCGGGGGCCGGGGTTGCTGTCCCTCAGACAATTGGGGGACTGAAGCAAAAAATAAAAATAAAAAATTATATATATATATATATATATATATATATATATATATATATATATTAAAAAATATGCATGCACACTCTCTCAGCCCCAGAAAAGCCATGATGGCAAAACCCCTGTGGAGATTTTGCCAAGAAAACCCCAAGAACAAGTAATAACAACGATAATCAATATCAACTGCTCTAAGTGTTTTAAAAGCCCTGAATAAACAGATGCCCATCTTAGAGCACGTGGAGCTTGTCTCCTCTCTTTTTGCTACTTGGCTATGTGCTTTCAGGAGGGATCTTACCATTTGACCAATGACAGGGTCACCTTGACACCATCCCATCCTGAATAAATACTTGCAAAGCTGCCACGTGGTTCATTCTTTCTTCCTTCACCATTACAGATTGGATTTTGCTGCTTCCCCCAAAGCAGTGCTCAGGCAAAGACTTTTCCAGCAGGTGGTTTCTAGATAAAGAGAAACAAAGCAAGAAAACGCACTCAGTAGATAAGAAATGCTTCTCATTTATCCTATGCAGAAGAGTAGCTAAGCACACCTATGATGAAGGTGCCTGACCTCAAGAGTCCTTCCCTCCAGCTTCCAGCTCCTGTTCTGCCACTGAAGGAAAAGCATAGTAGCCAGTCCCCTTCCTTCAGTTTTCTAGCTGTCAGTGAAGGAAAAGAACAGCCCAACATATCTCCATCATGCTGGATTTAGCTGCTCCCCTCTTCATCCGTTTGCCCTTATGTGTCTTCTCTGGTTTAGATTGTAAGCCCAAGGACAGAAGCCATTGAATTAACTGTTTGTATGCCACATTTGGACAACAGCAAGGTCACTTTTTTTTTTTTTTTTGCCTAAAGAGCAGGGCACAAATGCATTAGATAACTAAATGTAAGAATATTTTCTTGCACTATGGTGATAACAACACAACCTACAGCTTTATTCCATTTAGGTGGAAGATGGAAATGAAGTATCAGAGTAGCTTAAACTATATGTATCTCCAATAGTGTGTGATGATTGATATAGAAATGTTTCTTGTAACATACTTGGTGTGTAATACTGGACCTTTGAAATCGTAAGTTTATGGAATTCCAGATACATATTAAAGTTGCTTAACTTTTTTCATTCAGATATCTCATTTGTTGTTTTCATTTACTTGAAAGCAAGCAAATGAATGGTATGGTATTATGGTATTATGTACACCTATACATGAACAAATTAGCAACCTATAGGGGGAAAAATACATTATCTCTTATTTTAGTCGATCTTAGAAATTGTAATAAATTCTGCTTAATTTAGCAGAGGTAGCTCCCCTTTTGCATGATTACTCTTCTAGCACTGAAATACTTATTGTTATGCATTTTGATTTTTTTTTTTAAACCAAACCATGGCTCTGAGAGGATGCAAGGCAGAATACTTATATCCATGTTTGTTTGTTTTTGTTTAGATTTTGCAAGTCAAAACTCTGATTTAAAAAGAGCTTCATTGTTGAGTTTGGATTAAGAGAGCAAGGGAGGGTGAAATACTGTAGGAAGCAATACTGAATAGAGTCTGCTAGTGGAGAGGCATTTGTGATAACTTGTTTTGTTTCCATATTTGTGTTTTATCTTCAATATAATTAGGCGTGCGAGAGGCAACAGATAGCACCGGAGCTGAGATTAGTGACGGATAACAAGCCTCATGAAGTGAGTTTTGAGGGATTTAAAAGAGAGGGAGGGATCTTGCACACAGGAAGCAGAAGCTGAGGAGAAACCATGAAAACCTGAAGGGGCGAGAAGCAGCAGAAGAGGTGTCAATAGCTGGAAAATGAGAGCTGTGAGAGAGGTGGGGCAGAACTGTGTAGATCTTCGGAAGGTGAGAGCAAGCAGTTCAATATTGATTTGGGTGAGCTGTGGATGGATAATGTTTCAGGTAGAGGTGATGTTTCAGGTGAAAATGAAAGCTTTCTTTGTACTGGACAAAAATCTGAAATGTGGAACTGAGAGAGGTCGTAGGTACTATATATAGGAAAAAAGGAACCTAGGAAGTAGTGAAGTCTTATTCTGTTTCACCTTCTTTCTTGTGAAGGTGAAAGATATGAAATGTGTCTCTGGCAGAATTGCTTTAAGGAATATATTGCACAGAGCAATATATAGCTGCTGAAGATTGATTTAGTTCTCTCTTGCTATACATTTTCTAATACTTTGCCTCAGGGTAGCAATTTTCAAAACTCTAACCTTTATTGTTTGTAAATAGTCAAACATAGTACCTCTTGGCTAGCTGTTTCAATTATTCTAGAAGTGTGGAATGGTAACAGTCCAGAACAGGAAAGAAATAAAAATACACAATAATACCTGATCTTTAATGAGAGCTTAGTGGTTATGATATAATATCAATTTGTTGTTAACTGCCCTCAGGCTGGCTTTGACTTCTGATGACCCTGTGAATGCAGCATCTCCAAGGCACCCTGTTCTCAACAACCCTGCTCAATTTCTGCAGACTTTGAGCTGTGTCCTCTGATTGAGTCTATCCATCTGGTGGATACATTGAATCTATCCATTGTCTTCCTCTCTTTCTACTGCCCTCTATCTTTCCAAGCATTTTTATCTTTTCTTGTGAGTCATGCCTTCTCATGATATGAGCAAAGTTTGATAGACTCAATTTAGGGCCTTTGCAGACTGCCAGAAATAGTGCACATTAAATTGAGGCACTGCCCTGGCTCAGTGCTAGGGAGTCATGGGAATTGTATTTTTTTCTGGGACATTGAGCCTTCTCTGTCAGAGAGCTCTGGTGTCACAATAAATTACAGTTCCCATGATTCCCTAGCACTGAGCCAGGGCAGTGCCTCAATTTAATGTGCACTATTTCTGGCAGTCTGCAAAGGCCCTTAGTCATCTTGGGTTCTAGGGAAAGTTTGGCTCTTGTACCAATTGGTTTGTCTTTTTAGCCATCGACAGTACTCACACAATGTGAAGTTGAAGGCTTTCACAGCTGGCATCCATGGGTTATTGTGGGCTTTTCAGCCTGTGAGGCTGTGTTCTAGAAGAATTTCTTCCTGGTGTTTCACCTGCATCTGTGGCTGGCATCCTCAGAGAATGGTGGCATGGAAGTGACACCCCGAAAAGCTCACAAAAACCCACAGTACTCACACAACTCTTCTCCAGCACCATATCTCAAATGAGGTGGCTTTATTTCTATTAGTTTTCTTCTCACTGTCCAGCCCTCACACCCATATATGGTGATGGGAAATATGATGGCAAGAACAATGCTTGTTTTAGTGTTCAATTATATATCTTTGCACTTTACTATATTGTCTAGTTCTTTCATACCTGCTGTTCCTAGCCCCAGTCTTCTCTTGATTTCTTGACTCTAGTTCCCATTCTGGTCTGTGATTGAGCCAAAATATGGGAGATGTTTGACTATTTCAGGGCCTTTGCAGACTGCCAGAAATAGTGCAAATTGAGTCCACTTTAAGGGTTAGTGCTAGGGAATCATGGGAATTGTTTTTTTTTTTTTCTGAGACATTGAGCCTTCTCTGTCAGAGAGCTCTGGTGCCACAATAAAATACAGTTCCCATGATTCCCTAACCCTTAAAGTGCACTCAATTTGCACTATTTCTAGCAGTCTGCAAAGGCCCCCAGTGTCATCATCCATATTGCATTTCTGAATATCTTCCATGCTCATTATTTTAGTTTTCTTAATGTTCAACGTTAAACCTGCCTTTGTATTTTCTTCTTTGACTTTTCTTAGTACAGTTGGCCTTCCATTTTTGCGGGGGATCCCTTCTGGACCCCCTGTGAAAATGGAAATTTACCAATATTCAAGCCCTATAGGATTGAATGGCAGCGCATGCCAACAGGTGCGCACCCCATTAGGTCCCCTCTGTTTGTCCCTCGCATATAAGCGAGGGACACAGATTTGAAGTCTGTGAAAACGGAGGGGCGACTGTAGTTGTTCCAAATCTTTGTTATTTTCTGCTAGTATTATGCCATCTGCATATCTTAGGTTATTTCTTCCTCCAATCTTAACTCCTCCTACTCTAAGCCTGCTTTTTATATGATATTTTCTGCATATAAGTTGAACAAATAAGGTGATAAGATGCATCCTTGTCTTACTCCCTTTCCAGTTGGGAACCACTCTGTTTCTCCAAAGTGTAGTCTCTTGTCCTGAGTATAGATTGTTCATCAGGATAATCAAATATATTGGCACACCCAACTTTTTAAGTCCAGTCCATAGCTTTTCAGGAGCTATGCAACCAAAGGCTTTGCTATAGTCTATAAAGCACATGCTTTTCTTCTGGAATTCTCAGGTGTGTTCAGTTATCCATCATATGTTTGCACTTTGATACCTAGTGCCTCTCCCTTTCCTGAACCCAGCCTGCACCTGTGGAATATCAATGGCAATATGGGCAATATGTATTTTTAGTGACTTGGGACAAAGAACTTCAACTTTGTAAAGAAAAAGATGCTGTCTTGCAAATATAACCAAAGTGATTAAAATACCACTTTATCAGAGAGGGAGATCAAGTTCAGTTGATCAGATTGTACAAGATTCGTAAATATTTTTGCCAGAAAGTGTGAAATCTTGCAGATGTTGAATTGAAGTTAGTTCTTCAAATGTGGTTTGTGATTTCTTGTCTTTTGTAACATGAGCACTCATTATTATTATTTTTTAAATGTATTATGTGTTCATTCTCCATTTTAGTTGCTTTGTGTATTATGGTGTTTGGTATGTACATATAAACAATTTAATATACAGGTGGCAAACACTGCAGATGAGTGTAAAGATTTTAAGTATCAGAGGATTGACTTGAAATCTCTTACAAGCTATTTGCCCTCTCTAACACATGTCTTAGGAACTTTGGAGCAATCTATATTATGAGCAGATGAAAAGAAGTTTTATTTTTAAGTATAGCTTTCTGTCTATATGCAGGAGAACCGTATATGCAAATAGAATGACTCCACAAGTGGAAATGGAGCAAGAGGTGGCTTTAGTTACAGTAGGTGATGTGGGGTGGAAATTTTTCCACAAACTTTTCAGCTGGTAAATTTTCTGCTGAAAATCTAGGTTATATATATATATATATATATTTATAGAGAGAGAGAGAATTCAAAGATATCGCCGTGTTAGTCTGTAGAATCAGTATGTAGAGAGATCTTGTAGATATACGAAAGCTCATGCTGCCAATTTCTTTTAGTTAGTCTCGTAGGTGCTACTAGATCTCTCTCTCTCTAGTGTTCGTGTGTAACTTCATATGTTAATGACACTGTGTAGTGGCTATTACTTTGAGAAGTATATATGTATATAGTCATTATAACCATATGGTTCTAAAATGAATTCATTAACATTTTTTTAAAAAAAATCAGTAGAAAAGATTTTGCATTTTTGGATATAATAAATGTAATCCTTATTTAGTTGTCTTTTATTACAGATACACTCTAACCTGAAACCTTTTAGTTAGTAAAAAAGGCTTTCAAGATTAATTCTGATGGGGTGGCTAGGTGAGGAGGTAGCCATTAGATACTTTTATTGGAAAGTTACTTCCTTAAAAATACTAATTTAATACAGGTTACACCAGGGGTCGGCAACTTTTTTTGCCACGGGCTGGGGGGGGAATGGCGCTGGGGGCTGGCATGCACGTGCGCTTGGCCCCGCCTATGCCTCCCATTGTGTGCATGCATGCGCACATGGGGGCGCCATTTTGGAACGTGCAACGGCACTGATGCCGTTGGGGCTTACGAAATGGCGTTCTGTGTCGCATGAGCATGATGCGGAGTGCCATTTTGGAAGGCCCAATGGTGACGGCGCCGTTGGACGTTCCAAAATGGCACCCCCCACCGTGCGCCACCGTGCGTTCCAAAATGGTGCCCGATGGCAGGCGCATGTGTGAGCAAGCACAGGCGCCATTTTGGACGGCAAAATGGTGCCCGCGTTTGCGTGCGGCAGGACCGGCCATGGGCTGGTCACAAGGCCTCGGCAGGCCAGACGCGGGCCGTAGGTTGCCGACCGCTGGGTTACACAGCTTTTTCATGTACAAAATAGAAGGAAACTTTGGTCCTCACTGATCCCAAGCCACTGGGAAATTTTCTTATTCAAAAATTTCTGGAAAGACCCAAGTCATAACTTGTCAATAGACTGTGTAGTGTTAGGCTTTGAGATAGTAAACTGCCTATCAAATATATAGTATATCTTGTGTAAAAATAGCAGTTATTCATATTCTAGGATGAGAAATATGCAAGTGTTGGTGTACGAGTGCCAGCATGGCATGGCAAACCTCCTCTGAACAAATCTTGCCAAGAAAACCCCATGATAGGTTTGCCTTAGGGTCACCCATAAGTCAGAAACGACTTGAAGGCACACAACAACACTAAAGTATTTGGAACTTGCTTAGCCCCATAGTTTGCATACTAAATACTAGCCATATATTCAAAAGAATTGTGTTCAGAATGTACAATTTATATTAAAAAAAGATTTAAATGAAGCAAACCAAGAGTGGTACTATAGTTTTCAAAGGGTCACTGTGTTAGTCTCTTGCAGTATAAAAAGCAGGTTGGAAGGGGAGGAGAAAAAAGAAAGAAAAAAATGTGGCAGCACCTTTAAGATTAACTGGTTTTTATTTTTGCATGATTTTTTTTAATATAAGCCCACTTCAGATATTACATCCAAAGAAGTGGGTTTATATACATGAAAGCTCATTTGAAAATAAAAACCGTTTAAAAGGACTGCCATATCTTCCTTCCTACCTTTTAATTCCTCATTCCTTCCTCCAAATCAAGAGTGGCTGAATGGTGTATTTCACAGAGTGGTAATAGGCAGAATTGTATTTCTGATGTTTTTGATGTAACCCTATAGATCAGTGATTCCCAAACTCTGGCCTTCCAGATGTTTTGGACTTCAGCTCCCAGAAGCCTCAGCCAGCTTGGCCAGTGGTCTGGGATTTTGGAAGCCAAAGTGCAAAATGCCTGGAAGGCCAGAGTTTGGGACTCGCTGCGTATAGATGCACAATGTGATTGTGGTAAAATAAAAATAAAAAAAATTCTATACTCACTGTCTTTATGA
The DNA here is from genome assembly GCA_026167975.1 of Phrynosoma blainvillii. Taxonomy (NCBI): domain Eukaryota; kingdom Metazoa; phylum Chordata; class Lepidosauria; order Squamata; family Phrynosomatidae; genus Phrynosoma; species Phrynosoma blainvillii. The sequence goes on along the minus strand of JANUYF010000004.1, from coordinate 14,571,808 downwards.
CAGATGTGGAGTTTTGAAGTAGCTTTGGAGAAAATAATTGTGAGAGAAGGCTTGGATGATGTAACATCTTTCCTTTTGTATGTTTTAACATACACAAATTTAGCACAGAGTTCTCTGGATGATTTGACATAAACCTATCAGAACTACATGGCAGCTCTGAATCATGTTATAACACATGTCAGAAAACTAATTAAAACATTCTGTCATGAATCTTCATTGTGACTGGCCATATAGGGAGGTGGCCATTCGGTACTTTTAAACCAAATAATCAGTTCACAAAATGGGTAGTCACCATAGGGATTTCTTGAGCTGTATGTCACAGAATGGTTCATTCCATTTCAAAATACTGTAGTCTTAAATCAGCTCTCAGTGGCTATCTGACTTACCTGTAATGAATACAGGCACTAGGCCCTATTTTATTCATGTACTGTCTCTGTTTTAAAGTGCCTGAAATTAGATTGGAATGTTCTTCTGTTTTGGTGGTGTGAGACAGGATGTAATAAAATCCTGAAAATAGCTTAACTTTCCTGATGAATTTTAACATTTTGCTGCATTGACCCAGTAGCTGCCTTATTTTCTCAGTGTGGTGTTTAAAGGCACATTTTATTCCTTTGAGGCATTATACTTAAAGGTATATCCTTCTAGATATGGTCCATGGAACAAATGTCTTCTGCATAGCATGTACTATTAAGCATAATAGACGGAGAACCAGAGGAACTATGGACTGAAGCCAGGGACATAATAAAAGAAGAATGCAGACAGATACTTTCAATAAACAAAAAGAAAGAGAAAAAAACATGGATGGCAGAAAATACACTACAAGCAATAAAGAATAGAAGAGAAGAAAAACAAAAGGGAGATAGGAACAAACTAAGAATTATGAGTGGAACAGTACAACGGCTTGTGCGGAAAGGTAAAGAAAATTACCATAATGACCAATGCAGAGAAATAAAAGACAATAACAAAAAGGGAAGAACAAGAGTTCTATTTCACAAGATCCAGGAAATCAAAGAAAAATTCAAACTAAGGACTTGGACGCTCTATGACAATAAAAATAACATAATTCAAGACCAGGAAGGAATAAAAAGACGTTGGATGCAATACACAGAAGAATTATACAAAAGAGATGACAAAATGAAAGACACATGAAATGAAGAGCAATAGGAAGATGAACCCCAAATTCTAAAAAGCGAAGCGGAAACTGCAATAAGAGAAATAGCAAAAAATAAATCACCAGGAACAGAATCAACTCTAGTGCTAACCAACATATGTCAACAGATGTGGAAGACAAAATGATGGCTACCAAATTGGAAGCGATCAATATACATCCCAATCCACAAAAAGGAGACACAAAAGACTGCAGCAACTATAGGACCATAGCACTGATCTCCCACGCAAGCAAAATCATACTCATAATTCTTCAATGTAGACTCCAACCATAGATGGAGAGAGAAATCCCAGAGGTTCAAGCAGGGTTCAGGAAAGGAGGAAGCACTAGGAACCACACTGCAAACATACGATGGCTAATGGAGCACACCAGGGAATTCCAAAAGAAAATCAGCATGTGCTTTATAGACTATAGCAAAGTCTTTGACTACATAGATCGGGGTCGGCAACCTATGGCCTGGGGGCCAGATCCGGCCCCCCGAGGCCTTTGGACCAGCCCCAGCCCCGGTCCTGCCGCCTGCCCCCACTGCTGCCTGCTGCCGCCCGCCGCCGCCCGCATCGTGGCCGCCATTTTGTTTTCCAAAATGGCACCGCGACTCGTTTGCACATGCACTGGAGTACTGTGCATGCGCAAACGAGTCACGGCACCATTTTTGAAAGCAAAATGGTGGCGGCGACTTGCTCGCGCATGCACAGTACACCGGAAGTACTGCGCATGCGCAAGCGTGTGTGCGCATGCACAGTACTTCCGGCGTACTGTGCACGCGAGCGCGTGGCGCCATTCCCTTTCCCCCCCCTCCGGCCTGCGGAAGAGCTGGAAGACCAGCGGACCGGCCCCAGGTAAGAAAAAGTTGCCTACCCCTGGCATAGATCATGAAAGGCTATGGAACGCCCTTAAAGATATGGGAGTGCCAGAACATCTGATAGTCCTGATGAGGAATCGGTACTCAAGACAAGAGGCTACTGTCAGAACAGAACATGGAGAAACAGAATGGTTCCCAGTTGGCAAAGGGGTCAAACAAGTCTGCATCCTTTCACCCAGTCTGTTCAACTTGTATGTAGAACATATTATAAGAAAAGCAGGCTTGGACACAGGAGGAGGAGGAGTGAAAATAGGAGGAAGGAATATCAACAATCTAAGATAAGCAGACGACACCATAGTACTAGCAGAAAACCTCACAGACCTGAAACACCTACTAAGGAAGATGAAAATGCAAAGGCAGGTTTAGTTTTGAACATAAAGAAAACAAAAATAATGACCCCCAAAGACCTTCACAAGTTCAACCTAGACAATGAAGTTAACAACAAATAGCACATAGTATGAATTCTTAAGTGTTATGGACTTTTTTTAAATGAGAGAATAGGATAAAGACAAGATCTATAGGGTTCTCCAGGCATCAGCAAAATCTACAACAAAATAAAGTAATCATTTCTAAAATGAATTTTCTTAGGAAGACTAGCTCCTGATTAAGAGTCTAGGAACAGGTGTGCAATATAGATCTTGAAATGCACATACCCTACCTATTAAGAGGGTTTCGATGCTCTGTCAGGAAAGCTTAGAATTGGTGTATCTGCTCTTTTATGTATCTGATACAATTTTATTCTTAAAAGGTGGTTGTAAATTGAACACTGCTTTTCATCAAAACATGTATCCTGGCAGATTGTTAAAGCTTAAGTCCCTCATGAAATAATTCTGCAACTCCATTTAGACTTTGCCTTGGTGTTGTGGGAGTTTACAAGTGCATATAAGTTGCGACTGTACCTGTGCAGGCCCACACAGTAGGTCAATCCAATCCTTGATTCTGCTTTAAAGATTTTCAGATTTGTGTGGTAGTTGCATCACTTCAGAGAAGTCATATTGCGTTATCTGCTCTGGATATTTCCCGTCAGAGAGCAACCTGCAACTTGATGTTGCAGTGGCCTTTTTAGCCATCTTACATGATTCTTCTTTGAGAGAGGAACTAGCCAGAGGGCCAACACATTTTTCCTTTGATTGAATTCTAGCTGCAGAGGCAAGATAAGGCAATAGAATTACAAGAAAGGTTCCTATTGAGTTGATTTTATAGTATTTACAAGTTGCTTAAAAACAATGGGTAAATAATGGCCATGATACAGAAAAACTAGATGTGTACTGTAGCTTTGTTATAAAGCATATATGTTGCCTGCAAAAGGCCTTTGGTTCAATCCCTAGCATCTCCATTTAAAGGGATTAGATAACAGGTGATGGAAAGGACGTCTGTGTATGATCTAAGAGAGCTGCTGCCAATGTAGACATTGCAGGGCTGGATGGAGAAATAGTCTCACTTGGCACAAGGCATCCTTCTGTTTGGCAGTTTGTGCCAAATCTTCATTTTTCTTCCTTCTCTGATTGTGAAAAAGGTGAACATTCAAACTATTAAACTTTATCTGTGAAATTTGTTGCAGCAGTAACCTCTGTTACTCATTTTTGTGTTCTTCTGTATGATGAGTACATGCACATTAATATGTTTTTTTTAAAAACTTGCCATTTATTTATGTACTTTTCTATCATTTTAAATGTGATTACCAATTTGCATGAACAATAGAAAGCATCTGGAATTAACAATTTATAAAATATTATATGAAAATATTCCCTTCCATGAGCTTTCTTCAGAAGAATTTTTCTCATACGTGGATTTTATTTTGATATAATTTATTTCCTTGATTTCCTCCTCCCCCCCTTTTCTTTTTCTTTTTCTTTATGAAGGACTGGATAGCTTTGGTCAAAGCTGCAGCAGTGGCAGCAGCCAAAAACAAAGCAGGAGTTAAACCACGGACCAGTGCAAACAGCAATAAAGACAAAGAGGAGAGAAAGTGGCTTAAAATACCTTCAAGGAAGGAAGAAACCTCAACCTCAACAATTGTCCAGGAAGTTCAGAAGAAGGAAGAGCAGCCTACATCCAGTGAGACATTTGGTAGAACACATTTTTATGATTCTCAAAAATGTGTTGTATAACCAATATGCTAACATTAGTAGGTGATTTTTCAAGAACAGTTTGTATTTGTGAAACAACAGCTGTGGGTGCAAGAACTTAATCACTTCAGATGGACAACTTCTCAAAAAAAGTTGCTGTTTTTATATTTGTCTGCAGATCATAGAGAGATAAGTGAATGAATCAGCACAAAACTGAAATAGGTTAATTCTTGCATACTGTATTACTAAGCCTGCATTTAAAGTTTGAGAAGTCATGAATACAGGTACAAGGGGGTATTGTAAAGTTTTAATTGTCACCTTTAAATTTTTTTGACAAAGTTTATTTTGATTTGTAGTTGTTAACTTATCTCCATGTAGTCACCATCCAGATTTACACATTTTCCCCAACTTTTTTGACTCTCTGAATACCGTTATTGTAGAAGTCTGCAGATTGTGCCTTAAACCACTCTTCCACTTCATGAATGATGTTATCCGTGTTGTCAAATCAGCGACCCCACAACAGATTTTTCATTTTTGGGGAAAGAAAAATCACTTGGTGATGATGACACTGACAAAATTTCATCAATATACCACAATAACTTCAGGGTGATAATTATTACTTTACGATACCCCCTCATACTGTTCCATCTTACACTGGTCACTTCTGGCACAACCTATAACAAAATAAAGGACACAATGAGCTGATTTTCTCAACATAATGTACTTAGGGACCAATGATGATATTGACAAAATTTCATTAATATACCATAATAACTTCCAGGTGATAATTATTACTTTACAGTACCCACTCGTATACCTCAGTTGACAAAGTAGATGTGTTCCAGGGATTTATTTCTTTAACAGAAACTTTGGTGTCAAAGTTAGAAATAACAGGGAAAGAATAGGGATAGGTTTTTACACCACAGAAAAGAGCAGTTCCACATGCTTCAGCAAACTTTTTCCAAAACTGACATTATGCCCATGTGAAGTAAAACAACCATTTCAAGTAAGCCTTGCTTAAGTGAGCAAAACATTTTGAATCTCCTAAAGGCCACTTGAAAGCTACTTCCAAAATGCATTCCAGATTTTTTTTCTTTCAACAGCCTCAGGTTTTCTTACAATTTCCATTTTGGTGGTGAAACTTAAAGGTCTGTGGTTTTTGCAACATGCTACATTTTGCTGGTGAGACAGGCTAATCAGCTTTCCTCTTTTCTTTGTTTTGCTCCTCACACATTAAAGTGATCCTGAAGAGACCTCTTTCATAAGAACCGATAACTACACTAGGATCACCAAGGATAGAATCCCATTCTTTCCCAGGTCAAGCTTTATTGCATTGTTTACTACAGACATGCTGCTGCAACCCAACACTGAAAGTCTGTCTTTCGCTAGCCCTCCTTCACCACCAACCTCACACCACTGCTACAAAAACAAAACAAAACAAAACAAAACAAACAAAAAAACCTTCCAGCTAGACATAAGACAAAAGTGGGGACTGGACTGGGGTCCCATAACATTATTTTGTAAAAAGGAGCTTCTTTGTTAGAGGATTAGTTAACTGAGTTATGCCTGTATGTGTTTTGGGGGTGATTGGAGGATTGAAGTGATATTTTTAGTCTGTAATCCTGAGAGACATGGAGGAAGGAGCAGAGGTTACAACTATCATATGAGGGGGATGTTGAGGGAAATATGGTAGAAGATTGCAAATAGCTGCTTACTTGGGATATGTCACAGTGATCTCCTTGAGTCAGTGGCAACTGCATTTACTTTTACTGCTCTGGCCATCAGCCATCTTCTTTCTCTCTTTTCCTCAAGACACTTTATAATCTTTCCCCCCCCTGTAAACTCCCAAATTGAATTACAACAAGTAAGTGTTCACAATAGCAATAAATCATCTAAAATTCAATCCAAATGTAATAGCAGTACCGAGACATAAACAGCAACATTAATTGGGGCATGGGGAATTAAATAGCCAGGAGAGAACATTAAAGCAAATAATTGCTCAAATGCCTGAGAAGATAGAATTCTGTTGACCTGATGCCAGTAAGCTAGCAATTGTAACAGGTGATGTATAGATTTTAAGAGGGTCTCCCATAAACAAGGTGTCACTATAGAAAATGGCTTTTCCCCACTTAGCACCTCAGCTCTGAAGGTGTAGAGGTTCCAAAGAAAGGGCCTTAAAAACTGGAAAACCTGTAAAGCTATGCTATATTGCAGTCTTAATTTGGCAGCCTCTGGATGTATTGGATTGAAACTTTCATAATTGCCTTTCATGGCCATGCTATCTGGGAATAATGGTAGTTGCAGTTCAACACACCTGAAAGATACTATGTTGGACACATCTGGTTGTATAGAACTAATTAAGGGCCTTTGCAGACTGCTAGAAATAGTGCAAATTGAGTTCACTTTAACTGCCCTGGCTCAGTGCTAGGGAATCATGGGAATTGTATTTTTTTCTGAGACATTGAGCTTTCTCTGTCAGAGAGCTCTGGTGCCACAACAAACTACAGTTCCCATGATTCCCTAACACTGAGTCAGGGCAGTTAAAGTGGACTCAATTTGCACTATTTCTGGCAGTCTGCAAAGGCCCTAAGTCGCTACTGTAGATGGTTTGCTTTTGGACATGTACTTGCCAAATGCACTTAGTGCATTATTTCTTCTTTTACAAATACAGGATTCCCTCTAGTGGACGTCCCAAAGATTGCCTTTGTACAGGCAGAGAATGCATTAGCACACAAGAGGAAAAATAACCTAGGAAACTCATTTCAGGCAAAGAGGGCTCGTCTTAACAAGATCACCGGTAAGCTCTCATTTGAGAATGCTGTGATTGCTTTTATGCTGGTTGATTTTGCCTATTCATATTTCTGCTATAAGGTGCTCTTTGCTGTTTTGTATGCATTGGCATCAGTTCTTTGCATTTAGATCATTGTTGAAGAGTTTGAAAAACATTTTGCAAGTTTATTGGTCATACTTTTGATTATTTTGCCTTATTTATACTAGATTAGAAAGAAGGGGCTTGCCCTGACTGTAGTGCACTATTTTTCCCCTCAGAGAGTTAACAGGACAGCACCATGCTGCCATGGCTTTGTATAGTAAAAAAACACACCTTAAATAACATTTTAAATGTTGATTCCTAGTTGCACTTGTCTGAATAAGGCAAAAGAATAAAATATGTGAACCGATTCACCTGTAAAATGTTTGGACAGCTTCCTCAAGAGATCCAGCATCACTGTTTCCATACAAAAATAAAGATGAAAGCTCCTGTTTCTTCTTTCCTCTCCTCTGTTGTTTGAAATACCAGAGTTTGCAAAAAGGAAAAAAGTCTTAATACTTCAAGTTGAGGTTTCGTAGAACTCGTGAACTTTCTTCTATAAAAACTTATGAAACTTGTGAAAAGTGAAGCAAGTAAACCCAGCTGAAAAGCATAGATTAATTCTGTTGGCATTTATGGATTATTTTTCTCTGTCAAAAAAGTGAGATGCTGCCTTGCTTGCTTGGTATTTTAATTTTAAAATTCTGTTCCTGTAACTCTAGTACTGGGATTGTATGTCCTTCAAAAGTTCTTTTGGAAGGCAGCATATACAGAATTTTTTCTCAGTTTTTGCTGACTGAATTTATTATTAAGATCAAATCAGTGTCTATTTCTATACGTAAGAGAGCTCTGGTGAGAAACGAACCATCCCCCTGCTCAAAGGTGGGAAGTCAATAGGTGCATGCTCACTTCATTCTGTCTAGGAAAGACCAAATGGATATACTGATGACAAGAATGGAAGGGGCAAAAAGACCTGGTGTAGATATCACAGACAGTTCATCATTCAGGTATCAAAGACAAAATCAGGGATTGTCCAGGGCCAAAGAAGGATGCAAACAAAAAAAAGAAGAAAAAAAAAAAGAGAAAAAGTGCTAGAAACCTTGGGACTTCACAGAAAGGTTTATTTACCATATAATCCATGAAGAGAGACATGGTGTTTATTTGAGGCATACAACAAGAGAAATCGTATCAAAGTCAAAGTGTGAAAGTCTTTTGGAATCATTGAACTGAAGGCATACATTGGCATCCTGTTTTGGGGGGAAATGTGTCATGACCAACATGGAGGAACTGTGGTATCTAGTCACAGCACTGCCATTTCAGAGCAATGATCAAACTGAAAATGTTTTGTGCACTTGCAGGGTATTTGGGGTTGAAGGGTGGGATTTAATGATTGATGAACAGCTGATGAAGTTTTATAGTAAATGCCCATTCTGGCACTATAATGCCAGATAACGCTAGGAAAATATGGCATAAATGTGGTGGTGTTATAATGCTAAGATAGCATATCCTCTGAAGGCATACAGTTAATCAGGCAGTATGCAAAGGGATCTTGAGACATCTTTGAGACTAACTGAAAGAAAGACTTTGGTAGCATGAGCTTTCATAGACTTCAACCTACGAAAGCTCATGCTACCAACTTCTTTCTTTCAGTTAGTCTCAAAAGAGTTACAAGATCCCTTTGTATACTGATTTTCCAGACTAACACAGCTATACCTTTGAGTTAATGAGGCAGACAGCCTGGTACACCACAGGAAGTCCAGTTTGGTTACAGTGTGATGACGATGTTAGTTGAATTTTATTTTCACATTGGATGGAATATAGTTGGAAACAGTGTTTTGTCAGCCTAGAACTAGACATAGAACCAAAGACCTAGTGTACTCTTTCTCCATTGGACAGAATAAATCATATATCCCACATCTCACTGTTTCTGCCTTAGGACAATAGATAGAAAAACAATCCAATAAAAAGTGCACCACAGGTGGAAAATTTGTCTGTAAGGATGATTGTACCATCTGGGTGAAATGTTCTGCTTGTTTGTAGAGTTGCTGGCACAAGAAACTGTTGGGTGTATTACAAAATAGTACAGCAGAGTTGTGGAGTCAACAAAAATAGAGCTTTACTCAGCAGAGTGTAAGACAAAAAATATATGCAAAAACAAAGAGTACAGCATCATGGCTAGGCACAAAAACAGTACAGCATAACTTCCTGCATACCTGCAGTACTATAACTTCATAGCAAGGAGAAAAACTTACTTCCCAGCAACAGGCTTCTTACCAGCATAGAAAGTAATACACTCTCCAAAATCCCAACAGACTCCCAATGCAGTTATACACTACTAAGTGGCTATCAAGTCCACCTGGCCTAATTGGCTGACTGCATCATTAATTGCCAGAGCTGGCTTACTATCATGGACTCCACCTGCCACTTTGCTATACCTTCATCCAGTCACAACTTAGTATGCAAACTGGCATACCCTGACAGAAACATCCCTGCATTAGGGAGCATTTCACTTTGCAAAAACTATTTTGTTATGAGTGTGAAATTATTCCACAATGCCATTAATGCTGAGTCTTCTGCAAATACTTGAAAACAGTTGAATATATTCAGAAATTTTGTCCCTTTCCTCATGTTCAATTCTCAGCAAGGATTTTTGTTTTGTGTTCAGATGGAAGTAATAGTGAAAGTATGTTTAGGACACAAAAATTACCTGTATTTTCCGGCGTATAAGACGACCCGCGTATAAGACGACACCCCCATTTTTCCAGTAAAAATATAGAGTTTTAGCACCTCCACCCTCATCATCCTTGTATCCGGCGTATAAGACAACCCCCCCCCACTTTAGCCACAGATTTTGCAGATAAAAAAGTAGTCTTATACGCAGGAAAATAAGGTATAGTGGTTACATATGTTGTTGAAAAAGAGGTTTGTTACCTCATTTCATTTTTGTAAATATGTGTGTTCCTTTCTCTCGATGATGAGGTGTTGTAACTTAGCCTACTTTCTACCCCAGCATTTTAGGCTGAACCTACATGGTGTATTTTTGTCCTCTGAACTATATCAAAATTTCTGTAAGGCTCAGAAAATACTCCAAGAAGCCAAGTTTTTTAAGTGTCATAGTGGATCTGAATCACTGAATTATGAAGTGAAATAAAATAAAAAAAATGATAAATAGGATTACTTCAAAATCCTGTTTCTGTGTTCTCTTTTCGTTCTCAGGCTTGTTGGCATCCAAAGCTGTAAGCGCAGATGGTGCTGAAAAAAAGGAAGTTACCAAACAAGCAGCTCCAGTCTTGGAGCAGGTATGAAATTGTAGTGTTTGATTCTTTTGCAAGGGTCCTACTGGAATGTACCATGGGAAGTATCAGGTCCATGATGTTCACATTACCCTGCCAGACAGAAAGCGATAGGGGACTAAAGAACTATTTGTTTGTTTATACGTCTGCATAAAAATGAAGGTAATGAAAGTAAGTCTGTGATCCTGAGGCTGCATAACATGGAAGCCAGTTCCTCTTTAAGTAAGGGCTTGACTTCTGCCCTGTGCACTTAGGATTGAACAGTTTGGTGTCCCATATCATGGTTACCGTTATTTTAATAAACAGACATCTTGAAAATCATAGATGTCTGTCCCCAGGTACCATTTCAATATAGGTGAAATTATGCCCTCAAGTGGCTTAGAAGACTCTTGACACAAAATAATTTTGTGGTTGTGACACAGGGTTTTTTTTGACATCTAGCAAAACTTCTTTTGTAAGAAGTTTTCTTTGTAAGAATTGGTGTTGTAAACTTGTATGTGTTTTATGAAACTGTTCAATGAGCCATACCTTTTTTTGCTAGGATGTATATTTTTAATAAATAAGAAAAGGAGACATGAAAACATCTTAGGGGGCTGGTTTGAGTCCACATAACTCTCTAGCTTGTTCTGTTCAGTTGAATTTTCTCCTATCTGACATTTTGTGCATGACTGTGCCTATTAATAACAGGGCTAGATTAACCATGCTTGAAGGTTCAGCTTATATTACAGTTAACACATAGGAATGGTTTCTAGGAATGAGCCCATGTCTGAAAAATGCTAGTTATGGGTTTATGGACACGTGCACACTATTCTCTCTTTGGTTGTTCCATTTCCTAGAATACTAAGATTTCATTGTTTTAAGTTTTTGTAGTTTTTTCTACCTACAGTGTTGAATAATATATAGTCTGACTATGCTGTGTGAGATGGCAGCCTGAGCATCTAATTAATAAGCTGACATACTGTCAGGGAGCACTTGAACCTCTAACTTGGAAATGGAAGTCTTTCTAGCTTGCAAAATTGAACGTTTTCTAGCTTGCAGCTCTTTGTTGGTGAGAACTTTCCCAGTCAGCAAACTCAGTGTAGCTCACACAGTCTGTTTAAGCATGCTGGGACTGGATGGTTCTTTTAAATGATAAATACCTTCAATCCAGGTAAACTCATCCTGGTAACTGATGCAAGTAACAGTACATTTTCACACATGCACATACACACACACAGCACCCTTTCTTGGGTGAACTACTAATTTGCAGGTTCATTACATGATGTAGGCAGTGACATCCTGTCTGGTTTTGAAACTTTTGAACGCAACAGGAAACAAAAAGCAAGCATTTGTTTTTGTGTAATTCTGACTTCATTCATATAGGCTACAAACACCTGCAGTGGTCCTCCAAATGCTGTTGGCCTGTTGTGTGAATGAGTGGAGACAGCCATACAGTGAAGTCACAGACGCATGTGTTTGGACTTTGGTGTGCAGTGTAATCATGTCCATAAATAACCATGTGGCTGTGCCCACAACATGTTCAGCGCTTTTCAGACATAAGTGGCTCACAGAAGGGTTTTTATGTGTTGGTGAATTCTCCCGAAAGGTTTGCTCAAGAAACCTAAATTTATAGGCATGTTTATTTATTCAGATCAGAGACTTAACATTGCTTTTAATGTGGCTTTTTTGTTGTCTTTAGTGGGTAGCATTTTTCAAAGATTCACCCTTTAAAGAGTGCTTTTCTTCTACCACTCTGTTCAAACCAACCCTTTTTGAAAACTTACTTTCACACTGTGACACCTGATTAGATTGAAAGTATCTATATAAGCAACTTCATCATTACAAATACTTTCTTTTCCCTCATTAACCCTTTGCTGGTCCTGGGAGCACACTGTTATGGTACGTGTGGCTTTTACACAACTGGTTTAGATTTAACAACTGAACCTGGGTTTAGGAATTAAGCCATGTTAAGTCATGTGACTGTATGGATTTCCCCCTGCCCCTGATAACTGGTTTTGGTGAGGTGTTTGACTACCAGCAAGGTGAAAATGATATTGGAGACTCCTTTCAGTCCTCAGGTCCCTTTTTTCATTTTAACTTTGATTGGCAGCTGTCAAAACTCCATGTCTGTGTAGGGGTTGTTTATTCTGGGGAACAATCAATGTGATCTCACAACTTGTTCTTGATCACTAAACTAGGGTTCAGTTATAAGTCTTGACTGGGCCTGAAGGGCCATTTTTTGACTCACTGTGTTGTCAATGCATTGTCACAATATTTCTGTGTAAGAGTTGATAGTGTATTGCCATACAGCACAGCTTCTAAGTGTAGTACTCCAAAGAATGCAAGGCTTCCAACAAAAATAGCAGCCTGATATTGAGGAATTCTTTTCAGCTGGATAATGTCTGGCTCAGTAGTCTTCAAACCTTCATATCCAAGAAGCATCTTTAGTCCCGTCCTGTAAGATGAGAGTCAAATTTGATTTTTTTAAAATGTTCACACCCATCTTTTTCCTTTGCTTTCTTTATCTACTTTCTACTTCTCCTCTTTCCCCTTCTCTTAAAAAGAAAACAAAACAAATGTTAAAAAGTGTATGATGGTGACACTGCAGTATGACCCGGTTGTCAATCATAACCTATTTATCTAAGATTGCTGATCAATATGTCCTGGTCTCTATATGCCTTTTCCTACCCCTTCTCTAGAGCATTGACTTGGTGCTAGCAATGACAGGAAAACATAAATTGCAAATGCCAGATGGTCATGTGGTAAGCTGAACTGTACATTACAAAAAGGTTGGGTTATGCAGAAAAACACAACACCGGAGTTGTATTTTTCTGGTAGCAGACTCTTTTTTTTTTTTTTTTTTTTTTGTAATGTGTAGTTTCACTTTCACTTTTTGTATATATTAAGGATAAAGGCTGCTGGCTACAACTTACCTGTTCAGTGTTAGACCTTATAAAATCAGAGGAGCTGGAAGGCGCTCAGAGCGTAAAACCTCTGCCATTAAGTCAGTGTCCCTCATATATTGCTTTGCCAATCTGCATATAGTTTCCCTTTCCTTACAAAGTACAGACTGGAATTCAACGTATTTGCCTACGTAATTACATAATCCAGGCCACAATACGTAAGAATTAATGAAGAGCAGAAAGAATATTTCTCACCAAATGTGCCTGCCAACATATAATGGAAAAGCAATCTTTAGTACTATCTCCATGTATATACACCCTAGGAAATGGTTTGAAGTATTGCAGCCAGTTTCCTTCGATGGTATGCTACTTCCAGAGATGCAACAAAACAAATTTATTATGGAATGATTTATTGACTCTGCAGCAGTGCAGTTTTTAACTCACCAAGCAAAGTTGCCATTGAAATGAGGCAAATTTTGCAGACTTTCCTTACCTTTCCTTTTTTTTTTGGTAAGCAACATAATATAGAGCACACTGTACATTTTAAACTAAACTTTGCTGTTCCTATTTCTGTTGGAAGTTACCAAAAGTACACCAGGTTATTACATTGCAAATTTACAGCCCACAGAATGTTTCTTTGCAAACAATTAAATTGAAGTGTCTAGAAACCAAATTTGAGCTTTCCTATTTTGAGTAGAAGTTATGAATTTGTGCAGTTTTTAAAATTTAAAAATCTTTTATTACTAACCCAATTGAAACAAATAATGGCTGAGTTAAAAGACCTCAGAGGCCCTGTGCAGATGTATCACTGGCTTTAAGCAAACCATGCCATGCTAACTGAGAGTTAGAAATGAATGCTTCAGAGCAGCCTTTGCCCTATTTTGGTGTCAGCTGCAGTTTTAAAGTTACATGTTTACAGATGCAAACTATGGTTTCTTTTTAAATCAGAGAACAAGATAATAAATTTATGTGGGATTTCAAACCATGGTTATAAAAGCATTCCTCATAGTTGGCGTCAGTGCATATACAGCAGAACTGTGGTTAATGCTTGAATTGGGCAAAGGAGTATTTTCATTCATTGAAGCTGGCTTCCAACTTGCAGTCCATGTTTTGTGAGAAGACAGCAGTACATCTATCCTGGGCTAGAATCGCTTTACAGTGGCCGAGCGATTTACAGTCTATAACATTTACAGTTTAAAAATGTGTCTCATTTTTTTTAAAGTGTAATGTGAAAGAGATGTTCAGAGTCAGCAGTCTTATAAAACTGTTGATTAATCTCTTCCCCCTCTCTGGTTTACAACTGTTCTAAACCTAAACCCTCAGGTTACACAATGCAGGTACAGTAATCTATTTAACTGTATTAGGGTTGGGCCATGTTGTATTTACCTTGGAACAACATCTGCTTAGATGGATGAATAACATTCGTTAAGGTCTTTTTTAATGTTTAATTTTGTCCTTGTTAAGAGGTTAAGCACCTTATTAGAACAAGTTTTAAAATCTTGTTTTAAATAATTTTGTAACTTTGAAAGTAATGGTTGCTGTAGTGCTGTCTTTCACACATGTGAAGATAAACAATAAAATCATTTATTTACAATTTATGGCTCTAATGAATTTCTGGTAATTTTCTTAATCAGCATAGATATATTCTACAGTTCTTCAGCTGTTTGTTTGAGATAATTGTGTTCAGTATGCATGAATAACTGTTTCAATGATAACAAATGGATAACAACTGAGGAAGATGTTTCACACTTCCAGTACTTTATGTGGTACTTCCAGAATCACACTAAGTGTGGCTTGTTAGTATCTAGAGCATGAGTGGACACCTTACGGGTTTTGTACCAGATGCAAATGCACCCTGTCCTATCTTGGAGCCCAGAACGTTAAACACAACGTTAAATCATTTTATGGTTGTTGTGGTTGTTATGTTTGCTGTCTACCCAAAGCCAGTGATTCTGCTACTGATACAGAGGGTTGTGGTGTATAGTTTGGGAAACTACCTGGTTTGGTTTGGAAGTTGTCTGTTTCTGATATGTTGCTTTGAATGTTTGGAGCCACCGAAAAAGAACACTATAATTCAATACCCAAAATGGTTTTCTTACATACAGAGATTCGAAAGTTGAAACAGTCTCAGATTATGAGTGTGTTGGTTGTGTGGTGTTTTTTATTTTTTAAAAAATTACTACATATCCCTGAATTTCTCCAGTGGCTTAACAAAGGGCTTTAATAATCTTAAGTGCTAGGTGGAACACTGTTTAAATGCTAAAGAAAGTATTTTCTACCTACAAACCCAAAAAGCTAGTATTTGTAAGCTGTTGGACCAAAAAAGCCCCCATCCCTATGTATGGACAATTGTGGAGACAATCACATTTAAAATGTATTATGCTTTGTTTGCTTTTCCATCTTGATAAATATACAACTCTGTTGTTACAGCTTTCTTTCATTTTCTTTCATTTTTTTGGTGGAGCTGACAATTTAATTAACAGATTTGGCACTTGTGATATCCTTATACAAAGACATATGGTGGCATTCAAATTGCTATGCTGAAAAACACAAAATAGTTCAAGCATTGTTGGTTTTAAATATTAAAGGGACTCTGCTGACCTCTTCATGTCTTGTATTCAAACTGAATAAAATTTGTGGGAAGGCATGGATATTTGTTTAATTTTTAGAAGCAGAATATTTGACATTATTACATTGGGGAAATTGTTACAATAAACTAGAAGTAAGACAAAATTTGGATTTATAAAGGAAAACTAGGATCTTTGGAAGAATCAGTATGAGAACTGAAGAGCTGCTTAAAGTCTTGCATCCTGATCCAGTGATCTCTTTTTCTATGGAAACTAAGCCCATCTGCACTTGCAGAAGAATGGATTTATAGATCAACCTTCCTTTGTTGAAACAAATCAATAATCTGTTCAAATAGAGAGAGAGCTATGAAGGCATATTATTAAGCCAGTTGCCTTAAACAGATTGCTGGATTGAGATGATGGTCTTTGGCGAGTCCCTTTTAGAGTATTAACTTTCTTCTTATTATTTTTTTTTAAAAAACCTTTGTTTTATTTTTTTCCTGAAAATGTGCTATTGTGTTAAATACGAAAGTTATTCTTTTTTAAAAAGAAACTCAAAGTAGAATAAAAGAGCTGCTATGAAGAAACTGCAATAAAAGTATCAATTTCTTATTATTTATTCAGGAGATATCACCTAAGCCTCAAAGTCAGAAAAAAAATGAAGCTGATATTAGCAGTTCTGCCAGCATTCAGAAATCTGCACTGTTGCCCTCAACTTTGTCTTCAGGAAAGGCTCGCAGCAAGAAATGCAAACAAGAATCTGGAGATTCTGCAGGGTGTATAAAGTCCCTTAAATCACCAATTTCCCCAGAGTTAATACGAGTGGAGGATTTGACCCTGGTCTCCCAGCTTCCTTCTTCTGTGATTAATAAAACTAGTGAGCACAGACATTTTAAAACATACCATAATTACTTATTACAGTCATATTGGGAAGTAATTATCATTGGGGGTGTTATTGTTCTCTCTGAATGTTGCTTGTTTATAACTAGCTGGGCTTTTTCTAAAAAAAAGAAACTGAAATACAAGTTAAAACCTGGGGTGGTGCAATCTTGTGAGTAAATACACCATAGTTGCTGCCCAAAAAGAATATTTAGCATCCATTTAGTAATTCCTTGCACATTGACTACCAAAAAGTGTAACATAAAAAAGATCAGTCAGTTTTACTTGCAGTTTGCAAGGGTTGCAAAGCTCCCTGGAGGCAGCTTTTTGTTATTTGCCCCAGTGACAGGCCTATGCAAAACTAAACTAACTGTTCATATTAAGCACATGGTATGGCACATGAAATTGCACTGTAGAATTGTCCTTGCACAGTGATGGAAAATTCATCCCAAAGAGCACAACTCTTCACTTAACATGAAACATCAAAGGCCACGGCTGATCTGCTTGGAGGACCGAATTCTTCAAAAAGAGAAGACAAGTCATGCTCATGTTTTTGTCCCTTCCCTCCTTCTCTTTCCCTCAAACCCAAATATCTTGGAAATATTCTGCTGGCATGATGCACCTGCTGGAGCGACATCCTTTGTGTTAATCTTTTTCTTCCAGTTCTGGTGCAACAGGAAATAAATATGAAGGCCACTTTCTGGGAAAAGAGTCCACAAGAGGCTTAGATGAAGCCTGGGAAATGTGCAGAACATCAAGAAAGTTCCATCCAATGAAATGTCTACCATTTTAGATGTGAACCTGTTTGACCTGTAAAGAAAGGAAGATAGTATTCTCTTTTCCTGATAATCTATCAGACCACACCAGTTTTTTCTTGATCCTTGAAATTAGAGAATGTGGGTTCTTATTGAGAGGGATGAACTAGAGAATATAGGGTGCTGTTAAACACTAGCCTAGATTTTTTGCTTCATTTGTTAAAAGTGGCCAAAAGAAGAATGAAAACAGTATTTTCCTTTATCAATAATGTGTATTCAGCAGAAGATAATTTTAGCATACAATCAGCTATAACTACATTGTTATAAGTGCCATTGATTTCAAGGGGACTTATATCTAAGGTCCAAAACACACTACAGAAATGATCCAGTTTGAGATTGCTTTAACTGCCCTGGCTCAGTGCTAGGGAATCCTGGGAATTGTAGTTTATTGTAGCACCAAAGCTCTGATAGAGAACACTTAAATGTCTTGCAAAACTACAGTTTCCAGAATTCTGTAGTATTGTTAAAGTAGTCTCAAACTGGGTTATTTCTGCAGTGTGTTTTGGATCTAATTTTGGCTGAATTGTGCAGCTAGCATTCTTAACTGAGCAAGAAAGAGGGTGGGAGAACCACTTTATCCAAATGAACTATTCTTCTTATTTGCACCAAAATATTTCACGTGAAATTTTTCTGAATCTTCCCTCATTAAATGTTACCATCCACACTTGTTGCAATAGCACATGATGTCGGTAAGTAACCTTCACTGAGGATGATTTGCACTTTTTTAAAATTGAAGTTAGCAGAATAATGAAAAATCTTGTTTAATAATCTGGAACTGTTGATCTAGGTTTGCTTTAGATGATTCCCTTTTGTAGATAATGTAACTGTTTGCAGTAGTCTTCCTTCCTTTCCTCACATTTTTGTTTTTAAGCCCAGAGAATTTTTAAATCACAAGACCTCTTCACCTGTGATAATCACTGCTTTTAATTTTTGAAGTGGTCCTATGAATGTCAGTACGTAGAAATGAACTACATTGGGTACTGTCTTTCGTCAACATTGAAATCCTGTTGTGTCATATGGGAGAGTTTACATATACTTAGGGGTTTTCCATGTGCTTTAATGCAATTTCAAAATGCTTACATTTTAGATGGATTGTTGTCATTTCAATAAGAACACCTAAATTCTTGAATGGTACTGAAAGGGCCTAATAGATTGTTCCTGTCCCACAGAAGCTCCACATGAATATCTGTGGCTAAAACAGATCCATCATTACTTACCCATATATCTATAAATATGAGATCATTTCAGGATGTACAGTAAGCATAAAATATTGTGTTATCAGAGAGTTTGGGCAAAAATGCAAAATTCTAAAATTCCAAAATTCCAGGATTAATAATTAATTTTAGGACTTTCTGAGTGAATGCTATAATTATACTAGAAGGCTTAATATTAATGATTACTTGGTATAAGAGAGGATGCCAGGTTGAATCCAGTATCAACTAATTACATCTTTGTCCCATTGAAATAGATAGAATAAATTAGCAATTATTAAGGCTGCATCTGTACTGCAGAAAAAATGCAGTTTGACACCATTTTTAACTGTTATGGCTCAGTGCTGTGGAATCTTGGGATTTGTAGTTTATTTTGGCACCAAAGCGCTGAAAGAGAAGGCTAAATATCTCTGAAAACCTCAGATCCTAGAATTCCATAGTACTGAGCCATGGCAGTTGAAGTGGAGCCAAACTGCATTATTTCTGCAGTGCAGACGCAGCCCAAGTCCCATTGATTTCAGTGGGACTAAAATTATAATTTAGTGTGGATCCAGTACATCATTTTTATGTCTCAAGCATAGAGATAGGATGAAAATCCTCTGGTCCCCCTTTTACTGTAGACTTGCCTACTTTCACATGTTTAAATATGCAAATCAAAGCTCAGTTATTTTTGTACGTTTGCACTATGTGGACAGAATTGCATAATTTAAGGGAAATGCACACTCAATGCATATAAGCAAAAAATAATGTTTAAAGTGGATCATTTTGGAAAATCCTTTGCCAAAATGTCTGCATTAGACACGAATTGCATATAATGCCCAAAATCCAGTAGAACACAATTTGCCAGCACATTGATGCCACCTGGGTGGCAGAAGCATATTCTTCTTAGCTACCCCAGGTGTACAACAGCAGCTGGGGCTTGTAGATGGAGCTCTGTGTTTCCAGCCATTTCAGCTCTGTTCCTTCCTTCATTAATCTGCTGTGGGATGCAGCCGCATCCATTTTAGCTGCCCTAAAGGAACAGGCTTCATCTCCAGAATGAGGATGCTTTGTCCCTGGATATGGCAGGGCAACCAGAAATGGCCTAGGTATGTTCTGGAAAGTTATTGGCAGCCACAGTGGCAGAGCTATTGTGCACTTAGACCAAGGACAGTTGTGCAAGAATGTACAGCATACCTCATGCCACATTATTTCCCAGACATACACAGGTATAACCAGGGGTTACATCATACACCACAAAGGATTCATACAAAATGTGCATGAATACATACATACCTTTTATTTGTAAAAAAAGTCAAAAGTTTGGATAAGACAAATTCTAAGATTCCAAAAATATGAAACAAAACAGATTTGTTCTAACACATATATTTCCCTCTTTCAATCCGAACAGAATTCGGAAACCTTACAAGCAATTAAAATCATGATCAATATTAATGCAACACTTCAGGAAACAAAGAACATAATTTAGGGTTTGTTATTAATTCATTTATAATATAACTCAGTAAAATAACTGCAATAAGTGTATCATTTTTGCTTAAAATAAACAGAAACAAATAAGTTTTTATTAGTTTCTAGAAAGATCCCACAGAGCATTCATGATGGTTCTTCCAGGGAGGGACATGGTACCATTTTATAGAAGAGAGAACAGAAAGACTTGGAAATGGTGTTCATTGTTCTTTCTTTGAATTGGGCATATTAAGACTTATATACTCTGTACTCTCAGTATCTTAAAGTTTAATCAAACAGTTGAAAGGACCTATGTGTCAGAAATAACATCAGCCAGAGACCTTTGATTTATTAATAATTATCTGTACCTTTTTAATGAGAGATCTTGCTTATAAACAAACTACAGTCACACAATTTATTTCTAAATAAACTCTTACTGATAAGGGGGTTATACAGTGGTTAACTTGCAAAAATTTTCCTCTGCATTTTGATAGGCCTCACTTACTTATACAGGTTGAATCTACCTTATCCAAAATGCTTGGGACCAGAAGTTTTGGATTTCAATTTTTTTAATTATTATTTTAGAATATTTGCATAAACATAATGAGATATCTTAAAGTTGGGACCCAGGTCTAAACATGGAATTCATTTGTTTCATATGCACCTTCTTGTACACTGAACCATCAGAAAGCAAAGGTGTCATTATCTCAGCCACCCATGTTGACAATTTTGGATTTTGGAGTATTTTGGATTTTGGAATTCTGGATAAGGGAGGCTCAACCTGTACTTAAAGAAGGAGGCACTGGGATAGATGGGAACCACTGAGGACAAGTGTCTTACAATCATCTTTAAAATACTAGAGTAAGTCAGTGACCTGTATCGACTTCATGAACATGCAAGGTCTCTTTTTAGGTCCATCACAACCAGTGAATGCCCTTAGATCCTTCAAAAATAGCCAGCGGAGACGAAGATCACAACGATTTTTGACTGGTTCGTTGCCTCATGATTCTCTAGAAAAAGTTCCTTCTCCCTCTCCAGTCACTGATGGAAAAGTGTTCTCCATCAATGTCCCAAATCAGCCGCGAGCATTACTGGAGGGTAATGTATTTCAATCTAATTAAAGAACCAGAGAGAAACCCAAGTATTAAAAATAAGGCTATTACAAGACATTCTGCACCTAACAAGAACGTTTGACCAATAGATGAGATTTATGCCATTTTTTGTGTGTAACTCAACAACCCCCCAAAACATAATGCTTTGCTGTAGTTAATATTCTGTTCTTTCTTTTATATAGTTCCTAATGTTGCTCATGTGTCACTTGAGAAGCATGGACTATGTCTTCCTCTTGACTTAAGCCGTAACTTGGATGCTTCAGCATTGTTAACCACCGAGACCGCTTTTCGGAGTGACTCCTCCAGTAAAGAGAAGGAAGATAATCAGATGGTTGTATGTCATTCTTATAAAGCAATAACTGATGGTAAAGTTGCTCCAATGGCATCAGGTAAAATTTGTCACCATTTGAGAGTATGTTAGATATATTTGAGGCATGCAGAAACTAGACCCTTCTTGTAGTATTTCTGAATGTACATCTATGGATTAGTCTGCATGCAAGTATACAAATTGCTGTGCATTTTTACACATTCACACTGATGGTTGTCTTCCCTTGCCTGTGCATGTTTGACATGCATCTAATCACCCTCCCTCTGCCAAAAATGTGCAGCCATTTGCAAAGCCTTTTTCCATGGAGGTGTTTTTTGTTTGTTTTTTGCAGGGGGGAAGGGGCAAAAAAGTCAGAACTCCTGCTAATCGTGTGTGGCCAGATCACATTCTATTCAGCTGGAATGATGAGTATTTTAAACATGTAGAGTAGTCCTCAAACATGTTGAATCAGAGTTGGAAGGGTCCTCACTGAGTCAAACCCTGCTAAATGTAAAATCTCCAGCTAAAGCATTCCGAATAAGTAGTAAGTAGATGATCCAGTATGCGAACGTGACAACCCTGTGTTTGTAACATACTTACGACCATACACCTCCTTCTGAACAATCTTCCCAAGAAAACGCTATGATAGGTTCACTTTAGTCAGAAATGAATTGAAGACAACAACAACTAAACCCTCCTGTGGATACACTCCAGCTAGTCAATATCATTCTGGAACTGTGGACCCCATAACTGGATACAGTATTCCAGATGAAGTCTGACCAAAGTAGAATAAAGTGGCATTGTTACTTTCTCCAATCTGCTCATATTGATGCAGCCTATAATGGCATAGCAGCTGCATCATGATATTGAATCATGTTTAGCTTGTGGTCTAGTAAGACCCCCCAGATGATGAAGACTAGGCAATAGAGAACACAAGGAGACTTCAGTCTGGCCTAAATATATAAAAGACAGCAGATACCTTTTGATTTTGAAAGCTAAGCAGGGTCAGCCCTGGTTAGTACTTGGATGGAAGGCTGCTAGCAAATGCTAGGTGCTGTAGGCAGAATTTTAAATCTCACTCTTGGTCTTTTGCCAAATAAAAGATGACAATCCTTCTGCCACTTTAAATGACACATCATTTAATGTAACAGGAACAGATTGAATTTTTTTTTTTTTTTTTTTTGCCTAATGATACTTTCAGACACAAAATTGGAATAACAGTTTGTCTGCTGTGCTGGTTTGCAGGAGTCATTTCTTCCTGGCTCACTGGCCCTTTCCATCCGTAACACCTCTTTATGCTGGGCAGAAAATCTTAAATCAGTAATTTCATAACAGCTTTTTTCAGTCCTGACGATTACATGCAAATTTGGTCACAATCCCATGCACAGAACTACTACTAAATTGAATTTGGTAACTACAATGTGACATAATCTGACATTGCTTTTCATAGATGTAGCAGATGCACTTTTACCTATTTATTCCCAAGATGCATTAGTTACTTTACAGCTCTACGTTTTCAGGTTGACTTTTTTAAAAAGCAAATAGAAATGTACTCATCTTACTCAGAAGAATGCTGAGCATAAGATGGGGAAATGTTCTCTACTTGTTTCATTTATATCTCTGTCTGATATTTTCAGATCAAGATACATAAATAAAACTTCCCTGTATGTTAACTGAAGACCTGTTGAGGTCCCAAAGTGTGGGAATAAATTTCTGTGAGTTGAGTGTTCAGATGAAAATAATTGAGATGGGGTACATCAGGGTTCTCAGCTTTACAGTTGAACATAAAGAAAACAAAAATGATGACCACCGAGGACCTTCACAAGTTCAACTTAGGAAATACAAATAGTAGAAGAATTTTCATACCTGGGATGAAACACTGATAGAAGTGGGGACTGCAGTCAGGAAATCAGAAGAAGATTAAGAATGGGGAGTGTGGCTATGAAAGAACTAGGAAAGATTCTAAATTGCCAAGATATACAACTCAGCACAAAAGTTAGAATCATACAAGCCATTGTATTCCCTCTTACCATGTATGGATGTGAGAGTTAGACAGTTAAGAAAGATGATAGGAAGAAAATCAGTGCATTTGAGATGTGGTGCTGGAGAAGTGTTGAGGATCCCATGGACAGCCAAAAAGACAAACAAATGGGTCCTAGAGCAGATGAAGCCAGAAATGTCCCTGGAAGCCAAGATGATCAAACAGGCTGTCGTACTTCGGACACATCATGAGAAGAGAAGACTCATTAGAAAAGACAGTACTGCTGGGAAAGATGGAGGGAAGTAGGAAGAGAGGAAGGTCACATTCCAGATGGATGGACTCTATTAAGGAGGTCATGGGTATGGTTTTGCAGGAATTAAATAGAGCAGTAGAGGACAGGGGTCTTGGAGATGTCTCATTCATAGAGTCGCCATGGGTCAAGACCAACTCAAGGGCAGTTAACAAACAACAAATGAATGTGCTTTAACTTACAGTACACACTTGAAGCTCTTCAAGTAATACATTTCTTGTTTCATAGTTAACTCAGTGTTGGTGACACTTCCATATGCATAAATGTATCTCCAGTATATTTAGAATTAGATCTCCTTAATGAACCTAATGAAATTTGTATTTGGCTCCATGCACACTCTGGAATTCCTATGCATGATTGGGTTGCAGTTCTTGTGTTGTGCTTCAGAAAGGCACATTTGGATCCCCAAATCTCTGTGCAGAATTCTGTTTTTTTAGGTTATTTCTGTTAATGAAATAGAAATTATTTTATCAGTTTCCCTTGGGTAGTTGCTCCTCTGTGAGAGGTGGTGTAGGGTGGAGTCAAAGAAAGACAGTCACTTGACTGTCCATCCATCAGAAGGATCACCACAACTTCTACGAATGGAGAGCATCTTTCTAATTTTACAAATATGAAGCTGAATCCAAGCCATACTCTTTCCAAAGCATCCCTTAACAGCAACATCTGAGTAGGATGCCTTTCTACTTAGTGTTTGCAATCATTAACACCTTTTCACCTACAGTGCTATGCTAAGATTCCATTTCCTTTCTTGCATAGGAACAGTGAAAACAGACAGAAAAATTAAGTTGGAAGAGAGATGCTCATCGTTGCTTGGTATGAACAAAAAAATAATATATTTTAAGCAAAATATTCAAGGAACAAGAGCATAGCCTATCACTTACTTTTTATTGTTTAACGTTCTTTTAGGTATAAGTGTTCATCTGTTTTTAATGGCTGTAAGGCAGTCAGGGTAGGTTTTTTTGTTTTGTTTAGGACTTGGCAGGTTGTTTCGTGTGTTAAACTGTACTTCTTTGGAGACTGAAATATGCATATTGAAGGTAGACATTTAAGGATACAAGATTGGTAACTAGTGTTTTGAACAGCAGGGACAAAGTGCCTTAGTTTATCTCTCTTGTCTTGTATGATGCCTGTTTTATTTGCTGATATTAAAATTAGGGTTTGTAAGCATTGGTGGTTGATATTTTTACTGTTATCTTTTCTTTAATAAAAATCTTTCCCATTTGCAATTTAGGTAAAAAGAAAGAGAAAGAGAAAGAAAGAAAAGAGAAGAAAGAAAAAGATCATAAGTCAAAACAGAAAAAGAAGAAAAAGAAAAAGAAGAAATCAAAGCAGCAGGGTACAATCAGAATGCAAGATTAAGTTTACTTATTCCCCACTCCCCGCTTCCACAAAATAATCCCATGGACTTTTGCTTTTTGTGTCTGTAGTACCAGGGGTTTGAACGTTATGTTCATATCTTGTGGGTTTTCAATACAACCCTGATTTTCATACAATCAAAAGTTGTCCTAGTTTTGCTTCAAGAAGGTGTACCTGCTAGTTCTCTTCATGTGCAGCCCATTGCTAAAGTGTTTTTTCAGCCTCATGTGTCATTATGTAAGACTAGCATATGTTTAGTTTTGTGTCCATTGTATTTGAAATATACAACACTGATCAAATTATTGTTCCTGAATGTTTGTCCTTTGTACAGAGGCGGACTGGTCTTAGGAATTCCTGTTGAATCATCCAGAAATTTTGTCTTTTGGCAATTAATGACTGCAGTAGATGATTGTTATACAGTGGGCCCTTAGTATTCCTTGGTGTTTGGTTCCAGGATCCTCCTTGGATACCAAATATCTGTGGATGCTCAAGTCCCATTAAATACAGTGAGGTAGTTAAATGATGTCCCTTGTATAAAATGGGGAAATCAAGGCTTGCTTTTTGGAATTTATTTATTTATTTGAATATTTTCCAGCCATGGATGCTTGAATCTGTGGATAATCCATGAATACCGAGAACCAGCTGTATGCTGTCAAAATGACTCCCAACCTATAATGACCCTACCACAGGGTTTTCTTGGCAAGATTTACTTAGAGGAGGTTTACCACTGGCTTCCTCTTAAGCTGAGAGAATATTATTTGGCCAGGGTCACCCTGTGGGTTTCCAAAGATGATCAGGGTCTTGTATCTTCATCTCCCAGATTTCTAATCCAGCACAGAAACCAAATATACCATGCTGGCTTTATGAATGGATGGTTATTAAAAGCCTAATAAAAACATTCTGCACTTATATGAGTCAAGAAAATAGCATGTAACTGTGAGTTACATGTTGCTCATGTCCCCTTTGTTAGAAAGTGTGTATTCTACACACAGTTGAATTTTGTATACCTTATGATGGCAGCGTACAAGTACCACTTTTTCATGTTACTGTAAAGCATGGAAAAGAAAGAATGAGTCAGTCACATTGCCATGTTTCATCACTTCTCTAAACGTGAAGACGTGTCCAGGATTGTCAGATTGTTGGGTGTTAATCGCAGTCTTTAAATGTCATAATTTTTTTTTCTGGTCCTGAAGCAGTGCGTGACTCATTTTAAAGTAGCTACTGTATATACTCATGTATAAGTCTAGAAATTAAGGTAAAAAAAATGACTCAAAAAAACTGGTTTGATTTATCCACCAGTCATTGTACTTTAACTTTTATTTAAAAAAGAAACCATCCCCTGGTGAAAGGCAAGAGTATAATCTATCCTAGAAGTACTAACCTCCCCCCTGCCTCTATTCATTCATCCATCCAGTCTTTAGGGTAAGCATAAAGAGTTATGTTTGCTGAAATTTTGTAAGTTCTTTGGCATTGTTTTCCTTTGCTTCATTCTTTAGATCAGGGGTAGACAACCTTTTTGAGCAGGGGGGCGGATTCCTGTCCCTCAGACAATGGGGGGGGGGGGGGCGAAGCACCAAAAATAAATAAATAAATAAATATTTTTAAATTTAATTTTTTTTAAAAAATATGCATGCACACTCTCTCAGCCCCAGCAAAGCCATGGCAAACCCCCTGTGGAGATTTTGCCAAGAAAACCCCAAGAGCAAGTAATAACAACAATAATCAATATCATCATGGTGGGTGGCAGCGGTGGCGGGTGACGGCGGCAGGACTGGCCTGGGGCCAGTCCAAAGGCCTCAGGGGGCCGCATCCGGCCCCCGGGCCTTAGGTTGCCTACCCCTGCTTTAGATCCTTTGTTACATGCCCTCGGCTTATCTACAGATCATATCAAAATGCATAAGTTTGGCCTCAAAACCTGCCCTCTACTTATACATGAGGTCGACTTATAGTTGAGTATATACAGTAATTGTTGTCATGTAAGAAACCAAGTACTGACACTTTTCAGAGGGGCATGGGTTTATTATTTTTTAACCAAGAATTTTTGTTCTATGTTTGGAAGATTATGTTACAATTTCTGAAAGGCAGATGTCACAGGGTAACCAAGTCTGTGGTCACTTTTCAGATCATTCTGATTTTGAGGATAGTTCTCTTGAGTATGTGGACAGGTGCTCCTCTCCTTTCACCAGGTCGTCTGGCAGCTCACTGACGTTACGAAGCACAACAACGGAGAAGAATACACCATATCAGTATCCAAGGGCTATTCTTTCTGTCGACCTTAGTGGTGAAAGTAAGTTTTCTGTCCAGTATGCTATTCAGTTTCTTATAAATGCACTGCACGTTTACTGAGATTAAATTAGGATGTTAGCAAATATATGTCATGCTACCAGAAATCCATCTAATGTATTGACTACTACTCTCCTGGTGATGTCTAGTCTGAGCACAGCTGATGATCCCGTTGTGTATCTGAGCTCATGCTCTGCACTGTACTAGTTAAATGTCTCCTAATGGATAACCACAGTGCATTTCCCAGTATTTCTTTTTCAAGGTGCTCTTCCCATATTGGTTTAGCATTTTGTTTGTGAGAACGTTTGAGGAAATGCTTTCCCACGAAACTGTGAAACATTTTTGTAAGCTTTCGGAATGATTCTGGTGTATTAGTATTTAAAATAATCCTATTGTTATTTTTTGGTTTAGTATTCAGCAACCACTTGTATTCAGTATTCAGCAACCACTATGTGATCGCTAAGACTTTTTTCCTGATGTTCTCACCCTCATGGAATAATGTGGGTGTCCCCAGATAAGCTTGCCTTATGCTGGATTTTGCAACACTTTATTTACCTCATACTAATTTGGATTGTGCTGCTGTTTATACAGTGATTTCTTGTATCATTATTTTGTGATGTTTTGGGTACTTTTGTAGATGGTTTAGATTTTCAAAATATTTGTTGCCCTGGAAATTCTCCCAACTAAAGGCAGTTTATTCATTTTTAATAAATAGAATGAGATGACAATTGTCTTTTCTGAATAGGCAATCATTGTGTCATCCAGAAACCATCTAAAGAACAAGCTTTCATGGACATTTTGATGAGAGGACACTTTTCTTCATGTTACCGTCCTATTTTCCCCATTTCTCAAATATCTTATTATAACAGTCACCCCTCCCCCATTTTAAATTTCAGACCTCTCTGATATGGAGTTTTTGGATGACTCCTCAACTGAGAGTTTGCTGCTGAGTGGCGATGAGTATAATCAGGACTTTGATTCAACAAATTTTGAAGAATCTCAGGATGAAGATGATACAATAAATGAAATTGTCAGGTGTATCTGTGAAATGGATGAAGAAAATGGCTTTATGATTCAGGTACGGAGTTCATTGCTTAAAGATAGGCATTATGTGAGAGTTAAATAAAAACTGCTTCTGTGAGTTTTCTTTTTAAAGAAAAGTATGGCATAGGCTGCTTTATGTTACCAGTGTACTTTGATTCAATTGATGTAGATTTCCCCTGCTGAGAAAAGTGAATGTTTTATATATTTGGGAGGGTAGGCCCTACCATTAGACAGAAATGGGCAGCAGATGGGGAAAGTTCTGAAAGGTCAGGAATGGTTGGTTATTCATTTTGAGGTCATATTTTTCTTCTGATCAATATGGGGCGATACGATTGAGGCATTCTCTGAAGATGCCAGCCACAGATGCTGGCGAAAAGTTAGGAATAAAATATTCCAGAACACAGCCACATAGCCTGAAAAACCCACAAAAATGATTGAGGAATGATCTGCCTCTTGTGTCAAGATAATTTAGATAGCTTTGATTACTAAGTACCTTGATTTTGGCAGAGGGACATTTGACTCCATTTCGGACAATAAATAAAATATTGCCTTCTGGCTCTGAACAAAGCAACAATAATGATTTGAGAGCTGCCCATCAGAGGGAAAGCAGGCTTATTGTGTCTTTGCCTAAAAATGATCCCTTGCATTTGGTATTGTTAGCAAGTATATTTATTTGGAATCATATGCAGGCATCCTCTGTAGACCACAACCTCCTTCTAAAGCCCATTGCCTAATACATTTGCTGTTCTCCTCCAGGAAACATGGCTCATGCTCTCAGAGGCGAACTTTGCCTGCTGCTTGAAGTGAATGACGGCATGGACTTTATTTTAGGAATGGCTTTAGAAGGATCCTAGGATGTGCAGCAGGGACAGGCTGTCAAGTAGATTTCAACCCCAGCCTCAAACCCATTGCCTAATTCATTCACCTCTGAGAATGAACCCAGCACTTTTGGGGGCAAGTTTTGCCTGCTGCTCAAAGTGAATGACTTTTCTAACATATTCTGAAATTATAAAGCCAGGAGAATTGTCATTGCCCAGAGAGAATGTTATCATAACTGAAAGTTTTTGCAGTCATAAATGTGGAACCCAGTCTTTTTTTAGCTTGCAAATGCCAAAATACATTTGCAGGCTTAAAAAAAAAACCTGGATCCTGCATTTCAACAATTTCTGCTTTTTCACAGTGCTCTGGTCCCTAGCCTATCGAATAAATGGAAAATGCCTGTAGCTTCATCTTCATGGTCCATCTGACCTGTGTTTCTTGGATGCTCACGATTCTCATATTAGCAGGTTTATGGGTTTTCAGGTGCAATGTATTAATCTTCCAATTGAGAGAGGGTCTTTTGTACATGGCATACGTTATCACTACAGCCATAAGACCCAATACTATACAGTATTTCTAATTCTACTTTAGGAGCACTGTATCCCAGCTTATCAACGCTCATTTTACTATAAGTGCTAAAAGATATAGTTTCTCATGCCTTGTCTTTTCTGTTGTGTTTTTTTTAAATCATCATCACCACAGTGTGAAGAGTGTCTGTGTTGGCAGCACAGTGTGTGCATGGGGTTGCTTGAAGACAGCATTCCAGAGCAGTACATCTGCTACATTTGCAGGGACCCACCTGGTATGAATAAATTTTCAAACTCAATTCTGACTTTTTAAACTCTGTACTATTGACGTAATCACAACTGTCCAGTTACTGAGGGCCTGCATGCATGAGCCAAAAGGCCCGTGTTCCTCTCAACCTGGAGTTGTCCTATCTGGATGACACAGGCCATGAATCACAGGCTGGGATCGGCCAGTCTGGACACTGATCAAGCCATCTTGGACTGATCCCAGTCCAAAGGGACCTTAATCCAGTCCAGAAAGACTTTTTTGTAGTGTAGTTTTTAGGGTGGCCCCGCCCATCTGTTACCTCCCACCTTTGTTGCATCCATCTTGAAGGCCCTTGCTGTGACCTAATATTGGAAAGGAAAACCTAGCCCTATGGGCTTAGCCAGGCTCCCCTTTTCTGCCCTTGTAGGCTGTGGTGAGCACTTACAGGATAGATGCGATGGCAGTGGCTGTTTTGGGGCATGAGGCGGCAGCGAGTCTTTGGCACAGCAGCAGGTGGGTGTGCAAACACCCGCCCATTGCTGCGCCAGCCTGAACTGATCCAGGTCGGAACCAGGGACAGGATGCCATGAGTTTAACCTGTCTGCTCACAGCTCAGGTGTGTGTTTACATTGTCAAAAATCCTGGCTGGTTTTATGGTTGTTTTCTTGGATTTGCTTGCAGAATCCTGCACATAATGTTGTACATGATTCCTGTTTCGCTTCATCTAAGTGGATGTATAATGCTGGGTTTTGTTTACAATGCCTGCTCTCTCTTTCTGTTTTTATTTATAATTTATAGTCCATTGTATTCAAGAGACTCTGGGCCATTTTTAAAATTCCAGATATTCCGCTGAGACAAACTTGTAGTGAGGTTAAATGACAAGCTCATTCCTCATGTTAGCTTAATGTTAAACTGGATTTGCAATGCTTCTGAAAATGCTCAGGCTCCAGCTTTACTGACTTACCCATATGGAAGAGTCCTCTAACGAGGAATGTAATCCATCACCAAACCCAACTCTCTCTGCATCCAGCTGTTTGTGTCAAGAAAGTGCCATTGGTTGGACTTACATAGCAGCAGGACAAAGTATGTTAAAGTACCGTATGTTTTGTAGCTTAGGCCACAAAAATGCCACATTCAGTTCTGCCTGGAGTACAAAGGAAGTTATTACAGCTATGGCATGAAGCTACTGGCACAATGACCAGGGGCATAGTTGTCTCATTAGTTGATAAAAAACCAGTGCCACAAACTGGGCTTCTGAGCTTAGCTAAAGATCTAGGAACATCCCAGTGTTAAAAAGAAGATTGCTAAAGAGAGCAAAACTTCTGTAATAATAGATCTCTTTAGCATATAATGCCAAGGTCATTAGAAAACTGTGTTACTAGCTGATAAATTCATTTCTGTATATTTTCCTTCAATTATGAAGTTATTCTGATCTGATTTCTAAACAAATAAAACTCATATGTGAATGGTGTGTGTGTGTATGTGCCTTCAAGGAGCCCTGGTGGCGCAGTGGTTAAATGCCTCTATTGCAGCCACTAACTCACAAACCACAAGGTTGAGAGTTCAGTACCAATCAGGGCTCAGGCTCGACTCTGGTTTGCATCCTTCTGTGGTCGCTAAAATGAGTACCCAGCTTGTTGAGGGCAATTAGTTTACAGTTGTAAACCGCTTAGAGCAGGGGTAGGCAACCTTTCCCCTTTAAGGGCCGAGGGACTTCAGCTCCCAGAAGCCTCAGCCATGTTGACAATAGTCCCATGTTGGCCAATAACTCCTGGGATTCTGGGAGGTGAAGTCCCTTGGCCCTTAAAGGGGAAAGGTTGCCTACCCCTGGCTTAGAGATTGCATAGTGTCTGAAGCGGTATATAAATGAAGCTGCTATTGCTATTCAAGTAACCTGTTTACTTATGGTGGCATT
This sequence comes from Phrynosoma blainvillii, assembly GCA_026167975.1. NCBI lineage: Eukaryota > Metazoa > Chordata > Lepidosauria > Squamata > Phrynosomatidae > Phrynosoma > Phrynosoma blainvillii. The sequence continues at coordinate 14,539,906 of JANUYF010000004.1, read as the reverse complement.
ATGAATTTCATAAGGTTTTCTGAAGAATACTCAGAGGTGGTTTTGCTAGTTCCTTCCTCTGAAATATAGCCTACAACAACCTGGTATTAATGGGGAAGGCTCCCATCCAACTACTAACCAGTGCTGACCCTATGTAGGTTCCAAGATCAGATAGAATCTGTTGTCTTTGTTTTTTAGGCAGCTGCGTGAATGGCATAAGCAAGATTTAATTCTTGATTAACATATGAAATGATTCCCCAGTATTTATAAAATGTAAATTAGTCCCTGGCCTTGACATGAATGTCTCGTAATAACTGACTGTAGGGGGTGGTGCTCATCTCCATTACTAAGCCGAAGAGCTAGTGTTGTCCAAGGACTGCTCTGGTGGTTATGTGGTCAGCATGACTGCACCAAATGCTGTTAATCTTCCCACCAAAGTGGTACCTATCTATCTACTTGCATTTGCATGAACTGCTAGGTTGGCAGAAGCTGAGACAGGAGCTCAGCCCATTATGCAGTACTCGGGCCTTGAACTGCCAACCTTGTGATCTTCCGATTATCAGAATTAGCATCTTAACCACTAAGCCACCGCATCCCATGTGTTTATAACTGCAGCCATATTTACACTTGTGTGTATGTTCCACCTCTTCTATATGTTTTTCCCAGTGTGATTATTCACTCTGTGACAGAAGAAGTAGACCTCAAGTGTATTTTTTTTTTGTTTACTATTGTAGCATAATAAAATATGATTCTCACATTGTGTGTAGGTCAGAGATGGAGTGCCAAATATCTCTATGATAAAGACTGGTTGAATAATGGCCATATGTGTGGCCTGTCATTTTTAAAAGAGAACTACTCTCATTTAAATGCCAAAAAGATAGTGTCGACGCACCACCTCCTGGCTGATGTGTATGGTGTTACGGAAATACTGCGTGGGTTACAGCTGAAGATTGGGATCCTAAAGTAAGTATGTGTTCTGATGGTGCAGTTTACTTTCTCCCTTTGCTCACCCTGCCATTCTCTAGCAGTGTTGGGTATTAGGAATATATTTTTTTCCCCTTTTATCTCAGTAGAGGCATAAAATGCTCACTAAGAACCTTGGCACTGCAATGGCAAGGATAGCCTGATTTGAGGAAAAAGTGATCATTTCTAGTGTAGAGTTCACTATGTTACTTTTTGTTCTCTGATGTTTTGATCTGATATTCTCACTTTTAAATACTTGTTTAGTGAGAGCAAAGTTCTGGGTGCTATACAAAATGCCGAAGTGACATACTGTTGACAGCTAGTATTCCAGTATATTATAATTACATGATTCCAGCAGTAACCTTTGTTTCATGCACAAAAGAATTTGAGTTTGACCAAAAGCCCCCAATACCTAGGATTTATTTTCCAGAAAACAAATACTACTGTCTGTTCACCAAACCCATGTGATTTTCCAGTTCACACTCTGTCTGTGTGGGGACACAAGCTATTGCTGTCGCAGAAGATGCACCCTAGTCAATTATTTCTCTTACTTATGTGGTAACCTAGAAAAGTTACTTGGCATTCAGGGAGTTGAGGTCCAAGAAATAACTGAACTCCTCATAAGTCAGATTGAGTCCACATGGTTGTCACAAGAATATTTCAGATATCTTTTGAAACTTATTTGATCTTTCTTTGAGATGCCACTTGTCATGTCAAGACTATGATTTCAGTTGAATTCAGTTCTGTTCCTGTTTGACATTGCAGCCTTCCATTTTCTTTCCAGGAATAAACATCACCCTGACCTTCATCTGTGGGCTTGTGCAGGTGTGCGGAAAGATCAAGACCAAATAACTCTTGGAGTAGAAAGAAGGATATTGGCTGTGCCAGATACCATAAATCCCCCTGAAAGGACGTGTCATGGTCAAAACCATAAAGAACCCCCTATTTTACCCCCAAAGATGGAAGAAACATACATTACAAGCGAGCACAGTTACCAGAAACCCCAGAGTTTTGGTCCGGACTGCGAATCGGTAATGGACCCTGTGAGCTCAGATGATGATGACACCAGCAGTTTTGAAGATGATCAGGAGCTTCTATTAGATGATAAAAACTGTTTACAATATTCATCAAAAGGAGCTGTTTTCAGTCATCAGGTAAAAATACCCATTCATCTGTGTAACTTTTCAGGAGCTGGGAAGGCAAAAGGAACAGAATGTCCAGCAGCATCTTAAAGAATAGGAAACATATTGAATCATAGGCTGGGGAGCCTTTGATTTGAAGACTTCAGGGAAGAGGTTGGGAGCACTTTGCATGGAGCACTGCAGTTCCAAGTAGGACAGAAGCTAAGGCCAGGTAGCAGAAGGAAGGGATTGGCACCAGGAGGCACAATCCTGGTTGTGACATAACCAGGTTTCACTTCTGCCTGCCTGCCTGACTCTCCATCCTGTACTGCTATGTGCTGTTGCTTCTTGACTTAGGGCCTTTGCAGACTGCCAGAAATAGTGCACATTATATTGAGGCACTGCCCTGGCTCAGTGCTAGGGAGTCATGGGAATTGTATTTTTTTCTGGGACATTGAGCCTTCTCTGTCAGAGAGCTCTGGTGCCACAATAAATTACAGTTCCCATGATTCCCTAGCACTGAGCCAGGGCAGTGCCTCAATTTAATGTGCACTATTTCTGGCAGTCTGCAAAGGCCCTTAGAAGCAGATATATTCCAAATTACAGGATACTATTACTTAAGGATAGGAGGCTGAAGGCAATTATAGGTTGATTCCCTTCTGGCTATGTCAGTAGTGGCCAATACTTGTTAGCACATGTTAGTACAAATTGAAGCATACATTTGTGACACTTGGGCATATTCTGTAGTGCATATATTTTTCTGTTGTTTAGCCCTTAGTAGGATACAGAGAAGATAGTAACATGTGCCATAACCAGCCCTCCTGGTGCGTACCCAGAATTGCATTACGGTTCACTGCTTGCTATACCTGGGATTCTCTCCCTTCAGGTTGACCTGGTGCACAAAGAATAATCTTCACTTGGATTTGTGCTGCATCTCAACCCTAGATATTTTACATGTTTTCAGCAGAGATTGGAAGCAATAAAGCCTCTCCTGTAGGCTATGTATACAAGAGCTTTAACCTTTACTCTGGTTCTTCACTCATCTACCCAGCTAATGTGTACAGTCAGAATTCTGTATCCATGGATTCTTTATCCACAGATTCAACCATCCATGGCTTGAAAATATTTTTTAAAAATTTAAACTCTACAGAGCAAACCTTGATTTTGCCATTTTATACAAGGGTCACTGGATTGTGGTTTGTGGTTCCACGGAGTGTGTTTGTGTGTGTCATGGAACCAAACCCCAATAGATAACAATAGGCCCACTGTAATTATCACAGTAGTCAACTTTCTACTGCCCCCGTTAACATGTTGAAGTAAGAAGTCTACGTTTACCAGAGAGTTCTGTATTTCTGGTTGTGCACTACAGTTTAGTTGGGAAGCCAAGCATTGCTGTGCAATTGAAGTCTCACTCCATGCAGCTGGTAGGTTGAGAGTGAACAATTGGTGAACCTTGGCATTCTGAAAACTCTTCCATTGTTACAGGTTGCACTCATTGGGTAATTTGAATCAACAAAGCTTTGGACTTGGATGTCTTTTCTGTATTATATCACTGGTATCTGTCAAACACAGGTTTCTACATAAATGACTAGTGGACCATAGCAATACAGGTCTGGGTGAAACACAAACAGTAGTGCATATAGAGAGCTAGGTCTGGTTCACATAGGAGCCATGGACATCTTTATGTGATTAAGGACCTCTGGAGTTTATTCATTTTAGTAACTGCTACAGGTATTTGCAAAGAGCTCCAATCCAGGCTGTATAAACTAGTAAGTATCACAACCACTTGAAGCTTTTCTGTAAACAGGTGTACACTCTTGCTACTTAGAAGCTACAGGAAAAGAGATTCCTGGTGTTGCAGTGGTTAAATGCCTGTACTGCAGCCACTCAGTCACAAACCGCAAGGTTGTGAGTTCAGTACCAGCCAGGGGCTCAGGGTTGACTCAGCTTTGCAGCCTTCCAAGGTTGCTAAAATGAATATCCAGCTTGGGGGCAATTGGCTTACACATTGTAACTGCTTAGGCAGTGCTTAAGTGCAATGATAAGTGGTATAGAAACGTACTTGCTATTGCTATTGCTATTAAACATTAGGAAGAACTTCCTGACATAATGTCCCCTATCATGGGGTTTCCTTGGCAAGTTTCTTCAGGGGTGGGGGGTGGGGTTTGCTATTGGCAACCTCCAAGGCTGAGAGATGTGACTTGGCCAGGGTCAACCAGTGGGTTTACATGGTTGCGCCAGGATTCAAACTTTGGTATCCAGAGTCATTCCAGCACTCAAACCACTACGCCACCCTGCCTAGAAATGTGCTGCTTCTTTTTAAATTAATAAAGCCAGCAAACAGACATTTCATGTGCTAAATTTTACACAAGAATAATCTACAGAGACTATCTAGCCAAAGCTAACTCTTAAATGTCTGTTGATTTGAAATGGGAAGGTTTTAAGTATGTGGTTAGCCCTTACAAAAAAAATGAAACTAGCAAAGACTAGAAATGCTTATTAGTCTTTGCTATATGGAGCCTTGCATTTCTACTGTTAGCATGTTTTGCAGATAAATCCCAAATGTACTGTCTATATTACAAGGATTTTATTTATGGTGTGCATTACTTGCTTTATGCACTTCAGTATAATTCCCTTTGCATTTCCCTTATATCCTTAGCAGCAGAGAAATCACCTTGTTTGCCCTTCCATGTGCTGTGTCATTCAAAAGTAGCTATTCTACTTAATCTCACTCTTGCAGCCACTTCAGAGTTACCTGAGTTTGTTTATCAGCAAGCATTGCACAATGACAGCCTTAAAACTGTGACTAAGCTTTTTTGGTAACTTTGTTCTGTTTTGTGGTCATTGCACAGAGGCATTCTGCTGAAGGGAACACTGTGTTTGTGTTTAATGAAAAAAGAGGAGCAGAAGAACATGTGGATTCCCGTCTTCAGTGGCAGCTAAACCTCCTCACCCACATAGAAAACGTACAGAATGAGGTCATGAGTAGAATGGATCTGATTGAAAAAGAAGTGGACGGTAACTATATTTGCATCAATAAGAACATAATTTGAATTGGAACCCTATGCCCACCCATGCCAGAAACTCTGGGTGGGTAGCAGGTTTAGAAAGTACAAAATATTCTATACAAAGGGCAAAGTCAGTTTTAAAGATATATATAATAGAGCAAGGTAGTGGGCCCACATTCTGTGGCTGTATGCAACTTCCCCACAATGTTTTTGGAAAATTTTCCAGAGTTTCCTCTTGTGCCCATTTTGGCCATTTCAGACCATTTTTGTAACCCTAGAGCCAATTTTAAGCCTGGAGGAGGAATTTCAAAACCAGACGTGACTTATGGTTTTGGAAAAGAAAAAGAGCTTCCTTGAATCTAAAGCAAGGCCTAGAAGTCCAAAATTGGCCAGTAAAGCCCCGTACAGGTTTCTGGGGGTGCATTTGATGATTTCCTTGTGCTGGGTCAGTGAAGCCCTCCAGTGTCTTGGAAGAAACTGATCCACACACAAACACATACACACACATACCCTTTCAAAACCAACCACCCTGTTTGGTTGATTCAACTTTTATATAATAATAGCAGACTATTGCCATAGATTTCTTCTACAGCTAGATGCGAAGCAATCCTTGCATGCATTTCCTGCTGATATATGCAATGACTTCTAGTTTGTAGTAATTCCATAGGATTAGAGAAGGGTAGATGAGGCTCACTGTATGACACATGTGATGTTTATTTGTTGTGTGTCTTCAACTGATTTCTTACTTATAGCAACCCTGAGGTGAACTTATTACAGGGTTTTCTTGGCAAGATTTCTTCAGTGAGGATTTGCCATTGTCTTCTTCTGAGTCTGAGAGTGTGGCTTGCCCAAGGCCATCCAGTGGGTTTCCATGTATTTAAACCCTGGTCTCCAGAGTCCTAGTCCAGCACCTAAACCACTACACCACATTGGCTTTCTAGTGGTTGATTTTAGCTATATTCTGTTTTAAATAATTTTGTAAGCTGCCTTGAGTCCTACCCTGTGACAAAGGCAGGATAGTTAGTTAGTTAGTAAATGTCTCCCCCAGCCCCTTCCTAAGATGCTATGCAAAGAAAACAAGTAAGAACAGACCGGCTCTGAAAGTCTTATTATCCCAGATTGTATTGAGGTGTGAGGATAGTGAGGATGTAGTCACTCTCAAATCTAATGAGAGTCAGTCAGGGTCCAGTAGAAATGGAGGACCTTTCCCCCACATCGGACCTTAATCCTCAGGGAGGCTTGGGTTTAGCATTTAGTAGAGTGGAGCTCTGGAGTAACAGAGAGCAAGAACTCAAGACTCTTTAACCAGCAGGCTAAAACTGAGAGAATATTGTAAAGGATGTAAAGTTAATTGTTGTCAGACTGTAAGATGCAGCCCCTGGAAACAGCACAACATATCTGGAGAAGGGTCACACATGTTTAAGTAGAAATGGCACTCTAAGGCACTTCCTCTTCCACTAGCCAAGGTTTGAGCAGAATGAATGGCTGCTTCTAGTGAACCCTGATTGACTCTCATTAGATTTGAGAGAGTGACTGCATCCTCACATCCCAATGCAATCTGGGATGACAAGTATGGTTAGGAAGTCTTCAGTTAAGTGACGCTTCAGCTAAAAACTCATTAGATGGTTTTTGGAAAGATGCTCTTCTCAGCCCTTTATGTTCATAGAATGATAAAACTATTCATCTTGCTGATACGTTTTTGCTGATGTTGGGGCTGTGTAATCCTTAGTTAAAATTATAATAATAGAAGCCAGCATGGTATCGTGGTTTAGGTGTTGGACTATGACTTGGAAAATCAAGATTCAAATCCCTCCTCAGCCATGGAAGCCCACTTGGTGACCTTGGGCAAGTCTTGCTTTCTCAGCCTTAGAAGAAGACAAAGGCTAACCCCCTTCTGAACAAATCTTGCCAAGAAAACCCTATGATAGGTTCATGTGAGTCAGAAAATAAGGTACACAACAATAGCAACAGGATACAGTTAGTTGAAAATGGAAAGGAAGTGCTTGCCATGTCAGGTGAAGGGTGTGGATCGTGGACCAGGATTGTGCTCTCAAGCTGAATATTAGTATATGATTGCTAAGTCAGAGTGTTTCTGTGTCTCATACGGCTTGTATCTCTTTTTAGTTTTAGAAAGCTGGCTTGACTTCACTGGAGAATTGGAGCCACCAGATCCCCTCGCACGATTGCCTCAGCTCAAGCGCCGGATCAAACAGCTCATCTCTGACATGGGGAAGGTTCAGCAGATAGCAACTCTTTGTTCAGTATGACAAAAGGAAGGGTAGAGGAAATTACAAATAGGCTCTCACCATGAGTTTCTTATGATCCACGAAACTGATGAAAGGGTATTTAAAAGAAGAAGAAGCTTGAACACCTTCTCTTGTTCTGTGCTAATTGTCTCATTATGCTGAAGATCAAAAGAAACAGGAGGAAGGAAAATGTGAAAGTATCGAGGAAGAGTCACACCAGTATGGATTGCAAGGTGGTGGAATGAATGCAGCAATTGTTTCTCCTCTCCATACATAGTGGCCTAGAAATCTCTGCAAAGGAATTTTTACATGTTTTCAAAGGCAATATCAGAGGTGAAAACCACAAACTGATTATATAGTATTTGCAGAAGGAATGTGCTTGCAGTCTTGTCTTAAGTGTTGATAGCAAGAGGAGGAGATTTGTATCTGCTGCTATCTTAAAGGGTGGAAAAATTGAACGGATGTCCATTCCTTCTTTTGCAACAAATGTTATCCAAGACAATGAAAAACACTAGCTTCCATTTTGAAAACAGAGTGTTTTCAGTAGTGGCCTTTTTTGCAGCAATTTTACACTTCTCTTTACAAAGTAAAGTGAAAGAGTAATGGTCAGAAGTGCCAAATAATGCTTTCCAAAACCTCTGAAACAAAGTGTGAGTCAACTGAAAAGTGTTTCTCCTATTCCTCTGTCCAAGCAGAGTCCTGCATAGTTTACCAGCCAAGCACCCAGAACTTCATATAGTGTTTGTATTACCTGAATAACAGTATTCAGGACTATAGCATCATTTGAAATGATTTTGTCCTGAATAGCTCTGGTTAGCACTAGCAATCTGAAATACTCATCATCCTCAGCTGGACTGAGGAATAACAGAACCATCCAAATTGCCGGCAACTGGCAGTCCAATAAGGCCACTTCCGATATTTGCCATGTTTAGACTTTTTGTCAGGGGGAGAGGGGAAGAAATCACAACATGAGGAGTGTTTTTGTAGGGATCTCCCTGTGAGATAGACATACTGGATGCCAAGAAACTCGGAATGGCTCACTAGTAGCTGTATAATTGTCCAAACTAATCTTCTCCATACTGTTTGAAACACTGAGTGATGGAGGAGAAATAACTTCCTGTCAACTCAAATCAGAATATGTGTGTGTATGTGTATGTGCATGCTTGTATGCTGATGTGTGAAGAAGGGAAGGTAGCTGTCCTAGGACAGATATAATGAAAATCTGTGATCTTTCAAAGGCATTCAGTTACGAGTTGGCAAAGCATTGTGAAACCAGAGTCAGCCCAGTTGCCATTTTAAAAAACAAACAAACATGTTTCTGGACCCTTCATTTTATTTTTGTTGATCTGCATTCATGCTGCACCCAGTGCTACAATTTACACATTGTTCCAAGTGTGAGAGAAGGAAAAACACTCATGCACAGTGCATTCTAGAGGCATATTTATATTGACAAGTCTAATTTTATTACAATAGACTAAGACCTTGGTGACAAAAGTATTTAAAATGTTACCTTTTAATGAACAATTTCTAAAAAGAGAGGGAGAGTGAAAATAATGTATGTATAGGTTTTGAAATTTGTAAAAAAAAAAAGAAAGTTTTTTTTTAAAAAAGAAAAATATTAACTGTTCAACAGAGGCTGTGACTGACGATGGCACGATACTTGACCTCTAGGCCTCCTTGACTGTTTCAGTGCTGAGATCTGTACAGAAGCATAAGAGAACTATGTGATGGAAAGGAAACTTGAAGTTCTCCTTGTCTAAGAATACAAGCCACTGTACATTACAAATTGTATTTAAATTTGCAGATACACTGTTCTATATGTAAGGTACTGTATGTAAAGCTGTTTATTAAACTATTCTGCATACTCTGCATTCTTTCACTATTCTTGTTCCTCTGTGTGGTTCCATCCCATGCCTGCAGGGGACCCTGGCCAACTCTGCCATGCAACTCCTTCGATAGCAGGTATAGTCTTCAAAGTACCACCAGGAATTGCAGTCACTCTTTATTGGTATATGTTTATATATTGTAGAACTTAGCTAATTGTGTGAACAATAAAAACAAAAGAAAAGGCTCCTAGCCTGAATACGAAAGAGTACACCCAAGGGCTGTGCCCCTGAGGCCTGGGCACCTGCCCTTCCACCAAACATCCATTGCTGTACCCCTGAACTTGAGAGTTTACAGAGACATCAGTCCTTGGCTAGCTGTATTTCATAATAAAATAAGTGGATATTAATGTGTTAAAAGAATTGTAGGGTGGGTGTTTTAAGCAGTTCCCCACTTTGTGTAATGCAATTACAGAGATACAGTTAAAGAGATACTTTGATCCATTTTTTGTGTCATGGTCACCCTTTATCATCCCATGGTACTCAAGTTCTTGAATTCAGTCATTCAGTCCACCCCAGTCTGCCATACTACATTTGACTGCAGCACCCCTCACTGAACAGATGTACTTACACAAAAATGCCCCAGCCTCTGTGTGTGTCATACTCTTTTTATTCCCATACCAACTTATTTTGTACACTTGTGTACACTTATTGTGTGAACTGTGGGGGGAAATAGAAGAAATCACAACACAGTGGAGCAATGGAATGATAGAATGGGCTTTACTTTAGGATGGGTGGGGACCATGAAGCTCTCCAGATGTTAGATGGCAGCTCCCAACAATGAGAAAAGCGAATAGTTACATCCCAGCCACCGGAGAGCTTCCATGAATGTTTACAATTCACAAAGGTACATGGGCAGCCGAACTGAGTTGCTTACCCAGAGTTTGTGGGCACTTTGATTTGTTGATGCTTCCTCTGTGTAACCTCCATTTTAATGAGATTATGGAGCTGGGAATCACACAGTTTCTACCAAACACTTAAATAGTTATCAACAAACTTGCAAATCCACTTAACAAATCAACTCCACTATGAGAAATAACTGGTTAAATGAGATGGATGACAGTAGTCTTTGCTATGTTCCCTTACTACTGCTACAGCTTTAGTAACAGCGGCCTCCTGAATACGTCCGCTCTTATCAGAATTTCTTTCAATCCCATCACCACTGTGAAAATTGCTGCATCTTTTCTTTTTGCATCAGTGCAAGGATCAATGAATACCAGGTGCTGTAAGCTATACTTCAGAAAAAAGCAAGGCAAACCACCTTGGAGTATTCCATGTTCCAGAAAAGTATATGAAATTCATGGAGTCTCCATAAGGCACACACAAAGACACATCCGTGCATGTAACCGTGAATCAGCAAATTTGGATTTCCTGATTTCATGTGGTCCTCTTCATTGTTGATTCAGTTGAGCCCTGGAACTTGGACATGTTTCACACTCAATACTTCTCCGGTGCTGACTCCTTAAGTAGCTGGATATACTGACTCCTTAAGTAGCTGGATATACTCATCCCACTTTAAGGCCAAAGAAGAGCGAAATAGTGAAAAGATCCAGGGGAGGGGGAGTGATCTGGCTTGATGGTCCTTGTAACTTACTTGGAAACAAAACCTGCGTCATTCACCCCCTTTATTGCCCATTCTTCCATTTCAGGAGTGAAGGTATTCAAGTGGCAGCAGCTATAAATCCTGCCAGAAAGCAACATTGTGCTTGTAAGGTTCCCTCTTACCTGGTAAGAGGACCAACCTTCCTGAATCCAGAATGGGTCCCTTACTTTTCAGCGCTTTGCTTTGCTTTCTGAATATAGCATCAGGCAACATCTTTGGTAAGTGAATCTCTATTGGTTTTATTATTTGCAGATTATATCTAAAATATCAAGCAATCTTTATGATGAGGTTGCAGACCTGAAATAAATAAATGAAATGAAAGAATCATTTAAAGAGAGCACAACATATTAACATAACCTAAAACAGATATACTGTACAGTCAGCATACATACATACATACACACACACATTTCAAAAAGCAAACCTTGATTTTTTCATTTTATATAGGGATACCATTTAGTTATGCTGTTGTATTTAATGGGACATGAGCATCCACAGATTTTGGTATCCATGGGGAGTCCTGGAACATTCATGTAACTCAGTAGGCTGAGGAGAAATGGGAAAACTGGGAGGAGACGAGAGAAACTAGGACATTTTGAAAGTGTCTGAAAGGTGGAACAACAGAAGAGTAATTGAGACTCTCTCTGCCTGATCAGGACTGCTGGACAGTATGCCATTTTCATATCCCCAGATATGTTACCACCTTGATATTTTGGACAAGAATTACCATAATATGTCATCATTGACCAAGCTGCAGAGAAGCCTTGATTGAAATATAAAGAAGCTTGTCCAGATTTCACCCAATTCAATCCACTCCTCTGCTCCCAGGAACCACCTGCAACCTCCATGTAATTGCCTTTGTTTGTGTGTACAAAGCCATTTTGTCCAGCCTACTTGCCTGCGTCACTCAGCGGAAAACCAAACTATCAGGCAGTATGTCAATGTAAAGAAAGTTAAGATTTACTAATGCACACATAGTCCAAACCACTGTGCTCTACCATCTCTCTTGCCAAAATGCATAAATGCAAAGTTTGCTTCATAATAGCAGCAGCTATTTCTCTAAAGATTTCTCTAAAGGGCAAATAAAAATTACACATCAATGGTTGTAGGAAAAAGGTTTGACTTATTTCTCCACTTGAGAAGAGACCTATCTTTGGCAAATCACTTCTTCTTACATGTGAAGAAGGAAAAGCTGCCCTTCATCCTCCAGCTAAGTATTTGTGATTTTTACTAACTCCCTGATTACTGTAACATGTTCCACATGGGGCTACCTTTGGAAGCTCTGTTTGGGTCATCCCTGCTCCACTTTTAGCCTAGAGTTTAGAAAAGTTGTTCAAAAAAGGACAATAACTCCCAGAATCCTCCATCCACATGACTATATCATTCTGATATAGTGTCCAAGTTCCTATATAGGCTATCTTTCAACTACTCCTTATGACTACAGCCAAGAGAGAAAGGGATAAAACCATAGGATGTCTTCCACGATCACAATAAGGGCCTCTCTCATTCAGAAGGTTGTTCCCACATTGACCAACTAGATGTCATAGGAAGCCCATACACATGTTGTTCTTACAAGCATACCATCGGGCTTGTGCTTCCCTAGAACTGACACACTGAGGTCCACTGTCTCTGATAGTGGACAGAATTTATACCTGTCACAAGTAACAGCCACTGACATTCCCTAATATCTGTATATTCCCTAATATCAGTAGGTTATTGGAAGGATCCATTGAAATAACAGTTCCTTTTCTCTGTATTTATAGAGTATCAGGCAGAAACCCAGCCTCTTCGGCCTTGTGAACTTCAGAGGGAGAAGGCCTTTCAGGGGGGTGCAGACTATGTTCCACAGTGCTCAGAAGGCGGACAGTTCAGGTAATGTTTTTGTAATAGAGTGAGTGACAAATTTTACTCAAAGAGATAACAATAGGTAGGTGTCATATGTATTCCTCTAATCACTTTCTCCTGCCTGTAAGTTCACCAGTGTTCTGTGGAGAACATCCCAATATTGTATTTGCTAGTATTGTATGTGCAGTATTGTATAGTATTTGCAGACATAACATGGTTTAAAAACTGTATGTGAATAAAGTCCTAAATTCAGCCATGGCAGCTTCTTTTCTAGGCACCCCCGACAAAACTTCGGAAAGTTAAGAGGGTCAGGCTGGGATGCCAGGAAGGCTGGATTTTGTCCCATGGATTCCCACCATATCTTAGATGATAGACCTTAGAAATATCTGTAATAAGCCTAAGAACTCATATGGATAGCTATGTGTGCCTAATGATGCTGTGGATCTCTGTGTTGTCTACTAGGAACATACAGTGCAATAAAAATGCTGATTCTTGCTGGTGTGTAGATGACAAAGGAGCTGAGGTACCAGGAACCAGGCAGCCTGGATCTCCTACTGCTTGTAAGTCAACTCTTTTTCTGCTTTTACAGTTCTGAAGGCAAACCATTCAGTGTGACATTAATTACTATCTGGGGTTAAGGTGTTGTAAGAGGATACATTTCACAGTGTACATGGAAGATAATTGAAGAAATAAGGAAGCATGACTGCCATCAGAGCTGGCATAGTCAGACACCCACCAAGGCCCATGATAAGAGATTGGAAAAGTTTTTTGGACTATTGGATGGCTTGGGGATTCTGGGAGTTAGAGCACAAAGAACAAGCTTTTCCAGATCCTGGCCATGATCCAGTCGGTGGCTTGACAACAGCAGTTCCCTGTCCCATTGCAATTGCTTTACTCAATGTTGCTGCCTATTTATTTGCTCTGCTGCTGCTGCTGTTGCTCTCTGACTTTTTCACTAGCGTTCTCTCTCTGCAAGTTTGGGGAGATGCAGATGGGAGGCCCTGGGCTGCCCTGGGAAGCGGAGGATTGGGGTTGAGGCTGCCCCACGCCTCGGCCCCAATCCTTCCTTTTGCCAGCCTGGAAAAGAGCAGCAAAATGCCACTCCTTTCAGAGCTGGCAAAAAAGATACCCCGAGAGCCACGTACGGCTCTTCTGTGCTCCTTCCAGTGCAGCGCATCAAGACACTGTGCTGGGAGGACATTCTGATGCCGAATGCCATGTGTAACAGTGCGTGGCCTCAGGACGTCCTTGGGGAGAGGTTGCGGCGGCCGGCATGCGGCTGCCCCTCCCCATCCCTGCCTTGAGGATGCCGCAAAGGGCCCATCTGCAGAGGCCCTTTGTTAGCAACTGTAGAGAAGGCAATCCAGCTGCAGAAACCAACAGCTATGGCACTGAGGTGCCTCGATGGAAGGCCAGTCCAAAAGCTGGAGCCAAAAGTACAAAAACAAAACAAAACGCAGCAACACACTCTTCCCTTTAGGAAAGGGAAGACTGCCCATCACTTATGTAAAGATGTGAAAATGTCCTGGTATCAATTTAATTCTATTTCTCCAAACCCTGTCTACATTTTCCATACCCTTCAATATTTCACAGATGAAAAGTGGGACACATGTGGGCAAGGTTGCATTTTTCTGAGTCTATAGGGAAGGGCAATATTCCACCCCTTCCTGCCCCTTTCCCCTTGCTGAATTAACTGAGTATGAACTCCTTGCACCTTGAACTCAGTTTACATCAAAGTAAGCTGAGGACAAAAGGGGAAAGCAGTAGGAGGAGAGGAAAACTTGGGCATTTTAAAAGCAGCTGAAAAGGTGGGATGACAGAGAATTAAGCAATCAATAAACATTTTCCCTTAGTTTACTGTTCCTTGTCCATAGGTTGCTTCATGTTTATTGAAGCAGAAATATTTGTGTATGCTACAAATAATATTTTAGGCTTAAATCCAGGTCAAGAAATAAGAAGACAAGGAATGGGGGTGGGGGAGGGCAGTCATGAAAGAACAAGACAAGATCCTGAAGTGTAAAGATATGCAAGTGAGCACTACAGTTAGAATCGTCCAAGCCATTGTATTCCCCATCATCATGTATGGGTGTGACAGCTGGAGAAAGCAGATAAAAAGAAAATCAAATCATTTGAGATATGGTGCTGAAGTGTTGAGGATACTGTAGATCTCCAAAAAGATAAAAAATTGGGTCCTTGAATAGATAAAGCCTGAACTTTCCCAGGAGGCTAACATGATTAAATTGTCTAAGGGCCTCTACAGGTGTGTGGCCATGGGCCGCCCCGAGAAGCCAAGGATTGGGGCCGAGGCTGCCCCACGCCTCAGCCCCAATCCACCCTTTCGGTAACTGGGAAAGGAGTGCGGCTCTTCCGCGGCTCTTCTGGCTCATCCCATGCAGAGCCTGGGCTGGGAGGATGTCATCGCTCTGATGACGTCCTCGGGAAGGGGTTGGGGCATCCGGTATCTGGCTGCCCCTCCCCTTCCCTGGCTCCAAGACGGCGCTTTGTGCCATCTGCAGAGCCCTTATGTTGGCACATCATGAGAAGGCAGAACTCATTGGAAAAGTCAATAATGCTCGGAAAGGTAGAAGGCAGTAGAAAGAGAGGAAGATTGCACATCAGATGGCTAGATTTTTTTTGGGGGGGGGGGGGAAATCATAGGCATGAATCTATAAGACCTAAGCAGAGCAGTGGAGGACAGAGGGTCTTGGAGATGTCTCATCCAAGGTCACCATGATTTGTGGATGACTTGAGAGCAGCTAACAACCAGGTGTTACTCCCAACTATAAGAGACACAATGAGTCAATTGCTTAAACCAATACTCCTACGAATCCCATTAATTCAATATGCCTGTTCTAGTTGGAACTAGAAGCCTGGTTTAGGGTAGATAATCTCAATGTATGATCAGGTGGGCATCGATTTGCCAGAGCCATGAACATTCCTATGCTCAATGATGCCTCTGTCTGCCACAGGTTTATCATTCTGCCAGCTCCAAAAGCAGCGGATCCTGGTCAGTCGCTACATCAACAGTAGCATCATTTCCTACATCCCACAGTGCCTGGATTCCGGTGACTTTGACCCAATCCAGTGTGACCTACACCTGGAGCAGTGCTGGTGTGTGGATGGTGAAGGGATGGAGATTTATGGCACAAGACAGCAAGGGAAGCCAAAGCGATGTAAGTAGTGCTGTGTTAAAATGCAATTATGCACTGAAACTAAATTCAGTGCATGGCAGCTTCCTTTCTAGGCCTCCCCAACAAAATTTAATTAATTATACTTCAGTAGAATAACAGTGACCTTGGGCAAGTCACATGCTCTCAGCCTCAGGGGAAGGCAATGGCACACCTCCTCTGAACAAATCTTGCCAAGAAAACCCCATGATAGGTTCACCTTAGGGTTTCTGTGAATCGAAAATGACCTGAAGGCACTCAACAACAACAACAACAACAACAACAACAACAAGGGTTGTTGGAAGGTTAGAGCCAGCATTGAATAGTGGTTTGGGCATTGGACTAAAACTCTGGAGATTAGGGTTTGAGTTCTTGCTTGGCCATGGAAACCCACTGGGTTACTTTGGGTGAGTCACACACTCTCAGCCCCAGAAAACACCATGATAGCTTTACCTTAAGATTGCCATAAATCAGAAATGATTTAAAAACATACAACAACAACAACAAAAAGGGGAAGGGTGGGTATAAAAATAGATAGGTTACTCTGGTATTATTATTATTATTATTATTATTAATTATTATTATTATTATTATTTTGCCCTTTTCCCAAAACTGGGACTCAGGGTGGCTTACAATATTAAAAAATGGTACAATTAAAAACATACAAAAAGGTACATTAAAATAGAATTAAATTTTTACAATATTAAAACAAATTACAGGTTAAAAGAATAAAATGCAGTTAAAAATGTTTAAACACCTTAAAATGGTGTAACACCCCAGCCCATTCTTTAAATAGCTTACTAGATTATTTAAAGTAGATCAGCAAGGATTTCTGACTTCCAGTTGTTTCATACCTCTAGTACAGGGGTAGGCAACCTTTTTCAGGTGGGGGCTGGTCTGCAGAACAGCTCCCTTCCGGCGGGCCGGGGGGGGGGGGTAATGGCGGCGCGCGCGCTCATGGCACGCATGCAACCCCTGCCGCTGCGCGCACTGCCGCCTCCGCCACTGCCGCCGCCGCACATGCCATTTTTGAAGACAAAATGGTGGCCGCCACTCACGGCCACCATTTTGTTTTGCCAAAATGGCGGCCGCAACACGTTTGCACATGCGCAGGAGTACTGCCCATGCGCAAACGCGTCGTGGCTGCCATTTTGGAAGACAAAATGGCGGGTGTGACGGGCGTGGCCGCGTGGCGGCTAAAACTTGTGGCGGCGGCGGCGGTGGTGGCAGGGGGCGGCAGTGGCTGGTAAGTGCGGGGCCCTGGGCCGGAACCGGCCCGTGGGCCGTAGGTTGCTGACCCCTGCTCTAGTATTTCACAGACAAAAACTAGGACACCTGATGTGAAGCAACATCAGCTGCTTTGTAGATAGCAAAAGTTATTAATGAGGAAGAAGACACAAGCTAGAAGAGGCTGCAGCAATTGGCTTTTGCCTGAGCCTACTGGGGAGGGCAAGATTCCACCCCTTTCTTCTCTCCTCATTGAGTTAATTGAGTGTAGACTATTTTTGAATTTTGAATTATGCCAGGGACAAAGAGGGAAAGTGGGAGGAGGAGAGGGAAACTGGGACAATTTAACAGCAGCTGAAAAAGTGGGACAATAAAGGACTAATTGAATCTTTCCATGCCCAATCAAGACAGTTGCAGGGTATGAAGTCTAACAACAGAAACAATGAAATAGCCCTCAAATAATATGACAATGAAATGTACCAAAAGAATATGAGATCCAGCCAGTGCTGTTACTAAATGCAGCTACGAGAGACCCTTTCATTCTATACAGTTAGGGCACTATGCGTACATCTGCATTATAGAAATAATGCAGTTTGACACCACTTTAACTACCATGGTTCCATCCTACAGACCCTTGGTATATGTAGTTTTGTGAGGCACCAGCACACTTTGGCAGAGAAGGCTAAAGACCTTGTAAATTATAAATCCCAGGCTTCCATAGGATGCAGCTGCAACACTTAAACTGGTGTCAAATGGCATTATTTCTACAGTGGTTGATGCACCCTATGATTCTACTTTATAAAGTATCATAGCAACACCCCATGGAATCTTGTAATTTATAGTTTAGAGAGGAGTACTCAAAGTTCACATATTAGCACCTCATCAACTACAAATCCCAGGATTATATAAAATGTAGCCATGGCACTTAACATGGAATAAAAAAAAATGCAGTGTGAAAACGTGCATGGAGGCAGAGACCTAAATCCAATGGTTAACTGCAACTAGAGCATACCCATTAAGTCAATGGAAACTTCTCAACACATAAGTAATTTCTATTGACCTCAGTAGGTCTATTCAATTAGATTTCAGGTAGAATTCTGAATATATATCTTTTGCACAAACCTCTCGTTGAGGGATCCTAGGGTTGCAACAAAAAACAAAGTAGATTCTGGAAGTCTAAAGTCTGACCTATACTTTATTCGCAAGGCTGGAGAGAGACATGAGGATCTATGAAATGGCAGGAGGCATGGACTTGTGTCAAGCACTACACTTCGATTCCCACCATTTTGCAGAACCTTGTATCTCTCTCCAGCCTTGCAAATACAGAACAGATATGTACTACACTACTTGTATTCCAAAATCCAAAAAATAAAAAAAGTAAAAAAATAAAATCCCAACTCCTAAATATTTCTGGTCCCAAGCATTTTGGATAAGGGATACTCAAAGTGTAGCACATTTTTGGCCAAACCTTTCTTTTACATTTTGTAAATTGCCTTGGGTCCCTGGACGGGAGGAAAGTGGAGTATAAACTGAATGAATGAATGAGTTCCCAAAGTAGATAATTTCATAAATGTGGCTTTGTCCCTGTACCTACCAACGGCATCTTTGCTGATTAAGGCACAAAGAACAAGTCCACCTGTTAAAGTCATTCATAGCATAGATAAGATCTTGCTTTTGAAAATTTAGTATTGTGACCACTACACTATCTCTTTACTGATATGTCAAAATCCCCAGACATCTTTTCCTCCCGCCTACCCAGGGACGAGAGTGGATATAACTGCTAATGTAATGCCTTTGCCCATCAGGTCCTGGGAAATGTGAAATCCGAGATCGCCGCATTCTTCATGGTGTGGGGGAAAAGAGCCCACCCCAGTGCTCAGCTGATGGGGAATTTCTGCCTGTTCAGTGCAAATTTGTCAACACAACGGATAGGATGGTCTTTGATCTTGTTCACCATTTCAACAGGTAAAAGGAACATCCTGAATATACTATGGCTGAAACCATTGGTAAGAAATATAGAATGACACTGAGAGGGACAGGCTTTCATATATCATTTGTGGCTGATTCTATTGGTATCAATAAGTGACATTCACTTAGGATGTCATTTGGACCCTTATGGTTGCTCTGTGACTAAGATAGAAGTGGTGTGAAAATCATTCATGTCTCCGTTTTGTTGAGGGTTTTTTTTGAATCCTACTTGCTTTTTATTTTTCTTCTTCTATACTGAGTTGTGAGAATGTGTTGGCTTGTGTAATTTACCTATTCTGTACAACTTTTCTTTACTGATGAAAATATGATTCTGTATGTTTTCTTCCTCCACCATTTCACTTTTCTCTGGCCATATTCTCTCCCCCCCCCCCACACACACACATTTTCTCTCTTCTTTTGTTATATATTAGTGTTATTTTGTATTTTCTTTGTTTCTCAGAAGCACCCTGCAAGTTTGCATATTTATGAATGCTCAAGGCAAGGTACTCATTTTCTTGCCACAAGTTTCTCAAATGCTATTTTTGTTGAGACTGTTGAGTCCAAGGAATTTACACCCATTTCTTTTCTACAAAGGAGGACCTGGGTACTTTCAGGGAGACACTCTCCAAATCACCCCCTCCAATGCTCTGGCTAGTATTAAACAACATTTAAAGGGACATCTGCTCTAGGTAGCATTTTGAACCCAACACTACCTTTCCATGCCATACCATACCATACCATACCATACCATACCATTTCTATGCATACAGAAATGTAGCAAGTATTAATTTGTGCCACTAGAGGGCAAGATAATATTGATGCCACAATGCCTACCTAAAATAATATTTAGTTTTCCAGCCACTAGACGACTCCGATCCAAACAGAGAACAATTCTTTTTGCTTTTTTCCTTCCTCTGTCTTGTTCTTTCAGCATGTCTGTGATGGATGGGTGTGTATGTATGTCAATATTTTGGAAGACTGTATTTTTGCTGGTTCAAAGAGTCCTGTGTAAGTAGCTGGATATGATACAACCATTATTACTCATATATATCCTTTGCAGAGTGGAGAAGAAGTGCCTTTAAAATGAAGCCTTAAGCCATTGTAAGATTTCCCCCTAAAATCATAAGATTATAAAATGCTCAGGAACGACAATATTTATTTGCAAGGGGGATTTGGAATCATCTGTGATGTGTGGAGGAAACTGTGCACAGGAAAGAAGGAAATCCCTCTTCTTTCTCCTCATCTAAAGAGTCAGTATGCAGAGGGGCTTATTCTGCTTTGAGACTGCTTAAAACAGGGGTAGGCAACCTTTCCCCTTTAAGGGCCGAGGGACTTCAGCTCCCAGAATCCCAGGAGCTATTGGCCAACATGGGACTATTGGCCAACATGGCTGAGGCTTCTGGGAGCTGAAGTCCCTCGGCCCTTAAAGGGAAAAGGTTGCCTACCCCTGGTTTAAAACTAGGGCCTTGATGCCACAAAGCCGTTCACCCTTAGGTACAGCTGATGCTCTTCATAGAAAATGCAAAAGTAGATGGACTCAACTGGTTTCTTTAGCTGGAGAGGTGTGTGATTTGTCCTTCTCCAGCTGATCATATAGAATCCCCAGAAATGGCAGAGAGGTATTCAGAGATGACACTCACTCTGCATGAGGAATATGTTCAAGGAATATGTGAGAGGACTAACAGGACCATAGCAATAGCAATAGCATTTACATTTCTATACCGCTTAATAGTGAACTCAGCACTGTCTAAGGGCCTCGGCAGACGGCTTATTGAGCCGTCTTGGAGGCCTGGAAGAGGAGGAGCCACCGCACGAGCGGCGCTCCTTCCTCTTCCTGAGGTCGCCCTGGGAGCTGCCGGCCCTCCGCACGGCCGGCGCTGCCGGGGCAACCTCCCACCACAGCGACCGGACGCGCTGCGGCGGAAAAGACAGGGAAAGTGCGCTCTACACGTTTAGGGCGCACTTTCCCTGTCTTGTAAAAGGAGTGGCAATTTGCCGCTCCTTCTAGGGTCGCCGCAGGAGCGCCGCGGTCCAGCTGCCGCGGTCCCACGGCGTTCCGAACCAGGGCGTCCCCGACGCCCTGGTCTGCATCCCCCCTAAGTCTGTAAGCCAATTGCCCCCAACAAGCTGGGTACTCATTTTACCAACCTGTTATTTATCTTTCTTTCTTTCTTTCTTTCTTTCTTTCTTTCTTTCTTTCTTTCTTTCTTAGATTTATATCTTGCCTTTCTCCCACAATGGGATTCAAGGCTGAGTCAACTTTGGAGCCCTGGGATTGAACTCACAACGTTGTGACTGCAGTACTGGCATTTAACCACTGTGCCACCAGGGCTCCCAAAATGGTGCTTCCTACTGCTACCCAACTCCTCCTCCCACCAGTGCCAGCTACATGTATGAGAAGGGCTTCTGATGAAGCCAGGATCTCCTGTTGTGTGGATGATTTCTGTGTGTGAACCTTGGTGGTGCATTCAGCCCAACGGCTGAATGTTGGTCACCCTAACATAGCATCTTAGGCATCAGGAAGGAAAACTAGGATATGACCTAGGATTCAGTTTAGTCTGTTCTCCACACTCTGATTAGTTCATGGGACATCCCTCAAAATCACGAAGCACCAAGCGTCATTGTGAATGCCGATGGCTACTTAATGCCAAGTGAGTGATCTAGACTTATTGGTGCCTTTCTCATGAAGTTGTGTCCACTTTGCAGCTTATGATGTGCTAGGAAAAACTATCTCAGTGCATTTGGGTGTTCAAAGGCTGGTCACAGAATGGGTCCTCTAGAAATGATGAAATGGATGATGATGTTACTGGTTAATCACAGTTAATTTCCCTTTTAGATTCCCAGATGTCTTCCAGACATTTAGTTCCTTCAGGAGTTTCTTCCCAGAGGTCTCTGGCTATTGTTACTGTGCAGACAGTCTAGGGCGGGAGCTAGAAAATACAGGTAGGCACCTGACAATTCCTTTAGTACCCTGTCCCATTTATCATGTATTATCTATCCATTGTACATGGCTTTGGATATGCAACATTTTTTATTTTTTATGAAAAGTTGGGTGGAGGAGAGCACTCAATGGATCCTCTTTGGACAGGTCTCTAACCTCTCCTCTCTCTCCCACAGTCCTTCTCACCTCCATTTTTCCTGGCTGTGCTTAACAGAGAGGCTCCAGAGTTCAAGCCAGATGTTGATTTGTTAGCCCTTCCTCCATTTAGTGGTTATGAGTTGCCAACACTCCATAGCCAGAGTAAAGCACTCTAGCTGTGCTTGCAACTACTCTTTTTATCACTTTCTTCTTCTTTAGTTGCTGTCATCAGGTCCAGTTCTTAAGGCTCTTAGATCTCTGGCATTTTTAGAATCCTGTTCAGCACATGATAACCGCTAATGTTTTTATTCTGTATGGATTCATTACACAGAAATTTGGACTGAATTTTACCTCTACAACCACTAAAATATTACTGATGCAAAAACATGGAGCCTTCTTGAGTAATCCAATGTTCTCTGCCACAAAGAGGCCTGTGGCCTCACTGGAATAGAGACATATTAGATTGCAAAAGAGGTATCCCTGTTGTGATGCAAATGAATTTTTAGATTCCTGGACTTGGAAAAATCTCCCTATAGCCACATGGCCAGAAGGAGGAGGAGCCTGCCTGCAAAAGATATCCTCCCCACCATAGACCATCTTAACTAATGACTGAAACAACATGTAGGCATCTGACGAACATCTCCAATTGTTTTTCCCCTGTTTGGTTTGTAACATCTTGCCTGATTAAGAAGCCTTGAAAGCTTGCAACAAGTATATTGTGCATTTTGGTGGGCCAATAAGTTTATCACTGATGGATTTTTGACAGAAATAAGGGTCTGTTACCATATGGAAATGCTTACTATTATTAATAATAAATTTCTTTTGGAAACATTTTAACAAAGCATTGTATTTAGGGTTTTCTCTTTTAAATCTTTTGGAAGAGAGAACCAGTTTGGCTACTTCCTTAGGGCATTTGCAGACTGCCAGAAATAGTGCAAATTGAGTCCACTTTAACTGCCCTGGCTCAGTGCTAGGGAATCATGGGAACTGATTTTTTTTCTGAGACATTGAGCCTTCTCTGGTAGAGAGCTCTGGTGCCACAATAAACTACAGTTTGCTTTAGGGTTGCTATAAGTTGGAAATGGCTTGAAAGCACACAACAAAGCTTGGTTCCTTTTGGACCGGGGGGAGGACCCTGGAATTCTCAGTTGGTTCAGGAAATACAAGAATGGTACATGTACGAGTTTCCACCCGTAACTATAACTACAGTGCTAACCTTTCCTACATCACAATTTCCACTGGGACCAGAAAATACATCACGATTCACTCAGTGCAAGTTTTTATTTGTCTTAGCGCGGTTAAATACAAAATCAGCAGAAACATCACTTAAAATGCAAGAACGACCCATTCTCAAGTTGTTAAAGGCATCAGCAGGCTATAGCAGTCAGATAATCCACTGGTAGAATATTTGAAAACCTAATTAACATGTCATGCAAATGAGGCAAATAAATAGAACTGTGTTACGTTGGCCTGGGACTGCTGTGGTGTTTCTGTGATAGAAATGTGTGAAACCACACCAGCACAGCTTGAAGAATGAGCTCTCAAACTGGCAGAATAGCTTCTATTTAGAACTGCAGTTCTGAAGAAACAGCAACAAAAATGCCATTCAAAAGGAAAGTTCAGTTATCCTTTTTATATCTTTGCTGAAATATTCCAATAGTAATTAAAGCTGGAGAAAAAAAATTCACATGATACTCACAGTGGGATGAGTTCCCTATTTTCAAAATAGCTAGACAAATAACAGTTTAAATTTTGAAATTAGGTGTTGTGTCTGGGAAAGTCAAATTTTACTATGGAGAAAAATTTGGCAATAACATTTCCAATCACTCCTCTCCTTCAGCTAGGTTTATCAAGAGGATCTGAACAATAATGTCTCAGAATTTACATTTTAGAGATGTCATGTCCTAGAAATCTTGTTGTCAATATGTGTCTTCGAGACAACTCTGACTTAGGATGACCCTATCTTGGAATTTTATTGGCAAGATTATTCAGAGGAGGTTTGCTATGGTCCTCTTTGAGGCTGAGAGAGAGTGTGACTTGCCCAAAGCCACCCACTAAGTTTTCATGGCTAGGCAGTGATTTGAATGCCTATCTCCCAGTTCTAGTCTAACTACTGAACCACAATTTCTCTTTTAGTATTACAATAACACATTTTAACTGCATGATTGTAGAATTTGGTTTAGAAATATCACTCTAAAATTAAAAAAGTAAAAGGGAGATGAGTTGCTCTTGGTATGATGCCATATATTAAAATGCTGTTCTGTGTTTCCTCCTCTTCTTCCAGGGTTGGAAATGTTGCTGGAGAATGTTTATGACACAGTTTTTGCATCTCTGGAACAGGTTCCCACTTTTAGTGAAACCAGCATGTATAGGATTTTGCAGAGACGTTTTCTAGGAGTACAGCTTGCTACAACTGGCCGATTCAGATGTACGTAGCCCAACGCTTAGAGGGATGTATGATAAGATATAGGGCTGGCCCAAGATATTATCCTTCCTAAAGTGAAGGGCTTAATATCCTGCTCCCATTCCTTGTAGAGATGTAAATTGAATTAGTGATTGACTTCAACAGTGAAAGTCATGGAAAACAAGACAGTATCATCCACTACACTAGCATCACTGGCGGGAGGGGAGGGAGCAGAGAGTGTGGTCTGCACCAGGTGACAACCCAGAAGGGAATCTGCAAAGCAATCGGTTGGTCCCCCATCCCCCGTGGGGCCTTCTCTGGGCCTTGGGTATGTTCCCTGGGCTGCCTCAAGGTCTTGGGTGCCCGATCTAGGCCACTACGAGAACATGGGTGCTGCATCTGGGCCACCACAGTCTGGGTGGGTGGGCGGCTTCCCAGCAGCTTGGAGGCTGAATTGGGGTGTGTGGCATGTGGTCGTCATGCCCCCACTCTGCCCCAAGACTGGCATTTATCGCCAGTCTGTTTAGGGCCTAAGTTTCTTCTTGAATGTAACAATGGGTAATTTCAGTTATTTTCTTACCACTGCAAGAAAGTCTTCAAAAACCACAGACTATTCACTACCCAGGACTTATTCTACACAAAATTCACACATGGGTGTTTTGTGCAGGAAACAGTATTTTCTGCACAGAAAACAGTATTTTCTGCATAGAAAATGATATTTCAACACATAAATATTAATTCATTTGCAGAAAAAGCTGTTTTCTGTTCAGATAATGCTGTTTCTCTGCAAATCAACCACATGCGAATTTTATGCAGAATAGGTCCTAAATTGCAAAGATTCTCATGAGTCCAGGATCCTTTGTGTCAGGGTTTTTCAACACTCAAAAATATGTTTTTCAACCATTTTTTCCTGATATTTTCAAATATTATTTCCATCTTTATTTCAGTGGCATCTTTGCAGATGGCCAACCCCCAGTCCTGCATGCCTCCAAACTGAGTACTTGTCAAAACAGCTGCAACTTGGCTACACAGGATATACAGCAGTCAGAAAAGATTAAATCCAATTGTTAGTCCCAAATGGAATTAACTCTGTACCCTGCATGACCCCTACTAGTACGTGGATGGAGCACTGCAAAACTCTTAAGAGCTACACTAAGCTGTTAGATGTTCCTTTTCTGCTGTGTTCTATTGCTGTAATCCCAAAACAAAAGTGTGTATGAAAATTGTTTTGTTTATCTCAAAGTTTGCCTTATACTTCTGTCCTAGGCCCAACCAAGTGTGAAACAGAGAGATTCACTGCTATTCATTTCAAAGAGAATTATAGGCCATTGTGTGATGATAAAGGAGCCTATAAGACAACACAGTGTCAGCTGGATGGACAGTGTTGGTGTGTGGATACTGAGGGGCAGAGGCTCCCTGGAACAAGAAGTAAAGGACAGCATCTAACCTGTGGTATGTAAAACCAATTATAGATCCAAGGAACCATTAGATCTACACTCAAACCCTAAGACCCTAAGCAGGGAAAAAGTCATTATTTTCTTGAAACTGTCCACACAATCTCTGTGAACCATAATTACATCTGAGTACTTTTTTGTCTTTGTTTAGGTGAAGAACGTAGTTGTGTCTTTGAGAGACAACAGTCTCTTTCCAAGCTTTTTTATGGCCCCATTGGACATTTCAGTCAGCAGAGTTTATTCTCTACTGCCCAAGAATCACAAAATACAGCTGTGTCCTCAAGATTTTGTCCTCCTTCATTCAAGGAACTATTTATGGATTCTGGGCTGCTATCTTCCATCCTAGAAAATCCAAGTTCTCCTCAGCTCTCCTCGTTTGAATCTATCCTCAGTGAAGCAATTGGAAGGATGTTTCCTTCGAGAGAGCTTGCTCAGCTTGCTCTTCAGTTCACCAGCAACCCCAAGCGGTTCCAAGAGAACCTTTTCGGGGGCAAATTCTTGAAGAATTTGGTCCAGTTTAACTTCACAGGAGCCCTTGGCCCAAATGGCAAATTTAATTTGGATCAGTATTTTCGAGTGATCAAGATGAGAGATGGTTTTGCTGAACTGGCCCAACAAATTTCCCTGGAGGGACCTCAGGAGAAGTTCAGTCTGAACCAGACTATTGTAGACAGTTTTGGCCGCACCATCAACTTGCAGGACAACCAGAATGCTGTCAAATTTTTAGCTTTCATCCTTGAAGCCCCAGAGTTTTTCTCATTTCTGCAGCATGTGATTTCTGTTCCAGAAAATATCGCCCAAGATTTAGGTGAAGCTGCAAGTCTAGTACTGAAATCCAAAGACTGCACAGAGCAGACCAAAAACTTATTTGTCCCAGCTTGCACAAAAGAAGGGAAATACAAGGAAATGCAGTGCTATGTAGGGGATTGCTGGTGTGTGGACCTAAATGGCAAAGAGATCCCAGGGACTAGAGTGCATGGCACACGCCTGAGGTGCCCAACAACATGTGAAAAGCAAAGGGCAAGTCTTCAGCGCTTAAAAAATAGCCAGCCAGCAGGCTCCGAACTGTTTGTTCCTTCATGTACTCAAGAGGGACAGTTTCTCCCACTTCAATGCCATGGAAGAAACTGTTTCTGTGTCAATTCAGAAGGCAGGACTGTTCCAGGAATAGATGACAATACTGGGGGGCCCATGCAGTGTAAGTTTTATCTTTGCATTTTTACATACCTTGTTTGTCCTTCTCCTTGTTTTGTGGGATGCCTCTAATGTTAGTTGATGGTGCTGGAGTCCTAACTTAGGTCTGTAAAGGGAGGTAGTAATTGAGTTCAAGTAAGCCATCATATCTAGGAAACATTGGGGGGATGCAGATAGGTGGCCCTGGGCCGCCCTGGGAAGCAGAGGATTGGGGCCAAGGCTGCCCCATGCCTTGGCCCCAATCCTTCCTTTTGCTGGCCTGGAAAAGAGCAGCAAAGGGCCTGTCTGCAGAGGCCCATTGTTACAACTCACCCCTGTAATACATCTGCCATTTCCCCAAGGGGTGAGATGTCCTGGAGGCTGTGAGGAGAAATATTGATTAAAGATAGCTGAAGATGTTTTTCAGCATGGGACAGCAGATGATGTTTCCATACACTCGTCAAGACAAAGAATAACTAAAGGAGATGTGGGGCTACATGTGGCCCCACAAACCTGTTTTTGTGTCCCCAGATTTTCCAAGACTTTCCTCCTTCTGGCAAAAAAATATGAGGGTATTGCCTTTCCTGGGAGCCTCAAGGAGTTGTGTTCACATGTTAAATAGATAACTTTTGTCAACTTGTGACCCCCCCCCCCCCCCCCCCCGTCTTGGGACATGTTTGGAAGTGTATGCAGCTGCTTGGGGAAACTAACGCCCTAGAACCACTACTTAGCCCTGACCTGGAATGAAGCAGAAAATCCCACAAGTACTTCTCCCTGTTCGCCTTAAGAAAAATATCAGTAACATCGCATAGCAAATAAATTGCTACCATTTCATGATGCTAGAAACCTGCTGCCTGAAGTAACAACCTTACTTCACCTAATAGTAGCTGGTCCAGAATACTAGAAATGTGGTGTTTTTGCAATGTACAAATATATAGGTATAGTAGATCATAAGCAGAGGGCATGCAGAGCAATGCACTCATGCTATGCAAAGCTCTTCTGTTTCATGGGGAAACCACGGGCCTGTGGATTGTGTGGGGCTCCATTTCACACCAGTTTCTGTGAGCATTACCATTTCAACAGTCAGTAATAATGGCAGTTGTAGCGCAACATCATCTTCTAAGGCAGGGGTAGGCAACCTTTCCCCTTTAAGGGCCGAGGGACTTCAGCTCCCAGAAGCCTCAGCCATGTTGGCCAATAGCTCCTGGGACTCTGGGAGTTGAAGTCCCTCGGCCCTTAAAGGGGACAGGTTGCCTACCCCTGTTCTAAGGTATGATTACTCAATTCCTTTGTTATTAGATTTCTAGAGGAACTTTAGTCCTACCACATATCTTACTAATACAGATGGGTAGATACTGTATACTGACTTTATGTATTCTTTTCTATTGCATGTTTTAGTACAGGTTCTGTATCTTTTATCTGGAATTCCAAAATCTGAAATACTCCACAGTCCAAACTTGTCCACATGGGTGGCTGAGGGCTGAGATAGTGACACCTTGGCTTTCAGTGTACACAAACTTTGTTTCATGCATAAAATTATTAAAAATATTATGTTTGAAATTGCCTTCAGGCTACGTGTGTAAGATGTACATGAAACATAAATGAAGTTCATGTTTAGACTTGGGTTCCAATATTCAAAAATCTGAAAAACTCCAAAATCTAAAGCACTCCTGGTCCCAAGCATTATTATGCATCACTTTGATGTAGATCCTTTTATCCTGAGATGTAAGTGGCTTTAAAATCCTTGTAAATAAATAATTTGACAATCATGCAATTTTTTAAAAAAAATTAACCAGTTTAATAGATTGCTCAGCTAAACATACAGGTTGTCTCTTAAACAATTTCATTCAATCTCTACTTAGCAATTTTTATGGTTTATTTTTCCGTAGGTCCTAGTGACTGCCAACTAGCAGGTGGCCAGGCTTTTTTACAAACGGTGTGGAAACTACTATGGGATCCCACTGCCTTGCCTCAGTTGTCCAGTGTTTACATCCCACAGTGTAGCCTGGATGGCCAATGGAGGCAGGTTCAATGTAATGGCCCCCCTGAGCAGGCTTTTGAATGGTATCAAAGATGGATCACCCAGAATAATAATGGCAGAACTCTTCCAATTGCTGACTTGGTGGACATTCTCCTTGACTATAAGCAGAGATCCCAGCAAAGCTTTGAAGACTTCATCAAAATTCTCTATGAAGCTGGCCACCAGAATATCTTCCCAGAGCTCTCCAAATATCCTTCCTTTGATGCAGTTCCTCAAGATGTGATGGAGGGCAAGACTTCAGGGAGTTCATCACAAAACTTTTTGCTGGAACCATTCACTTTCTGGCAGTTTCTTCAGTCAGATCTCAGCCATTATCCAGGATCTTATGGGGATTTTAGTACTCCACTTGGGCACTTTGACCTTCGCAATTGTTGGTGTGTGGATGAAAAGGGACAAATGCAAGGTGACAAAGTTGACATGAACAAGATTCCAAATTGTAAGTAATTCATGCCACTTATTAATTCTTGTGTTGTGAATATTTGTGGGATCCAGACAAAAACATGGCCTAGTGAAACATCTATAATGTGTTTTACAGTACCAATATATCTCAGTTAACAAAATAGATGTGTTTCTGGACATTGCTTCTTTAACAGAAAATTGGATACTAGAGGCAAAGATAACATGGAAAGAATAGGGATAGGTAGATCACAAAAAAGATGAACAAGATTCCAAACAAAATTCCACTTATTAGAACTTGTGTTGTGAATATTTGTGGGATGCAGACAAAAATGTGGCCTAGTGAAGCATCTAAAGCAGGTGTAGGCAACCTTTTTGAACCGGGGGCTGGGTTGCTGTCCCTCAGACAATTGGGGGGGCTGAAGTACCATAAATAAATAAATAAATAAATATAAATAAATAAATAAATAAAAATATTTTTGTAAAAAATAAAAATATATATATGCATGCACACTCTCTCAGCCCCAGAAAAGCCATGGCAAACCCCCTGTGGAGATTTTGCCAAGAAAACCCCAAGAACAAGTAATAACAACAATAATCAATATCATCATAGCGGGCGGCGGCGGCAGTGGTGGCAGGACCAGCCTGGGGCCGGTCCAAAGGCCTTGGGGGGCTGCATCCGGCCCCCGGGCCTTAGGTTGCCTACCCCTGATCTAAAGTATGTTTCACAGTACAACAACATGTTCCAGCAAATGTTTAATTTCATAAAAGCAATATGTACATGCAAAATGAAATAGTAAGATCAGATAAACCATGCATAAATAAAAACATTTTAACCTTCTAGAAACTACTTGAAAAATGTCTTCCCAAATGCATCCAGAATTGATTTTTTTTCACTTTCACCAGCCTCAAATTTTGTTGATTTTCATTTTAGTGGCCCAACTTATAGATCTGTGTTTTTAAAATATGTTGACGGTAGCTGATGAAGCAGAACTATCTGTTGTCCCATTTTCTCTCTGCTTTGCTGAGTAAGAGATTCAGGAGCAGCTGCTGTTTGCCCTCCTGTTGTAAGCAGGCACAACCACTACAACAGGGGCAGCTAGGCTCCATCTGCACTAGAGAAATAATTAATACTATGAAATTCTGGGAATGGTAGTTTGTTGCGGCTACCATTCAAACTACAACAAACTACCATTGCCAGAATTCCATTACATTGAGCCATGGCAGTTAAAGCAGTGTCAAACTGGATTATTTCTGCAGTGCAGATGCAGTATTAGAGTAGAATCCCACTCTTTTGCAACTCAGGTTTTGTTTATTGCATTGTTTAGTGTACACACTGTGCAACTCAGGACTGAAAGTCTGAGATTTTTCATCCCTTACCACACACAAAAATCCCTTCCAGCTAGACAGAGGATGAGCAGAAAAAGGTGAGGGTGGAGGCATAAAAAGACTTTGTAAAAAGAAATTTCTTTGTCAGAGGCTTTGTTAAATGAGGTAAGTCTGTATTCTTATCAAAATGAATTATTTTTTGGGGGTGGTGGTGGTGGAAATCAATATCTCATTTTAATTCTCCACTGACAAAAAAATGAATGGGTTTATGGAGTCTAAGGTATCTCAGGGCAAACAACTGAAAATACCTAGTGGATGCTATAATACAAGGCTGGGCACCAGAGAGCTTCTAGGTTATGTATTTTCACTCCTATCAGCTCCAGCAAACCTAGTGAGTGGTGAGCAATAAATAGGAGTATAAATAGCAATAAATAAATACTAATATCTGGTGAATCACAGGTTCCACACTCTTGATATACAGTATGACACCACATGCAGTTTTTTGAGGGGTTAGTTTTAGTGCTTACAGTGACAATTCCCCCCGCCCCCCCAGGCAGAACAATATAGTGGCTTATGCTAGACCAAGAGTTACCCCTTGCTTAGGGATGGAAAGTATATTTTAACATTTTGGAAAATGTTTTTCAAGCGCTGAGAAATACTGATGAGATGAAGCCTGAACTGATGAGAATCTTCACACATCGGGACTTATTTTGCACAAATTTCACATGCGATTGTTTTGTGCAGAAAGCAGCATTTTCTGTACAAGAAACAGCATTTTCTGCAAGGAAAATAATATTTCAATGGAGAAATGTTAATTTCTGTGCAGAAAATACTGTAATTGGGAAATTATTCTGTGTAACATTCACAGAGGGTTGATTTGCATAGAAAACAGGATTTTATGTGCAAAAAAGGAGCATTTTTTATGCAGGAATTAATATTTCTGGATTTAAATATTATTTTACATGCCAAAATGTTGTTTTACATGTACAACATGCTGTAATTGGGGATTTATTCTGCATAATGATGATTTGCATAGAAAACAGAATTTTCTGTGCAGAAAACAGCATTTTCTGCATAGGCATTATCATTATTATTATAATTTTAAAATGTATTCTTTACTTTCCAGTTTTGCAAAAATGCATAATTACTTTTATGTGTGGTTTTTTTGAAACAACAACAACCACAGAATCAAAATGCTACAAGCTGTTTACCAAGGGTACAAAACACACACTTCCCCATTCACTTCATTGCCACCTTAACTTCTACACAAAAGTCCAGCATAAATCAATCTCTGTAACATGTGCTAGTAACCCTCCATTATTTAGTGAGGGCACATCCCCATAATTGTGAAAGTGTTTGCTTATTTATTATAATAGTTCTATTCTGCCCTGTATTAGGGCTAATGCAGATCTTAGGGCTAGTGCAGAATATATTTAAAACAGTAAAACATGATTTAAATCAACATAAGGATATTAAACAGGCTGGCAAGATAAAACAGAAGAGAGCTTAAAACCAGATTAAACCATCTAAGACTCTATAAAATCATGTACATGTACAAATTTGTATAAAGCCAATGGATAAAATAAAAAATAATAACCCAGTAACACTGCAAAACAAGTCAACATGCCAGAGTCTTATTGGAATTAACCAGAGTGGAGTAATTTGCCTGGTTAACTACAAAATGAGTTAGGTTATCCCTTGTAAAATTACAATCACTGGTTCAAATACAATTGCTTGTCTCAAAGAGAGCAGCCCCATTGAAGCATTTGATGAATGACAAGCACTTGTGTAAATCCCAAAATTCAATCAGTCTAGTCTAGTTTGGGGCAACTGTATTAAATCCACAATATAATATGTCTTTCTCATTGGTGAAAGGAGTTCATTACAAGTAACTAGTTCTTTCCAGCCTCATCTGCTGAGAGACGCAAATCTGCTTTATGAAATATGGAGATGACAAATACTAAACTGAGATTCAGGATGAAATTCATTGCAATCGTGATCCCTGTGATCTACTGTGATCTTGATCACTGGGAAACTTTTCCTTCTTCCTCTGGGGTGTGCTGTGAAACCAGACTTGTGTTGGCTGGGTCTTAAGAAAGACAACGAAATGATGTCACATTTGTGGCAGTGTCCCATCTCCATGTGACTATATATATATATATATATATAGAGAGAGAGAGAGAGAGAGAGAGAGCAGTGGAAATAGAAGGAAATATAAGATGAAATGAGAAATTCAGGACAATTTCCTTTTCATGCCTTTCTTGTTCCATGGCTTCAGTCCACCTTCCATTTCACACCTAATGAATTATTGCAATATAATAGCAGAGTTTTAAAAACTAATATTGAACATGTGTAAGACAAAAGCTTCTGGATCATTAAAAAAAAAAAGTCCAGTTAGTCCAGCCTTGTGCTTTCCACAGTGGCCAGCCAAATACCTCTAAAGTAGCATCTGCACTGTAGAAATAATCCGGTTTGACACCACGTTAACTGCCAGGGCTCAGTGTTATGGAATTCTGGGGTTTGTAGTTTGGTGAGATACTTAGCCTTCTCTGTCTGAGCCATGACAGTTAAAGTGGTGTCAAACTGGATTATTTGTACAGTGCACATGCAGCCCTAGTCATCTTTGAAAAGTAATGAGTGAGTTGAAATTACTCTGTTGGGGTAATGAGAAACACTCTCTATTTAACTTTCAGTGGTTCATTTTAAAGGACATGTGGTGGAGGACCTAGAGATTCCTAGAGATGTGCTCTCTCTGGTGAAAAGAATAGTGTTTTTTATTTGTGGGTTTTCCACTTTTGTGGGGGTCCTGTGCCCCTAACCCCAATGAATGTGGTGGGTCCAGTGTATATGTAATATAACTGTAAATAAACCATATGAAATGAAAGTATGTTAGTATATTAAATTGTATATTAGTGGTTTTTAGCTTTTATGTTGAAATGTCCTACAATTTTCTTGAATGTTTACATTCTGCAGTGCCTTATCCTCCTTTGCAGTCATGGCATCTGGTCACCCTGGTTCTCTATACCATCATTCTAGAACTGGGTCCAGTTTGCCATAGCTTTCATTTCTGCCAGCTCAGTATTCATGTTATTGAGAAAACATAGGGTAATCAATTGTGAAGTCAAAGGCTTTCATGGCCAGCATCCATAGGTTTTTGTGGGTTTTTTGGGCTATGTGGCCGTGTTCTGGAAGAGTTTATTCCTGACTTTTCACCACATGTGGCTGGCATCTTCAGAGAATGCTGGCATGGAAGTGAGTGGGTTATATGTACTATACATTCAACAACAGAACAATACACAGATTAACATGTAAATCACTTCTTCTCAACCAATAGTATATATACCAAAAACCCCACAACAGTATATATACTCAAAAAACCCACAAAAAACTACAGTGTAACCAGACTGCAATTTATTGCTCCCAACCCTGCATGAAAAATCAATCTGGGTTCAATTTCAGTTAACTCATCAACACAACCCCTTTTTGAGCTCACCATACCATGAGTACATTTAAATGAAGACCATGAAATATTTACAGATGTAATCAGAACAATATGCTGTACATATATACAAGTAATACAAACAAAGGGGCAAAGATTAAGTATAATTGGAAGCGAAGAGGAAAAAATTAAATCCATGAACTCTAAAGTATCAATAGGAGAAATCCATAGATTTCTTGAAAATCACACCAAGGTTATTCTAATCTACAAGGATTCCACATTGAATTGTTGTAATCCCCCAAATTTTTTATTTCTAAAACTTCCAGCCCAGTTTACTGGGTCCCTTTTAATAATAATAATAATAATAATAATAATAATAATAATAATAATTTATATCCCGCCCCTCTGCAGAGCAATCGGGGTGGCTTACGACATTAAAATTTACATAAAGATATGTTGATACAATGTATCAACAGACCTCCCAGAGGACCTTCTCCGCAGCCGCTCCCAGACTTTGGAATGGCCTGCCGGATGAGATCCGTCTTATTACTACCCTTGCTGCTTTTAAGAAAGCAGTAAAGACGGATCTCTTCCGGCAGGCCTTCCCGGAACAACTTTCAGCTGAGAGATGAGTTTCTAAATTGACGCCGCTCATTCTATTCTTGTTATTATATGGTTATAATTGCTTTTTATTAATGTGGCATTTTTAATTCTTGTTGTTGTTTAATTCTATTTTAAGGGGATGGGAGGGTGGGATTATGAGATGAGGGTTTGATTTTTAACTTTGTTCTGTTTTTATACTGGTTGTTCCCCGCCCCGATTGCCACGCAGAGAGGCGGGTTATAAATAAAAATTATTATTATTATTATTATTATAAACAGAACCTAAAAATCCCGAAATCCACCTGCCCCTTAAAAGGTAAGGGCTCTTCTTCTTAGTCTAGGCCCGATGGTGCTGGGCCTGATGTCTCTCTCCCAGATGACATCGGATGGAATATTTGTTTTTCCCTTTCTTCACAGATTTTGCAAAGTTTACCCCCAAACACCAGTCTTAACTTTGCAGTCTGATACCCAAATTCTCTCCTTCCTTGGAAAGTATATTCTCAGAAATGATCACAAGCTTTTAAAAAAAGAAATACTGGTGTGACTGGGTAAAGCATGGAAAGAAATATAATTGGAATTGAACATTTTGACTAAAGTAGCATTTGTGCCCCACCCAAGAAAATGTATACCTTTCCTGGAATGTTTCTACATTTGCGGGGTTTATTTGGCACATAAAACATTCCACATATTTTAGAATGTAAGTGAAAATCATTGGAAACAATACATATGCAGAAACACACTTTAGTCAATAGGGGAATTTATGCAATAGGAGGCTTAGACTTATATTGATTAAATGGATTCAAATTATTGAAATTGATTAAAATGCATTCATATGTGAAAATTTCATTTCAGAAAGAAAGGACAGAGAGTTACAACTTGAAGTGAAACATGAATGGGAAGAAAATGGAGGTGGCATTAGGGGCAACTCAGAATTGGGAGGTGTTTGCATCCCCATAAGTCACTAGGCAGCTTGAAGGCACATATACACCCAAATGAAGATAAGATTTTATTAAAATTCTGTTTTTGACTTGTACTTGGCTGATCCTTGCCTGAACTATGCATTAATAAAACAACATACAAAAAGAAGATTATGTAACCATATATAATTTTGTTGTTGTGTGCCTTGAAGTTGTTCCCAACTCATGGTGACCCTGAGGGGTCTCCTTGGTAAGATTTGTTCAGAGAGTGTTTTGCCGTTGCCCTCATTGGAGGCTGAGACACCCAGTCAATTTCCATGGCTGGGGGGGGGGGGGGGGGACTAAAACTCTGGTCTCCGGAAACATAGCCCCAAACTCAAATCATTACTCTTCTCTGGTGGATGCAGAGCCCTGCATCCATAACATATGAGAGGTAACTATTTATATAAATATTTAAATAAATAAGTACATTTCTATGCTTCTAGTGGGAATAGAAAGAATTTTGCCTAAATTCAGAATGCTGATTGTGCTGGATGGGACTGCCTGGGAGTTGTTATGCCAAAAAGTAACTTTTCCAGCTCTCTCCAGAAGACCTGATTCCACTGAACAAGACTATTGTCTCCCTGCAGGTCCTGGAGTGTGTGAAACAGCCAAGCAAGAAGCCCTGCAGTTTGTTGACAAAGTGGAGCAACTCATCAAAGATTCAAACAGCTCCCATTTTCCTTTTGGGCAGAGTTTTTTAATGGCAAAAGTGGTCGCACTCACTGACGATGAGCTTCTGAATAATTTCTCCCAATTGGACATCACATTTTCAGAAGAGTTATTGGCCGGGAGTGATTATGCCATCCGGCTGGCAGCACAATCCAGTATGTCTTTTAAGGGAATTGGCTTCTTTTTCTCTGATGAAACATATTTTGGGGAGTGCAGACAGAACCCCACACCTTAATGGCCAACTGGGATGTCTAAAGGTAGAATGAAATATGCAGAATATTTCTGTAGAATCTGCTCAATCTGCAAGATCTGCAGAATATTGGAGGAGATGGTTCTGTTGTCCTATTTCTTGAGACAGCCATCATGCAAAAGCTTCCAAGTTGAATTTCTGGGATCTCCAGATAGAACTGAGAAACAACTATGGTCAGAACCTTGTTGAGGCACTATGCTAGAGAAACAATGGTTACACATGAGGTTTTGATTTCTCAGTGATTGTGTAAGTGTAGTCCCTTGGACAGCCAATTGTGACATAAGTGTACACACAGTTTTCTTGCCTGCTTTTGACTTGGTAGATGAGAAGTCTAGTTACTAGGTGTCCCTTATTGTAAAGGATGCTTCTTAGTCAAGGGATGGAAAACTTGTCCCATATAGACATTAAACAGGATAACAAAAATCCTGTATTTTCAAGTATTGGTCAAACATATGGATCTCAAATTATACACCAAACTTTTTTTTGGAGGGGGGGAATCTGTTGTGAGCCTGACCAGCAGCCATTCTTTGCACTCTAGGCTGAGCAACACATTCAGCCTCTATAGGTGTGTGTATGTGCGTGGGCGTGCTTTCAAGTCACTTGTTGACTTACCGCAATCCCATGAATTCCATAGAGTTTTCTTAGGCAAGGAATACCCAGAGCTGGTTTAGCCAGTTCCTTCTTCTGAAATATTGCCTACAGCACCTGGTACTGCCTGTTGATCTCCCATTCAAGTATTAACCAGGGCTGACCCTGTTTAGCTTCTAAGACCTGGTACCTTTAGGGTATTTAGCCTTCTGCACTCAGACTGGCAGCAATAAAATTCCTTCCCTTGGGATGGTTGATGGTCTGGTATTATAAGATTTTCAGGAGTTTGCAGGTTCCTGTGAGAACTGAAATCTCGCAGGAACCTGGAACTGTCATGAGGGGTCATTTCTTCACAAGGTGTGCCTTATATAGACTTGCTTCATGTGTCCTAGCCAATCTTGATTGTTCCTTATTGCTTCTTTTGAAAAGCTGGCAACCTTAGTGAGGAGCTAAAACGGGTAGGCAACCTTTCCCCTTTAAGGGCCGAGGGACTTCAGCTCCCAGAATCCCAGGAACTATTGGCCAACATGGGACTATTGGCCAACATGGTTGAGGCTTCTGAGAGCTGAAGTCCCTCGGCCCTTAAAGGGGAAACGTTGCCTACCCCTGAGCTAATAGATCATTACACAATGGGTGAATTCAAGATCATGCCCTCATACACAATTGGTTGTTCAGTAGTGGGTTCTAGCATAACCTTTCTCTTTTGTCATTCATTGAATCTGTTTTAGGGGTTTTTAATTTTAATAATAAAATTATTAATTCTGTCATTTTAATTGTTTTAATTAATAATGGTTTAATTCTAACACTTTATGCTTTTACTTCTCATTTTGTAACTGCTTTTAATGGCACATTTCAACTTATGCAAGCTTCCTTGAGTCCTAGTATTGGGAAATAGGTGGGGTACAAATGAATTAATCACAGTAGTAGTAGTAGTAGTATCTGTAGCAGTAATTATAATAATAATAGTAGTAGTAGTGTCTATAAAGGTAAAAGGTAAAAGCAGGGGTAGGCAAACTGTCCCCTTTAAGGGCCGAAGGACTTCAGCTCTCAGAATCCCAGACTATTGGCCAATATCCCAGACTATTGGCCAACATGGCTAAGGCTTCTGGGAGCTGAAGTCCTTCGGCCCTTAAAGGGGACAGTTTGCCTATCCCTGGGTAAAAGTATTCTCTGTTGACAAGGTTGTCAAGTCCTGTCCGACCAGAGAGGGCAGTGCTCATCTCCGTTACCAAGCAGAAGAGCCAGTGTTGTCAGTGACTATTCTGTGTACTACTACTACTTTTACATAGTAGTGTCTATGCTGGCATGTATTTATGTCACATTAAAACTATGTAAGTACAGAGCACAAAAATATATGAAGAAAAGGTTGAAGCCAGGAGTTGGGCATGTTCAGCCTGGTGAAGAGACAACTGAGAGGTGACAACATTGCACAACAATTTGGAACCAATGACCTAGAGGGGTGATGGGTTTCATAGAATCATAGAATCATAGAATCATAGAATCATAGAATCATAGAGTTGGAAGAGACCACAAGGGCCATCCAGTCCAACCCCCTGCCATGCAGGAACTCCCAATCAAAGCATCCCCGACAGATGGCCATCCAGCCTCTGCTTAAAGACCTCCAAGGAAGGAGACTCCACCACTCTCCGAGGGAGTGTGTTCCACTGTCGAACCGCCCTTACTGTCAGGAAGTTCCTCCTAATGTTGAGGTGGAATCTCTTTTCTTGCAGCTTGCATCCATTGTTTCGGGTCCTAGTCTCTGGAGCAGCAGAAAACAAGTTTGTTCCCTCCTCGATATGACATCCCTTCAAATATTTAAACACGGCTATCATATCACCTCTCAGCCTTCTCTTCTCCAGGCTAAACATCCCCAGCTCCCTAAGTCGTTCCTCATAGGGCTTGCTTTCCAGACCCTTCACCATTTTAGTTGCCCTCCTTTGGACACGCTCCAGTTTCTCCACATCCTTTTTTAATTGTGGTGCCCAGAACTGGACACAGTATTCCAGGTGAGGCCTGACCAAAGCAGAATACAGTGGCACTATTACTTCTCTTGATCTAGACACTATACTTCTACTGATGCAGCCTAAAATTGCATTGGCCTTTTTAGCTGCTGCATCGCACTGTTGACTCATGTTCAACTTGTGGTCCACCTGGATTCCTAGATCCCTTTCACACGTAGTCTCATTCAGCCAGGTGTCCCCCATCGTATATCTGTACTTTTCGTATATCTGTTTCTTTCCAAGGACTTCTGCAAAAAGAAGCCAAAGTCTTGGAGAGGCTGCTATAGACAGCATTGAGCTGGGAGTGCTATCAGATTGAACAAATCTATTAGATGTTATCCACAACTATTTGTGATTTGTAGGAGACCCATTCAGTTGGCTGTGCCTCTGTATTTAATATCCTTCTTAACTAGTGTATGCGTCTTCTGATCCTGCTCCCATATTTCCTTTTCAGCCTTGCATTTCTATTGGAAGAGTCTCTTTGCATCAGGTGATTCTGCAGGAGAGGCCGTGCACCTTGGTTTTCAGCCTTACATCCCCCAGTGTGATGGTCTGGGGAACTGGGAACCTGTCCAGTGCTATCAGAGCTCAGGTGAGAGAAGGCTAGGATATGCTTACTTGAATGACCATTGATGGATTTCAGTGACTGGTACCTACTAGCTACTGTTCCCATTAATCTGTTTAATGCTGTCATTTCCTTTTTGTAGAATGCCAGTGAGATGGAATCAGATGCTTTTAGATTGGATGACTGTACGCAAAACTTCATATATTTTGTCCTTGCAGATTTTTACCATTTTTCTCCTCACTGGGAGAAACTGACTGAAAAATGTGCAGTTTTTGAATACTATTTGCAGTTCCCACTTAGACTGATGCAGAAATGAATCCCACACCTCTGTAGTTGCTAATCCCTATCCTAGAACTTTATGGACTCTAGGAATTCACAAAACAACATTATACTCCTTTGGCCTTATAACATGCCAGTGTTGGCCAACCGGTGAAGCCAAAATGTTGCTTTTAAGGGCAAATTCAATGCAATGTATTTCATAGAATCATAGAACCATAGAGTTGGAAGAGACCACAAGGGCCACCCAGTCCAACCCCCTACCATGCAGGAACTCAAAATCAAAGCATCAAAGCATCCCTGACAGATGGCCATCCAGCCTCTATTTAAAGACCTCCAAAGAAGGAGACTCCACCACACTCTGATTTAATTAACCTGAATTGTTAGTCTGTTTGTGTCACTGGATAATCTCTTTGCAAAGGGACTTGCACTCTCACAGATATTAAATAGAGGTTACATCTCCCTTATTTGGAATGCTTGGGATCAGAGGTGTTTGGGATTTTGGATTTTAAAAACTTTTGGAATATATGTATTTGCATATACGTACATAATGAGATATCTTGGTGATGGGACCCAAGTCTAAACATAAATTCATTTATGTTTCATATCCACATAGCCTGAAGGTAATTTTATACATATTATTTTTAAAATAATTTTGTCCATGAAACAGAGTTTGTGTATACTGAACTATAGAAAAACAAAGGTGTCACTATCTCAGCCATCCATGAAAAAAGGTTTTGGTTTTTGGAATACTTTGGATTTCAGAATTCCTGTTAAAGGAGACTCAACCTGTATATATTTTGTTGTTTCTTAGGTCATTGCTGGTGTGTGGATGAGACAGGACATTATATAGAAGACTCTTTGGTGGCACGTTCAACACAGCTGCCCCAGTGTAAGTAACTTCATGCTTTTCCTTATCTGCAGAGAAAGAAAAGAAGGTTGGGTAATCACATAAAGCTTGCAAAACTATAGGGATTGATCTATTGCTCAGTAGATTGCATGCAGAAAACCCCAGCTGGTTAAATATCTCTAGCAACTCCAGGTAGGGCTGGTAAAGACTTCTATTTGAAACTTTGGAGAGATACTACCAGTAAGAGTAGGCAAAATTGAGAT
The DNA here is from genome assembly GCA_026167975.1 of Phrynosoma blainvillii. Taxonomy (NCBI): domain Eukaryota; kingdom Metazoa; phylum Chordata; class Lepidosauria; order Squamata; family Phrynosomatidae; genus Phrynosoma; species Phrynosoma blainvillii. The sequence goes on along the minus strand of JANUYF010000004.1, from coordinate 14,498,559 downwards.
AGCTGGACCAATGATATGAAGCAGCTTCATATGCACATATCTCTACAAACATATCTTCTATATTTATTTGAATAAATTATGCAACATTCATCCTTGATAATATGGCAACCATAAATTGCGCATGAGTGTATAATGACTTTATAAAGTATGAAAAATTCATTCATAAAATATTACCTTTAGTCACAAACCTGTTATACTGCATCAAGCAAAAGGAAAGGAAAGGAAAAAACATTGAATTTTTGTCTACAGACTGCACACTGTAAAAGTTACAAATCAGGTAATATATTTGCTGCAAATATTGTTGGTTGCTATTTTTTCTTGAGCAGCAACTGTTTCTCTCCTCTCAAAGTTTCATTGGTGATTTATGGAGTACATTCATCCCTTGGCTGACTCATCTGAAATAGCTGAAGTTACTCTAGGGATGGATTTGCTCCATTACCTCTTGACCCATGTGTGAGTTTGAAACTACCAGTAGATAACACTTGGCTAGACTGAATGTGTGTTCTGGTCTTTTTTGATAGTTTCGTGTTCTTGATGCCTGCAGCTGTCATCTGAACAGCATGGCAGAAACAAACAACTGGATATGCGTAGGTTATATCCAGACTGAAGCTTAATATTACTGAGGAAGATCATTGTTTTAATGCAGGTCAGACACCATGTCAACAGTCCCAAACAAATGTATTGATTTCCAGCTGGAAGCCAAATGGATTGAAGCTTAATGGTACTTCAGGAGATCTGTTTACTCCATCCTGCCTGGAGGCAAGTTCTTTGTTGCTGGAAAATACATACTTGGAATTTCAATCATGCACATTTCAAATGTGAATTTCAGAACATTAATGGTTTTGGGCCCATCAGGGTAGGAAAAAATACTTTGCAATTCAAATGTCAAATCTCCTTGATTTACAGCAAGAGCAGGAAATCTCTTTCAGCCCAAGGCCCAAATTTAGTTTGAGAGAAGTTCTCAGGAGCCACACTTTGGCTGAAGCCAAAGGCAAAATGATAGACCCTCAAATGCTTCCACATTTTAGCTGAAAGTAACTAAGCCTTGGGGCAGGAAGCTCCATGGATCCATGACAGTAAAGCAGTGTCAAACTGCATTAATTCTGCAGTGTGGCAGTAGCCTACATCTTTCCAAGGAAGCTTGTACCCTTCCTATCTATCATTCCTGTGACACATTTCCAAAGATATTATGCTAATAGCTATGGAAATAAAACTTTGATGGAGAAAAATGTAATTGGAGATCAACAATACATTTCAAGAGATGGTCCCTGTAATTGTGGGTAGAGAAAGAACTGAAGAATAGAAGCTTGAATCCCATTCCTTGGTTCCCAACTACAGCAGACATATTGAATCAGTTATTGACTGGTGATTTAGTACATGGGTAAGAAATATGCCAAAAAACCCTAGGAGAAGTTTGTCTTAAGGTCATAATAAATCAAAAATGACTTGGAGGCATACAACAACCAACCAAGTTACATTGATTCAATGGCTCTACTAAGTTGGGATTAACAACAGTGGGATAATGGCATAAATCATAATAGTAACAGTCTGTCTTTCTGATATCTGTTGCTCCATGATGAAAAGCCCATGATGACTTGCAAAAATAAATGAACAACCTTTGCGAAACAACTTAGTTTTGGTTATTTAAAAATTATACAGACCTTTTATCAACAAGACAATACTGGCCCTTATTAATAGCAGCTCTGTAGCATGTTTGTAATAAAGTAACCCCTTATTTTCAGACTGGTGAATATGCTGGACTACAGAAATCTGACACACAGGCCTGGTGTGTAGATCCTTTGTCAGGAGAAGTACTTCAAAGCAGCACTGATTCAAATGGTGGACCTCAATGTAAGTTCTTACTATTTACTAGGGATGAGGGAGAAGTGTGTTTGTGCTGCATTTTAAGGTGTACCATCCTAAATGCATCAATTCCTATCTGATTTTGAAAGCTAAACTGAGTCAGACCAATAGAGGATACCAGGGATCTCCAGATCTTTTACTTACGTCTAGTGGATGAGACATAGAAAAATCATTTTCTGGGTTGGAAACAGAGTTAGGCACATGCAACTAGATTAGCAGAAGCTGAGTTCCTTGTTTATTCTTCTCCTAGTGCTCCCCCCAGACCCTGAAAATGCAGTACTAAAAGTCAAAGTATCCTGTTGAATGGGCAGAAGGGAATTCCCTCAAAATTGGACAGAGGGACTACCTGTAAGCAGACTTTGTAAAGTAGACAAAAAAGTGCATGCTAAACTGACAGTAGTACTGAACAGTAGTCCCAAGAAAAACTGATTTGCTCTTATCATCTTTATGCTCATGTCAATAAAAGCTAGCTCAAAGATTAACTGGATGATATGTAGTGGTTTGAGTGTTCAATCAGAGGTTTATCTACATGATTAAAATACAGTACTCCTTATTCTATTCAAATAGAATACAATCCCTCCACACAATTTGGTGGGATTTGGGCTTTGGGCACGGGGGGGGGGGGGGGGGACTCCTCAAACTCTGCCCAAAAAGGAATTGTGTTTTTTACTGGAATATCCTCTAGTATCCACAAGGATGCACATTATCAAAAGTGTGGCCTTTCATCCAACTCACATGGATTCTCATGGCTGCACATTTTTGGCAGAGGGAGGGTGAATAGAAGGAAATTTGTGATGAAAAATGAAGACAAGCACTGATGTGAATGTGCAAAAATCTGAAGCAATTTGCATAATACACTTATGTGTAGACTAGCCCAAGGACTCTGGAGTCCAGGGTTCAAATCCCTGCTCAAGCATGGACCCACTGGGTGACTTTGGGCAAATCACACTCTCAGCCTCTGTGGAAGACAAAAGCAAACCCACACTGAACAAAGAAAACTTGCCAAGAAAACACCCTTAATAGTTCATTTTCTAGTGGTGGGACAACTCTCCAAACAGCAAGGATATAATTTCTGAGGCCTTAATCCAGTGTTTAGTTCCAACTACAGCAGACCCATTGAATTAAGAAAACTTATATAAGCACGGAGTCACCAAGTTCCCATTGAGTCAATGGATTTTCTTCAGCTGGGGCTAACCTCTGGATGTAGGCCATAAAATGTGCATGTCCACAAAATACATGCTAACAAAACCTTGATAGTATGGGGTTCAAAACAAAATACATTTGGCCAAGGTCTTTCCTTCACTGTCTGCCTCTTGATTTAAAGGTCCTGGTTCCTGCAATGTGGCAAGGTCCAAAGCTCTCTTGCGGGAAACTGGTAGAGGTTACATCCCTCAGTGTGAAAATGAACGCGGAGTCTTCTCATCTGAGCAATGCAGTGAGGACCAGGACAATTGTTGGTGTGTCTTTGAGAATGGAGAAGAGGCTCCTGGAACACGTGTCAGTGGCAAGAGAACCTCTTGTGAACGTGAGTCACATTGTGAAAGTCTAGACCAGGGGTAAGCAACCTTTCCCCTTTAAGGGTCGAGGGACTTCAGCTCCCAGAAGCCTCAGCCATGTTGGCCAATAGTCCCATGTTGGCCAATAGCTCCTGGGATTCTGGGAGCTGAAGTCCCTCAGCCCTTAAAGGGGAAAGGTTGCCTACCCCTGGTCTAGACGACATGGAGTATTCTTTAAAACAGCTCCAGATTGACATTTTGAAAAGTTCAGATTTCCAAGTTGGAACATGTCATTTTGCATCATGAGGATTTCTGTGGCCAATTTTAGCAATTCAAAGCTTTAAGGGGGGAAAATACAAAGCACAGATTCTCTCCAGGATTTTGGAGATAATCTTGATAATAAATACATATCCATTACACCATTCCAACAGTTTGCTTACACTTCAGCTTTCATGGCTTCATCCTATGGAGTCCTGGATTGAAACACACTGCAAAATGCACTTTTCAAAGATTTTCTCATAGCAGGAAGAAAATCATTTTTTCTTTTCTTTGAGAACTAAATTAGTGAAGATAGAGCCATCATGGTGTAGTGGTTTGTGCATTGGATGAGAACACTGGGAGACCAGGCTTCAAATCCCCACTTGGCCATGAAACCCATTGGGTGGCCTTGGGCAAGTCACATGCTCTCAGCCTCAGGGGAGGGCAATGGCAAACCCCCTCTGAACAAATCTTGCCAAGAAAATCCAGTGATAGGGTTGCCTAAGGGTTGCCATAAGTAGGAAATAACTTGAAGACAACAGCATCCCTAGCCAAGTGTCACCTCTGTGCCAGAATTAGGTGACAGAGCAGGATTGTGCAAAAGCAGAGGACTATAACTGGAATAAATAGCTAAATATCTTAGTGTGAGATTCTTCTTCATAAAAGCATGGCCCAGTGGGACAAGTTTATACCCACTTTCAGAAATGCTTCAGCAAAAGAGTGAGCACATTTTGTAGTCTGGAAACCAGGGTTGAAGGCTACTACACAACCTTTTAAAGAATTCAGCAGAGGAAGACCAGTTCTCAGGTTGTATTTCTCAGAACTGGTTTAATAAAAGTTGCAGAGATAACTCATAGAACATTTCCTCAACTGTATGTAATTTTTAATACACTTACTATTTTGAATGTGTAATGTTTTTAACTTTTTAAATTGTTTAATTGTTTTTAAACTTTATATCTACTGTTTTTAATGCTTTTGTATTGTTTTTAATATGTACAGCTTTAAATTTGTTGGTAGGTCCCTTGAGTCCCTATATTGGGAGAAAGGCAGAATATAAACAATGATATAATATAAAATAATATTATAATATAATTAATATAATTAATATAATATAATATAATATAATATAATACAACTGTAACACTAGACCACAAATTAAAGCTGACATATTTGAAGTGCTCTCCTTTATTCCCGCAAAGCATAGCCCTTACATGTAGAAATCTAGCATCTCAGAGACAACCCTAGCTTTTTCTGTGGCACACTATTCTGTGTGTATATGGGGGGGGGGGCATGGCACAAATACCTTCCTACACCATAAAGCAGTATAGCCCAATATTGTTGCCACCTCCGATCCCCACTCTCTCTCTCTCTCTATTAAGCTCATCTGTGTGCTGAAAAACCCCAAATCCCACTTTGTGTCCTTTTTCAGATCCATTTATTTCAATGCCTAAGAGATGTAGTCACATTTGCCTTTGCTCATAACCAATGTTTGTCTCCATAAATCAGTTGCTGATTTATTGGATGGTGGAAGCCAAAGAAATCTGTCTGTAGCACTGGACACAGCACAAAACTTTTATAACCCCTTCATCTCTGACACCAGATTGGAATCTTGCTGCGTTGGATTTTTGCTGTTGGAAAGATCCAGTAGTGAAAATCAATGCAGCAAGATTCCAATGTGGTGTCAGAGATGAGGGGGTTATATATTTCAGTTTATGCTCAGTAGCCAATTACACCCATGCTCTGTTTCCAAAATCTGTGAGATTCTTATTTTCATTAGACCAATTTAATCCTCCCAGTTTACCTTCAGAATAGGGCAGTGCATAGGTAAGGACCTTTTCTCCAGTCCTGGGCATAGCAAAAAGCCTATGCTCGATGGCCTGTCAACAGATGAGGCAGCTTCTGTGGGAAAGAACAATAAATCCCATCCTCTTTATCACAAGAGACAGTTTAGACAGGCGAGTAGTAACTTTGGAATGTCGCTTTCATCCAACAGGGTTTCCATTTAGCTAATCAGTTCCGTATGAAGGAGATTCCTCTCGGGTCACTTGAAACTTCCATCTAGCATGGTTGAAAATTCAGCATTTTCTCACTGATGTGCATATCAGGGCTTTTAATGCCACGTATGTTAGTATTTACCACCCACTTGGATCCTGCACTAATGTCAACCAATAACGTAAATTCAAGAGAAAAGAGGGGGAAGATTTCTGAAGTAATGGGAGAGAATGCACCAGTTCTGCCTATAGGAGTTTGGATGATAAAGTTTTTAAATTCTCCCCCATCTCACAACTGAAGGATGGGCAAATCCTTGGAAGAAGAAAGCTAGTGCAACAGGGGGAAAACGTTCTGTCTCAAATATCTCATTACAACACCACTTCTTTCTCTTACACCTGAGGGATTCAAATAATATTTTATTTACACCAAGTCAATGGCTATTGCAGTTTATAGATCACATATCATCAAATATAACCAACATAAAAAAACCAATCCTGGTACTAATATAGTCATATATCAAATCTGTATCTATATATCTATGTGTGTGTGAGTCCATGTCCCTCCTAGTTGCATGTTGACGTATGGTGACCCTGTGAATTTCATATGGTTTTCTTACTCAAGGAATACTCGGGGGTGGGTTTGCCTATTCTGAAATAAAGTCTTTTGCAGGAGAGGTCATGCTGATTGCTTTTTTCAACTTATTTTTCCTAGGTCCCAAGTGTCGCTTGCCTTTTGATGTCTCTTCTGTGATCAATGGTGGTGTTTTTTGCAACTTCTCAGCAGCAAATTCGAAGATTCAGCAGTGTCGAGTGATCTGTTCTCTGGGCTTCCAGCATGGCTTTTCTGAGAGGGAAATACTGCTCTGTGATATGGAGAATCACCTCTGGATAGGAGATCCACCCCATTCTAAATCCTGTCAGAGTAAGTATGGCAGTTAAGGTGTGGTCTGGAGCTGGTGATCTTGTGTCTTGATTAGCAAAGGGTTGATTTAGGCAATGGAAACCCAAAGTTGAAATTGTTCAATGGCTTTGAACTATGGCAGATAGCAAGTTAACTTCTGCATTTACTGCTTGCTTGCAGCATTTTAATTCTGGAAGAGAAATCCTTCCTATCTTTGATAATTCCCACTCAACTTCTGCTTTAAAAGATGAAGGGGGAATGATAGTGTTTTCTACCTCTGTTTAGGGATCTTTCATGTTGATTTCTTTGACTGGATCTCAAGGTGAACATGTTCAAACCACTTTGAACATGTTGGAAAATTGGCATATAAATTTAAAACAGGCACACAAATTCCAGCGCCATTGTTGTTGTGGACCTTCAAGTCATTTCCAACTTATGGAGACCCAGTGAGAACTTATCATGGGGTTTTCGTGGCAAAATTTGTTCTGGGAGGTTTGCCATTGCCTTTCCCTGAGGCTGAGAGTGTGTGTCTTGCCTAAGGTCACCCAGCTGGTTTCATGGCTGAGTGGGGACTCTAGCCTCCAGAGTCTCAGTCTAACAGTCAAAACCACTATGCCACAAAATATTGTTAATCTTTACCTACATTTCATGAACAATATTGTGGAATATCAAATGATTTAACAGGAGTTACTCTGGATCTGTAGCTACTTATGTATTTTTGTAGTGAAGAGAAAACAATTAGTTTCTGGCCTCTACAAACTGTAGTTCCCAAATGTTCCAACCTCTTTCTCCTCAACACATTTGTATGAAAGTAAGATCCAGTGATTTCAGCAGGATTTCATTCCAAGTGAGCATGCTTAGAATGGATTTGATAGAGGGACTTACTTTGAGCTAAACAGATGAGCACCAGATGTTTCAATTTGGAAGATATTGTTATTTCATATAATCTCTTAAATTTTGTTACTTCTGTATCCCCCCCCCCTCAAGCAATTGGATCTTCAGGTTTATTGCTGTCTTTTACTGCCATGCATGCCTCTTGGCATTTTCAGAATACTATTTTTCTCCCTTTAAATAAAATAACAATATTTTTTGAGGGGTGGGGGGACCATACAACTCCTGAATTTTGGCATGCATCACTCTGAATTGATGTGCTTGGCCATCTGGGCTTGTCAATATCAATATATTTGACTCAAGAGAAAGGAGATTATCGCATTAGGATATAAGCATTTTACCTGAGCCAGCTTAAAATGAGAAGCGGGCTACATCCTGATATTATCAGATGCATTTAGCTGCCGAAATCCCCACCTAGGTGCAGCCCGGGTCCACTTCCGCTCGAAGGGGCACTCTTTGTGTCTCTTTTTAAAGTCAGGAGTTGAAAAAATGGCCGCTGGAGAGCCTGTGTGAGCGCCAATGGATCCAGGCTGCACCAGGGCAGTAATTTTGGTGGCTAAATGCATCTGATAATATCAGGATGCCACCCGCTTCTAATTTTAAGCTGGTTCAGGTAAAACGCTTTATACCCTAATGCGATAATCTAAAAATTGTGACCTACATATAACATCTGAGCAGTGCCAGACAATGGATGACATTTGTTTGCAAATTGTTATCTGAAGTTATACTTCTTTTTCCTGTCCCAATCCCCCTCCCTTTGTTTGAAGGGGGTGTCTTATATTTTAAGCTGTCTAAAACACATCTGAGTATTATTCAGTCAAAATGAAATGCTTTGGTGGTACTATCTTATACACATTTACTCAGAGGTTGGTCCAACTAGGTTCGATGGCACATGTGCACTTATACAAGTGGACATAGGGTTGACACCTTAAGCCCCTGGCAATTTCATTGAGTGCCTTACCAAGGTGGGTAAATCTGTTTTCTGTTCAAAGCAATGGGATTTGGAAATGCATAACTTGACCTTGAAGAGCCAATGGGATGTAATAGTTTGAGTGCTGGACTAGGATTCTAATTTAGGATTTGAACAACGCTCTGAATTTCCACTCATGAAATCAACAAAAGGGGAATTAAAACTTAACCAGTACCAATGGGAAAAAAGAACTGAAGTTATGGGTTATAAAATGTCACTCAATCTATAAACATTAATATAAAAATTTATATGTCTCTCTCTGTGTGTGTTGTTTAAAAAAAACTTCTCAAATAAGCCAAATAATATAATCAAATAAGTTACACAGTAAAAAATAAACCAAAGTCCTTTGGGGAGACTTCTAGTCTCTTGAAATGCACCAAACTTTTGGGAGGCCATTCAGTCTGAAATGGTATAAAAGTCCTTCAGAAGACAAGTGACCATGGACAAAACTGGATAGGGAAGACTGAAGTCCGTTGGTATCTGTCAATGACACCCCACTGCTGTTTTTTCCCTTGAATTCCCACTCAGCCATGGCAACCCACTGGCTAACCATGGATATGTCACATTGTCTCAGCCTCAGAGGAAGTTAATAGCAAACCTTCTCTCAGTAAATCTTGTAAAGAAAACCCTATGAGAAGTTTTCGTAAATCCGAGATGACTTGCAGGCACACAGCAATAGCAAAAACAAATTTGGCCTGGGTTATGTCCAACTAAGAGCCAGTGAGGCATAGTGGTTTGGATGTTGGACAATGACTCCAGGGTTTGATTCCTCACTTGGCCATGAAATCCACTGAGTGACCTTAGGCAAGTCATCCTCTCTCAGCCTCAGGAGAATAATAATAATAATAATAATAATAATAATAATAATAATAATAATAATTTTTATTTATATACCGCCCTGTGGTGAACCAATCCGGGCGGTGAACAGGGATAAAATAACATACAGCATAAAACCAAATAATTTCCTCCTCCCCCCCTTAAAAAGTTATTAAATCAATTCAGTTAAAACAATTACATTTAAAAATTAAAATTATTATTACATTAAAATAAAATACAAACCATCGTCCCCCTGCTAGTGCAACTTTAAGGGAGTTGTGAAAACTGAATAGTGGGGGATCCCAATAATCTCGAGGCTGAGTAATTTAATCCGGGTAGGCCTGCCGGAAGAGATCCGTCTTGACAGCCCTTTTAAAGCTGTCCAAGGATGTTAATTGACGGATCTCGTCCGGCAGGCCATTCCAGAGTCTAGGAGCGACAACAGAGAAAGCCCTCTGGGAGGTCCCTGCCAGCCTAGTTTTTTGAGGCTGCAGCAGGTTCCTCCCTGAGGATCGGAGAGCGCGGGGAGGATTGTATGGGAGAAGGCGGTCTCTGATATAGCTTGGACCTAAGCCATTTAGGGCTTTAAAGGTGATAACTAACACCTTGTACTGAGCCCGGAAACCAACTGGCAGCCAGTGGAGGGACCTCAAAACCGGGGTAATGTGATCCCTCCTAGATGTACCCGATAGAAGTCTGGCTGCCATATTTTGGACCAATTGCAGTTTCCGAACCAGACACAAGGGTAGCCCCATGTAGAGCGCATTACAGAAGTCTAAGCGTGAGGTTACCAGTGCGTGCATGACAGTTTCGAGATCCCTTACTTCCAGAAAAGGGCGCAGCTGGCGTATCAGCCGAAGCTGATAACAGACGCTCCTGACCGTCGCATTAACCTGATTCGTCATCAGGAGCGACGAGTCAAGGAGCACCCCCAAGCTGCGAACACAGTCACTGGAGGAGAGTGTGACCCCATCCAGGACTGGAGGTTGCAACCCAATTCCTGGTTTCGGGGCCGCTACCGTGAGCACCTCCGTCTTGTCTGGATTCAACTTCAATCTGTTTTTCCTCATCCAGCCCAACCCTCATCCAGAAGTCAATGGGAAACCCCCTTTGAACAAATCATGCCAAGAAAACCCTGTGGTAGGTTCACCTTGGGGTTGCCATAAATTGGAAATGACTTGGAGGCACACAACAACAATGTCCACCTATATTTTACACCTAAGAGAAAAAAAATCCAAACAATATTGTATTACAGTATTGAGTCCCAGCTTTGGGATAAAAGGAGCTGTGATAGAACTCCTATCAGTCTGACCTTGTAGGTCCAGTCCTTGGGCTCCTAACACACACCTTGCCCTTTTACCCATGAGATACTTCCCTGGATGTGGTACTTGGGTCTCAAGATGACCACCAGACTGGAGAAGTGGACCTGTTAGTTGTTGAGTTCAGTATGGTAAAGAGTGACTCACTTTCCTTGTTGATTATTAAATCAAACATTCAGGCAGAGGTGTAGAAAATAAAAGCGGTAAAGATTTATTGTATAATGAATGAACAAATATCTAATAGCCTTATGTTAGTCCCACACACAGCAACCTCTTAGTTTCAGACAAAGTAAAACTTCTAACTGAACTCTCTCCACATTCTCGGCTCCCCCAAACTATTCAGATCTTCTCTAGTTCCCTCTTCCTAACTGGCCCTCTCTCTATTGCAAACTAGCCCATAGTAATTGTCTAATAGACAAGCCTCTAGGTTTTCTCCTTTTCCCATGCTCTCCCCCCAATATTCCATGAGGTGTGGCTGATAGCCTCTACTCAGGCTTGCCCAATTGTTTGCCTTCGAGTAATTTCTAATTTATGGCCACCCTAAGGCAGGCGTTTTCTTGGCATGTTTTCATGGGGTTTTCTTGGCAAGTTTTGTTCAGAGGGGGTTTGCCTTTGCCTTCCTCTGAGGCTGTGATTTTCCCAAGGCCACCAAGTGGCTTTCTGTAATTGAGTGGGGATTTGAACTCTGCTCTTCCATATCCTAGTCCAGCACTTAAACCACTATATACCACAGTGGCTTTCAAATAAAGTAATACAATATGATTAATATTACTTGTTACAATGCCTTGGCAGCTTAACCCAGAGATTGTTTCTTTTTCCCTTCCCTTTTCCCTTCCCTTTCTTCTTCTTCTTCTTCTTCTTCTTCTTCTTCTTCTTCTTCTTCTTCTTCTTCTTCTTCTTTGATCCAGTCTCAATTCTTGCATCCGCACTGCAGAAAAAATCTAGGCTCACACCACTTTAACTGTCATGGCTCAATGCTATGGAATTCTAGGATTTGTAGTTTTGTGAGCCATTTAGCCTTTTCTGTCAGAGACCCCTGATGCCACAACAAGCTACAAATCCCACAGTCCCATAGCACTGAGTGATGGGGGTTAAAGTGGTATCAACCTGGATTATTTCTGCAATGTGGACACAGCCTTAGTAATTTTTCTTTTGTATTTTATTGAATTGGAGATTGTAAAATGTATGTAAAATAAACAAGGAGAGCAACAAGAATGATGCTGTAAGAGGACATGTGTGAGATCTTTCATTTTGGGGTGTGTGTGTGTGTGTCTCCTTTTAGGAATCCAGCCATTCCAGAGTGTTCAAATGCAAACTCAGTTTCAGCTACTCCTGCCTCCTGAGAAAGCCTGCAGTCCAGACTACTCTGGCTTGCTGGAAGCATTCCAGATCTTTATTCTGGATGAAATGAAGGCTCATGGCTTTTGCCACATCCAGGTATTTATACTATCAATCCATAAACAGGAAAGAAAAACACCCAGTGCTCTCCCAACACCCAATACTAGCAAATATGTTAGGAAAATATGAGCTAGACAATGCAACTGTTAGGTGGATTTGTAATTGGTTGACCAGCCAAACCCAAAGGGTGCTAAGCAATGGCTCCTCTTTATTTTGGAGAGAAGTGACTAGTGGAGTACCACAGGTTCTGTCCTGGGCCCAGTATAATTCAACATCTTTATCAATGTCTTGGATGAAAGAATAGAGGGCATTTGCAGATGACACCAAATTAGGAGGAATAGCTAATACTCCAGAGGAGAGAATCAAAATTCAAAATGACCTTAATAGATTAGAAAGCTGGGCCCAAAACTTCACTTTTACTTTTAAGTCAGAGCTTATGTACATCACATCGTTTCAAGAGGTCTGTTCTAGATGGTGCTAGCAAGTGGCTTTGGGCCATAGACTCCCTATTATTATTTTTTACAACAAAGGTTATACACCACAGTTTATAAGAGTTACCTTTTCAGATGATAACTCCCAGAATGTTTCAGCCAGTGAAGACAGTCCTTATGCTAACTGTGGAGTTTTGGGGTTTAAATCTTGTTGGTAGACCCAACTAGAATAGACCCATGAAATGGATGGGATTTACTTATGTGTTGACATATCTTAGTATCATAGAATGGAATCATAAGAACTGGATGAGGCCACAAGGACCATCTAGTTCAACCCTCTATCAGGCAGGGATACACAACCAAAACACTTCTAAAAGATGGCCATCCAACCTCTATTTAAAGACCTTAAAATATGGAGGGTCTATCACACTCCAAGACAATCTATTCCATTGTCAAATAGCTCTTAAAGTAAAGAGCTTCTTCCTAAGGTTTAGGCAGAATCTCTTTTTCTCATAATTTGTATCCATTGGGTCATGTTCTAGTCTCCAGAGCAGTGGAAATAAGCTGGCTCCATCTTCTACATGGCATCCCATTTAGTAAGTGATTAAATGAATCTACTCTATTTAGGACTAATTAATAGGAATCAGGCTTGGGAGATAAGGTCTGAAACAATTAATTTTTCCAAGTGTTGGTACAGCTTAAGGCATCTGTAGTTTCCTTGGTACTATAGGGTATTGGTACTTTCCCTAGGTCAGCTTCACTGTGGGTAATGAGTCAGACTGCAAACAATAACGCTTCAAGTGACAGAATGCAATGCAATACAGCAAGAAAGGGCTTACCTCCCCATACTCCTTCATGCACCTTGTTAAAAAAAAAAACTCTTTATGATTCCCTCCTTTCATAAATTAACAGGTCAGGCATGTAAATAAACCAACATGGATGCCATTGAAACTCATTTAAGCATTACAGAAAGCCAATTTTTTGTCATGATGAGAGCGATTCAGCAAAGGAGGATAGAAACTTTGCGGCACTGGGGAGTCTTTCATTCCTCTTTCCTTTACATTTGTTGTTTCAGAATTGGGGATAATTAATTTGCCAAATGTGCATGGAAAACCTGGCTCATTTGGCCAACTTCAGAAAAATGTCAAAGATACATATCCCAGCACTATACCATCATTGCATTAATGACTGCCAAGTCACATAAAAGGTTTTCCATTGGGCCTACTTTATTTTAAGTCAATGTAATAGGTTCCCCATGTCTGCAGTATCCCAGACCTTGTTTAGCTATTCAGATTTCTTAGGCAATCTGGGACAGAGATGAGGGGAGGTTATCCTGTCTTCCAGTTTGGATTAGGATTAATTTAGCCACCATTCATTTTCCACAAGGTACTCCAATAGTATGTATCTATATTTGAAAACCAGTCCAACTAAATTGGAGTTGGGCAAACCAATTTCAGATCAATAGATAGATGGTTTTGAAACAACAAGCAGGGCTCCATACAACTTTGTTCTGGATTTTAATAGGATGAAGTTAAAATGTAGATACATACCCTCTGACTATCCAGATTAAGTAGGGACAGTCTCAATTAATCAAATATTTTCCCACTTTTTCATGTGCTTTTAAACTGTCCCAATTTTTCTCTCTCCTTCTCCCATTTCCCCCTTTGTCCTCAGTTTTGAAACAAACAAGCAGGGCTCCTACTTCAATTGCTGCAAACTGAATTTAAAAATGCAAAAATAATTTGTACTCACTTAAGTCAGCAGCTGGGGGAGAGGAGAAGGGAGTGGAATTTTGCCCTTCTCAGTAAGACCAAACAAAAGCAAAATGCTGTAACCTCTCATAGCTTCTTTCTCATTAATAACTTTTGCTATCTTGGCCACATGTGTGTATGTATGTATGTAGGAATGTTTAACAAATACAGTTCAATTAATAAGCAAAACATTTTGGCTTTCACCCTCCTCAGTTGCTTAAAATAAAAGAAATTTCATTTAATTAAAATACATTCATTTTAAACAACGGAGGTGGGTTGAAACTGCAATGTTTTACTTACTAAACCATTAAGTTTGTTTGTTAATTACTCATGTACGTATATGTATATGCATCTGTTTGTCTGTCTGTCCATCCATCTGTCTGACTATTTATGAACACATTTGGGGGCCTAGGGTTGCATGAATGGTTAGTGAACATGAATGGTTGCTGAAAATTGTCCCCAAGATCTTCCAAAGTTGCCCACCTCTGCAAAAAATATAAAAGTTCTTACTCTCAGGTAGGTGTGAATAGGAACATAGCTACTCTAATCACTTGTTCAAGCTACAATGGAAAACTGGAAAGAGAAACAGCAGAATTGGGATCTATCCACAAACCCCTGTCCATTGACAGTTAGTTGAACAGAGACAATGATTTCCTGGGACACTACACATAACACTAGTTTGCACCCAGCCTCGTGAGGGCTCTCTTGCCCAGTTTATCACATCTTCATTCTGGTTCCCACCCAGCATCACACTACACTGCAATAACTCTCTCTACCATTCATAAGGTTATCTACTCACCTTGGCTTTAGGCAACATCCTTGATCCTGCTTTTGTCCCCCAACCACCATAGTTAAACACTGAACATGTCACCTCATTTCCATACCCACAGGCTTTACATATCAACTGCTAGTCACACACACAACCTGCTAATTCATAGCTTTAAAAGTCAATTCCTAGGCACTTCACTCCATGCACCTGATGAAGTAGACATGTAGTCTATCAAAACTTATGCTACCAACTTCTTTTCTAAGTGAGTTTCAGAGGTGCTGTAAGATCCCTTTGGATAGTGATCCAGACTAACATGGCTATGTCTTTGAATTCTATCAAAACAGACTGATAGTGAGAGTAATTATGTCCAGTAGTACTACAAATTCAAGGAGCATCTTCTAATATTTCGTTATGTGTTTGCAAACCTACTTTGTAGGCCCTTTGAGGAGCAAATAACTTAGAGGTTTTCCATAAACACGTACACAAAATTTCGGGGTGGTGGTAGTTTGGGTACGGGATGTCTATAGGAAAGATATCCTTTATGTATCTGGAGTTTAAAAGACTTCGTATTTGCACATCTCAGTGAAAATGGAGATGCATGGCTACTAACCTGTTTTTGCATATTTCATTCAGTGATATAATGTTATTCTGTAAAGAATGACTTGTTTCTAAATGGACATTGCAGGAGTAACCTCTTTCCAGGGTTTGTTTCCTTTTGATGGAAAAAACAGCAATGGGGACTTCAGGTGTTTTTGTAATATATATCGGTTTGTAAATATACAAGTAGAACATAGTTGGAAACAGGCACACATTTACTGTAGGCAGTGTAGCTTCTAATCCTGCATCAGATTACAATAGAACAACTGTATTCCAAGGGCACTCCAGTTTTAACCAACTAAATTTTAGTTACTAAAAACTGTCAGCCCTCTGTATATGAATGCAGATGGCTTCTGTCTCTCTTTCCATCTCCCAAACTTTGTTGAGTGACGTGTTCCAGAACAGAGAGATTTTAGGCTATTTAGGATGGTCAGCTCCTTTAGTTAAGCAGCCAAATGTGTTTTCATTTTAAGCAAATCCATCTGAAAACTCTCATCTCTCTGTGTCTACGTACTGACAGCTTCACACTGTCTTCACCTCATCCCAATATTCCTAGACTTTGATGGGTGAGGCATTTTAGAGACTGAAGAATGAGATTCCAGGCTCTTTAGGATTCCAAGCTCCTTCTGTTAAGTTTTTTGCCAAATCAATTGTTAAGTGGGTAACTCTCTAGTTTAGGAAAGTTACTTTTGGATTGCAACTCTCAGGGGATTTTAGGCAATTTAGTCCAAAAAGCAATGTTTCTAAAGTTTTTTGTGGGTTTTTTGGGCTGTGTGGCCATGTTCTAGAAGAGAACTCTTCTAGAACATGGCCATACAGCCCAAAAAACCCACAAAAAAACTATGGATGCCAGCCATGAAAGCCTTCAACTTCACAATGTTTCTAAACCCTGAGTAAAACTCAGACATGAAGATCTATTCCCAGTTTTCAAGGCCAGCAAACATGTAATACAGGTTGTATATTCCTTATCTGGAATTCCAACATCTGAAATACTCTAAAAACCAAAACTTTTCTCATGGTTGGCTGAAATAGTGACACCTTTGCTTTCTGATGGTTCAATGTACAAAACTTTTGTTCCGTGCACAAAATTATTTTAAAATATTACATAAAATTACCTTCGAGCTATGTGTGTAAGGCAGGGGTTCCTAACCTGGGGTGCCCACACCCCCAGGGGGTGCTAGATGTAATTTCAGGGGGTGCGAAACTGAGTGGCATGTGTCCTTCAGTTAAAGTTATCACTCAATTTTCTTCTGAATAAATTAGAATCTAATTGCTCAATTTAGATTTGCATTTTATACCCTGAGTTGGAAGCATAATTTTTTAAAAAAATATCAGTTCGTTCACCTGCAGTTTTGTATGGTGTTCAAAAAATAGAAATCAGACTTCTTCATCTTCAAATGTGATATTATTTTCGCAGGGGGTGCAAACATTAATCAAACATTTTCTAGGGGTGGGGGGGCATAGAAAATATTAGGAAACACTGGTCTAAGGTGTATATAAAACATAAATGAATGTTGTGTTTAGACTTGTGTTCCATCTCCATAATATCTCATTATGTATTTATGCAAATGCAGGTATTCCAAAATCCAAAGCGTTTCTGGTCCCAAGCATTTTGAGTAAGGGAAACTCAGCCTGTACTAAGTCCAAAAGGACCTTTATTAAAGATTTGGTTTCTTTCTATAAGGTGAATGCTTCTGAGCACCTGGTCACTGTTCCCGTCTGTGGTGATTCTACAGTTCTGGTTCAATGTTTGGCTGTAGATCGTCTAGGGGTAAATGTCATGTGGCGAGCTTTACTTGAAGATGTCCCAGCAGCTTCACTACCTGATTTACACAATATTGGTAAGGCTTAATGTTTCTGCTTGTGTGGCTTGGTCTGCCATGATTTTTGCTTTTCTGCCAGGAAAATAATGTGCAACAGGAAATCCAAGAAGCAAGGCTAGATTAAGATAGTTGGGGCCAGATGCACTTCTAGAAACAGGTCTCCCTTTGTGGACATGTTCCCCAACAAAAAACTGGCCTTACTTTGTGGTAGATTGGGCATGACTGTGCTGCCAGGCTGAGAGGAGGCCGCCCTGGTACCACAGCCAGCTTTTTTTAGGCCCAAGAGCAACTCTAGGCACCTCCTCAGAGATTGCAGGAACTACTGAGTATAAGAATCCTAAGGTTTCTTCCTCTAATGATGCTCAGAAGGATGATCACATTCCTCCAACATTTCATTGTAGAAAACTATTACTTGTGTGGTCAAGAAACATCAGTATGTGGTCAAGATGGCAAAAGTTATGAATGAAGAAAAACAGACAAGCTAGGAGAGGATGCAGCAGTGTGCTTTTGCCTAAGTCTGCTGCGAAAGGCAATATTCCTCATTCCTTCTCCTTTTGCTGAATTAAATGAGTGCAAACTACTTTGGAAGTTTGAACTCAGCTTGCAGCAACTGAAGTAAGTTGAGGCAAAGAGGTAGAGTGAGAGGAGGAAAGAGAAACTGGGACATTTTAAAAGCATCTGAAAAAGTGGGATGACAGAGGATTAATCAGGATTGTCCTTGCCAAATCAGGGCAGTTGGAAGGTACATGATCAAGAGGCACAATGGTTTAAGCTAAGGAGACCCATGGGCTGTATATAAATCAAGACTGTGTAGGAACAATGATGGAGAAATGTAAAAGAGCCAAAGACACCATAGAGCTGAGAGAGAACTAGTAAAACAGAAGGATAGGGGACCTGCACTATTGTCAGGAGAGAATTGGGCAGGGCAGGGAGACAGGCAAGATACAGCATGAAACATTTCCAGAAACAGGGATCCCCTTGTGCACATGCTCTCTACTGGAAGGCTGGCATTGCCCTGTGGCACATTAGGCATGCTAGCGCTGCCAGGCTGAGTGGAGGCCTCTTTGCAGTCATAGCTAGCCTCTGTCAGACCGAAGGGCACCTTTGAGCATTTGGCCAGCATCTGCAGCTGCTTGGGCCCTGCAACTAAGTACATGGCATAGCATTTCCTCTAACTGTAACATTGATACTCTGCCCTTGCTAGGAAGTATTTTTAGCCATTCCTCCCTGCAGCAATTACTGATATCTGATCTGCACAGAAAGCTCTGTTCAGCCATGCTCTAGTCTAAGAGGAAGTTGGGCTTATTTCTGATTGTCCAAGAGTAATTCCTTTCTCTGTTCTTTGTCTCTCAGTAGTTACCAATTTTCATCCAGCTCTAGGTTCTAAGAATCATAAGGGCCTTTGCAGACTGCCAGAAATAGTGCACATTAAATTGAGGCACTGCCCTGGCTCAGTGCTAGGGAGTCATGGGAATTGTATTTTTTTCTGGGACATTGAGCCTTCTCTGTCAGAGAGCTCTGGTGCCACAATAAATTACAGTTCCCATGATTCCCTAGCACTGAGCCAGGGCAGTGCCTCATTTTAATGTGCACTATTTCTGGCAGTCTGCAAAGGCCCTTAACTTGCTGAGACAGAGCTTGGAAAAGTTACTTTAGGGGAGGGGAGTGATGACTATGCTGTTTGTATTGTTTTGAGGACTCTGAGAATGAAAAGTAACTTTTCCAAGTGTTTGGGGTGGTAGTAAGGAGTCCATTAGTAGGAGTTTAATTGGTAGCATAAAGCAGAAAATGGATCATCATCATCAGCAGTTCTGATCCAAGACAAAAGTGCTGTTGTTTTCTCATACAATCTAGGAAGATGGTTTATAAAGACAATTGGTCAACCATGAGTTCCATGTTTAGATTTCTTTCATGCCAATACAACTGTTTACTAGCTGGAATGATCTCCAGACCTCATCAGTAGCTTTGTCATTCTATCCTTATTGGCTTTCCATGCTTTTGCTGCCAAGTTTGGAATTGTCTAGACTGTATGTCTGTCTGTCCCTTTTCTTAATGTGGACTGATTATAAACATCCCCAGTAACCAGGTCTGGTGGGAGTGGTTGTCTGGTAACCAGTTGTGCAAACTATTTGTATTTACATCTATGCATCTGAGTAAGATTATGTGGGAAAGGTCTATATTAGGCTTCTCATCTGTATCAACTGCATCACACACAATGAAGAACAAGTTGTGTTTAGGCATGTATTGATGTTATGTTTCAAGGCCCTGTGGACCACCAGGAAAACAATTTGGGTCTTCTCAATTGTGACAGAAAAATGGGTATAGATATTATGCTATGCTATGCTATGCTATGCTATATTATATTATATTATGTTAATTATATTATATTATGGAACATGTAGGGATTAAAATTTTGATCGATGTAGAATAGTTTCATGCTGTGTAATGATTTCAAGTTCAATTCAATCATTGATTATCTTTGTTCAAATTCCTATTTAAACGCACACATCAAAGTACATTTTTTTCTAAACAGCCTATGGGAACATGTGTAGAAAAGACATGTGCACTGCATCAATTGCAAATGGATGTTTTTAGTTCACAAGTTTTAATTTATTTATTTAAAATCTTTCTATACTTTTGACAAATGGAATTAGGTTCTGAATCTCTCTTTCCCCACCCAACCCCTATAACAGGGGTAGGCAACCTTTCCCTTTTAAGGGCCGAGGGACTTCAGCTCCCAGAAGCCTCAGCCATATTGGCCAATAGTCCCATGTTGGCCAATAGCTCCTGGGATTCTGGGAGCTGAAGTCCCTCGGCCCTTAAAGGGGAAAGGTTGCCTACCCCTGCCCTATAATGTCATGTTGTTCACTTTCCTATTTCATACAGAAAACGCAATGGTTGGGGAAAATCTCATGGGACGCTTTGAAGCACTGATCAGGAGTGGTGGTTTTCTTCTTCATTTGGACAACAAGCAATTCCCAGCAGACACATCCATTAGTTTCCCCAGAAATGAAGATTTTGACATATCTCCCCAAGTTAGTCTGGAATGCACAAGTGGTTTCCAAAAGGTTGTAGCTGCTGAAGGAGCTCCACCAAATTTCCAAGGATGTGGTAGGTGCTATCAAGGTTTTGCTGTGTGTGTGTGTGTGTGTGTGTGTGTGTGTGTGTTTTTAAACTTACACTTATCAGTTACACTGAAAGGCAAGTTAGAAACAGGAATGCTTCTGCTAAAGGTAGGGCCTTTTCACACTAAACAGTTATCGCACTATGATTCCATTTTATCATAGTTCTGTCTTACGTAATCCTGAGGTAAGTAGTTTAAGGAGAGGTATTTGGAATACTCTGCAAAAGAGCTTGAGACTTTCTCTAAACTACAAACCTCAGGTTTCTATAGGATACCGTCATGGTATTTAAAGTGGAACCATGCTGCTATCATTGTGTAGCACGAAAGGGCCCCTGCTTTCTGGTGTTGACCTCAGTTGTTCTTTGACATTGTACAACCTTGATCCTAAGTGTCAAAGGTACAACCAGGGACCATTTTAGAACTATATTCTTATTGTCTGAATTAAAGTAGACCAAATCAGTTGTTGAATAGTGATTCAACTCTTACACTAATTCCACTGATGCAATCAGGCTAATCTAGTTGGGAATATCAATAGGATTCAGACCTTAGAGTAAATGATTTTTTTTTCATGAAGAGTGTTTTCACTCTACCATCTATTTGTTTATCTTGTACAGTCTTTTTTTAAAGTTCCATTTGTTTCTTTTTTAAAAAAATTATGAGTGCCCAGGAAGTGATCAGGAAGTGACTACCAATCAGTTCCTGTTGTTAAATTAAAGCTTTTCCAAGGCTGAAAAATATGGTGAAAATACACCATGTCCCTAGATGGGATTTGGGGACAAAACAAATTATTTAATTTTTTTGCAGCAGGAGGTGCGGTGGGATGTGTTGCCCTCCAAGTTTTCCTAGGGGGCTGTTGCAGCCCTCCACCCATACACAATTGTCCATCCCTGCCAAAAATCAATACAACCACAGCACTGTGTCATCGCTAGCTGCTGGTAGCTTCCATGTCAGAGAACAGTGAATCCACTATGGCTTTTAGTTTAAACTTTAAAGGATTCATCCAAGATACTCCACTTATTGGGGGGATAGGATTTGGAAACTTGGATAGCTCCTTTGAAGTTTGGACTAAAGTTTGGAGTGAACTTATCACCCCACTGACATGGAAGCCATCAGCCACTGGTACATGCCATTACAAAGGTTTTTCAGTCATTAGCAACTTTACTGAAACTCCACTCAGCTCTTGCAGTTGTAACCCTGTTGTAAGAGGTTTGTAATTGACAACATAACAGCTAATGAACTCTCACAAGCTGTCATGGTAAATACCTAAAGTTCAAACTCTCATTATCTGAGACTAAACAGAAAAGTGTCCAAGACTCTAGAGTCTTGTTTTGGTTCAAATCACTTCATGAGTTCTTGCCAGGCTTTTGGTTCCACTTAGCATCCCACAGTATTTCTGAATCTTTTCCTTAAATGAATTAGGAAAACTGTCTTATGCAACTGTTCACAGAACTGTGTTCTGCCAATATTCAGCTAGTGTCAAATGCAGAGTGGAATGCTAAAATCAAAGCAGGAATGTTGGGTGAGAGAGTAAAGAGGCGTATGGTAGGCATTAGCAAAAGGAACACCCATACTATTAACAAGGAGCACATGGTATTAAATGGCATGGATCATTAAGCAGCTGTGAAATAAAGCAGGCGGGTTGATATGATAGGGAAACCAAGATGGAAAAGATAAAGAAGATGACCAACACTGGCCAAATCATAATTGGAACAAATTGCTGAGATAGTCAGGAATGTGCTGATTGTTCCCACAAGGTATGCATTCACCTTTCACTGAAGAGAAGACATGAGGAGCCTATCACTAGACCTTCCAAATGCTCATTTTACAATTCCCAAATCTCCCCGATGGCAATTAAAAATAGCCAATGCAATTTTATGCTGCATCAATATGAGTACAGTGTCTAGATTGAGGGAAGTAATAGTACCACTCTATTCTGCTTTGGTCAGACGTCACCTATTGTGTCTGGTTCTGGTCATTACCTGGTTCTTTCCCAAAACTGAGACTCAAGGCAGCTTACAAAACAAAGAGAAATATAAGCAAAAACACATATAGCTAAAAACACACAAAAACACATTTAAAATGACATTAAATTGTCTTTAACAGTGCTACTCAAAGTGACAAGTCATGCACCAGTGCTGGTCCATGGGTTGCTGGCAATCTTTACTGGTTTTCCAGGGAAGACAGGCAGGCTTTTTATATATTTTGGTTTTTATTTGATTTTGTACAGCACCGTGTACATCTAAGGCGCTTAATAAATAAAGCTAATAATAAAGCTAATAATAATAATAATAATAATAATAATAATAATAAATATGGCATTGGTCACTGGAGAAAACAGTTGCTGATCTCCCACATGCCATGGCTTAAGAAGCACGTCAATATAATTAAAACATTTAACACATTTCTTTTTGTAAGCAAAGGATTTGCTTTTAAACACACCAGGTAAAGCCTTATACTTATAAAACAGTCAGTTTCCAAAGGACTGTTGAAATAATGACTTGTCTTTCACCTACTGACACAAGGATAGCAAGGAAGGAAAGACTCTAACTTTTTTTTAAAGGAAAACAACTTAGGATCAGCCACCAAGAATGCCCTCTTGGATGTTCCCATAAAATGTGCCTATGAGGGTGACAGAACTGAGGAAATAACTCTCCAGAGTTCTCAGAACCTGGAGAAGCTCCTATGATGGAAACCTAAAGTACAGAGTATCCAGACAGGACTTGAGAATATGGGAGATTTGGATCCTCTGTAGCCAAAACTGTGGTGAAGTGGAGAGGGAAGCAGGTAAAACGAAGGCTGTAGACAATACAGTGAATTCTTTTCTTTGAGAGAAGATGTGACCCACAAATTCCTATAAGGGTCATGGAGTATTGCCTGCTTTGCTTTCCCTGTTATGAGGATGAGGCTCCTCCACCAATGTGGCATCTGCCCTGGGGCTTTGCCCTTCTGCCAGAGCTGAGTAACAGTGTACAAAATCCCTACTTTGTATCTCCCAGTTCATGCACTCAGTTTCTTGATGGATGGCACATTTACTTCAATATGGTGAAGCACTCCAATTCTTCCATATGAGAAATCAATTGATTGTATACTTGGCTGTCTCTGCAAGTGTAACCTTGAGGGGCCCTGTATGCTCTAGCGCTTGCCCCTCTTGACAGCTCTTGGCGTAAAGAGAGCCTTCAAGGACATTCAGTTCCAGAGATCTTGCCAGCACAGAAATTCACATATGAAGTTAGATTGTCTTGCCAGGTAGAAACTTCAATCCCTGACATCTGGATATCTTATTATTTTTGTTTCTCAAACCCTTTCCTCTCATTAACATATGAAAGGGACCATAGAATCATGATACGCTTAAAGATATAAAAATAAAAACAAACCCATTTCAATTTTTTTTTGTCCTCAGAAAGATCATCCTTTATAAACTGAGATCATGAAGGCTGATCCATATTTCCATGAATAAATATTTTACATATGAAAAGAAGAAAAAGAAAAAAAATGAGTTATGTGTGTGTCCAAGATAATTCTCTGAAAGACAAACTCTAAATTTTGCTTTGGCACATCATTCTGCTCCTACTTACTGCCACTATCATCAGGTCCTGTGGTACATATCTTTTTGAAATAAAAAGGAATGCTCATGATTCAGCTAGGATAGCCTGGTGAAAAAGAGAATGGAGTTCCTTTACTTTTAATGGTAGTGCAGAAGAAATAATTTCAGCAGGTGGAGTGTGTGTGACAAGCAACACCAACTGAAATGCCATCTTCTGCACAACTGCTAAAGGTAAAGGAAACCTGTCCTCTTTTCAGACTAGATCCAGCCAGTCATGAAGTAGCCAGCATGATGAAATCATTATCCTATGTAGCTAAGCAGATTTGGCTGTGCAATCATCATCATCATCATCATCATCATCATAGTCATCACCATCATCATCACAACCATGAAGCCAAATCAGAGCAAGGGCAAAGTTTTCCCCTCAATCTGAATATGAGAATGTTGCCTCCCAGTCTCCCTACTTTCTTTCAAACTGTTGTTAAAATGGAGGTGGGTAAGGAGAGTTCCTCTCTCCCCCCATTTAAATGCACAGTGCCTTTGGACATAATGGTTGGGAGGATGGAGGAGTTGTAGATTAAAAAGAAACCCTAGTAATTAGTGAGAATCCCCCTTAAAAGTTAAAGTGTAGGAGAAACAAGAATCCAGGGCTATATCAAGTGTTTTCATGCTGGCTGCAGGGGAATTTTTCTCCCTTCCATCTATTATCCTTTTGCATCACCCCAAAACTGACTCCAGAGGGCATTCCAGGCCTCTGGATTTATTTTTGGGTTGTGTGTGTGTGTGTGTGTGTGGGATTGCTGCATCCTACTTCCACTGTTCTGCTAGTAGAACACTGCTATTGGAAACTACCCCCACTCTGTATGTCTGCAAATGCAAATGAAGCTATGCTTGCCTCTTTTGTTGGCAGGGGGAGGTACAGGATATGTCTTCAGAATGCAAAGATATTGCTGAGTTTTTTATTTTTCTGAGCTTAAGAAAATATTACTACTTGCAATAGAACACATTACTTATGTAATACTTAAAAAAAACAAACCACCAAGTAGCTGTGTACATAAAAACATTTCCCTATAATTTTTGAAATGGAGATACTCTGCTTAAAGGTGTCATGATTCTATTGATCAACTGGTTTGTGAGCATTTAAAGCTATAGGCAACTTGACAATCACATATAGTTCCATTGTTTGTATATGTCAGTGCACATACATCTGTGTCTTGGTGAATTTAAAATGACACTTGATTTCCATGCAAGTAATAAAAGATTGTCCTTTTTTGCAGTGGCTTGTCCTCCAGGCACCTTATTCCAGAATGAGAGCTGCATTCCCTGTCCCTCTGGATTCTATCAAGACCAAATGGGAAGTTCCTTCTGCATCAAATGTCCTCTTGGGAAATCAACTGTCTCTACTGGAGCTTTCAGATCTGAACATTGTAAGCATCCTGAAACATTATATTCTGCCTCTTCCAGGCTATATATAGCTTGGCTATATATGGCCTCTGGCATCAAAGGCAATATGCATCTGTGTATCAGTTTCTGGACAATGTGAAATGGAGAGTACAGTGACACCCATGACCAGGTTTTCCATAGGCAACTGATTATGGACTAGAAAGTTGAACTAGGTAGATATTTGGTCTAATACAGCAAGGCTGTCCTTATGTTTGTTAGAGATCGAATAGTTTGCTTTCCAGACATGGTTCTTAACCTCTTCTTTACTAGGGACCCCATTTAAATATCTTTGGTTGCAACAGACCCCACCCCAAGACTTAACCCAAGATTTAAAACCATAACAACAACAACAACAACCCCTGAACACTGAGCCATTAAGAGTTGCACCATCCATCAAACCTTCCCTCAGAGGTACCAGATGGGAAGGGAAGACTTTTCTCCTGCTTCTTCCTGCCAGTTTGCAGTTCACAGGAACTCTAGCAATGCACTCTATCACCTCATTCTCCCTAAGCTTGATCTCGGCTGCACATGTTGCAGAATGAGGGGGCATCAAGTTATTTCCCATGACACTTTGTTGCCAGAGGCAAAGGGCAAGATGGCATCTCCCTCCCATTCAAAATACAAGAGCCACCACTGCCCAGTTGGTGAGTTCAAATTTAATGCTAGGGGTGGGAAAGCACCCTGCACTTCTCTAAGGCAGAGCTTGGAAATGGTAATAAGCATAATAACATGTTGATACTTTTTCTTATTGAGCAGTTGAGAGATGATGCAGTGGGACCCAGATAGAGTTGCCATTTCCCAATTTTTGCCAGGACATTCATGGATTGGAGGGTCCAAAAAATGTCCCGTCCTGACTGAGCATTTTTGACCCCCCCCCCCAGTCCCAGATTCCTGCCTCATTCCAGGCCACATTTTGTCAATCTCCAGTTGACTGGAGAAAATGTGGCCAGAACAAGGCAGAAAACCTCCTCCTCCTCCTCCTGCTCCTCCTTCTTGATGGACTCTTGGTCCTCGTGCCTCCACTTGCCTCCTCTTGGGGTTGAGGTGCCACTGTGCTCGGGGCCTTAGCCGAGGCCCTAGAAGATCCAGTACAGCCGGCTAGGGCTCCCTGGGGCTGGACGAGGCGCCACCATGCACTGGGGCTTAGCCTTGGCCCGATAAGATAAGATAAGATAGAAGATAAGGTAATGGGGCTTGGGGTGGGCTCTGGGCCTTCCACCGCCACCTCCACCTCCCCTGCCACGTCCATGGAGGCTCAGCATGAGGGCGTAATGGTTTTTTTAAATTTATTAATATTTTTGGCCTTTAGTTGGGCATGTCTTCCATTTTTCTTGAATGTCCTACATTTTGCCCTACATTTTCCTTCATTTTGTTCCAGTTTTGTGGTAGAGAATTATGGCAACCATAGACCCAGAGCATCATCCCACCACAGCTTGGTTATGGGTGACTTCAGCTTGTTTTTATATTGTCGTTCTTAAAAGTAACTTTCAAGTTCTGCACTTTAAGATGTGCTGGCAGACTCTGTGACCTATTTGGAAATGTTTGCTGCTTGGGAAGAGAGAACAAACAGACAAAAATCTACCCAAAGACTTTCACTTTTTCTACAATAGGTATTACTAATTGTCAGATGGATGAAAGAGATGTGCAGTGTGATGAAAATGGCCAGTATCGACCTTCCTATGTAGACCCAACAACCAAAAAATCATTTTGTGTTGATATCTTTGGAGAAATACTAGAGTGGACAGAAATGACTGGCTCACTTATGGACTCCCAGTGTTTAGGTGAGTGGACTGGACAAGATTTTGTTCTAAAGAGGTATAATGTCAATCCAAGGTGTGCCTGTGAATGTGCTTCACTGGACAATTCAGAGCTCATCTGTAGAAGCTCAAAATCAGATCTAACAATTAAAAGACAGACATATTTCTTACTTGCAGCCAGTGTTGTCCATGGTTGCTTTGCCTTTCATTTCCTTTTGCTGTGGAAGTCTGGTAGGGAGTTGTTTTTTTCAGGGAAGAAGAGGCTGCTGATAAAGTACTTGAAGAGATCATCTATCTAGGCCAGAGGTTCTCAGACTTTGGTCCTCCAGATGGTTTGAACTTCAACTCTTAGATGTCCCAGCCACTATGGTCAATGGACAGGAAGTTCCAAACATTTGTAACATCAAAAATTGAGAAACATCGGTGTGGGTAGATAGAGAAGACTAACCTGGCATGTCTCTGCTTGTACATCTGCTCAAAAGCCTATTCAATGGTCGCTGGTGGCTTCTCCCTCATGGAGTGGTGAATCCATTCTTGGCTTTCCTCTAAACTTTGAAGGAGCTAGCCAAGTGCTGAATGATTTGGAAGCTGCAGTTCAGCACCTTGGACAGCTCTCTCAAGTTTGGACTAAGATTAGTTGTTGATCTCTATGCCCACAGACATAGAAGGCATCAGATGACATATATCCTACCCTGGTTTTGTCTTGGTTTTATATAGCTAGATTGAGAAATTAGATAGACCTTTAGGTGTGAAGGCTCAGGGAAAAAATCTAGAATATGGATGATAGGGTGACTTGGAGGTCTTCATGGGGTCACCATAAGTTGAAGTCGACTTGATGGCAGTTAACAACAACAAATATATAAGCCATGATAATGTTGACTTGCAAACATAATACTTCCTCATTGATGCAGCCCCATTTCTGGCTGAACTGAGACATGGTGCTTCTGGCTCAATCCTGTAGTTCTTTTTCCAAGCAGAAAATGACACTTTGATCAAAAGCACCTGTATCTGTGGTGCTGAAAACAGCCACCATTTGTTTCTGATTAGTTTATGCAGGTTTGGCTTTCAGAGGACAAACAATGGTTTGAAAGGTTGATCTCTGGTTTTCATTTTGTGGTCTTGGATTGAGTGTTTTAAAACAAACATTGCTTTCAGGTCATCCTAGTGGATCCTTCATCATGAAACTCTGACATACCCACTGAAATTATTAAACATTTTCTGACAGTTGTTTAACATCAGGTCTCAGAGGAATAAGAGCAGAATCCTAACTCATCAAGAGGGACAAAGACCATCTGACCCAATATTAGGCCAGGTGAAACTATGCCAAATCAAAACATGTCCTAGCCTAGGTGTATTGGAAATTATGTAGGGCAGTCTTTGCATTGGTGATCTTTGTGCCAACATTTTGGCTGTGTTACTGGATAAGGTTTTGATGTGGCCTAGTTTGGCTCTTGAAGGGATTAAATAACCTAAAGGCACCAGATACCATCTGATCTTGGAGGTTAAGCAGGGTCAGCCCTTGTTAGTACTTAGATGGGAGACCACCAATGAATTTCAGTGCTTAGGGTATATTTCAGAGGAAGGAACTGTTAAAACTGCCTTTGAGTATTCCTTGCCTAAGAACACCCTATGAAATTCATGGGGTTTCCGTAAGTCAACAGAAGACTTGAAGGCACATACACTCAGTTTGCCTCTTACTTCATCCCACATCTTTTTTTGGTTTCTTATGTAGATAGATCTTAGTCAGCAAAGCATTTCTGATGGTGGACAGCTCTATTGCCAGATATGAACTCAAGAGAAGAGGATTCTGCTGGCAGAAGGGGATTTCTGCTTAATCTCCTCTCTTAACTCCATCTTTGTGTTAGGCTTGCACTAACCTGGAGCAAATGTTAATCATGGAAGAGGATAGCCAAAGAGTGGTCAAGTAATGGAGTGTCAATTATTTCACTAGAACTCTGAAGGATATAAAATTACATTTGGTTAAAAAGCCAGCATAAATTGGTATGAAACAGACCTATGAACAAAAGGACATTATATGTTTCATTCTCCTTGATTACTCCACACTTTCTTTTACTCCTTGTGGATTCTGGTGCACCTGAAAAAAATGTAGCATTTATTTTGGAACTGGAGCATTTCTGGTTTACTGTAACTTTCATGTGCCTCTGATTTTTTTTTTAATCCTCTATATCTCCAATGCACATGGATATAAAATGCAGCAAGCAGGCTGATGATATCAATGCATGAATCAAGATTCCATTTTGGGGATTATTTTATGCTGGTGTGCTCCTAAGCCTCTAAGCAGAATGTAGCATGTTGTTGTGTCCTGGAGCATGATTGAAACCATCCCTCATCCCCCCCCCCCATTCTCTTGGAATGGTTCTGAATTTGGAATTTAATTTATATCAGAAAACTTTGGTCCACCAGCTGTTTTGGATTATAGCTCCTAGAAGTCCAGACATTATGACCAATGCTAAAACATTATAGAAGTTATAGGTCAGAAT
This sequence comes from Phrynosoma blainvillii, assembly GCA_026167975.1. Lineage (NCBI taxonomy): Eukaryota > Metazoa > Chordata > Lepidosauria > Squamata > Phrynosomatidae > Phrynosoma > Phrynosoma blainvillii. The sequence goes on along the minus strand of JANUYF010000004.1, from coordinate 14,468,916 downwards.
CCTCTTGTGGCTTTATGTTAATGTAACTGAAGGTGCAATGATAGTGGAACTACTTATTCCAGCACTGTACAAGGAGGTATCTAGTACCTCCATATGCAACAGTTTCAGGTAGACACAGCAACAGCAACTCCTGGACAACTCCTAGGAGTAGAGCTTTCACCCTGACCCCAACAGGCACTGATGGGGGGCAAGGCTATGCTTGCTTCCACGTGACTTCAAGAATCAATTCCCTCTCTCAATATCCAGAATTCTCTTTTAGTACAGTGGCAGAACTTTATGTTCCTCCAAGCTTCAGATAGGATCTTAGCCTTAACTCCAAACAATATATGGAGAGCCAAAGTTTTCCCTAATCCTCCCTTATCAAAAGACATCGATTAATATACCCTACCACCCTGCTCTGTGCACAGCTGCAGAGTAAAGCTTTTAGTACAACATATAGCTTACCAGTCATATGTATGGCAGGAAGTTGATTAGATGGCCCTTACAGTCTATTCCAAGTCTGCAATTCTATGATGCTGTGAAATACTCACTATCCCAATTTCATAGGGACAGTCCCAATTACTTTTCCAGCTGCTTTGTACATATCCTAGTTTCCCTCTCCTCTTCCCACTTTTGCCTTTTGTCTTTCGCTTAACTCAATTGCTGTGAACTGAGGTCAAAGTGCAAAAGTAGTTTGCACTCAGTGAACTCGGTGGGAAGAAGGAAGGAAAGGAGAGTTGAATCTTGCCCTTCTCAGTAGGTTCAAGCAAAAGCAAACTGTTACAGCCTCTCCTGGCTTCTCTGTTTTTCCTTATTAATAACATTAACCACCTGGACCACACTTTGATATTGCTTGGCCACAGGTGTCCCAGTTTTTAATTGGTGAAATGTTGGAAGATACAGACATGTGGTCCACCACCCAGCTTGGACCACCCAAGTATTGTAGTCCACCAGATTCTGGAGAAACCCTTAATTGAGCATCAGGTGGGACAGATTTGGCAATAGACTGCATTTGGCTTGAAGTGTGTATGTCCAGAGTATGTGTTGTGCAGGCCTACTGAACAATAGTTTAAGACTTTGCATTGCTGAACTCCAGTCTTGAGTTATACTGTTGTTATTTATTAAAGACATCTTTAAATTGTAATTCCAAGACATGTCCTTTTCATAAAGATGTTTTCTAGATTTTTCTTCTCATTTTTAAAAGTTTTAAACTGGGAAAATGTGAACCAGGGAGCAGCCCTGAAGCCTAAGATGTGATAGACCTAAATCACGCTAATTAGAGTTAATTTGGGTTTGTATCGCCTGTCCTTTGAGACTGAGCTGGCAACCCCAGATCTCTTTAAATTTCTGTCTCAACACGTTCTTAATGGAACATTTGGCATTAATTTAAGAGAGGCTGTAAAACGAGACAAGTTCCAGATGAATAACTGTGCTAGTCTGCAGTAGCAAAAAACATCGAGTCCTGAGGTGTCTTGAAGGCTAGCCTGTTTATTGAGGGATGAAGTTTCATGGGCAAAAGGCTGCTTTGTTGAAAGTAATAACAGTAATCTCTAGCACTTGCTGGAGGTGTGGTATTATGGGGTAGGATGTTAAATCCTTTATTTCTATTCCCATTTCCTGACCTCCAGCTGCTATTAATTTTGTGTGTAGAGAGAAAGAGAGACAGATTTTGAAAGAGAGAAAGAAAATTGATATATTGAGCATTTATAAAAAGTAGAGGAGCTCTTCATGATAGCTTAGAGTCTGTAGGATTTTGTAGGATGGAGCTATGGCAGTTAAAGTGGTGTTGAACTGCATTATTTTTACAGTGTAGAGGCACCCCTGGTGTGCTAAGCAAGATCAAAATGTGGTCAAAATGGCAAAAATTATTAACGAGAAAGAACAAATAAGATAGGAAAGGCTGCAGCAGTTTGCTTTTGCCTGAGCCTACAGGGAGAGGAAGGGTTCTTCCCCTCCTTTCCTCTCCTGCTGAGATGAATGCAATCCACTTTTGCACTTTGAATTCAGTTTTCAGCGAATTGAAGTAAGCCCAGGGAGAACAAGAAAAGTTGGAGGAGGAAACTGTCCCTGCCAGATCAGGACAGTTGGATGTTTGTCAGGTTGGAACAGAGAGGATGTTCCAGTAATTTTAATCTTTAAGAAATCTTTGGCTAAATCATGAGAAGAAAGGACTTACTAGAAAAGATTATAATGCTTGGTAAAGTTGATAGCAATAGGAAAAGAGGAAGACTGCATACCAGATGGATAGATTCAACCAGAGAAGCCACAGCCCTGATTCTGCAAGAGCTGGGCAGGGTTGGTTGAGGACAAAGTAACTTAGAAGTCTCTCATTCATGGGATTGCCTTGAGCCAAAGTCTACTTGAATGCAGTCAACAACAATAAAGAGATTTTGGAACAGGATGAGTTACTTGTCGCTCTTCATTTTCTAAACTGTAACTTTCAGCCACAGCTGTCCCCTCCCAATACAATGATTGTCTTGAGATGGAAAGTGTTCCACATAACAGAGCTTTAAGGTACCTTGTCCTGCTCCAAAATCTAGCCATTGTGTGTTAGCGGGTGAGGCATGCTGGGAGTTGTATTCTAATAACATGTGAGATCTTCATGATGCTTACCTCTACTTTAAAGCCACCTCACTTCCCAAACCCCCAGACTTTCCTCTCCTTCAGTGTCAGTCACTGTAAATTTGTCTCACAGCTTGGAGTTCTTTGAGATTCTAATTAGCACTCGAGATCTGGCGTGTGTGTGTGTATGTTCATGTACACATATGTACAGCAGAATGCTGGGTGACTACTATTGGCCATGAATGATTAGGCTTCTAACACTTGCAGTTCAACGACATCTAGGAATGGAAGTTTGGGGATCACCAATAGTGTAATGCTAAGCTCCACCATGGACTGATTCTTCCCTTTCCTCTGATAGAGACCTTGTGGCCCAGTTAGGTAGTGCCAGAGAGTGTTTAAATGGTTGCAGAAAAAGTACAAGACCTTTCCACATAGAAATTTTGGTCTTCATCCCATACTGAGATTATTTCTTGGATATACTTGATGGCCCATTTTCTTGGTCGAGCTGCATGGTTTGGCCACTCTTAGAGATGGCATGATTTCTTGGATTTTCCACGTTGCATAAATAAAATAATTGTCTTCTTTTTTCTTCTTCCTCTTCTTTTAGAAGAGAACAAGCTTAATAAGGTGGGGGGAGGGCTTGGATTGCACAGTTATGCTCTGTTGAGCTATTCCATCATTTTCCAGTTACACAAGAAACATTCTGGCTTTAATGCATAAAAAAATGTAAACAGAACAGAATCACAAGATTATTTATCCTTTGAAAATAGAAGTATAAATATATTTGTTTTTTGTCAAAGTAGCATCTGAGAATCTCTTCTTGTAGGCTTGTCTTAGCAAACATACAAAACCCACTAGGGCATAATGAAAATAAGTGCTCTATGATGACGCATAGCATAAAATCTGAATTGTTGGGGTTTATAGACTGAAGCCATCTGTTTCTCACAGAGCTGGGATTCAGATGCCATTCAGATGCTGTTGGGCTCCTACTTTCATGTACCTCAGTCACCATGGCTCATGATCAGAGCTGATGAGACCTGGAGTCCAACAACATCTAAATAGCCATAGGGTCACCACTTCAAACTCTAACTTAACTTGTTGTTGTTAACTGACCTTGAGTTGACTTCAAGTCATGGTGACCCTGTGAATGAGACATCTCCAAGACCCCCTGCCCTCTGCCTCTCTGCTCAGGTTCTGTAGGTTCAGGTCCACGGTCTTCCTGATTGACTCTATCCATCTGGTGTGTGGCTTTCCTCTCTTTTTGCTGCCCTCCCATCTTTCCCAGCATCACTGTCTTTTCTAATGATTCATTTTTCCTCATGATGTGGCCAAAGTATAACAGCCTCAATTTAGTCATCTTGGCATCCAGAGAGAGTTCAGCTTGATCACTTCTAGAACCCATTTATTTGTCTTCTTCGTCATCCATGGTATTCTCACCACTTGTCTCCACATCTCAAATGAGTTGATTTTCTTCCTATCATCTTTCCTCACTGTCTAGCTCTCACATCTGTACATGATGATGGAGAATACAATGGCTTGGACAATCCTCGCTTTAGTGTTCAGAGTTACGTCTTTACACTTTATGATTTTCTCTAGTTCTTTCATAGCTGCCCTTCCCATTCCTAGTCTTCTTCTGATTTCTGGATTGCACTCTCTCTTGAAGTCAATATTTGAACCAAGGAATGGGAACTCTTTAACTATATCTATTTTCTCATTAACTACCATGGCTTAGATTAATTTGTTATAAAATTCAAAGCAAAGATTTGAAATTGAAAAAAAAACAACCAATTTGTATTGGTCCAAAATCTAAAATTCAGCAATTCCTTTTATTGTGTGCAACCAAAATGTCACAGAATAGTAGATTTGTTTTCAGGTTTACCAGAACTTTCTTCTCAATGGGAAAAATATAATGTTGGATTGGGGCTTGGGAGATCCATGTTCACTTCCCCACACAGCCATGAAATTCACTGCGTGACCTTAGGCTACTCATTCTTTCTGAGCCTGACTCTTTCTGAGCGCTACTTTGCAGAGTTGTTGATAGAGTGGGAAGTGGGGGAGTTGTATATACTGCCTTCAAGTCATTGGAGGAAAGGTAGGCTGTAAAAATAATAAATAAAATAATATAAAATGAGGTGAGGTGACATGGGAATTATGAAGAAGGATCATTTCTTCTACATGTACCTTTCTAGGTGCTGAGAAAACTTTTTGATCCAGTATTGCAGGTGTTCCTGCCAAACAAGTTGTGATCACTGGCAGTAGGGACAGCACCTGTTCACTTCCACTTACACCACACCTATGACATCTTGCCCTTTCCTTGGTTTTTCCTAACCCCTTTCTTATACCCTTTTCAGTGTCAGGTGAGGACAGTTGGTTTTCATCGGACTTCTTAGTACTGAACACTTCTCAATCCCCTGACTTTCCACTTTTTAGTGATGCTGTATATCTGATATGATTGATAGAAATGGGGACTGCAGTCAGGAAATCAGAAGAAGATTAAGAATGGGGAGGGTGGCTATGAAAGAACTAGAAAAGATTCTAAAATGCAAAGATATACAACTCAGCACAAAAGATAGAATCATACAAGCCATTGTATTCCCTATTACCATGTATGGATGTGAGAGCTGGACAGTTAAGAAAGATGGTAGGAAGAAAATCAACTCCTTTGAGATGTAGTGCTGGAGAAGAGTGCTGAGGATTCCATGGACAACCAAAAGGTCAAACAAAAGAGTCCTAGGGCAGATCAATCCAGAAACCTCCTTGGAAGCCAAGATGACCAAACTGAGGCTGTTGTACTTTGGAGACATCATGAGAAGGAAGGACTCATTGGAAAAGACAATAATGCTAGGAAAGATGGAGGTAAGTATGGAGAGAGGAAGGTCACATGCTAGATGGATGGACTCTATTAAGGAGGTCACAGGTATGGGGTTGCAGGAATTAAGCAGAGCCGTGGAGGACAGAGGGTCTTGGAGATGTCTCATCTATAGGGTCGCCATGAGTCAAGATTGACTCGAGGGCAGTTAACAACAACAAAATATCTGATCTGACAATTTTCCTTGATACCTCTAACATTGTTACTCTACTTTAAATTTTTCTATTGGTTGCTGTAATATTCTAGACCAGGGGTAGGCAACCTTTCCCCTTTAAGGGACTTCAGCTCCCAGAATCCCAGGAGCTATTGGCCAACATGGGACTATTAGCCAACATGGCTGAGGCTTCTGGGAGCTGAAGTCCCTTGGCCCTTAAAGGGGAAAGATTGCCTATCCCTGTTCTAGACATTCCATGTTATAAGCTGCCCAAAGAACTTTGATACTGAGTGGCACATAACTACAGTACATAATGAAACTGAATTAAAAGGCCTTTGCACTGTGTAGAAAAACTGCTCAGATGGATGGACGGTGACCAATTTTTGACTGTTCTTGGGCTCTTTTTAATTTCAGTCTTCAGACAATTTGAGAGGGTTCCTGCTTCAAAGGTTTCTTTCATTGAAGAAGTGGTGGAGATAGTTGGATCTATAACCATCCCAGGAGAACTTGAGAGTGCACTCCAACAGTGCATTGCAGGTAATAAAGCTGATTTCCATTTCCTCTTTACCAAAGAAGGTTGTTTGGAGTTAGATTGTATGTATATTTTCTATGTTAAAAATGCCTAAAATACAAAGAGGATCATTGGTGCACATTATTTGTTTACTCATGCCACTTTCTTTACTTAGAAGGACAAGTGTACAGGCTGGAGGTGCTCTCGGATTCATTCTGGTCACTACAGGCCCACACGGCCTCAGTGTCAAAGAATGCCTGCCATCTCCTCCATCTAGTATGGCAACTGCAACCATTGTGGGGCAGAGGTAATCCGGCTACAGTGACCCATGCTTAGATACCCTCAAGAATATACTATTTGAATGCACTTTATGAGGGAATAACTCATAGGCTTTTTCAGAGGTTGCTGCCAACTGCTTACTGTTTCTTTGTACTGTGCACATATAACTTTGGTCCTGAAAGACTTGCATTGCTTTGAAATTAGATGCCAAGCAATGCTGAAGATTTTACTTTATGTTTAGAAAGTGCTATACAGCTCTCAGCAGAAGCAAAGATGAATAAACTGAGGCTGTTGTATTTTGTACATAACATGAGATGGCAAAACTCTTTGGAGAAAAACAGTTCAAAAACATTGCTGTGTTAGTCTGGAAAATCAGTATGCAAAGGGATCCTGTAGCACCTTTGAGACTAACTGAAAGAAAGAAGCTGCTGTCATGAGCTTTTGTAGACTTGAGTCTACTTCCTCAGATGCATGAAATGGAGTGGAAAAAACAATAATGTGCAATAAAGTGGAAGAATGTAGAAAAAAAAAAGGATGGCTGCCTTACAGTTGGGTTGATTCAGTCAAGGAAGTCATAGCCCTGAATTTGCAAGACCTCAACATGGCAGCTGGTGGCCAGGATTATTGCTGGTCATTAGGTGAAGTCAATTTAATGGAAAATAACAGCAACAACAAATAGAGCTCATGACCCAGTTATGTCACAGACCACATTTTCTTGTATAGATTGCTCTGGTGTGTCTACACTAAGGTGCATAATGCTTATTGTACCATGACCTATGAGGCTTATATACCTGTGGCACTGAGGAGAGCATTCTCTGTTGTGACTCCCACATTGTGGAAGGGTCTCCCCATTGAAATGAGGACAATTCCCAACACTGGACATTTCTAGTGTCAATTGAAGGCTTATCTATTTAGTCAGGCATTTTCCTGTTCATTCTCTTAACCATGAACTCTATCAGTTTACCTTGTTTTTCACTGAATAGTTTTATGTACTTATCACTTATTGCCTTATCATTCTATCCTTTAGAATGCTCCTTTATGTTAACTGCTTTTATTGTGAACTGTTCTGGTATTTTTAAACAATGAATAATGGTATATTCATGTTGGAAATTAAGTAAATAAATAATGTTCTTATATTAACTTTACATTCTTATATTCATCTTATGTTTTTATATGGGTAGAGGGTAAAACAAGAAAGCAAGGGGTTCACAGTTTTTCTTCTAAGAGGGATAGAAACAACTTGAAATTAAAATCAAATCAAATGTGGGAGAAGCCAAAGCTCACTTTGCATCCATCCAGGTTTAGCGATACAAGGGCTTAATTCTTTAAAAAATTGGGTTAGAGTCTCTTCAACCATGATAATGCTGAATTAGGAGTGTCATCTCTTTTTTTTTACAAAGAGGTCCTCATCTTTAACAAATACAACAAGTAGAGTGCATTTTTTGTTTCCATTTTGATTTTGAAGGATTTACTACAGGTTGAGTCTCCCTTATCCAGAATTCTGAAATTTGAAATATTCCCAAATCCATAATTGTCCACATGGGTGGCTGAGATTGTGATAACTTTGCTTTCTCATGGTTCAATGTACACAAACTTTGTTTCATACACAAAATTATTAAAAATATTGTGTATAAAATTACCTTCAGGCTACATGTAAAGTTGTATATGAAACATAATTGATTTTATGTTTAGACTTGGGACCCATCTCCAAGATATGTCAATATGTATATGCAAATATTCCAAAACCTGAAAAATCTGAAATCCAAAAAACTTCTGGTCCCAAGCATTTCTGATAAGGGAGACCCAACCTGCAACAGTCGCAATTGATTCACGTTTCTGACAAATAAAAGTAAGAGTTTAAAGATTTCAAAAGCCAGAAGAAGCAAAATTGTTCAATCCCATCAAAGGCAATAGAAATACTAGGCTGTTGCTAGAGTTGTTTGCCCTTGGTTAACAACTTCATCAAATTAGTACCAAAGACATTTGCTCTGCTTGTTTGATGGAACAGTGTTTGTTAGTAGTACCTGGTGTTAAATGCAAGACTTATACCATGCATCCTTTTATACTTTCAGAATGTGTGAAGGATGAAGCATGTGGATTTCTCACATTGTCTACTTCAAGGACAGAAGTTCTGTGTGAGCTGTATAGTGCTCTGGAGACCAATTACAACTGTTCTGCTTCTGGACTGGTAAGTGAATGCAGTTGTTTTATGATGAATCTGGTATGATAACCAGCCAAGAGAAATTAAGTTCAGATGTATACCTACCACATTTTGGTTTTCCAAAGGGTTGGCAGGTTATACCCATTAGATATGTCAGGGATTGCCATTTGGCGGCCCCTCAGAATAATTTTGTATTGGTAGCCAACAGTTTTACTACATCTTAGGGGGGTTGCAGACTGCCAGAAATAGTGCAAATTGAGTCCACCTTTAGGGTTAGGGAATCATGGGAACTGTATTTTATTGTAGCACCAGAGCTCTCTGACAGAGAAGGCTTAATGTCTCAGAAAAAAAAAACAATTCCCATGGTTCCCTAGCACTAACTCTAACCCTAAAAGTGGACTCAATTTGCACTATTTCTGGCAGTCTGCAACCCCCCTTAGGCTGCAGCTACACTGCAGAATTAACACTACTTTAACTTCCATGGAATTCTGGGATTTGTAGTTCTGATTTTCAGCCTGATCTGTCATAGAGCTCTGGTGCCACAACAAACCACAAGTCCCAGGATTTCATAGTATGGAACCATGGCAGTTAAAGCTGTATCAAACTGATTAATTCTGCAGTGTGGTAGCAGCCTTAATCAAGGTTTTCACATTTACATGTAGATGAATTTCTATCTAGGCAACCTTCTTTGTAGCTGCTACAGTGCTTCTTTCTAGATGCTACAGTGCAAATAACAGAGTTGTGACACCCCAGAAGAGGGGTGACACCTGGTCTGGCCCTTCTCCTGCTGCAAGGTTAGAAGGACCAAGTGCACCCCTACCAGCTTCACTGTGATGGCAAAAGCCTCCTCATGAGAAGGCCTCCACAGTAGTGGTGAAGGGAAGGCCAAGCTCACCTTTTGACCATCTCTGATTTAAATTGCTATTCTAGGAACAATAAATTAAATAAAGAAAACCTAGAACTTGGGATCCCCCAGACTCAGTTTACCTGCTTTGTCTGGATGTGGTCTTCATTTGTAGGAGATACTTGATTTCTTCCTTACTAAAGTCTTTACTTAGGCTGCGTCTGCACTGCAGAAATTGTACTGTTTTACACTTCTTTAACTGCCCTAGCTCAATGCTATGGAATCCTGGCATTTGCAGTTTGTTGCGGTACCAGAGCTCTCTTACAGAGAAGATGAAATGTCTCACAAAACTACAGAGCCCACAATTCCATATCATTGAGCTATGGCAGTTAAAGTGTTATCTAAGGGCCTCGGCAGACGGCTAATAGGGCCGTCTCCGAGACCCGGAAGAGGAGGGGCAGCCGCACGCGCGGCGTCCCTTCCTCTTCCTGAGGTCGCCCTGGGAGCTGCCGGCCCTCCGCACGGCCGGCGCTTCCGGGGCAACCTCCCGCCGCAGCGACCGGACGCGCTGCGGCGGAAGAGTCAGGGAAAGTGCGCCCGCCGCTTTTAGGGCTCACTTTCCCTGACATCTAAAAGGAGCGCCAAATTGGAGCTCCTTTTAGGGACGCCGCAGGAGCGCCGCGGTCTGGCTGCCGCGGTCCCGCGGCGTTCCGGACCAGGGCATCCCCGATGCCCTGGTCTGCATCCCCCCAAAGTGTATTATTTCTGCAGTGCAGATGCAGCCTTAAATGCTAACTGAAAATTTGATTTAGATTTTTTTTTTTTTTTTTTTTTTTTTTTTACTGAGAGCTTATGATTAGAGATCCATACATCTTGTAGGCACATAGTCTGCTAAGGAAAGCTGTGAGTGGTTTCTTCCATCTGGATATGGCTTTTTCTACCAGTCAAGCTGCTGCTTTGCTCCAGTTTTCTTCCCTGGTCTCAGCCAGAGGCATTAACCCCACAATCTCCTGGGACTCAAATAGCTGTGTGACCACAAAATTACATATTTCTTTTTGGATTTTCTCTATAATGTCTGGGATAGGCCTCTGTTAGTGTGCTCTGTAATGATAAAGCTGTTAACTGCTGGTCATTTATGACCTGATTATATAGGTCCTGACCATGCCTGAAGGGGTGACGTTGCATGGTGAACAGGGTCTTATAAGAGACTCACAAATTTTCTCATCCTTGACAAGAAATCATGACATGTCAAAACTCTTTGTTAGGAATATGTCCAACCTCCATATGATTTTCAGTATTTGTAGCCTGATTTTCTGAAAAATTTGTTTCTGCAAAAGACTTGAGGAGGCTGCAAAAAACTGTATTTTTCTCTACATAAATGCTCTTGTTTGTGTGCAGAAAATTCATGTGTAAATAATCTTTTAACCAAACCAAGGACCTTATCACATTACTGAAAAAACTGACTTACCCCTACCATTTTGAATTCTATTTTGGGATGCAGCCGGGAATTATTGCACCAAAAACATTGCCTTTGCTACCACCTGGTTGCATCCCAGATAAATCCCAGCTCCCAGCTGCCCTCAGTTGGCTGATATGTAAAGTCGGGAGCTTCCCAGTTTTGAAAAGAGGCTGTCTGAGCACGGCTGGGAGCTGAGATTTAGCCAGGATGCAGCTGGGCGGTGGCAAAGGCGACATTTTTGGTGTGATAATTCCCAGCTGCATCCCAAAATAGAGTTCAAAATGGCAGGGATAAGTCTGATTTTTTCAGTAACGCAATAAGATCCCTAGGGTTTTTTTTGTGCAAGCATGACTTGAAAATAACAAGAAAACAAACAACAAACAACTTAATGTGAAAAATTATATATAACAAATTGTGCAAATATTGTTGTGATATCCTCCAGCAAGGAATTATTCATCCTTGCATGTAACAATGAAATCAGAGAATAGTGATGAAATGTATTTCTAGCCCTTACAACTGTCTTGAAAAGTAACTGCTGCAACAACACACATTGGGCACCCCCTCCACTAGTATGTCTGGTGCTTGTGCTACTTGTTTAAACATCAGCCATGAATATTAGCTTTAGATTAGCCTCTATTTAATAATAATAATGATGATAATAATAATAATAATAATAATAATTATTATTATTATTATTATTATTTGGAGACAGAGTTGTATAGCTTATGCTTCATTCCATGACATATACAGTGGGCCCTTGGTATCCTCTGGAGTTTGGTTTTAGGATCCCAGTAGATACCAAAATTTGTGGATGCTCAGGTCTCATTAAATACAAGGGCACAGTAAAATGGTGTCTCTTATATAAAATCGCAAAATCAAGGTTTGCTTTTTGTAATTTATATATTTTTTTGGGAATATTTTCAAGCTGTGGATGATTGAACCCTGGATAAAGAATCCATGGATATGGGGGCCAACTTTATTAACACCCTATGTATGCATCATTCCTTGTCTCAGGTTCAAGGCACTTGGGGTAATGCTGCCACCACAAGTGTTGATCATCTCAGCTGCAGGCTTAGAGTGAGAAGCCAAGACCAGGATGCTATGCAAGTGTATCTAAAAAAAGGTATGAACTAAAGAAAACGAAGTATTTACTTTAAAAAAAAACACCAGAAGTATTATTGATTTAGTACAGAATGGGGAACAACCTGGGGTTAATGGGTCACACCATCCCTCCCTGAACTCCTTGAGAGCTACATCCTCTTACTAAAGTGGCAAATGTGGAACTGCTACCTCTAATGCTATTCTCCCCAATAAGAGGGATGAGTCTTAGCAGTGTGGGCAGCAGGTTTGTCATGGCAGTTGTACATTTGCATTGGCAACTGAATGAATGGTACAGAACTGGCCTGAAGGGAGGGCACATGTGATGCACAGGCTGTGTTGCCCCAAATGTGTTTTAGAACAGAGGTAGGCTGCTACAGAGCAGTTGAAGGTCATTTCCCAACCCCATGCCTACTCATTGGGTTGCACCAATATATTTTGGATGCATCGTAAGTGATGTAATGTGACTTCCAGCTGTCATTTTGGTCATTTTAGCTGATTTTTTTCGCTTTTTGAGCAGTTTGGGGGACTTGGGGTAAGACTTGAGAGACTGGGGCATTTGGCTGGTTTTTTTGGGGAGGGGGTCACAATAATATTGGTCTGGAGGCTTTGGAGGGCTTAAGGAACTGCACATCAGGATCCCAAGGACTACATGTGGCCCATGAACTATACTTTGCCACTCAGTCTTAGAAAACAGCAAGCCAGCTCATCTAGCTCAGTGGCATTCCTAAGTACTATTTGCTTGGTGATGGCATTGACAATAGTTTATTTCTAGGGACTCTGGCTGCATCTGTACTGCAGAAATAATGCAGTTTGACACCACTTTAACTACCATGGTATGTAATTCTGGGATTTGTGGTTTTTTGACCTATTTAGCCATCTGTGTCAGACAACAAACTACAAATCTCAGAATTCAGTAGGATGGAGCCATGCCAGTTAAAGTGGTGTGAAACTGCATTATTTTTGCAGTGTGGCAGTAGCTTCTGGGTTAGAAGCTAGTGGTATTTTTCCATGCACAGGGAAACAGTCTTACTTCCCTGTCACATTGTCTGACTTTCAGAGTTATAGTTTGAATAAAAACCTCCAGGTCAAAGGTCAGTCCCTTCCTAAAATCTGGAGGGAATTAGTGTTATTCTCTTATCACTTTCCCATAAACTTCAAGTTTACATTTCAGTGCAGTTTACATTCTGGAACATGCTCTGCCCCATCCCACTCCTTTCAAGGACAAGAATTCACTACAGCTGGAGTGAAGATCTTTGAGATGACCAATTTCCAGGATGTTGTTTCTGGCGTGTACCACAACCTGGTCCTTTCAACAGCTGGTACATCTTTGACTGATGTACATCTCTTCTGCCGCCAGACCTGCAGCCAAGATTCTTGCTGTGACGGATTTATCTTGAGCCAGATTGTACTCGATGGAGGTAACTGTGTTCAGACAACAGATGTGGAAGGAAAGACAGAGAGAAATCCCACATCTTTGCACTTATCCCAATTAAATGGAATATTTGTAACACATGGTCTTGGATGGTGATTGGGATGGCATCAATTTGGTTTGTCATTAGGGGCTGGGGAAGTTGTGGTCCTCTGAATGTGGTTGGGCTCTACCTTCTTTCAGTCCCTAGCAACAGCACAATGGGAGCTGTAGTCCAGCAACATCTAGAGAATTGCAGTTTCTCTATGTGACATACAGTAATTGGAAGAATTAGAGGTGAAATAGAAGGACTATTTCTTCCTGCTCAAACTTTTGTATTATTATTAATCCATTTACCTAATTAATCTCCAGCCTTTCTGCCTCTGGAAAAGGCATTCATGATGACTCACAATAGCAAAACCCAAAAAACTTGATGAAAAGCACAACATAAACTCAAATAGATGCCATTTTTTTTTAAAAAAAAGTTAATAACACAACAATAAAAGACAAACAGATTTTCAATGACAATGGGCTAGTCTCAGTGCTTAAGGCCTAAACAGAAATCAGGGCTGTGCTCCCCCAGTTTTGGTTAGGATCCTGGTTTGTGATCTGATTGTGAAGTTGACTTTGACTTATGGCAGTCCTCTTAGTGAGACATCTTCATGATTTTGAGTTATGAATGGTCCTGTTTATTAATCAAAATGGGAATAAAAATAAATATAAAAATGAAGTAACATATACCTGTTGTAGGGCTATTATTGCTGGGAGAAAGATAAATGAAAATATCAACACAGAAATGAATGGGCTTTCCAGCACGTAAACTCTGAGGTCGCTGCATCCCTGCCATCATTTGCAAGAGTGGCTGGTGACTCCCATGTGCAGTGAACTCTTTAAAGCTTTTGGAATTGAAAACTTGTATGTCTTTCATTCCAGGTAGTATCTTGTGTGCTCTCATGAGCTATCCAGATGCATTAATCTGCAATGTTAAGAACTGGGATGGAAGCTCAACACGAGAACAAGAAGACATGTGTCAAAGGGTGACATACAGTGAAGAAAAGAAGAAGTACACATTTATCTTAGGAGGCCAAGTGCTCACAACAAGTAAGCTTCCCAGTTTTCCACTAAACATATTCAAGGGTAGCCATGCTAAATGAAACAAAATACAAAATTCACAGAAGAGTGATACCTTTATTGACTAGCCAAAATGCATACACATATACAAACTTTCAAGAATGCACTGGTTTCATCTGGCAAAAGATATTTAAAAATCACACAGGAAAAAGAAAAAAGTGACCATGTTGGAGTCACAGGCCTACATTTTGTATAGATGTAACTGTTGTAGTTCAGTTTTCCGCTGTTAGAATCTACAGTTGTTTGGAGGGGCAAGTTCACTAGAACAGTTTTGAAATGCCATAACACAAATTCATGTATGATAAACATATGATTTCTAGGCACGATTGTTATATATTGTCTTTAGGATTAGAAGCAGCATGTCTCTGAATACAGTTGCTAGGGAGCATGAATGGAATGGAGTTATTATACTAACATCTTGCTAGAGGGCTTTCTGTAGCTCTTTCATCAGCCTTTGTTGGAAACAGGATGCCGGACTTGATAGGCCTTTGGTCCAAGCTAGCATGCCTCTTCCATTCTTATGGAATGTCCATCAACATTTTGTCAGGAATGGCTTCCAAAATTTAAGCCTGATCTTGCATCTCTAATAAGACATTGATTCAGATTCCAAATGTAGATAGAACCTCCTCCACCATGCATTCTGTTTTTTCTCTCTAACACCAAGAATGGATGAAAAACAGGAAAAGGGAAAATGTGCTAGTTCCTTGTTGTTGTGTGCCTTCAAGTTGTTTCTACCTTATTGTGATCCTCGGGTGAACCTATCACAGGATTTCCTTGGCAACTTTCTTCAGAAGGGGTTCACCACTGCCATCCTCTGAAGCTGAGACCTCAACCCAAACAGCCCCAAATTAGCCAAAATGGAAGCCAGAAGTAATATCATATCACTTTGAGTCCAGTCAGAATACAACAGTGTAGCCTACTGAGGAGCACAAGTGTAAGAACTGTGTCTGGCACAATTACCCACTGCTGGTGGAAATGATGGTCATTGTTGTAAGTGGAAGTAAACTTCATTATTTTCCTTCATCAGCATCTGATCCCATAGAAGAAACTGAAGCTGCTTTTACCACATTTCAACGTGTTTATCTATGGAGAGGTAAGTTGTTGGGTATCCCCACCATCTCATTTGTTTCTGATACCAGTCTGAAATGAAGGTTGCATATACCTATCTATCAAAACTCTATCTGTATCAGTGATTTCCAAAATTTGGACCTCCAAGTGTTTTGGATTTTAACTCACAGAACCCCCCAGCCAGCTTGGTTGACAGTCAGGAATTCTTGGAGATGAAGGCTAAAACATCTGGAAGACCAAAGTTTTGGAATCACTGGTCTATATATTTTAATAAAGCAGAACCCACAATCAAGGTTGGGGTGGTGTGCTCCTTTCGAAGGATGGTCCTTGATACTTTTGCCACAAAAAGAGGAAAAGCCAAAAGAGGAGACAGAAATGGCACACAGATATATTTTTCATATATAACTCAGATGTATAACTAGAAAGAATTATAATCATTTCAGCAGAAGTACATTATGTCTCTCCAAAGTGGTAAAGATTGTATCCAGTTGACATCCACGTCCACCCAGCTTTTTGTCTAGATGCCAAATGGGACTGGGCACATTCAAGGCTCCCAGACTTAAATTGGACTTGAATGGTCACCTGAATGTCCCTTCCAATGTCACACAGAAGGCTGCTATTCATTTCTTTCTTTCTTCTTCCACTAACGGCCATCCAGGGCATTCTAAAATGGCTCCACATGGCCTTTCAGCCTTCAGGAGCAGGAGGGAACTGATGTACAAAAAGGGAATTGCCATTCCTCCTTCTTTGAGATCCTTCAATTCCATTATCAGAAGTACCTGGCAAAATCCACTGTTGGATAGGACAATATTTCAAATACTTTAAAATAAGCATTTTCAAAGAAAGAATTTCCCTCTGAAAGCCCTCACAGGCAGCTGGAGGCTTCCACATCAATGCATTGGGTGGTGTGAATTTATTCTGAGTTTGACCCTGAGCCTTAAAGGAACTGCCCAAAGGGCTGAACCCCATCTCCCCAAAGGATATCTCCTTAAAAGTCCTTTACATTCTGTCCCCTCTACAAGTAACTCCTTTGAAGGAGATAAACTCCTTTAAAGTTTAACTCCTTTAAAACCTAGAGCTGATTCAGTGACCCATTTATGTGGAAGCCACCAACTGCCACTGATAGCCTTTCAAACAGAGGACTGTCCTCTAGAAGGTGTGGCCACCATATCAATATGTCAGGTCTTTCTTTTTCCAGGATAAGTCATTCAGTTTTCCATCTCCCTTGGTTTTCTGTCCCTCCACCTTCCCTCCAACCACCAGCTGGAATTCAGGACTCAGTAAAGATTGAGTATTCCTCCATTCATAGCCTAGAGAATAATAGCACCATCAGTTAAACTGAATTTTGTTTGCCTTTAAGGTTCTGATATGATGACCCAAGCAAGATCTACTGCATGTGGTCCTGTTGTTCCTCCAACAGAGATGAATCCGTTGCTACCAGGTATTTATCTGGCTTTGCGTAAGTGTTGTTAACTTATGATTTTCATTCTTGACTCACTAAAGAGGGAAAAAAAAACACCTTCTACTATGACTTGCATCCTAAATTGGCTTTTGTGAATGGGATTCTTCATACCATTTGGGCCAAGATTCAGGGAAGAATCTCTCTGGCAGAAAAGGGGAGGCAATTTTTGTCAAATCCTCTTTTTCCCTCCTGGCAACTCTCCAATTTCAGGGAGTCTCATAGGTCCCCATAGCCCTATGGAGGTGGCTTTTGGCTTCCATGTAAGTGGGGGAGTGAATCTCTTCTAGGCTTGAATGAATTATTCAAAGCACTGAGTCTTATCTTCAAAATACCTTCAGCATTTTGGATAGCCCCTTTAAAGTGTGGACTGGAAGCCAGAGCAGATTTGCTGCCCTATTGACATGGAACCCACCGGCTGCCACTGGAGCATGTCACGTATGAAATTTTGCCCACAGAATGCTCCCACCATTGGGAGCAAAATCAGGTCCCAGACTTTTTCAATAATTTGATGCATGTGAATCATCGATACAAATAACCGTATTTGTCTTTCTCCTCCATGTTGATCAGCTTCAGCAATGGAAAACTTTTCTCTGATGGAAAGCAGCCAAATCCTGATTGAGCAGAATCGTTCTCTACAATCTCAAGAGTACTGGCTTTTCCAGCCCAGATTCTCAGCTGAGCAGGCCCGTCTCTGGTGTCTCGCACGTAAGAAATTTTAGGTCATGGGGAAACATTCATGCTATTAATTTAGTCAGCGTCTTAGCCATGTCCTAATCCTTGGAGAATGTTTGCAACATTCCATTGGTAGGCCAAGAGATAAATATATACCAAAAAAGACAAATTAAGAAAAGATAACCCCTAGAGTGGATGCAGATACATCACCATAAATCTGATCCTTGGTAAACTTGAGGTTTTGAGTAGGAATATTTCTTTCCACAGTTCCATTCTGGATTAGACAGAAGACTGAAGTACTAAGGGACTACACCCATTTTAATGAACAAACTGTATTGTCTTATGCTATTTATGTGCATTTCCTGGGAACAGTTGATGTTTAAGAGTGGGGCTGATTTGACATTTCTTTAGCAAGAAGAAAGAGAAAAATATTTAAGTTGCATTCTGAATAATAAGAGCCATGCTAACACTTCCATACCTACCAACGTTTCCCAAATCAAAACTGGGATGCATGTTGCCTAAGCATAGTCAAAATGGCAAAAGTTAGGAAAGGCTGCAGCTGTTTGCTTTTGCCAGAGCATAAGATTCTTGGGAAGGGCAAGATTCTGTTTTCCCCTCCTCTTCTCCTTGTTCAGTTAATTGAGTGCAAACTACTCTTGCATTGTGAAATCAGTGTGCGGGAAATGAAGTAAGCTGAGGACAAAGAGGGAAACTGGGAGAAAAAAGAAGCTGGGACATTATAAATGCAGCTGAAAAACTGGAATGACATCCTTTTTGAATTGTGGTGCCCAGAACTAGACACAGTATTCCAGGTGGGGCCTGACCAAAGAAGAAAACAGTGGTACTATTACTTCCCTTGATCTAGATACTGTACTTCTATTGATGCAGCCTAAAATCACATTGGCCTTTTTAGCTGCTGCATCACACTGTTGACTCACGTTCAACTTGTGGTCTACTAGGACTCCTAGATCCCTTTCACACGTAGTCTTGTTAAGCCAGGTGTTCTCCATTTAGGCAGCTAGCTCCACCCCCTTAGTGACTCACAGATGTGACTCACAGAAGCCCCACTCCCTCAACAACAAACACACTCTCCCAAGGGTTTTTTAAAAAAATCTAAATACTCACCCACTCAAAATGGCTACCCAGAAACTGCTTTCCTTCTTCTCCCTTCTCCCAGGGAAAAAGAGGAATTGATACAAGAATGAAAACTTTCCCCATGTGGATGTGCTGCGGATGTTTTGGAGTACACCATTCTTTCATTCCTAAACATTGGCAATGTGGGCTGGGGTTGATAGGAGTTTTAATCCAAATCATGGGGGGGGGCACCAAATTTGGGGAGGCTGCTCTATTAATATGAATTGAGAGTTTATTTATTATCCTGCCTTTCTCCTAGCATGGGATTCAAAACAGAGTAATAAAAAACAGGAAATATATTAATTGCTACATAATCATTAGACAATCAAGACAAAAGAATCAGGCATTCCTATTAATAAAGATCTGGAGGAGAGGAATGTGATACAAGATCTTAAAGCATAATATAACTTATAAGAAACTTTGTAAAGGACATGGGACAGAAGGAGATTCTTAGAGTGCTGAGTTATGGTTTTACAGTATTAGAATGTGAGAAGGAATTAATTGCCCCAAGGTTAGAAGAGAAATATTAGATGAAATTTAACCATTCATTAACAATATGATGGATTATTGAATAGTAACAATGAATGAATGGCTGCCTGGCACATTACTCATAATATGTATCATGTGCCAGGAAACTATTCATTCATTTTTCCTTTTCAATGATCCGTCACATTGTTATGGATTAAACTAGTAAACACTAGTTTACACTTAGCCTCATGAGGGCTTTTTTGGCCAGTTTATCCCATCTCTGGTTCCCAGCCAGCATTATACTACTTTCAATAGCTTCCTCAACCATTCACATGGTCATCTGCTCACCTTGGCATTAGGCAACATCTTTCCTCCTGCATTTGTCTCCCAAGAACTATAGTTAAAACTGAACTTGTCACCTCATTACCATATTCACAAGTTTTGTATTTCTATTGCTATTAACACATATAACCAGCTCATTCATAACTATGATGGTCTGTTCCTAGGCACTTCACTCCATGCATCGCATGAAGCAGATTTAAGCTTATGCTTCCAACTTCTTTCTCTCAATACTGCACTACACTGTTATAGCACAATTATTCTACTTTTACTGCCATGGTTGCCTCCTGTAGCATTCTGGGCGTTGTAGTTTAGTGACGCTTAAGAGCTCTTTGGCTGAGAATTTTAAATGAATTTTAAATGAATTCTAAATGTCCTTCCCCAAACTGCAAATCCCAGGATTCCAAAGACGGCAACCATACCAGTAAAATTGGAATAATAGCATTATAGCAGTGCAGTATTATGCTACAAGACTTCACTGCCTACTGATCCATACTAACCCTGCTATATCTTTGAATTCTGCTAAGATAGGTTTTATTTTTCCAGGTTGCATGGAGGATGATTTCTGTCAGTTGGCAGACATCCCAAACATCACAGCTACGATGTTCTTCCCCTGCACTCTTTATCCAGCGGCCCAAGTCTGTAACAGTCCCATTAACAACATCCCTGAGAACTGTAACATTGTGTTGCCTTGGAAGCCCCACCTCTTATATCAGAAGACAGGTGAGTTGGGCAGGTATCTCTGTCACATCTTTGCAATATCATTATTTGGAATGAATTTTGTATTTGGTGGGTTCCCCCCCCCCCAAAAGTGTCCTGCCTACTGCTCAGAAAATTCTGGTTTACAGATGTAATACATAAATATGAATGGATCAGCAGCTCACCTTCGGGAGAAAAGTATCATAGCAGAGGAATGAAGCATACAAATTTTGGATTGACAGATTTCCCCAACCATCAACAGTATAGGAACACTTCACTATTTTGAATCTAGTAGCCCTATACAAAATTGCAACAATGAATTATCTAGACTAGAGATAGGAATGGTGCAGCCCTCTAATCTTTTTGTTGAACTACAGCTCATAGCAGTCCTCACCAATGGCTAATGGGAGTTGCAGTTCAGCAACATCTAGAAGGCTACATGATTCCCATCCCTGATCTATGTATAAAAACTGATTTATAGGCACCATTGAATGGAGCCAGTGCTAGGAGGTCAATCCAGGACTCAGTGACCAAAAAGAAAGCCAGGAATCAAAAGAAGCCAGAGTTGAGAAATAATTCTGTAGACAAGTCCCACTCTAAAGAGAGAAATGTATAGTCATTCGCTTCAGGAGAATGAATGGTCACAGCATGCATGCTTTCTGTATGGCCCAGGGGTTCCCATATCAACCTGGTGGAGTGAAAAATACCAAAACTTCTAGGACATCTGTACTTCTACTGTAATGCAAGTACCCACTCAAAGACATCAGTTGGATCTGCGATATCCCTGGGAATTAGCATTCTCAATCTCTTCTGTTTATTTTGCAGTGTCTCTGAAAGGGAGTGTAAAGAATTTTTACACCCGCCTACCATTCCAAAAGATGTCAAGAATCTCTGTGAACAACAAGATAGATGTGTCTGGGAAAACTGTGTCCAATGGGTATGGTTCTGCTCTCTTCATTTTTGCATGCTTTTGGAGAGGGGCTGTATAAGAGCAAAAATAGATCTCTCTTGCAAAATGATGATCCTAGAATCTGAGAGTTTAAAGGAGCCTTGAACTCTTTTTTTCTCTTGCACCCTAACCCTAACCCTAACTCTTGCAATGCAGCAAGTCTACCCATTATAATTTAGTGCTACATATATAAATCTTTCATCCAAACTAGTATGTCACAAACACAGGGAGCAGGAACATGCAGAACTTTCTGATAAGATGAAAAGCATAAGATATCAAAATTATCAAACTAGATAACACACTTAGGGTGCATTTACACTGTAGAAATAACACAGTTTGACACCACTTTAACTACCATGGCTCCATGGCTTGTAGTTTTGTGGGGCACCAGCACTCTTTGGCAGAGAAGTCTAAAAACCATGGAAAACTATAAACCCCAGGATTTCATAAGATGAAGCCTGCTGTTGTTGTTGTCTTCAACTCATGGCAATCCTGTGGATTACATCTCCAAGACCCTCTGTCCTCAACCTCTTTGCTCAAGTCCTGCAGGACCAGACTACATTGAATTTGGTTTTCCTCTCATTCTACTTACCTCTACCTTTCCTAGCATCATTGCCTTTTCTAATTATTCATTTTTTCTCATGATGTGGACTCATGATACGAGAGCCTCAATTTAGTCATCTTGGCTTCCAAAGAGAGTTCAGCTTGATCTCTTCTAGAACCTATTTGTTTGTCTTCTTGTCTGTTTATGGTTCATGGTCATCCTCAGTACTTTTCTCCACTTTTTCTCCAGTTGAATTTCTTCCTATTGGCTTTTTTCACTGTCCAGCTCTTGCATCTGTACATGGTGATGGCCTGGACTATCCTCACTTTAGTGTTCAGAGTTATAACTTTACACTTTATGATCTTGTCCAGTTATTTCATAGCTGCTCTTCTCAATCCCAGTCTTCTGAATTCTTGACTGCATTCTCAGTTCTGATCAATATTTGAACCAAAGTATTGGAACTCAGATTATTTCAATTTTCATGGTGTCACATTGCACTATTTTTACAGTGTAGATGCACTCTTAGTGTATTTTTAGAAAAAGTAGTCCTCCAAGTGATGAAAGGCATTTATTTATCATAGCCCCTACGATTTTCTTCAACTACATATCTTCAATTCAGCATATTTCCTTTTGTGATTAGCCATTGGAAGGAAAACATAGGCTTAATTGGTGAACCTGATTGCTGAGGCATGCATCTCTGAGGAAATCTTGTTATGAGAGAGCTAAAGGGTTAACTGAACAAAAGGCACATTTTCCATCATGTCCTGATTCAGAGGTCTCTTCATGTATATCTTGATAGAGAAGTCAATGTCTTAATATAGACATTTGTTAATATATGGCTGAATATTATATATGTATATGCACATCTACTTTGACTCTTCATCAAACACAGTAATGAGCTGCAGCCACATAATGTTTAAAATATGAAATGCTCTCTTTGGTATCCCCCCCAAATGTATTGTTTTTTTTTTTTTTTTACTGCGAACAGCTTTTTTGACTGCGAACGCCTTTGCGATGCTGACCCTTGCTGTTCAGGCTTTGGACTCTTAAATACTTCCCAAGACACAGGTATTGATTCTTTATCCTATATATGTTCTTATCCTCAAACAAAACAGAAACCTATAAAAAGAGTGGCAGCAGGTGGCTTGCATGCCAGTGATGGTGATGAATGTGCTTCAGCTTTTAGTCCTAACTTTAAAGGGAAAGACATTTTTGCTTAAGCAGGCTTTTAGTAGCTAAGCAGGGAAGGTTTTTTATTTATTTGTGTGTTTTGTTTTTAACTTTTGTGTGACTTTTAAAGTTTTTAAAATAGTGTTTAATGGGGATTTAGGTATGGTACATGGACTCTTCTGGACCCCTTAAACTAGCCAAAGGTTCTGGTGCAGTCAATGATGCTATTCTGTCACTCATTGTGAAGTAGGACTCAATTGCTGGTTCAGCTGGCTTTTGTACATAGAATGGGGAGGGAAGGCAATTTCTTGTTTTTCCCCCACACCGGTAGTAAAAAAACATCATGAGTTGGCCCTAACAAGCGAATCAGTCTGGGCCTGCATCTGCACTGCAGAAATAATCCAGTTTTACACCACTTTAACTGCCATGCTCAAAGCTATGGAATTCTGGGACAGGTAGTATTGTGAGATATTTAGGCTTCTCTTTCAGAGAGCTCTGGTGCCCCAGAGAACTTCAGATCCCAGGATTTCATAGCATTGAACCACAGTGGTTAAAGTGGTGTTAAACTACATTATTTCTGCAGTGCAGATGTAGCCTTGGATAACAGATAGGCTCCCCTCTTTAAAACTTCAGAATTCTGACTTGGCTATCAATTATTTTCTTGTACTGATAAATTTTCGATAGAGTATGTGAGTATAGTACAATAATGCCATGTTCTCTATGCAGGTGGCAAGGTCCTGTGCTTGACTCTAAACAGTTTGGGGGTTCAGACTTGCACTGAAGAACTCAGAAGCGACTGGCAGGTTTCAGATTGTACATCTTTGGAAACAGAAGTCAAAGTCCATCCCTTTGGCTGGTATCAAAAAGCAGGTGTGTAGCACCTAGTTTTGCCATTATCTGAAAAATATAGCAATTTTTATTTGATATTTTATTACCAAAGTGTGTTTTGATGGTAGAAGGAGGGGTCTATCTGGCATGGGAGTAGAATTTTCTGGATCAAGGCAAAGAAAGTATTGAGGGATGGAGGTTGGAAGCAGCAGCAATGGTCTACTTCCTATAGAAGTGATAAATACTGAGGTTTATATTGCACCATCCCAGAATGGAGATGGCACTCAACTCGAGAACTTGGAGAAATTAGATTTTTGGATTGTATCTCATAAAATCCTAGAAAACAACAAACTTGGGCTAGAGAACTACTAAGTATATGGCATAGCTATATACAGGGGTGTCACTATGAGGGTGCGGGGGTTGCAGGCTATGCTGGGTGATACCCCAAGTGGAGATGACACAACTGGCCCCCAACCTTTAGTCTGCCTTTTGGAAGAAAGGAGCTGAAATCCCTCAGCAGAGGTGGTCTAACATATTTTTATGCCCCCTGAGGCAAACAAAAATTATCTATAGTAGCCCACAGTTACTTTTTAGATTAAGCTTTCTAGAATCTCTCAGTGAGTATGGCCGTTTTGAAGTCTGGGGGTATCGTCCACAAAATTAACCATTCAAAGCTCTTTCGCTCACACACAGACACAGGCTGTATTCACGCTGCAGAAATAATCCAGTCTTACACCACTTTAACTGACGTTGCTCAGTGCTTTCTGGGAATTGTAATTTGGTAAGACAGAAGGGCCCTTTGGGCCATCTTGGAAGCATGGATAGGGAGGGGTAGCCACACGCCAGCTGCCTCAACCCCTCCCTGAAGATGCCCTGACACCATGCGCCATTATGTACGGTGCATGGCGTCAGGACGTCCTTCTGGCGCAGCCTTTTGACGCGCTTCCCAGGGCGGCCCAGGGCTGCCCATCTGCATTCCCCCCTCTGTCAAGGAATGCTGGCGCCACAATAAACTACAAATCCCAGAATTCTGTAACATTGAGCTATGGTAGTTTAAGTGGTGTCAAACTGGATTATTTCTGCTGTGTAGATGCAGACACAGGAGGTTGTCTCATTAATAAATAAGGTGACTTACCTCTTCTGAATTAGAGATGAATACGGGATGCAGCTGGGTATTATTGCATGGATTTTGCCACCATTGCCACCTCCCGACTGCATTCAGGCAAAAACGCAGCTAGAATTTGCCCTCAACTGACTGCTTTTCACTTTCGGGAGCTTTCTGGCTTTGCAAGTTGGCCAAGTGAGGGCAGATTTTAGCCGGGTTTTGCCTGCATGCAGTCGGGAGGTGGCAATGGCAGCAAAATCCATGTGATAACACCTGACTGCATTCAGTATTCATCCCTGATTCGGAAGAGGTAAGTCACCTTATTTATTAATGCAATAACCTCCACAGACACACACATACACAGAAAGCAATGTACATCTTCCCCTATTTCAGTTTTTTTTTTCCATGCAAGGACAAATCATTTCCTTAATTTTCACCTCGTGCAAGAATGTTCTCCCCCTCAGAGTTCTTGCCATATTCATATGTTTTGACTTGTTTCAGGCAATTATTGCATTCAATAATACACATTTTTTTCCTGCACAAAGCACCACATGTTTTTGCACCAATGTTCCCCACAGTGTCAAAGCATATTTTTGACTAGGAAAGGATGTCTGTACAAAATACACTGCCTGCTTCAAAAGAAACATTTTTGTGTGTGCAAAAGCTGTGGGTTTTTTCATCTCTCCTCATCAGAAAACCCATGTATTTTTCTATGTGAACTAATTCACCACAACACTCCAGGATATGTGAATGTCAGGATAATACTGCAAAAATTTCACAGTTGTGTTATTTTTAATTTTGGGGTTTCTTCAGTGTTAAAAAAAGCCCCCATCTTCCATCACTAAAATATACCACACACACGTAAATAATGGTCATATTGTTGTCTTTGAATGCTCCCACATAATTTATCATTAGAGATGAAATATTTTGCCCTATTTAAGAGTGGCCTCAGTTTGTCCATCCCTGCATAAAACTATTTCAGATTGCCTTGCGTGCACATATGTAAATGATTATTTGTGTAAGGCAAAGCTTGCCTTTGTACAACTTAAAATCCAAAGGTGGAGGCAATCTGGAACTTAAATAGGATTTGTATCTGAGCTCAGCTGAACTTCTGGCCTCTTTCTTTTAAAAATAATGTAGGCCGGTTAATTAGAATCCAGCCTGAAGGTGGCTCTTTTTGCAGATGTCCATATTTCAGCCTAAACCGTGTTTATATTTTCTTCATCTTCTTACTAACCATTAAACTATATTGAGCAACTAGCTGACCACAATGATATCCTGTGTGTGTGTGTGGGTGAAGTTCCTCAAGTTTTCTGTAAAGCACATGAAAGCTCATGAAAAGAAAAAGCAACCACACCATTATATTAGTCCTGTTTTCCCTCAGCTTTTCTTCAACCAAAATGAAATGGAGGACTTTATAGGTTTATATGTTTTACTAATATACAAGGGTCTTTTACCCAGCAACATGAGGAAAATCAAACTTATAGCTGATCTAAGAGCCTATTGACATTTCACCAAGGGAAGGGAAGGGAGCAGCAGCCCTTCCAGATGTGGGAAAACTTTGCTCTCTATTTGTTTTAATCTTCAACTCCCAGGAGCCATAGCTGGAGGCAAGGGATTATGGGTGTTGTTGTCCAAAACATCTGGAGGGCCAAAGATTCACAACCCTGAGTTAAAGATTATTAAGTGTAGAGTTGGTTTACAAGTAAACATTAGCCATGTAGGTCAAGAATTCATAGAAACATAGACAGGAATGGCTAAGACCAATGGCCTTGTAGTCCAATCGACTGCTAAAGGATAGGACTGTCCAAACAGAGAGCAACGTCTGTCTGTATGACGTGTGACACATGGGCTGAATGTAGCCTACCAACTTGTAACATCACATGGTTGCTAAGTGAATCTGCTCAAGGCCTTGGTCTCAACTTTAAAGGAACTATCCAAGGTTTGAGCCTTTTTTGGGGATAAACTCCAGCATCTTGGATAGTTACTAAATACCAGAGCAGAGTCAGCACTCTACTGACCTGGAAGTCCCCAGTCACTTCTGCTACCCACCATGTATGAATGCCCACCAGGACCTCAATAAACCTCCCGGTTGCAAACGTATGAAACACCTGGAAAGCCAGAATATACAGCTGCATTTGGACGGATAAATCAGAAGTTACACTAATTTGACTTAGTGCACTGTAGACCTCATCAAGTTATTAATCTGCATGGAATTAAGTGCATTGCAGACAGCTATTTTAAGATTACACAAATCCAGTGAATTCCAATAAAAGTCAAGGCACACATGATTGTATCAGCTCTGTATATAATCACCTCTCAGAAAATTAAATCTCTAATGGGCTTTTAGCACTTCATAGGGGCCATTTGGAGTCTTTTGGCCTCTCTGTCTCATTTGAATGTAGGTGTTACCTTGCCACAGACAGCAATAATTCAGTCTCCTCTCTGAGAGCTTAGAAAGGGTTACTTTTTTTGGAATGCAACACTCAGAATCTTCTAGACTGATTGATGAATGGATTCTGAGAGTTCTAGTACACAAAGTAGTATCTCCAAGTTCTGTCCCTTATTCATTACTAGTTCCAGGTTAGAAGGACTTAACCATTTCCTTCTGTTTAAGTATACGGTAAGTATCTTATGCAAATGAAAATAACTATAATGTGCTGTCTTTCATTTCTTCCCCCATCTTATAGCAACTACTCCAAGGGTGTGCCCACCTGTTCTTCTACTTGAAAAGCAAGAAAGTGGTAAGTAAAAATATAATGAGCACAGAAATAATGAGAGACTACTTGAATTTCAGCCTCTCTCTCCTATTTATGTTTGGCCTGTTATTTGAGGCCCATTCTTTTCTGAATCTGAAAATTCTGGCCCTGAGAAGATGACAAACCTTTATTTACAGTGTGTTGCACACAGGATTGGCTTCTGTACAGCCTTCATGAAGACACAATACAGCTTTTTAAGACAATCCAAAAATCTGTGACTCTCTTTCTCTGTGTATGTAAATGAATATAGGTATTGACTATGCAGTGTGCTACTGTGTATGTAAATGAATATAGGTATTGACTATGCAGTGTGCTACTGGCAAGATAGGCTACTTTCTGGCTTGAAGAGAGCCAGTGTGGTGTAGAAGATTACTACAGGGGTTTTTAAACCTTGGTCTTAGTTGTAAAATAATGCCTTTGGTGAAACTTATCACACAACATCACCTCTGACCTGTAGCTGTTGTGTATGCCTATTATGGTTAGGGCATCCCTTTTCATTGACAGGGGAAATGCATCAATAGCTCCCAATTGTGTGACATTCTCAAAACTTCTCCTGTGTGAAATTTCGTTGCCACATTAGTTGTGATATTGCCAGTCATATAGTGTCAGTGTCTCCTCTTTTTCCCCTGTCCCACCTTCCTCTCACTATTCCCAAGCAGCCTGTTTTTTGTATTTCTTTTTTTAAAAAACTTAAATTGCATTAATAGAACTGTAAAATAATATTTTAAAAAGTAAAAAAACAAAATAAAATGAAAGGCATGTCAGGTAGGGCATAGGGCAGGGAGGGGGTTTAAGGGGAGTCTAGAAGAGGGTATGATGGCAGCAGCAGCAGCCCTGGTCACACAATTGAGAAGATGTGATAATGGCTCCACACAAGCCAGTATGTTTGTGTTTTCTTTAATTTGCAAGATTGCAGAAATAAACAGAGCTTGTGTGATAATATCAATAATAGTTAGGGCAGGGTTTTTCAACCAGAGTCCCCTGAAACCCTAGGGTTCTGTGAACGCCATTGGGGTTGTGTTAGAGATTGTATCCTGAGCCCTTGATATCACCTAGGGTTTGGTTTCAGAACCCCTTGTGGATACTGAAATCAGTGGATGCTTAAGTTCCATTAAATGCAATGGTTTACTAAAATGATGTCCCTAATATAAAATGGAAAAATCAAGGTTGGGTATTTGGAATTTATACCTTTAATATATATATTCAAGCTGTAGATGTTTGAATCTGTTGATAAAGACTCCATGAGTACAGAGGGAAAACTTTAATTGGGAACCCCCGCTCCCCCCCGAACAATCTTTTTGAACCATAGAGATAAAAAAATGCAGGGGTTCCTTGAATTATTTCAAGGGTTTTTCCAAGGTAAAAAGGCCCAGTTTAGAACGTCAGATTGGGACTTGAGACACACAGTTTCTATTCCCCACTGAGCCATGAAATGCAGTGAGTGACCTTGGCACAGTCAATGCTCTCTATGTTAACCTGGCCTATTTTTCTGGGTTGTTGTGAAGACCGAGTGGGGAAGGGAGCCATGAACACAGTGAGATCATCAAAGGGATGCTGAAGCATCAAGGTAATTAATAAATCCAGAGTCTACCTTTCCAGTGATTTAGGTTAGCTTCTTTTCTCTTTTCCTCTAAAGTTTTACTCTGGAGTCTTTTTTTTTCTTGTGGCATTCACATTCATCTCCCCTATCATCACCATTCTGAAATGTTTTTCTGTGTTTTTGTAGCACACTGTTCATTCTAGTTCATTGTAATTTTCATACAATGGGACAACAGTGTCATGAATCAGTGTTTTGGAGGAGTTTTACCAGGTTCTTCAGTCTGTTTCCTGCTGAATCAAGCAGACATGGGTCAAGGATTTCCTTCTCCTTCCAGAAGCATAAATTAATGTTTGGTGACTTAGAGACAAGAAATACAATTGAGTCCATGAACATGGCGATTGCTGCCATTTTGTCTATCACAGTGGGTTCTGGAGGCAAAGCTGGTGGCAGCTGATGGCCAGAACCATTCCAACCCAATTATAGCTATAATTCTGCTTGCTTCTGATTTTGACCTCTGACCAAGGTTGCTAGTCAACAAATATTCAAAACATTCAAAGGCAGCAAGTCACTTAAGCAGTCATAGCCCCATGGATCTGTGGAACCTCAAGTACAGCTTTCCTTTTCTTACAACCCTTTTGAAGTGTACTTCAAACTCATGCAACTGACATTACTCATGTGCTTGATCTCAAATGGGCCATGAGAATAAAGAACAACTGAGACTTGCTGCAGCAGTTTGCTAGGCTGATAACTACCCAATTTGGAAAGTGACGCTCTTCTCTATTTATAAGCAGCCTATTTAAAAAATCCAGATAAACATCTGGTGTGCTTTCTTTCTCCTCCATCTGATGCTTTTGGCACTGCCAAAAAATGCAGGAAGGGTTCTATTTCATGTTAGATTGCTTCTTCCATGCTATAAAATAACAGCCTTGTGTGCAGAGGAAAGCAGTAGTCCCAGAGGCATGATTATAGTTATTACACAAGAAGTTGGGTGGTTTTGTTTTGTTTTGTTTTTTGGTGGGGAAGGGTGCGTGGATGGGTGGAAAAGGGCATATGTTGGTTTGTATTCCATCCTTTTCAGCTAGGCTGGCAAAAACATGTGCACACAACACATTCTTGAAAGAAACGTGGTTCGTGGTGGATTTTTTCCTTCAATGAAGGCCATCATTACAATTGTTAATGTGAAATATATTGATAGAAAGAAGTAAATGCATGCTGATAGTTTTCCCTCCATGCCCCTTTTTGTATTTATTTATTTAAAAATTAGAACAGAATATACTCATCTCTCTATCTGTGCTCCATGACAAACTGATTTTCAAATGGGGGGGGGGGATTTGAAAAGCTGCTGAGTGATGAGTTACAGGGAAACAGTGCTATTGCTGTTCTACTTCAGATTTCAGGGATGGTGATTTTAAGTCCTGTGATTGAGAGTTACATTTTGGTTCATTTTGATTCTTTTAAAACCAAGACTGAGAACCTCAGACCCTGGGACAAACTCCAGTCCTCTTGGGGTCTCAGTCTGGTAGGTATGCAATCTAGTAGGGCTGCAAAGAAAACTATTCAAAAAATGATTTAAAAGATATGATTCCTGATAAGAATATTTGCAGTTTTCTATACAACATTCACACATGGTCACATGAGTTTTTGTGCACAGAAAAGCTTTTAATGCACAGAACAGCAACCTCTGCACATGTTGTGCACCTTCAAGTTGCTTCCTACTTATGGAGACCCTAAAGAGAACCTGTCATGAGGTTTTTCTCTGCAAGTTTCTACAGAGGGGTTTTGCCATTGACATCCTCTGTAGGAAGCAGCATTTCCCATGCATAAAAAGGCTGTTTCCTGTACAGAAAATGCTGTGTTCTACACAAAAGTACCACATGTGACTTTTTCACAGAATAAGTCCTGAAATGTGAATAGTCCTAACTAGAATAGACACTTTGAATCAATTGGAGTTACCTACAGAATGGTTCCCAATTGGGAAAAGGGTCAGGTAAGGCTGCAACCCATCACCCCACTTATTTAATTTATATGCTGAAAACATCATAAGAAAAGCAGAATTAGAATCAGAAAAAGGAGGGGTTAAGATAGGAGGAAGCAATATTAACAACCTTAGATATGTGGACGACACCATAATATTAGAAAAAGACATGCAGGAATTGGAACAGTCAATAAGAAAGGTCAAAGATGAAAGTGCAAAGGCAGGTCTGATGCTGAACATAAAGAAAACAAAAATAATGACCACAGAAGAAATACACAAATTCAGTCTCGACAATGAGGAAATTGAAATAGTTAAAGAATTCCCATATCTAGGATCAAACATTGACCAGAATGGAGACAGCAGTCAAGAAATAAGAAGAAGACTAGGAATGGGGAGGGCAGCTATGAAAGAACTGGAAAAGATACTGAAGAGCAAAGGCATACAACTGATCACTAAAATCAGAATCATTCAGGCCATTGTATTCCCAATTACCATGTATGGATGCGAGAGCTGGACAGTGAAGGAAGCAGACAGAAAGAAAATTAACTCATTTGAAATGTGGTGCTGGAGAAGAGTACTTAGGATACCATAGACAGCCTAGAAGACAAACAAATGGGTTCTAGAACAGATCAGACCAGGACTCTCCTTTGAAGCTACGATGATCAAATTGAGACTATCGTACTTTGGCCACATAATGAGAAGGCACAGATCACTAGAAAAAACAATAATGCTAAGAAAGGTAGAAGGTAGAAGAAAGAGAGGAAGACCACAAACTAGATGGATAGACTTGATCAGATGGGTTATGGGGAAGGGCTTGCAGAATCTGGGCAAGGCAAAGGAAGATAGGGATTCTTGGAGATGTCTCATCCACAGGGTCACCATGAGTTGGAACCAACTTGAAGGCAGCTAACAACAACAAACAACACGTTGTCGCACCCTTTAACAACTGATGTGTTTACTCTGGTTGGAACTATCCAACAGGATTTCAGCCAATAGCTTCAATCATGTATGGTTCAGCTTATCATAGTAGTTTCACATGCAGAACTACACTACAGCTGCCCATGCATTGATCTCTAGACCTACCATAGAATCAGTGTAGTTCTTCCATTCCATGGCTGATGAGAGCAATGGAGGATTAGAGAAGCTATCTCCCTGTACCCAGATGTGAAATCTGCTGAGGTCTGCTGGGCCCTCTGGAAGTCTTAGCAGAGGTTGGGACATGGCTAGACATTTCCCAAATGCCCCACTTATTTTCAACAGGCATGGAATGGCCAAGAGGAGGACTTTATGGTAGGTCTGGCAGTGTGCATTTTGTTTGGTGAGAAGAGAAAAAGAGAATGCCAACCTCTACCTCTAAGCAGATGTAAGGTTGACTTAGACCCGAGCTTGCCACTAACACGATTCCACTATTTGTTAAGTTCCCTATGCATTCATCACCATCACCATCATCATCATCATCTTTATATCCTACTCTTTTTCCAGAACTGGAACCCAGAGTGGCTCACAATATTAAAAGAACAGTACAATTAAAAACATAGAAAAGTGATACATTAAAATAGAATTAAATTAATACAATATTAAAATAGATTGCTTTTTGAAAGAATAAAATACAGTTTAAAAAGATAAACCTGTTTCAAACAGTTTAAAACAATACAACACCCCAGCCCATTCTTTAAAAAACTTTCTGTTATATGGGCTTCATTTTCACACATATATGTGCCAGCTACAGTAGAAAGTCAGACCTGGTTATCTCAAGCTTCCTTCCCATCTACTCTGAGCAGTGATCCCATTCTTGTTCTTGGTGAGAGCGAAGAAGATTTCAGAGATTTTTGGACTGCAAGTTTTAGGATTCCCCAGCCACCATAGAACTGGCCCTGTTGGCTAGGGAAGTTTTGTTATTGTCACCCCCACCAGAAAAAGGGAAAGAAAAAAAAGTAACATTTCAAAGTTCAGTCCCTGATGCACATCTGACATCCTGCTGAAGACTCTCTGGAAAGTAGGAAACACCCCTTAGATGCCTATAATTTAACTAGAAAAGTTACAGAACTGCTTGGATTCAGAAGGCCGTAATTATGCAATGAAAAGAGAACCAAAATGAGGTTTTGATGTCTATAGTCTATTTGAAAGAGATACAGAAACTTCACAACAACATGGAAGCTGTGTAGCTTTGAGGCACCTGTTTATGGAAGGATAGGACAGTTTCACTAGTCTTGATAGTTCATCCAATTTCAAATGGTGGCCTTGGAATAGAACAGTGTGGAGGTATAGCTCCTTCGTCACAACTGAACAAGAAAATACGATTCAGCAAGTTATCTTCAAAGAGTGGGAAATTACTTTTTAAAGTAATTTTAAAGTAATTTAAAAAGTCACTTTTAAAAGTAACTCATTTTGATTACTCATTACCATGCCTGAGAAGTAGTCCATAACCATTACTTGTTACAATAGTGAAAAAGTCTAGTTGGCCCTCTATATTCATACCAAAAGACAAATAAATGGATCCTGGAGCCAATCAGGTATAGAAGCCAAGATGACTTGGATAATGCTCTCGCACTTTGGCCATATTAAGTGAAGACATGATTCACTAGAAAATACCATAACACTTCATTAAGGTGCAAGGCAGTAGCAAAAGAGGAAGATCACATTACAGGTTGATAGATTCATTCAAGGAAGCCAGGGACCCTGAGTGTGCAAGAATCTGAGTGGGGCTGTTGGTGATAGGGTGACTTGGAGGCATCCCATTCGTAGGATCACCAGAAGTCAAAGTCGACATGATGGCAGTTAATAACAAAAACCAAATTAGCACTTCCCAGATCAATATGTGATTCATGACAGAGTTCTGCTTTAGTAGAACTTTTCCAAAATTTGCAGTGCAATCTTCTGAAGCAAAAGTATTATAAAATATTAATGTTAAAGGAAAAGGAACAAAAATGCACACGCCAGGGAAGGGAGTGTATACATTAGAATGAATTCCTCTATTGCCACAAGCCACCTGATGAAGAAAGAAACCAGGAGGAACCAAAATTGACACATTTGCTCCTTTTCCTGGAATACAGTGGGATCTTCTCTTGTGATTTCTTGCATGGCAGGGGGTTGGACTGGATGGCCCTTGTGGTCTCTTCCAACTCTATGATTCTGTGATTCTTTGATAGGCCAATATTTTCATCTCCTGATTTGCAAAATTAGTGTTAAGATTTTTTTTTGTCTTACACAGTTAGTCCTTAGTTGCATTCTGGAACCCCCACAGATGCCAGAAACTGTGGGACCTCAAGTCCCATGGTTTTTAATCGTGGAATGTGTGGTCACACTGCCATGGCTACATACATGCACCACCATTAGGGCCAATGGGGCTTGACATCCACAGATGCTCAAATCAGTGGATGGCAAGCCTGCGCTTAGGGCAGGTGGGCTTTATTAGTCTGTGAATTGTCAAAATGCCTTCTTACTTGTGAACAAGATGTCCATCACTAAAATAGACTAGGCTCCACTGAACTGCAAAATTGTATGGTGGTCAGTTCTTCCTTATTAAGGGGCTCAGGGTGGTTTACTTTTTACTTGGGCTCCAATACTCAGAGAAGGGACAGTTAACCATTCAATTCCTAGATGCAAGTGAAAACCACTCCTCCTTCAAATGTGGCAAGTCACACCCTCTCAGCCTCAGAGGAAGACAAAGGCAACCCCATTCTGAACAAATCTTGCTAATAAAACCTTGTGATGGATTCCCTTACGGTCAGCATAAGTTGGAGCTTATTTGAAGATGCACAACAATTTTAGGCCATTTTTGTGAGGATCCTGGCTTAGGAGGAAAGGGTTAAAACTGCTTCCATGTGGTGCAGCTCCTCCATTGAAGTACTGGATTTAGAAAAAGAAGATGTTGTTAGCCACACAATTAAAATGATATGTTTTTGTCCCACAAATAGACCTAATTATAGTTGTAGCCTTGTTTTCATCAGCATTCTGTCACACCCAGAGGGCTGTTCTTTTCCTGCTTTTACTTTATAATTTCTAAATTGGATGAAATTGTGGCACCAAAGTGGTTTCATGGCTTGCTGACTGAATGGCTGGTTGTGAGTGGAATAATATCCCAACAAAAATCCTTCCAAAACCCAGTTAGGGGACCCAGACCTTTTAGTTTACAATGGAATAGAACCCAGTTATTTGCAGCTTTGTGTCTGGAGCTAGACATCCTACTTCCACTGTGTTGGGAGAGTCAACAACTCAATTGCAGACTGTAGAAAATTGATGTGTAATTACCATTTTAAAACATGTTTCTTAAATTCCTGTTGTGAAAGAGGCTCCATTTTTGTTGTTATTTTCAAGGCAAAAGTAAGCGCATAACTAGTGTAACTCTCTCTGTCTTTATTTTTAAAACCCAGCTATTAACATGATTTTTTTTAAAAAAAAATGCACAGGTCTGCAAAAGCTCAAACTTGAAATACAACTGTGAGAGTGGTTCAGTCACTGTGTGCATCTATACTGTAGGAATAATGCAGTTTGACACCACTTTACATGCTGTAGCTCCATCCTATAGATTTCTGGAGTTTGCAATTTTACAAGGTCTTTAGCCTTCTCTGCCAAAGAGTGGTGCCTCACAAAACTACAATTCCCAGGAGCCTGTCGGACAGTTAAAGTGGTGTCAAACTGCATTAGTTTTACAGTGTAGAAGCACCTATTGTTTATATCAGAGATTCTTATTCCTTTTTTGTGCCATGGACTCCTTTGATAGTCTGGTGAAGGCTATGGATCCCTTCTGAGAATAGTATTTTTAAATGCATAAAATCAAAAAGCTGGGATTACAAAGGAAACCAATCATATTGAAACACAGTTATCAGTACTGGAAAGAAAAAAAAGTGTGTTATAATGATGAGCATAAATGACATTTAGAGATACCCCCAACAACTGTAACATGATATGAAAATACCTGTGATTTCTGTTGGTCACAAAGTCACAGCTATGGATAATACTGTGGTCTGTAATGGAAGAAAATGCTAAATTTCAGAGGTTAATGAATTATTAATTATTTCATAGATTTATATTCCACCTTTCTCCTACAACAGGATTCAAATTGGGTTCCAATAATTTAAAATAATTTAAAAAGACAGAAGTACAAAAGTTAAAAATATTAAACATTATATTAAAACATAAGTTAAAAACACATAATTAAAACTAGTTAATGAATAAAACAATATAATTTTTTCAACCCATCCAAGTTCACAGACATCTACCTGACATCTACTCAAAGACCCCTTGGGAACCAGTGGACAACATCTTAAGAACCTCTGGTTAATATCATTCTTGATCCCACTGAAGACAAAGGGTTGAATCTAGGCAAAGTTAATCACACTTTGGTATCCAGGAATTAAGTAGTGTGTTTCTCTAGATGTTGTTGGAATATAATTCCCATCAGCCTTCACTGCTGAATTTACTGGCTAGGGCTGATTGGATTCTGGAGGTCTACATGTTTTACCCTTTGCTAGTCTTGCCTAGCATGTCCCACTGGTCTCAGTGAGCTTATCACATGAATAATATAGTGTGAACCCATCACATTGCAACTAAACAGCATCACATGCATGGTGATGCAAGAGAAGGAATTAGCCATTCAAAAAAGTGTATGTCCTGCAAGTAGAGTAGAGAGATTTGATCAATGACACCAGTTCTTACAAACTGCTAGTTTATGTTAAAAACCATAAATGAGATCTGTCTACATGAGCACAAAATAAAGTTTTATATACTTATGGAATCCATATTCTTATGTGGTTAAGATGCAGCCAAAGTATATTGAATTTTCCCCCTAGTGATTTTAGTCTGCAGAGGAGTTCTTCTGAATCCTCTGACTGGTTCAGAATATGGCCTATGAAAACAACAGATCCTGGAAATGAGTTTGCTTTAAGGTTAGGGCAGCTGTGGCCTACTGGATGTTGTGAGACTTTAACTTCCATCAGCATCAACTAGCCTGCGAGATTATTGGGAATGTTGGAAATTATAGTACAACCACACCTAGAAAGTCATTGATTCCTCACCTCACCTACTTACTTGATTTTTGTATCATAGTGGCCTCAAGTCACTGTCATTGCAGTAATCTTCAAAAAAAGGTCTGATGACTGTGTCTTCATAGCAAGAAAATTCTACTTCATGCATTCCACCTATTTAGTGATTCACCCAACAGAGCTGTAGAATAACCTATATCATTGCATTTAAAAAGGAGTAATGAAACTCTCTCTAGACACAGCTAGATCTTTCATTCTCTAATAGCACAATAGTAAGCATGGTTAATTAAAAGGAAACTGCCATTGAATTTAATTGGACTTGTTCCCAAATAAGTATAGGATTGCAGCTAAATTTGTCCTGCTAGAAGCTGGCCTCCATTGCTCTGTCAGGCATGAACTACAGTTTGCTGGAATTTTATTTTTGAATTTCTTTCTACATTATTTCTTAGTGACTTTGGACAAGTGGCAACGTGTTGATGGGGCTGCTATTCTCATTGATCCTTCCATTTCCAAATATGATGTTATACATGTCAGTAGAGATGCCTCCAGTGATTTTGCCACCGTCCGAGACTTTTGCCTCACAGGTGAGATAGTCCCTTTTATTAAG
This sequence comes from Phrynosoma blainvillii, assembly GCA_026167975.1. Classification (NCBI taxonomy): domain Eukaryota; kingdom Metazoa; phylum Chordata; class Lepidosauria; order Squamata; family Phrynosomatidae; genus Phrynosoma; species Phrynosoma blainvillii. The sequence goes on along the minus strand of JANUYF010000004.1, from coordinate 14,431,155 downwards.
CCTGAATTGGTTTTCCTCCTGTTTAATAAAAATCAGAAGTACTATAAGGATACTAAGCTGTCTGTCCTTTCCTTTCTGTTCCTCTCTCCCATATATTTGTGTATTTATATAAAGAGTCACTAAGGTACCTATTTTCAATGTGTTTTGTACACAGTGGGCCTTTTGTATCTGCTGGGTTCCAAGGCCACCACCCCATGGATACCAAAATCCATGGATGCTCAAGTACCATTAAATACAATGGCATAATAAAATGATGCCTCTTATATAAAATGGCAAAATCAAGGTTTACTTTTTGGAATATATATATTTTTCAAGCTGCAGATAGTTGAATCTGTGGATAAAAGATCCAAGGATACAGAGGGCTATTTTGTGTAGTGGGATTTTTCAAACATATGATCCAAGAAGATAGGATGTTAATAGACCCATTGCAATCAATTAAAAGGAATAAAGCATCTGTGGGAGTGCTAGATCAGGATGATGGGGTGACGCATTGCTTTCCTCACACTGCAGTCCTGATGAAAACCAGTCCTGGAAAGTCTGACAGCTGTGCAGTTTTGTGCAATTGTGGGATTGTCCAGAACATATTGTCTTACTGGATGAGTTTGGTTCTGTTTTCTTCTCATGAATCAAGAGGGCCACCTTTGTTCTCTAGCCAGCTGAGAAATTATTTTATTTTTGTCTTTGAAAATTGCTCTCTAAGTCTGGTGGGTTTCACCTCATCAATCTGCATATCTGTAAGTCTCAGTGAGTTTACTTTCCAACCTTTCAATGCTTATTTATCATTGATCCATTCCATTCACACTCTTTTTCTGTCTTTTGTTCTTCACAGTATGTGCAAAGGAAAAATTATGCTTGGTGACCACTCTTGAAATACAGTCATCAGCCACACGATGCATGTTTTATCCAGAAACCCAGACCTGCACACATGGCCTTCAGGGACACCACTGTCGACTTTTGCTCAAGGAACCAGCTACTTATATCTATCGCAGGCAAGGTATGTAGGTTATGGAAGTAAGAGGAGTGGGTTTTCATGCTTTCATATAGAGTAGTGACAGAGCATGGAAAAATTGTATTTCTGGACTACAACTTCCAAAATTGTCTAGCAAGTGAACCACTTTCCATGTTGGCCAAGGGATTCTGGAAGCTGTGGTCTAAAAAACTAATTTTTTGAGACTAATAGCAGAAATAGACAAGTGTGATTGACAATGACCTTAGAAAAAATAGGATAATCCCAAATTGGAAAGAGTGGAATACTTTTGTAGAATGATGAGTGCTGTTCTATAAAGATCTGCAGTGTAGTAATATCTACATTACAGTTATAAGTCTGATACCACTTTAATAGTCATGACTTCATCTTCTGGGATCCTGGGATTTGCCATTTGCTGAGGTGTGTAGAATTCTCCGCCAGAGAGCTCTATCACCTTCCCTTGAACTAGAGCAGGGGATTCAAAGTATTTCACTAAACAACAATCCCAGGATTCCAGAAAATTGAGCCATGACAGTGAGCTGGTATGAAACTGAAATAATGTAGATATACTCTTAGTATTCTGGTTTGGTAGCAAGACATAAAATCTTTTAATTGCAGTTGCAGCCATTTTTAACCACAATACAGATTATTTAGATTTTTATTTTATTTTGTTTTGTTTTAAATGATGGCAGCTTGTTTCTTCCATTATCATTTTATTCTCTCAGCATCCATCCATTTTCTAGGAATAATGTATGAGAGGGATCAGAAATTTGCAGTTGTTATGTTGAAAGCACCCCCTTCCACAACGATCAACCTAGGTATAGAATAGATGTAGAGGGGACTTCTTAAACTAGCAACTTCAGGACCAACAGAAAATTTTGAAACTCCCCTACTTTTTTTTCTAAATGATTCTACAGCAAAACTATCTGATGAATTAGGGGAGGGATGGGCAGATAGAGAGGGTCTGAAATGACACCTATCCTGTTTTTTAACCTGAGTTTTTCTTACCAATTTTTTCAATACTAGAAGGGGACAAATGAATGTTGTTGTTTTTTAATTGGGGAAAAAAAGTTGAGGCTCAAAAAAGGTTGTGATGGAGGAAAATGTTAAAATAGAGAATGGTGCACCTTGGAGGCAATTAATTTTTTCCTTTTGGAAACAGTTGGGGCAGCCACAGTGATCACTCTTGGAGGCTGCATAATTTCTGCATTGGGAAACTTGCAGGCTACAAAATTTCCAGCCTTGCATTAGGAGCACAGAATGTCCTCCACACCCAACAGATTTTTTAAAATAAAAAAATCCTGAAAAATCTTGAAAGATTTTCTGGGCTGTCCCCACAGTAGCTGGGGAGGGAACACAGTGGCTTTAGGATGCTGACTCTGGCGATTGTAAGATCAGTTTGAGGCCCAAGTACTATGTGACAGAATGAGTTCCTGTCACTAGTCCCAGCTTCTGCCAACCTAACAGTTTGAAAGCATATAGAAGTGCAAGTAGATAAACAGGTGGGAAGGTAACAGTGTTCTCTGCAGTCATGCTGGCCACATGATTATAGAGTTGTCTTTGACAACGCTGGCTCTTTGGCTTAGTAACAGAGATGAGCACCACCTCCTACAGTCAGACAAAATTTGGCAATCTTGTCAAAGGGGAAACCTTTACTTTTACTTTTTACCCCCAGTGGTTGATCTGAGGATAAGTATTGCATTTGCAGGCTTATGTGCAGCTTGGCTAAAAGCTGATGTTTCCCTTACAGCTTTGTAAATCCAGGATGGAAACCATATTTGTTACGAATCTTCAAGTTAATCAGGACAAACAAAATCCAAAGCTTGAATTTACTGTATTTACTGTAATCTCCCTTCTGTATGTATAGGTGCATTTGGACCCACTACTAAAAGAGGTGATGCACTCTCTGTCAACACACCGTTGCAAGGAAGTTTGTTTGGCACTTCTCAAGTTGTCCGAGTGGGTTCCAGCTGGAAGAGAATCAAACAGTTCCTTGGGGTTCCATATGCGGCACCTCCAGTGGCAGAGAGCCGCTTCCGTCCGCCACAGGCTTTTACTCCAGTGGAATCCTGGAATGCCACAATGACTCGGTGAGAGACGTGTTGGTTGCTAATGGTTCAATGAACATTTCTCATCACTTTGCTTCTTATAAGTACCCAAGAACAGCCTCATTGTGCTGAATCACTACCAGTCTAATCTGTTCTTTCTCCATCAACCATATCTGTGTGCTCAGAGTTCCACCATTTCCACTGAATTCAGCACTGGCTCTGTCATTATACACGGTTCCACCATCAATTTGGGGATATTGTTAAAGGCCAGCAGATTATTAGTTATTTGTAACATTTTTACTACTATAAAAGAGGGCATCTTTTTGTCTCCGAGATCAAAATGTTTTGGGCTTTCTCTGGCTAACATATCATTACTGTCAAAACCTGTACAAGACTGAAAAACTTGCTTGGATGAGCCAGCTTTTGCCATCAAATTTTGCAGGGAAGTGTCAGTCTAAGGTGAAATGAACCCATAGTAGTTCTTCTGGAGCTAGAATAAAACATCCCTGTAGCAATTTTTCTGGGAGAGCCAGTATGATGTAGTGGTTTGAGTTTTGGACTAGAACTCTGGAGACCAGAGTTTGAATCCCTGCTCAGCCATAGAAACCCACTGGGTGACCCTGGGCAAGTCTCACTCTCTCAGCCTCAGTGGAAAGCAAATGCAACCCCCCTATGAACAAATCTTGCTAAAGATACATTGGCCTTAGCATTTCCATAAGTTGGAAATGGCTTGAAGGCATACAACAACGAATTCATTCTTACAACAACAGCAACAATCCCTGTAGTAGTTCTTTTAAAGCTATTCATTCTCATAATAAAACATCTTCATAGTAGTTTTTCTTACAACAAAACATTCCTATAGTAATTCTAGTTCTTCTAGAGCTGCTCATTCTTACAGCAAATCATCCCCATAGAATTTAATAGCATAAACATTTGTAGACTTGATGATGTAGACATAAGTCTGTTAAAGTTTATGCTGCTAACTTCTCTCTCTTAGGGCCTCGGCAGACGACCAAAAAGGTCATCCTGGAGACCCGGAAGAGGAGGAGCCACTGCACGAGCGGCGCTCCTTCCTCTTCCTGAGGTCGCCCTGGGAGCTGCCGGCCCTCCGCACGGCCGGCGCTTCCGGGGCAACCTCCCGCCGCAGCGACCGGACGCGCTGCGGCGGAAAAGACAGAGAAAGTGCGCCCGACGCTTGTAGGGCGCACTTTCCCTGTCTTGAGGAAGGAGCGCTGATTTAACGCTCCTTCCAGGGACGCCGCCGGTGCGCCGAGGTGCGGAGGCTGCGGCCCCGCGGCATGCCGGCCCAGGGCGTCTGGGAAGCTCTCGTCTGCTTCCCCCCTTAGTTAGTTGCAAAGGTGCTACAAGATCCCTTTGCATACTGATCCAGACTAAAATGGCTATGTCCTTGAATCCCCATAGTAGTTCATCTAGAGCTACTTATTCTTATAACAAAGAATCCCTGTATAGTCCTTCTGGTGCTACTCATTCTAACAATGTGGTGACATGTGGATGCAACTGGAGCATAATCAGTTCTCTTTGTTTCCCCTCATGTAGGGAAATACAATCTCACTGTATTGCATCATTCCAATGTGTGTCTTCCAAGTTAGCAATATGCTGATAACCAACTCATTTCACACATGAATATATTTTCCCATGTGGATGTTTAAAGAATTTTCTGTGTTCAGGACTGGAGTTTTGCTTAGTCCTAACTAGGGTAGATCCATTTAACCAATTGTTGAATGTTGTTGTGTTGATTGGTCCATGTGAAGTGGTTATACTCATGGAAATTAGCTTAGACAATCATGAAATGACTATGCCCTTTGCACAATGGCCAGAAAAGCACATCTGCATGTGTACAGGAACTTTACACATTTGTATGACCATCAGGGCCTAACTCTATAAAATATTGTTCATGCTTATAAAGAAAAGCCACACTGTCTTACCAAACTAGACTATTGTCTTCAAGTTCAGTGCTGAAATAAGATTTAGAGGTTTACTTCTGTGCTTGGAATAGGAGCTGGAACACCATTTTGACCTTTGCCTTGGGCAGCAAAACATCCAGTGGGCATCAGGTATGTGTGTGTGTGTGTGGGGGGGGGGGGCATTTATTTATTTATTTATTTATCAACCAAACTCATTGGATTTGTTTGTTTGTTTGTTGCATTTATATCCCACCTTTCTCCCAGGATGGGATTCACGGAAGGTATTCAGGAGGGAGAAAATGTATAAATACATCCTCTGACTTTGCAATGCTATGTCTTTAAGGGGGTTGCAAAAAAGGTGGTGATTATTCAAACCATCCAGTCCTATTGGTTTTGCACTGTGCAGTTGGATGACAGATGGAACCCTAGCCTTCAGTGACCCAATTTCTCACCCACCTGAATTGTGTGCATGTAGTTGATTTAACCACATCCGACTCACAGTTCGCCATAAGACCTGCAACTTGTTTATCCAGGTGCTCAGTGACACATAGTAAATAAGGCAGAGCAAACTGTTGTTCGATTATGTGCATCACCTTTGTCTGTGTGTATTACACTGTACACCTCTACATAGATGGCAATAAATAAATAAATGATAACAACAACAATAACCACTACCCACAGTTGCCCCCTTGTTTTATATAATGCCATTGAGACAGAGAGAAAATGTAGCTTAAGCTTTCACTGACTTGGTCTCTTTCCTCAGATGCATGAAGTGAAGCATTGTCCAGGAAGGACCTTTATAATGAGACTATATGAATAGCTATAGAAATACAACATTTGTGGAAGTGGTGATGAGGTGGAAAGATGCTGCCTAAGGCCAGGGTGGATGGATGACCCATTTGAATGTTTGGGGAAGTTTGGGAATCTGGTGTGTGCAAGTTGGAAACCAGAAGGAGATATGATAAACTGTTTTAGAGTGACCTAGTGAGGCTGGAATGTTAGCTAGTGTTATAATATGTGTAGTGTGAACCCACTGTCTCCAGTCAACCTACTGTAGATGGACTGGAGTTTATGGATATATTGTAATTCAGCTGTTTCTCTTTCTATTCTTCTTCTATAGCTTTGTTGTTGTTGTTGTTATTGTTCAGGGACTAATGCCCTAAGGCCAGAGATGTTTATCTCTTTCGATTCCATAATTTCAAACAATGGATCTTTTGTGCAAATTATTCAACCCAATTTTACAGAGTACAAATAATTGGGAATTTTGCTCTTCAACTACTACTAAGTCCATACTTTTCCTTGTATCCTGATTTGGCACGGGCAGTTCTGATTAATCCTTTGTTTTCCTGCTTTTTCAGCTGCTTTTAAAAAGTCCTACTTTCTCTTTCCCCTTCCCACTTTCCCCTTTGCACTCAGTTTACTTCAATTGCTGCAACTTGAGTTCAAAGTGCAAAAGTTGTTTGTACTCCATTAACTCAGCAGCGGGAGAGCAGGGGAGGGGATGGTATCTTGCCTTTCCCAGTAATCTCAGGCAAAAGCAAACTGCAGCTAGTTTGTTCTTCCTCATTAATAACTTTTTGCATCTTGACCACACTGATGTTGCTTGGCCACATGCATACCATTTTCATCTGTGAAATGTTGGAGGGTATACATGTCTTGCCTTTAATTGGCATTTGATTTTAATAACAACAGCCCCTGTTCATATAGTGTTTTTTGGACCTCTAGGGCTAGTTGCTGGCAACCTGGGGATGGTGAAGTCAGTCCTTTTTCTGTCAGTGAAGACTGCTTGTATTTGAACATCTACATCCCAGAGAACAGTGTAAGTAAAGAATTCATGAAATATATTAATTATTGACTTATTATTTAGATATATATATGCTGCCTTTTCTCCAAGGAACTCCAAGTGCTGTATGTGTTCCTCCTATGATTTTTTTTATCCTCATAACAGCCTTGTGAGGTAAGTTAGGCTGGAAAATAGTGACTGGTGCACTTGATAAACTGTTTGGCTGAGATTTAAACCCAATCTCTCCAGTCCTAGACCAACACTGTAATCACACAGAACTTTATTAACTGCCTGGATGTAAAAATACAGCAAGCAAAATAACTAGTGTCCTGATACCTTTGAGACTCCACCACATTTTAAAAACTCTTCCATGGCATATGACTGTGTTGACCTGCTTTTTAAATAGCCATCTTGGAGCCTATTTTTAATTTTGAATAGCTGCCTTGCATCTCATTTTGGGAGAAAGATAGGATATAATGCAATCAATCAATCAATCAATCAATCCCACTCTCACTTGATGATGGAAACTCAAAGGGATTTTGGGGATGGCCCTAGCATTAAGGAGAGTGACATGTTTGTCTCAGACGGCAGCTTTGGGATGGGAAGCAAGTTGTTACTAAATTTGTTTTTATTGTGTTTATACTGCCAGGGCTGGCAAGAGCTATTCATAGGAATTTCTACCCCATGTAACAGAATAATTTTACTGCAATGCCATGGTTGCTCTGACCGATGACCTCCACCTGAGTATCGACAGGGGTAGTGTGACCTTGTTGGTGCTCTTGGATCTATCAGCGGCCTTTGACACCATAGATCATGCCATTCTCTTAGATCGCCTGAGAGAGTTAGGAATTGGAGGCACTGCTTTGCAGTGGTTCCGTTCCTTTCTCTCGGGCAGATCTCAGAGGGTGAGGCTCGGGGACAGTTGCTTGTCTAAAATTGAGCTTAATTGTGGTGTCCCTCAGGGCGCCATCCTGTCCCCGATGTTGTTTAACATCTACATGAAGCCGCTGGGTGAGATCATTCGGAGGCATGGAGCTCGGTGTCTTCAGTATGCTGATGACACCCAGATATATTTCTCCATGACCAGATCATCATCTCAGACTTCAGATGGCATCTCTCCTCTTAATGACTGTCTCAGAGCGGTAATGGGCTGGATGAGGAAAAACAGATTGAAGTTGAATCCAGACAAAACGGAGGTACTCACAGTTACAGGCCCGAAACCAGATCTGGGAATACAGTCTCCAGTCCTGGATGGAGTCACACTCTCCTCTAAGGACTGTGTTCGCAGTTTGGGGGTGCTCCTTGATTCGTCGCTTCACATGACTAGTCAGGTGAATGCGACAGTCAGGAGTGCCTGTTATCAGCTTCGGCTGATACGCCAACTGCGCCCTTATCTGGATGTGAGGGATCTGGAAGCTGTGGTACATGCCCTGGTAACCTCACGTCTGGATTACTGCAATGCACTCTACATGGGGCTACCCTTGTGCCTGACCTGGAAACTTCAACTGGTGCAGAATATGGCAGCCAGGCTAATTACAGGAACATCAAGGAGGGAGCACATAACACCAGTGCTGAAATCCCTCCACTGGCTGCCAATTAGTTTCCGGGCACAGTACAAGGTGTTGGTTTTAACCTTTAAAGCCCTACATGGCTTGGGTCCATCTTATCTTAGGGACCGCCTCTCCCCATATGATCCCCCCGCGCCCTGCGGTCCTCTGGGAGGAACCTGTTACAGCCAATAAAAACTAGGCTGTCTCAGACCTACCAGAGGGCCTTCTCCACAACCGCTCCCAGACTCTGGAATGGCCTGCCGGACGAGATCCGTCTTATCACTACTCTTGCTGCTTTTAAGAAAGCAGTAAAGATGGATCTCTTTCGGCAGGCCTTCCCAGAATAACTGTCAGCTGAGAGATGAGCCCCCTAATTCACTATTCTGATTCCTTATGTTATTTGGATGTTTTTAATTTATTTTAATATTGTATTTTTAATTGGTTTGTTGTTTAATTTTGTTTTAAGGGGATGGGAGGGTGGGATTAGGGGTGAGGGAATGTTTTAACTTTGTTCTGTTTTAAATATTATTGTACCCTGCCCTGATTGCCGAGCAGAGGGGCAGGCTATAAATAAAAAAAATATTATTTTATTATTATTATAATTTGTCTGATATGAAGCACAATACACTCTTGACTTAGACCTGAAGGAGACGGGACAAATAAAGCACCTTCTGGGCATTTTGGGGTCATGACGTTCAAATGATGCATGCCCCCAAAGTGGCCAGAAGCTGCTCTGGCACTGGCTAACCCAGGGCAAAGCAAGCCTGAAAAGGAGCGGCAAAAAGCAACTCCTACAAGTGGCCCATTTGGGACCATGACAGTGACTGGCTTCAGGACCACAACATCTGGGTGCCACTGTCCTGGAACGATCATGGCTGGAGTGGCTGCAGATCACTCCATTTGGCTTGTCAACTTTGCCCCATAGACCATCCATCAACTCCAGCCCAAACTGGTGGAAAGCCTTTGTGCATGGGCCAACTGCAATGCTTCATTTCTATCATTTTGTAATCTATATGATTGTCTGATTTTGTCTCCTCTGCTGACTGTGATAAACTGTGAATGAAACTTGACTTGGGCAAGTTGTAAGTGTCATTTCTTGTTTTGTCTCAAGCAGCAAAAAATTCATGGGATGACACTGCAACATAGTATGGAAGGGCCTTAATGTGGAAACACCAGCCAGAGAATGTAAACATGAATGACTGCTTTTGCCACACCTAGGCCTCACATGCAAGTCAATAGTAGATTTACACACAAATTAAGTAAGCTACAGTTTAGGGCAGGGGTAGGCAACCTTTCCCCTTTAAGGGCCGAGGGACTTCAGCTCCCAGAAGCCTCAGCCATGTTGGCCAATAGTCCCATGTTGGCCAATAGTTCCTGGGATTCTGGGAGCTGAAGTCCCTCGGCCCTTAAAGGGGAAAGGTTGCCTACCCCTGGTTTAGGGTATCTAAATAATAATAATTTTAAACACTTCCAAATTTAGTGTTTTACATTAGACTAATATATGTTTGTTGATAAGGCTTTGGGGCCTCTTAAACTTGACATCATTTAGATCCTCAGCATGACTTAATCCAGCCCTGCCTGCAGAAATGTGTAGCATCTCTTTCTTGGTCTCTGTTTTTCCCCTTCTTCTTCTTAAGCAGAGCAGCTTGGGAGAAGCTGTGAATCGGAGCAGAGGAATGTGTCGCATTTGCAGATGTTCCTTAGTTCACATGCATTTTGTGATTCATTTCTGAATTTACAGCAAAACAGTTAAAAGCAGGCTTGGGTTGATAGCTACGTGGATGCCTCAGCTGGTGTTAGTATTAGTCTGGGGGTGGGAGGCAGAAATGTCTGCAGACTTACTGACTAAATTGTTTGACAGGACTAAAACAGATGTGATGTGGGTGGAAGATCTGTGATCAGCTACTTGGTTTTTTAAAAACTTTATCCAGATACTCTTGATGTTTACTTTAAATCAGCCAAAAGAGGCTTAAATCCTCAACAGAGAAGCAGTGGCAGTGGATAGAGTGGGCTGGAAGATTGGTATAATGATAAATGTTTAAGAGTAGGAACTTATCATCATAATACCTACATTGCCAAAAAGGAAACACACAACCGAGGCAGCTGTGTTGATGTATATCATAAAAACATGGAGTCTTAGAGATGGAAGTGGCCAGAAGGGTCATCTAATGGTCCCCTGCCATGCCAGAGTAAACAATTTAAATCACTCCTGAGAGATGCTCATTGAACTTCTGTTTTTAGACCTCCCAAGACAGAAAGTCCACCACCTCCAAAGGCACTGTTGAGTTGCTCTTCCCGTTAAAGCATTCTTCCTAATGTTTAGGTGGAATCTCTTTTCTTGTAATTTGAATCCACTGGATTGTGTTCTAGTTTCTGGAGCAGCAGAAGACAAGCTTTCTGTTTCTTCTACCTGATATCCCTTCAGATAATTAACAATGGCTCTTGTGTCAAATCTCAGTCTTCTGTTCTCCAAAGTAAACATATCAATCTTCCTAAACTGTTCATCATAAACCTTGGTTTCCACACTTTGATTGTCTTGGGATCAACAAACAAGTTCTAGTTACTTTCTACCAGGTTTTTTGTAAAGCTAATGGATCTAAATTGTTCATGCAAGACCAAGCCATTCCCAGATATTCTATATTATAAGAGGGATAGCTCACAAGATTATTACTGTTATTTGGAAACTCCTTCCATATACCCAGCTATTTTGAGGGTTGCTGTTAAGCTAAGTAGAACCTGAGCTTTTGGGATAGTGCATTGTTCCTACCACTTGCAAAGCTTAGGAGTCCTGGCTCCATTACAGCACTGCTGCGGAGAAAAAAGGAAGAGATATTAATTGATCCATCTGCCTAGTGCAATGTTCCCAGTCTAAACAATGCTTTCAAATTCATGGTGAAGAAATTAATAACATTTATTTATATATTCATTTATATTGCCAGTATCTACATTGATTTTCCTTCTAGTATTATGTTTACATTAAGATTAGAGTCATCATCAAGACATACAAACATGAGATTCACCACCTCTGGGGGAAAAACAACTGTTGTTATATAGTGATACATTCTTTGGGACCAAAATGAAATTAAATTCCAAACAGAATGAGAAAAACATCTGGATGAAATTGATGCAGATGGGATCACAATAGCACACTCACAAAAAGTGACAATACTTGGAACATGCAACATCGTGTGACTACTTCATTGATTCCTAGATTGTTGGATCATTGATGGTCCAAAATTCCAATCAGTAATATCTGATAGACTGTGAAATGAGGACACTGACAATAACCATGAGCACATACATAGCAACAAGATTCAACAGGAGCAAATCAGGCAATAATAAGTTAAAGGGATACAGTAGAGATAATACCCCTGTTTAGAAGCTTCCTCTGAGGATTTCAGCACCCAGAAATGATCCTCAGATGGCTGCCTCAGTAACTAAGTGGATGGAAAACCTTGGATACCTTTGGATCCAAAGGCACCACCATCAAGGCAGGATGTTGGGACGGATGTCCCCAGTCAAAATGAATAGTGGTCTCTCCCAAATACAGCAGGGCTGGTTTATGGCATTTTGAAGTAAGCAAAATCACATATTAGCATTTAAAGAAGTGTGGAAGTAAATTTTTAAAGTCTAGAATGTTTTGTCGGTCCCACTGGAGCAGGTGTTTATCTGTCCTACTGTCTGTCTATGAAAGAAAATTATGGTTAATTAGAGCTTGGAAAAGTTATTATTTGGGCTACAATCCCCAGAATTCCCAACCATCATGGACAGTGCCCATGCTGGTTGGGAATTCTGGGAGCTGTAATCCAAATAATAACTTTCCAAAGTTCTACTCCCCACTGAACCACTGCTTGTGTAAAAATCTTTGGTCTCCCCTTTTAATTTCTTCAAATTGGAAAAGAAAAGAAAAGACAGATATGATCATGGATCTTTCCTAGACTGCATCCTCAATGCAGAAATAATCTGGTTTGGCACCACTTTAACTGCCATGCCTCAGTGCTATGGAATTCTGGCAATTGTAGTTTTATGAGACACTTAGCCTTCTCTGACAGAGAGCTCTGGTGCCCCACCAAACTGTTCCTAGAATTCCATAGCATTGAGCCATGGCAGTTAAAGCGGTGCCAGACTGGATCATTTCTGCAGTGCAGATACAACCCCAGTTTTGCTTTTTTGGCCTTAATGCAACCTTTGCCGTACATAGTCAGCTCATACAAAAGAGGGCAGCTTAGCAATACAAACAATCGTAATGCTGTTAATCAAAACTGAGAGTCCTGAATGTTGACTCTAGTTCTTTCTTTTTATTCTACTGTAAATTCTTTCCAAAGTTTACCTGATTCATTCTTCTGTTTTTTTACTATGACAGGGTGGGAATCTACCAGTTTTGGTATTCTTTCACAATGGTGTAAGTGGCAGTGACCAACCATGGAGGACAATCATTGATGGATCATATTTAGCAGGAGTTGGAAATATCATTGTTGTAACTGCAAATTACCGGGTTGGAGTCTTTGGCTTTCTTAGCACTGGTAAGTCACAGGTGATGCTAAACCTATAAGCCAATCTTATGAATCATTTTGCCTTTGAGAGATTATTGAGCTACAACTCCATTTCTAGCTACTGGTTGTGCTGGGTGGGACTGTTGGGAGTCACAGTTATAAATATATGGAGGGTCACATGATTTCTACCCCTGATATAAGCAGTAGATAAAATGTAAATGGGAGTTTATTTGATTTCTTGCTTATTCAAACTGCACTGTGGTTTGTAACTTGGAAACTCACCTGATCAAAAAGAGCTTTGATAAGTGAACAAATTCATGGAAGCAAACTTCAGTTTGCTGCAGAACTATTGATGTCTATCTAACTAGACAATGCTGAACTAGATGGACTAATATTGGGGACATATTTCTTCGTTAATTTCACACCTGATGGAAACAACAATTAATTTTAACATTTTTTTCTCTACTGTAAGGAACTGTACACTTTCTTAAGACTATTCATGGTTTGGGATTTTGTGCAAAATTTGTATGGAAGGTTTTTTGTGTGCAGAAGACAACTTTTTCAACACAGAAATATTCCTTTTTTCTAGAAAACAATTTTTGTGCACAGAAATCCTACTTTCTGTCCAGAAAATTCTGTCTCTTTTCAGAAAGTGCTATTTGCTGTGCAACTTTGCACAGCAAACCACATGTGAATTTTGTGTTGGTAAATACTATGTAGGTAATTTTGTGTAGGCAAATGCTGAACTGTGAGGATTCTCATAGAATCATAGAGTTTGAAGGTGCCTCATGGGCCATTGAGTCCAACCTCCTGCTCAATGCAGTAACAAAAAAAGGGCATAAAACAAATATAAATAAGAAAATATTTTATATATTTAAAAAGGTAGCATAAATATAAACAGAAATGTTGTAAAAATAGCAAAATATCAAATGTGGTGAAATAACCCTATACAACAGGCTTCAACACATAGATAAAGGGGAGTGGATAAAACAAAACTTGAAAAGTATTGCATGCAAGGAAAAAAATATTAATCAGAAACTCAAACCAAGGAAAACAAATCAGTAAATATGATGATGGCAGTGGGCCCCTTTACACTACAGGATTATGCCACTATCATTCTGCTTTAACTGCCATGGCTGTATCCATTAGACCTCTAAGACTAGTATATTTATTTCATTTCATTTCATTTCATTTCTATGCTGCCTTTCTTGTGGATAGGGACCCAAGGCAACTCAAATATAAACCCAATTAATGGTAGTGGGGCAAGGCACTAAAGCTCTCTGGCTGAGAATTCAAAATCTCTTCCCTGAAGTACAAATCCTAGGATGCCATATGATGCAGCCATGACAATTAAAGTGGAATCATAGTCCTGGAATTGTCTGGTGTGAAAGGGACCAAAAAGACATAACTGAGGCTTGTTTATAGACTGTAGACCCCAAAGACTGATCATAACTTCAGGTGTTTAGAGTGTTGCTTTCAGTCCACAGAGATTACTAGCTCCAATCCAAATTGGCTCCCATCTACAAATAACAAAGCTGGTTCCAGTGCACAAAAATGACAACCACTTCTAGGAACTTCTGAAGTCATTTCTGTAGTTTTTCAGCTAAGTTAAGTGGTCAAACAAACAAGAATGCTTACCACCAGCAACCTTAAAAGTCACCATACTCTCCTTTTTCTTACCATAAATTACTTCCCAACTTCATTGGCAGAATCAACACACTTTTCAAAAGGGCTTGCTTAGTTTCCAACAATTCTAAACCTATAATAATAATGGAGTGATAACTAAACTAGAACTACAGATAAAGCTAAAGTTATTGGGTGAACCTACCACTTAACCTCTTTATTAATTAGAGGGCTCTTTGGACACATTTCTAATATTTGTCCTTCATGTGTTTTTTATAATCACATTTCAATATTGTTATAATATTTCTGAATATCCTCATGTCTCTCAAGCAGCCCATAAGGTGACCATGTCAGGGGCTGTATCTCTGACCAAACTTGGAAAAGATGCCTTTAAAAAAAAGACTATAGTTTCCAGAATCCCCAGCTATATGACCACTAGAGATTGGGCTGAGTTCTGGTCAGGGATGGAACCAGTCTACTTCTCCTTTTCTCTCTTAGTGCATCTGGCTGGTTTTTTGGGGGGGATTCTCGGAATTTTTCAAATCCAATGTGTATTCCAAAAAGATACCTTTTCCAAGTTTCAGTTACTGGAACTTACAGTAAAATGCTGGGTGCTGATTGAACACTGTTCATTATTACTATCAGGAAACACATGCATTTTTATAGAATTAGTTCTCCAAACCTGATCTTCAAGATACCATAATAAATGTCCCTATTTCATCATTGCCTGATACATGCTTTAACACTATGCACTTAGTTCATAGTTGTGTGCAGGTCTTAAGTGGGAAGGAAATGTTACACTTCTGTGCTACTCTCCAGTTTCTCAATCTGAAGCCACAGGAGTTATTTTTGGCCCTTTCTTTCCTTCCTATTTTAAAGAATGTCTTGCAAATGGTGTAGAATGTCCTGTGGAGTCCATTTCTTCAGTTTTAGCATTAATCTACTTGAGCTGTGCAAAAGAGGTGGAATCCATCATGAGCTGAAAGGCTGCAGTAACCTTAGATTAGTCCATTTGGGTTGTATTGTTGTTTCATTGATTCATAGAGCTGAAAAGGGTCCTATGGACCAACAAGTCCAACCAAATCCAAGTTGGTTCCATTGCTGAGCTGCTCTTACTATCCAGAAATTCCTTCTAAAGTTCAGTCAAAATCTGCTTTCCTTTAACTTAAAACCCATAGAACTGGTCTTACCCACTGGGCAGCAGAGAACAGGCGACAGCCCTTGAAATACTTAGAGTGGAATCATGTCATCCCCTCAGTCTTCTCTTCAACAAGCTGAACATGGCAAACTCCCTCAACCTTTCCTCATACCTTGTGTCATCCTTGTTGCCCTTCTCTGAACCTGCTCCAACTTGTCTGTATCAGTCTTAAAATGAAGTGCCCAGAAGTTAAAGGTTTCATCTTCCCCTTTGAGTCCTTCTGAGGAATTTCTTATTTCTCCTTTTTTACCAAGTTCCAAGAGCTTCTCTTAAACATTGTCTAGCAAGTGATGCTTCATGATTAAGCACATATAGAAGAGTGAGATGCATATATAGAAGAATAACGTGCACAGGTACATATGTAGGTGTGATTTAGTTAACAAACCCTCCAATAGTGAAGTTCATTTTTTTACAAAGGTTTCCCATGTAAGTGTCCAAGATAATCCACATGCCAAAGAGACTAGAACAGAATTGACATACCAGGAAAAGTGACTAAAAAGGATACAAGTACATGCATAGTATTGTTCTTGCAACTGCATGAAAATCTAGCTCATTTTAAAGGTAACTAAAGGGGGTTGCAGACTGCCAGAAATAGTGCAAATTGAGTCCACTTTTAGGGTTAGGGTTAGGGAATCATGGGAACTGTATTTTATTGTGGCACCAGAGCTCTCTGACAGAGAAGGCTCAATGTCTCAGGAAAAAAAAAACAATTCCCATGATTCCCTAACCCTAACCCTAACCCTAAAAGTGGACTCAATTTGCACTATTTCTGGAAGTCTGCAACCCCCCTAAGTATAGAATTAAAAGCCAAAATGTATACTTCTGGTGTCTCGAGCTAAAAGCAGTATAAAAGCATGGTTACTTTAGGAGATTTGGTTCCTTTATGATAAAAATGCTTCATTATTGCATGATGATAATTATGCTGCTTCTGATCTGATGATTGTTGCAAAATATTTTGAAGTATGTCATTGTAACTAGAAATTTGGGGTGGCAAATAGTTCTGTTAGCCTGTCACAGCAAAAACAGCCTAGTCTTACAAGACTAAAAAAGCTGAATAAGTTTTATTTGGCATAAAGTTTCCAATGGGTACAGTCTGTCTAAGTAGGCTGCACTCCATGAACATTTGTTGTTAATTGTCTTCAAGCAGGCTTTGACTTTAGGTGTCCCTATGAATGGGAGACATCCCAGACACCCCTTCCTCAACAGGTCAGGTCTTGTAAACTCAGGGCTGTAGCTTCTTTGGTCCTGTCTGCACAGGCCAAATAAAATAGCCTCTCTCATTCCCCTGATAACTAGTGCAGATGATGCAGGGCCCAATTCTCTATTCTGGTGCGAACTGTCTGGGTGACGTCTGACCAATTCAGCATTGAATCCAAGATGTATCTCTCCTTAAAATAGTTTTTAAAAGCTCTTTTGCTCCAGATCTTCCTGAAAGATCTGTAGCCCTGTGTTGCGATGTCAACAACTTAATAAGCTTTGTTGGTAAAGTAAGCATTAATTTAAGGTTTGAAAGGATGTGTGAAATTGGAAATGTAAAAATTAAAGATGGACACATAATGTAGCTTGGACTTATAAGAAAATGGATGCTTCTCAAGGCGTTCTATTCTTTACCTACCGTATTAATAATCAAAGCTTGGGAAAATCAACTTGCTTGCATTGCCTTAAAAATTCACCTTGTTTACACTACAATACCTAATTGGGACTATACTCTCAGCTAGTGGCTATGCTGTCTGGGGCATTCTGGGAACTGTAGCCCAAAAAAGTAAATTCTCAAGCTCTATCCCCAATTGCTTTTGCCAACTGTAACTACCAAGTCAATGATTTGTCTATCTCTTCATTCTTTTTTTGGAAGGTTCCAATGTGGCGAGTGGAAATTGGGGTCTCTTGGATCAAGAAGCAGCTCTCAAATGGACACAGCAAAATATTGCAAGTTTTGGAGGAGATCCCAGTCAAATTGCAGTTGCAGCTGATGGCAGTGGAGCAGATATCACCAGCATTCATCTGCTTGCAGGGGGTGCAGATTCATCACTCTTCAAGAAGATGTTGCTAATGGTGAGTACTGTTTTTTTCTAGACTGCAAGCTTAGAAGTATATGAAAGATAACATAATCTTTTATAATGATTTATTACTTTAGTTTTTTTACACTTATATTACACATTTTCAGCATCACCATAGGTTCATACACTGTAATGCAATGTATATTTTACAAGGGTATCTCCCATATAAATAAGTTTATGTACATATTTGTTGCACTGGTTAGAGTCTTGGTTTGACACTCAGGATATGCAAAGTCTAGTCCACTGATCCATGAAACTCCCTGAGCTTGGGTCAGTCATTCTCTCTAAGTCTGACCTACCTCACAAAGTTGTTGTGAAGATAACATAGGGAGTAAATGAGATAGATGTGCACTTGGAGCTCATGGATGAAAGATAGGATAAAAATGTAACCATGCACATTGAAGATGAGATCAAGTTATCTGTGAAAAACCTGAAAATTTTCTAGCTCTAGCATTGATAACAATGATAGAGCCTAATCCAGATCTAATTAATGCAGACCTATATGTAACAGCTAACTCTAGGTTGCATTACTTTAGACTGCAGGAAGAAACCACCTTAAAAGAATGTAATAGACCCTCTGCATAAAGAGTACATTAGAGAACAATGTTCTAACCTGGAAGTCTACCTGTGTTTAGTTTTCTACTTGAATGAAACGTTTTGTGTGGGGAGTCTTGATGTGGTTCTTCCACCTGCAGTCTCATGTTGAGGAATGACTCCATCATTTGGTTTTGTTGAACATGAAACTCTGCACCTGTTTCCTTGGCAAGCTCCTTTGTGTACTGAACTTTTTGGATGAACTTTACTTACTAATGTCATCTGCCATTGAAGTCTTTCTTGGTCTTTGTCTTTTAATGTATAATCTTAGATAGTTCTGTGCATCTGTGGCCTATCCTGAGTATTGAGATCCCACTACCTCATTTTGGGGATCTTCCAGTTTGCTCCTAAATTTAAAGGCAACAGATGATTCTGTTCAGTCTTAGGGAATAGCTGCACAATTTCAGAAGTGCCTTTTTTAAAAGTCTGTGCCTGTGGCTTAAATCCAAATACCAGTTCCCAACTAGAGTACAATGGCTACTGTTGTGGTCTCTGTTTCAATGGAGTTATTAATCTGTTCTAGATTTTAATCTAAACTTTAAAGGAGGGTAGGATTAAGCACACTATGTGACTCCAGATTAAAACCTGGAATGAATTTACTTTACCACTGACATTGAAGCTACTAGCCCCCAGTGCTAGAGTAGATACACTGAATTTAAGTAAATGTTGATTTAACAAGGTCCAGATGATTCAGTAGGTCTGCAATAGTTGAGATTCAAATTGGATTTAGTCTTACAATGTATGGGAATGTCCATGTAAAATTGGATGGTAATCTGTGGAAACGCAGCTATTAAAATCTGAATGTCCTCCCAAGGGATACATTTTTTTCATGTTGCTATAAATAGAGCTTTTCTTATCATCTCTAGCAATTGCTCCTTTTTCTCTGAACTTTGAAATTCACTCTCTAGGTTTAGTCTCTGGACCAGACTGTGGTGGTTATGGTATTCACAAAAGTGCAAAAAACAGTAATTCATGGATGTAGAATTTCTCAGTTCCTTGCTTGGTCAAGTTCTATCTTCTCAGGTTCAGTCTTCATGGTACATGAAGGTTGGTTGTGATGCATACTTGCTCCGGTATATGACAGAGTGGATTTTCTTCTTTTTCACACAGGAAGAGTCATTTTCCTCTGTTAGGGCCAGATAAGAGCTGATGCTGTTCCGGAGCCCATAGCTAAGGCCGGAGTCCTCCATCCTGAGCATGTCTACAATTTCTTCATTGTTTATTTTTGATCTTTAAAAAAGAAAGAGAGTTAGGTTTCTTTAATATTTAATAGGGTGCATTCAGAAGGTATCAGCCTCAATTGCTTAGCAATTTAATTTCATATTAAATCAGTTATATAAAAAAATAGGAAGGGAGTATATAAATGGTTCTTTGTGAAGCAACCTTGTGTTGATGATGGCATTTTAGATCATGCCGCTTATGCTGGCCTTGTTAGAAATCCTCAGTCTGATATTTGAATCAACAGGGAATCTGCCCAGGGATTGGTATATTAATTTTTCTAAATGTCAGATACACTTAGTTGGTATACAAAATTCCTCAATATCCCATGTTCGGTGTTAGAAGTAAAAAGTGCATAATTTCCACTTGTTTGTGAGCAAGCTGGAGAGTATCAAGGCAAATATTGCTATTCCACAAAAATCACTTGCTTTGGATCCTAGCATTTCCATGAGCCCCAGTATTTCTGAAATTGGGACTAGAGAGAGGGATCCTCACTGAAGGGGAGTAAGAAAGCTGATTCTTCTTTCAAACTTGCTTTGTGTTTTATTCTGAAAACTAAATTGCATTTGTGCCTGTGTCCAATTAATTTGTCTGTATGGCTTCCAGTGTGCTAAAGCCATGCAACAGACATCCAAACTGTTCACATGCTCCAAGTGAAGCATGGTGGCTATGGATGACCTAGATTAACATTGTCTCTAGGTATCCACACACAATAACAAATAAGGTGGCAACTAGGATGACATGTGAAATAAAACTCTGAGGGAATAGGACCAGAATTAGAATGTGTTAAGAGACTGTTATCCATTATTGTAACATTGAATACATGGTTGGACAACTGCATAAGAGCCAGGTGAAAATATCATAAGTCAGGCTTCCTTACCATAGCACATCAAAATTTTTCTGGAAAGTCCAATACAATTTTACTATTTTGAGAAGGACTCCATTAAAGACAGATGCATTTGGGGAGCAGGGGAGATGGAGGTGCTCTTCCATGTTTTGGCATGTCTAGAGGACTTTTTGTGCAGCTTTTGAGTGGAAATATCCCAAATATTCACAATGAAAAAAATTAAGGGATAGGCTTTGGCAGACTGGTGTGGTACTTCTTGTACTATAAAAGTGAGCCACACACAGCCCACAGTCTGAGATTTTCCTTCCACTGACTTAGTGGATGTAGTTTAAGCATATTTGTCAGCCATGCCCAAATTCCCTCATCTGTTTTTCTTCTCTTACAAACCTATTTTTTGCATCCCTTTTCTTTCACTCTTTTTATTCAGAAGAAAAACAAACTGGATTCAGACCTCTGAATGCTGAGTTCCAAAAGCAAATTTCACAACATTGTAGAGCAGATGAGATGCAGACATTGGTGGGAATCCTATTGGTGCATTTCACTAATATAACTATGCCAGCATGGTTGCTATAAGTGAGACATCAGAGGAATAGCCAGGAGATTTTTGCAGTCTTTCTTCAATGCAGTTGCATGACCATAGAAGTACAACTGCCAGCATAATGCACCAGCAAGATTCCAGTCACTTTAAATGCTTAAACCCACTAAAATTAATGGGACAAATGACAGATGATTTGAGTGAATTATTATTATTATTATTATTATTATTATTATTATTATTATTTATATACCGCCCAGTGGCAAGCCAATCTAGGCAGTTCACAAAGCTAAAACACATACAATGTTAAAATAATATAACTCCCTCCCCCCCTTAAGAGTCAATTAAACTACATATCAGTTAAAACTGAGTACAATACAATTCGACAAAAACAAATTAAAATTAACCAACCAAATAAATAAATAACCCCCCTGTGATTTCAATTCTAAAAGGGGCTGAGTAGGCAATCCTGAGAAGAAAGAATCCAAGGTCTGAGAATCCTGAGGCTCGGTATTTAGTCTGGAAAGGCCTGCCGGAAGAGATCCATCTTGACAGCCTTTTTAAAGCTGTCCAAGGATGTTAATAGATGGATCTCGTCTGGCAGGTCGTTCCAGAGCCTAGGGGCAACAACAGAAAAGGCCCTCTGGGAGGTCACCACAAGCTTGGATATTTGGAGCTGTAGGAAATTCCTTCCAGAGGAACGGAGAGCGCGGGGAGGATTATATAGGAAGAGGCGGTCTCTGAGATAGCTTGGACCCAAGCCATTTAGGGCTTTAAAGGTGATAACCAACACCTTGTACTGGGCTCGGAAACCAATAGGCAGCCAGGGGAGGGACCTCAGAACCGGAGTAATGTGGTCCCTCCTAGATGTTCCTGACAAAAGCCTGGCCGCCATGTTTTGAACCATCTGAAGTTTCCAAACCAAGCACGAGGGTAGCCCCATGTAGAGCACATTGCAGAAATCTAAACGTGAGGTTACCAGTGCGTGCACAACAGTCTCGAGATCCCTTACTTCCAGAAAAGGGCACAGCTGGCATATCAGCCAAAGCTGATAACAGGCTCTCCTGACCGTCGCATTAACCTGATTTGTCATCAGGAGCGACGAATCCAGGAGCACCCCCAGACTGTGAAGACAGTCACTGGAGGAGAGTGTGACCCCATCCAGGACTGGAGGTTGCAACCCAATTCTTGGTTTCAGGGCCGCTACCGTGAGCACCTCCGTCTTGTCTGGATTCAGCTTCAATCTGTTTTTCCTCATCCAGCCCATTACTGCCCAAAGACATTCATTGAGAGAAGAGATGCCATCAGAATTCGAGGCCGATGAACAAGACACGGAGAAATAGATTTGGGTGTCATCAGCATACTGATAACACCCAGCACCATAACTCCATATAATCTCACCCAGCGGCTTCATATAGATGTTAAATAATGTCGGGGACAAAATAGCCCCTTGAGGGACCTCACAAGTGAATTCCCTCTTACTGGAGCTACTGTCCCCGAGCAGCACCCTCTGGGACCTACCCGAGAGGAAGGACCGGAACCACTGCAAAGCAGTGCCCCCGATACCTAACTCCCTCAGGCAGTCCAAGAGGATGCCGTGGTCTATTGTATCAAAAGCCGCTGAGAGGTCTAAGAGCACCAACAGGGTCACACTACCCCTGTCGATGCTCAGACGCAGATCATCGGTCAAGGCAACTATGGCAGTCTCAACCCCAAAGCCTGTCCTGAAGCCGATTTGAAATGGGTCTAGATAATCGGTTTCATCCAAGACAGCTTGGAGCTGAAGAGCAACTGCTCTCTCGATCACCTTGCTCAAAAATGGCAGTAATGACACAGGCCTATAATTACTCATGTCCAGGGGGTCAAGGGAAGGTTTTTTCAGAAGCGGCCTAACAGCCGCTTCCTTTAAACAAGCTAGAATATATCCTTCCCTGAAGGATGCATTGATGATATCCATAAGGAATCTCAACAATGCATCCCCTCCCTGGACGGCCAGCCATGATGGGCAAGGGTCGAGAGGGCAAGTTGTCTTCCTCACCTTACCAAGCAGCTTGTCCACGTCCTCGGTACTCACTGACTGGAGCTGATCCAGAATAACTCCATCGATGGAGTCGCTGGACACCTCATCTGTAGCCTTTGCTACAACTGTGGCGTCCAAGTCGGCTCTTATCTGAGAGATTTTATCTGCAAAGAAGTTGTTAAATGCGTCACAGCAGGCTGTTGTCGGGTTAAGCAAGGGATTTGGCACAGGTGAAACCTGCGTCATCTCCCTCACCACCCTAAACAGCTCTGCTGGACGAGATTCTGCAGATGCAATACGTGCAGCAGAAAGTTCCTATGGCGAGTTCTGTCAGACAAGAGTTGAGTCTTCTGCCACCTGCGCTCTAGTCGTTGTCCAAACTGCTTCATTCTCCTAAGCTGTGCTGTGAACCATGGCCTTCAGTTTGAAGTGGGTTGGGAAGGACGCTTGGGAGCGATCGTGTCGATAGCCCTGGTAAGATCGGTATTCCAGGTATTAACCAGAGTGTCGACAGGGTCACCAGCATTCCCAACCAATAAACCCTCCAAGGCTTTCTGGAATCCAATAGGCTCCATTAGCCTTCGAGGGTGGACCATTCTAATGGGTCCACCACCCCCGGTGGGGCAGATATTGGCTCTGAGTTTAGCCTTGACTAGGAAATGATCCGTCCATGACAATGCGGAGGTACTTACCACCTCCGCCCACGGATATTCCTGCTCCTTACTGAAGACCACATCGAGTGTATGACCTGCACAATGTGTGGGCCCAGAGACCAATTGGGATAGGCCCATGTTTGTCATGGTCTCCATGAACTCCCGAGCTCCACTCTAAGCATAGCTATGTGTGGATCCAATCCAGTGTAATGGGTATGAAGCAAGCTTCATATTTGTCAAAATGAGAAATTTATTCCAGTCACAGTGCTAGAATGATTGCACAATACTAGAGCTTTTCCTTCTGAATCAAAATAGTGGCTGATGAGCATAAGGCTATCTCAAGCCAGTGGTACCTTTGATTATCCTTCCATTTGAAAGTTTTTTTGCGCATCACGACGGGTAGCTCTTGATTCCTTCCTTCGCTGTTAAGAGTGTGTTGGGTGAGGCAGGGAGTAGTGAGTGCACAGCAGAGACCATCAGCTATCTCTAAAGGAAGGAAGAAGCAAAAAAAGAATTGCAAGCAAAAGTTTTATCATGCTCTCTCTCTCTTTCCTCCCTGTCTCCCTCCCTTCCTCTCCTCTGTCTCTCTATTACATTTCTATAGTGCTTTTCAGTTCAGTGACTCCCATGGTGGTTTGCAGTGCAATTGTAATAATAGAAAAAATGACAAACATTATTTCATTAAAGAAAAAACACCTTTATATTTGATAATAATCAGTACATCTCTTTAAAAACCAAAGACAGCAATGCAAGTTTTTCCTCCCTTTCTTGCAATACTAGAATCTGGGACCATCTAATGAAGCTAAATGGCAGGAGGTTCAGACAGATGAAAAGAAGTACATCTTCACACTGCAAATGGTTAAACTGTGGAATTCATTGCTACAAGATTTAGTGATGTCTGCAGTGTGGATAGCTTTAAAAGGGGGCTGGATAGGTTTGTGGAGAATGGGGCCATAAATGGGTGCTAGTAAGGATGATATCACCTCCAGTGTGATAGGTAGTATGGTGGTGGACATGGATAGAGGTCTTAGTTGCTATCATGTTCTGACAGGCTTTCTATTGGCATATAATTCCCCTTGTGTGTATAGTATGGGAGAATAGATATTTTGGTATCACCTAGCGTGATTCTTCTCATCTTCTTATACTGTGTCAAGTTGCCTAAGAGTAATGTGGATCACTTTTACTCTCAGTAGAATTAGAATGAAGCAAAAAATCTCTTAGAACTAAATAATGAATTTCGATTGTTGCACATTTTGATGCCATTTTTGAGAAAAACTGACCAAATCTAACTCTCCTGTCTTAAATATGCGATCCTAAATCCTGTTGTTAGTCCTGACTAAAGTAGATCCATTGAATCACTGCAGTTTACCAACACAAATATGTGCTGACTCAACATTCAACAATTGACTGAGGGCCTCTGCAGATGGGCGGCTCTGGGCCACCCTGGGAAGCGCTGGATCAGGGCCATGGCAACCCCACACCATGGCCCCGATCCTTCCTTTTGCCACCCCAAAAAGAGAGGTAAAAGGCCTCCCTAAGAGCCGGCGTGTGGCTCTACTTGCCCTTTTTGGTGCAGCGTGTCAGAATGCTGTGCCAGGAGGGCGTCCTGACACTGTGCAGCATGCGTAATGGCATGCAGCATCAGGACAGCATTGGCATGGGGTTGGGGCGGCCGGCGTGCAGCTGCCCTCCTCCAACTCTAGCTCCATGCTGGCCCTTTGGGTCCTGAGTCTACTCTAGTTGGAACTAGTATGTCAGCCATGGAGTGAAATTCAGTTATCCAAAAGCTTTTGCACTTCCTGAATGTTTTGATGCATTTCTCAGATTTATTTATTTTACAAAACATTATACAAGTGGAAAAATTAATTTAGAAATACATCTTTTGTGGGAAAATACACTTTAAAATCAATACATATTTGAATTAAATGCTAAATTTTGTATCTTTTCTACAATGTAGATTTATGGAGAAACAGAACAAGAAAGACTTAAGGGAACTAGAGGTGAGGCAGACTGAAATAGACTGCTTCATTTCACTCATCACTAATGGTTACCACTTAAGGCACTTCAATGAATTTTAGTTGGTGAAAATGAAACATTCAGTTCAGTTCAGTTTTTTATTGGAAATCATGGAAACTCTCAAAATTCAAATGTGGGAAAAAGCATACTGACAGATTTCCCATTCTGTGTCTTACCATGAAATAATTAATTATAATATACTTTGAAGAAAATAATGAGAACTGCTAGGTAGAGGTTTAATCAGATGTCAGTAGCCCTGGAAAAAATTAAGGATATTAAAATCCCCCTCATTTGTAGCTCTTGCAAAGGAAAAAAAGGAAGGGGAAGAAATGGTTGTTTCTTTCACCACTGTTCTCCTTCCCATCTTCTTTTTGAAAATCTGTGTACCATTTCCATGGTTCTGTGGTCAATTAAAACATCAGTTTATGTGGAAATTTTGCTGGTTGGGGGCTGTGTATGTAAAGAGCTAGCACTACAAAACAGGTTAAAACTGGATATAAAACTAGCTGTTGGTCATCACATGGCTTCCACTTTTTCACATCCTCTATTGCAAATTTGCAAAACAAGAAGCAGCAGCAAATCTTTTTGAAATGTATGATCGCGAAAGAAATTATTATGTTGTCCTTTTGGCAGCTAAAGTGTCTATCCTCAAAGGGGATCTAAATGCAAACATGAGGTATTGATATTTATCTAGCTCTATAGTTGCGACACTCTGCTCCATTTTCCTTCCTGCATATTCACTACAAGCAGTGAGTTCTGAGAAGTGGCTTGGCTATTAGGCAAATGTTGTGGCTTCACACCATTTAAAATGTGTGAGATTATTTGGCATTAATTGTCAAATGGTAGCATTGTGTTTCCTCTCCAAATGTTCTGTGGAACGTCCCTTCTGACCTGCCTCCACCCTCTTTTATCTTCTTTGTGCTGAGATGTGTCTATTGTGCTGTTCAAAACTGATCTCAGTTTCTGATCGCAAAGACTGGGGTGCATGCACTATCTGCTTATGGTGCTTTAGTTATCTCCCAGTTCATGACAGATTATAAGTGCAATACTTGGAGAAACTCCTGAAAAGAGCATGCTGGAGGCCTGCCTTGCTGTAGCAAAGTGCTGATATCTGTTCATGTGAAATACCCATGGGAATAGCTTTCCACATTGTAAACTACTAGTGAAGCAAATAGGGCTGTGTATGTTGGGGGGATGGTGGTACATGGAGCCCATGAAGGCAATGCTTAGAAATAATAAGTTACAAGTAACATAATGATGAAGTATGTTGGAGAAGAAGGGAGCAACAAAGTTACACTTCAGAAATAATAAGGGAGAGGAAATGGCAGGGGAGTGGTCATTGTGACAAGATTTGGGTTGCTTTTAAAAGTTATGGTTCTAGTTACTTGAAAAGGCCGAGATCCTTATCATGTGTAAGTAGAGAAATTTCATGATATTCTAATTGACTGCAGGGTGAATGCTTTCTTATCCATCAGCAGTGTGATAGTATATCCAGATCTGATTCACTCTGTAATGTTGAAACCATCCTGGGAGAAACCCCCCAAAACTAAAAACCCTTCTGAAGTAGAAACACATTGAAGTTGTAAGCAAGCAGAATAAGCAAAAAGTACAAGTAGGAGATCTCCTCACTGAGTTTTCACAGTCCTCAAAATCTTATTCTTCACCTTGAAAAAAATGCATGTTCAATTTTGGGGGGACAATATTAGCACCTCTGCACACCTGTGTATTAAATAGGGCATACAGAAGAGAAATACGTGGTAAAAATGATGGAGATCCAAAGTGTGTTTCCTGGGAAATTTGCACAAGTTTATGGATCAACAAACCCTATCCATTTATCTTGTGCAACTTCTACACAATGGCATCCAGTTTAGGACATGGGCCAAAATGGACATGTGGCCTTTGCAGAGCATCTCCAAATGGATGAATATTGCCTGAGGATTACTCCTCATGCATATCTAGCACAGAAAAAACTATATAAACTTTTTTTTAAAAAAAATATAATTTTATTGACTTTAAAAACAAAAACAAACAAACAACAACAACATACATAAATACAAACAACAACAACAATACAAACAATAACTTTATCCATGAACAAAAAAAAAACATATCTAATGATTAAAAAGACTTCCTAGGTTGACCTGTGTTTACTAAACAGCCCGATATATTGTAACTTTACTTAATAACAACATTTTAACTCTTCTATCCCCCATTTAAAATAGATCTATCCATTTATTTTAATTAATTAAACATATCATATCATATTGAAAAAGAGAAAATAAATAAATAAGTATAAATCCAATTGTAATAAAAAGAAAAACCACCTATTATTGGCAAAGGATCAATCAAAATTCATTATCGTCTGTAGACAGCTCTCTGATTTCCAATAATCCAGCAAAGGTTTCCACTCCAATTGGAAAGTATCATAATCCTGATTTTTAAATAGTGACATTATTTTTTCAATTTCCATTATGTCCCAAATTTTCTGTCTCCATTCCAAAATAGTTGGGGTATCAGTTAATTTCCATTTAGAAGTGTATAGTATCCTTGCTGCTGCTATTAAATAAAATAACAATTTACCGAACTCCTTTTCTAGAGTATCATCTTTAACTATACTTAATAAAAAAAGTTGGGGATCAAAGCTAATAGAAATTGAAAATATATCCGTGATCTCCTTATATATACTTCTCCAGTAATTTTTGGCTTTTTTGCAACTCCACCATAGGTGAAAGAATGTACCTATCTCTTTTCCACATTTCCAACATTTTGGGGAATAGCTACCTGACATTTTTGCTAATTTTGCTGGTGTCATATACCAGCGGTACTGCATTTATTGAATTAAGCCAGTGGGAAAAGTGTTGGACGAAGAGATTAAAATATACACTTAATGTGGATATTAAGTAAAAAAACTATATAAACTTAAAACTGAATGGTATTGTGAGCTTCAGGATGCAGATCTGTTGAAAATATGAAAAGAAAAATATTTTGATTAGGATTTCCTCTTACCTGAGTAGTGATTTACAAGGTCCTCAAGGCACTGAAAAGTTTGCCGTGGAGAGATGTAATACCAGTTGTTTGGTAGGCGAAATATTCTGTAATGTTTCACATGAACATGGCGGACTGACAATGAATATAAACCTAGAGAAACAGAAATATTATGTTAAATAAAATAATTTTCAAGGGAAATAATAGTCCATTGTCCAAGTGCTGGAAAACATTTAGAGAATTGAGTAAACCCACTGAATCACCTTCCAGACTTGTTCGACCAATGAGTTTTTAACTCTCTATATATTATTTCCGAACAAAGTTGCAAAAATCCTGAGAACCTCAAAGTACTTATTATAATTGGAAGCTGCACATTTCTGTAGGTGTCCTTACTTTTCTATGATCAGGTTCGACACTGAGCTTTTATGTCCTTGGCCAGAGCTTGGGGGAAAAATATTACTTTCCTGTAGGAATGAGTAACCATTGTTTCCTGGGGTGCACTGCAAGGCCCAACTGGAGGGTGGGAATCCAACTCTGTACATAGCCTCAGTTAAGGAAATATGCACAATCAAAATGTCATATTTTTGACTGGTATTGGTAAATGTTTGTAAGCTTATGGTATATGTAGGTGCTGACTCCTATACACATTTTCGACACTATAAAGACTCAGGTAAGAATTGTACCATCTGCATGGTACCCCAAAGATATTTCGCTACTGGAGGCAGACAAAATGGTGCCATCTAACAATCCCACCTCTCAAAGCCAGATAGAGGGGTCATCAAGGATGTAGCTACAGGTAGTGCAAAATGTTCCTTCAGTCTCCAAATTTCTGAAGGAATTTCTAGTATTTCAGAAGATGATACATTAAAAATTATTCACACCTGGAACTCTAACATTTGCTGTGTTCATTTTCCATTGTTGTTGTTATTGTTGTTGTGGTGGTTGTTATGTGCCTTCAAAGTAGTTTCCAACTTATGGCAACCCTAAGGCAAGACTATAATTGGATTTCCTTGCCAAAATTTGTCTGTCACTGCTTTCAAGGTCTGAGGGAGTGTCATTTGCCTAAGGTCACCCACTAGGTTTCCATAGCTGTGTGATGATTCAGTCCTTGATCTCTCAGAGTTGTAGTCCAACACTATGCCACACTGGCTCTTTGGTATATTTACCTGCCCCTTTTTAAAAACTTCAAAATTATATTTCTAAATGCTCACCTGAAGTTTTAAATCATTACATTGCTAGAAATGTTTATTTGGGGGCAAAGACTTCATCTCCCCCACCCAAGGTATGCTGGCAATTAAGTCTTCAGCATTTATGGTGTTGGGAGAGTAACCTAAACTAATACCTGAAAGGTGTTACGAGATCTCTCTACATACTGATTCTACAGACTAACACAGCTATATCTTTGAATAACATCTAGGTAGTTTAGAAGGCCTATAAAAATGGATGCCAAGGGAAAGTCCAGGAGAAACTCCTGAAAACCTGCCATAGCCATCCTCCACTATCTGCCCCTGAAGTGATCACCTCACTTTGCCCTCATCTTCTACATTTAGAAGTCTGGAACTGCTTCCAGAAAATAAAATGATGGATTTTACATAATCCTAGAGAAACCATGGAAACCATGGCCTATGAGGAGTCACTTAGGGAGCTGGGTATGTTTAGCCTGGAGAAGAGAAGGTTAAGAGGGGACATGATATACCTATTTAAATATTTGAAGGGATGTCATACTGAGGAGGGAGCAAACTTGTTTTCTGCTGCTCCAGAGACTAGGACACAGAGCAATGGATTCTAGCTATAGGAAAAGAGATTCCACCTAAACATTGGGAGGAACTTCCTGACAGTAAGAGATGTTTGACAGTGGAATACACTCCCTCAGAGAGTGGTGAAGTCTCCTTCTTTGAAGCTTAAAAAAGAGACTGGATGGCCATCTGTCAAGGGTGCTTTGATTGTGTATTCCTCCATGATAGGGGGTTGGACTATATGGCCCTTGAGGTCTCTTCCAACTCATTGGAAGTTTTCTTATTCGATGATCATGTTATTCTAAGATTTGAAAACTAGCCCTCTAGTTTCCCCTATCACAAGTGCAATTTCAGACAGGCTGCTCTTCATACTAAAACTAGCTGACAACTGTCTTGTGTGAGAGAGACAATGCCATGTTGAAATGCAGTATCAAACAATCCTTGCACTGACAAAATGGAGGATTTTCTCTAAAGGTTATGGAGTCCCATCTCCTATATGCAAATAACTGTTCACATTGCCAGGGGTAGGCAACCTTTCCCCTTTAAGGGCTGAGGGACTTCAGCTCCCAGAATCCCAGGAGCTACTGGCCAACATGGGACTATTGGCCAACATGGCTGAGGCCTCTGGGAGCTGAGGTCCCTTGGCCCTTAAAGGGGAAAGGTTGCCTACCCTTGGTTTAAACAGATCTTAAAAGGAAACAGCAAGGACAGAAGCAGTGAAAGTAAAAACAAAAACCTCTTATGTTCTCACCTTTTGTTGTCTCACTCTTTCTAATCATGAAAGATCCAACCTTGGTATTAGGAAGGAGCAGAAGTTCTTCAGCTTTTTCTCTTCCTAAACCTTCAAATAACCAACTGCAGAAGAGGTGGCAGGGAGGGGGCATGAGGAGAGGAGATTAGAAATTTACAGGTGAAAGGAGAAACCACTTTCATCCACTGAAGTACAGAGTTAGCATGGAAAATACAGTATCATCTGTCTGTGGAAATACTTTGACTTTTTGCAAGACTGAACTTCCCCCTACTAGCTGGAAAATTGTCAGTTATGAATGACTGGAGACAGGTGGGAAACTATAGTTGTTTATACACGTGTATAGGAAAAGTGTATGTGTGTGTTGCAAGACAACCCAACTCCAAGAATAAGACAGATCACATGTCCTAAAAGCTTGGAGCTGAGTCATGAATGAAGGAAAACAGTTTTTGCCATTGCTCAATAGTATCTTCAAAAGTTATACAGTAATTTACTTCTCTATAGAAATGGGTAAGAGCCCTTATCTTACATTGAAAAACTAGAGGGCTGCTCTTGGGGAATCCACTTGGGTAGAGAATCAGTTGCCTAAACTGGGGTAGGGATTGTGTTGTTCTCTTGGTATTCTCAAAGAGCAACTTCCAGCACCCTAACTTGTGTGGTCCACACTGAGGAATGCTAGAAACTCTATTTTCGGAATAGCAATAGCATTATAGCAATAGCATTTAAATTTCTATATCTCTTCATAGTGACCTCAGCACTCTCTAAGTGGTTTACAATCTGCAAGCCAATTGCCTCCAACAAGCTGGGTACTCATTTTACCAACTGAATTCACAATGTTGTGGCAGCAGTACTAGCATTTAATCACCACCAATGCTCCTTTTATATATACAGAATATACAGAAATCCCCACACCTGGCTTAAACCCAGTTGCTAATCTCAAGTACATTAGAACCACAGAATCAATTGCCAAATTACAAGTCAACACACATGCAAACAAGCCCCCCCTCAATTGTCCTGATTTCTTGGGGACAGGGAAATCCCTGTTCATATTGAGTCATCTCTCTTTTTCAGCTGATTTTCTCTCTTTTCTTCCTACCTCCTCCTCCTCCTCCTCCTCCTCCTCCTTCTTCCATTTACTTAAATTAGAGTAAAGTGAATTCAAAAGCCAAAAGTAGTTTACACTTAATTAATTCAGCAAAAGAGGAGGAGGTGGAATGCCATCCTTCTCAGTAGGCTCATGCTTAAGCAAACTGCTGCAGCTTCTCCTTGCTTGCTTGTTCTTCCTCATTAATAACTCCAAGGTTGCTTGGCCACATGTGTTCCAGATTTAATCTTTGAAATTTGGTAGATGTGATGTAAATCCCGTGGATTCGGTGGTTGTTCAATTGGGAGCAGCAATTGGATTTAGGTCAATGTGCTCCTTCTTCCTGGCAAGCCCAGAGGTAAATGATGGGCAGGTTTTGTGTATCCTTGATTATGATTCTTGTTCACCCCAGAATACATAGCAACATGGAATGGCAGCACCAAAGGTGTAATGGCACTAGGACAGCGGTATCAAGCATTGGCATCTTTTTATTATCAAAGATGGTTTATTATGTCATCTTACATGCCCCCAGGGTGTTGCATACCCTCTGAACTTTGCTGTAATGTTCATAACTGGGTGGAAAAACCATTTCCCCAGCAACTATGTACTGATGTGAGCTATCTATATTGTAAGGTGTATGGAATGGGCAATTAAACCCCATTAACTTTGTCACAACCTGCTTCTTGTTAAGAGGAAAAGTGCTAGAATTGCTCTGTTGATATGGTTTAACACAGCTGCCTGTGATTTTGGATTTTGGGTGCTGGCTATGGGGATGGTCATGAGTGGAGTGGGGGTATCTGCATTTCAAGATTTACTGCTTCAGCAGCTTTGAATACACTTATACAAATATTCATAGAATTTTCCATTTGGAGTTGGAGAGGCAAAGAAAATTTTCACTTGGTTGAGGCAGACTTGGATGCAGTGTCTTTTTTTGAATATGAGGAAGGATTAGATCCTGTTTCTACTATGTTTTTATCATACATAAAATGAATAATAAATATGAAGATACACACAAAAGGAGGTGAGTACATAACCCTGACACACACACACACACACTTTGATGTAGGTATAGAAATAAGTATTGGAAAATTTCTTACCCATGAAAAACTTTTGCTACACATTTTTCTGGGATATAATTTTCATGACCTGTAGTGAGGGACTGAGCTCTCCACCAGCCTCCTTCACTGTAAAAGCAAACAAATGAAATGACTTAAAACAAAATGCAACAAAATGGGTATTATTAATTAATTAACTAACTGTTGAATTTTGTTGTTATGTTATCAACTTTCAAGTTGACTCCAACATATGGTGTCCCTCTCCTAAGATTTTCTTAACAAGATTTGTTCAGAGGAAGTTTGCCATTGTGAACAATTATGATTTCCCCAAGCCTACTCCATGGGTATTTGTAGCTGAGCAAGGATTTGAATCCTGGTCTCCAATGTCCTAGTCCAACACTCAGACCACTACACCATGCTAGCTCTCATTAATTAATTTGTATCTTGCCTTCCCCCCCAAAGTAGGACTCAGGAAAGCTTACAAAACAAACACAAATAACTATCTGGCCTAAGTAAAAATATACCAAAAAGTTATTATTAAAAGGCAGCTGGACTATCCATAAACAAATCCATTAAAAGACAAAAGTCAGTAAAACAGCACCTTGCAATCAATTCCTCAAAGTCTGTTGGAAAAGAAGTGTTTTTATTTGTCAACACAACAGCAAAAACATGTAGGAATGCTGTCACATCAAAAGGATAAAGGTGATCATCAGTGAAATTACTAGACTTCCTCTTTCCACCTGAGATTTTTTCCTTATTATTTAAAAAATGACCCCTACACCATAAAAGTGTGGTAGTAGTAGTAGTAGTAGTAGTAGTAATTGTTGTTATTATTTCATTTATTCATATCCCATCTTTCTCCCAATAATGGGACTTGGGGCGGCTAACAACATATTTAAAGTAATACAAATTAAATACTATACAAAAACATTAATTAAAAGTACAGTTGTCCCTCCATTTTCATGGGGGATACATTCTGGACATCCCCCCCTGCAAAAATGGAAATTCGCAAATATTTAAGCTCCATTGGCTTGAATGGCTGCATGTTCCTGGGCATGCACACCATTTTAAACCTCCCCACTTGCTAGTCCCCGAAAGACTGACACCACGGACTCAAAGTCTGCGAAAATGGGGGGGACGCTTGTATATGTGTAAGATGTAAAAAGCAATTATACAGTTAATATAGTTAAAATATTAGACATAAAAATATTAAAATTCATTAAAATGCTCCCTAGAAACAGCACCACACAGCATTGAAAGTGCAACCCTAGTCAATTTGTAAAAACCTGATGGCATAAAAATCTTTTGACTTGCTGATAGAAGGTGAACAAAGATGGGGCCAACCAGGCCTCCCTAGGGAGGGAGTTAATACATTGATGAGACTTCCTGTTTCCAGATGAGATTATATCATTTTTCCTCTCATGGTGTGTTGACTTCTTGTTTGGCTGTTCTGACTGACTTTTCTGTAGTCCAGAAAAGTAAATTTTCCAAGATCTAGTCATAAGCTTGGAAAACCTACACATCTGTTCTGAAAGGGAGATTGTCTACTTGTGGCATTTTAGAAATTTTTTTAATAAAAAGATGATTTTATCGTCATGTCTTCAATTAGACTTTTAAGCATGGCGTCTGGATTGTTGTTATTTTTGGTGTTTTTGAATACCAGTCATCTTGTGAGAAATGTACAGTTTAACATTCTGTGTCAATAGATTCCTCAGATTAATTTCCTCACTTCATGGGAGGAAGCCCTGGGTACAATTTGTTTGCCAGCCATGCGTTCTTTGTAAGCCACTCTGATTAGCTCAGGGTCCCACCTTGGGAGAGTCTGTACATAAGTAGGTTGTTGTTGTTATCTGCCATTCAGTTGACTTCGCTCTTGCACTTTCAGGACAATGGCTTCCTTGACTGAATCTATCTTTGGTAATGGGGTCTTCCTTTTTGTCTCCTGCTTTCCAATTTGTCTACATTATTGACTTTTCCAGAGAGTCATGCATGACATGTCCAAAGTACAATGGTCTCAGTTTAGTTATCTTGGCTTCTAAAGAGAGTTTAAGTTTGATTTGCTCTAGAACCCATATATTTGTCTTTTTAGCTAACCATGGTATCGGTTGGACTTTCCTCAAGTGCTACATTTCCTCCTGTCAACTTGCTTCACCATCCAGTTTTTACATCCATATGTAGAAATCAGAAAAAATATGGTATGGATAACTCTGAATTTGATTTCTACTGATATGGCAGAATTCTATATTAGCTTACTGTGACTCACTTTCAGTTTCTTTTTGAATGGGGTGTAAGAAGCTATTCTCTTATCCTTTGCATCATAACAAAAACCACCTGCTCCCCAGCTGCCAAGCCCTGGGACTTTGGTCTAATGCACACTGCAGAAATAATTCAGTTTGAGACCACTTTAACTGCCCTGCATCAATGCTAAGGAATTATGGGAACTGTAGTTTTGTGAGACATTTAGCCTTCTCTGTCAAAGAGCTCTGGTGCTACAGTTCCCAGAATTCACTAGCACTGAGCCAGGGCAATTAAAGTGGTCTCAAACTGAATTATTTCTGCAGTGCGTTTTAGACCTTTGTTGCTGTTTCTCCTCTTTACTGGCAGGGAGGGAAGGCAGAGGCACTTCAGAGGAAGCACTGGCTGCTTTTTGTTCTGAGGGGTAGGAAACAGACGGTACACTCCATCTGGGAGTGCAAACTCATTCCACCCCCCATAAGCCCAAACCAGTTGCATCTTCCTCCTCTACATATGCTCCCCTCTCCTTCCCTCTCCATCAGTAAAGAGCATCTGCATAGAGGGTCCTCCCAAGGTTTGACAGCTAACGGGGGAAAATTTGGAATTATGTGATTGTTGCATTTCACTACACCCACTTGATGTAAGACCTTGGCCATATGTCCATATATTTTTAGGCTGTAACCAGAGTAGACCCTGTGAATCACAAGTTAAATATCGCAGACCAAAGTGTGGGCTTCTATTGGCCAGTACTTATCATTGCTGGCTTGTGCAAAATTTACTGGGGCTCATTATAACTGTCCCTGAACTGTCATATTTAGACAAATAGGCCCTTTCTAAAAATTGCCAGATGGACAGCCAGTACTACAAATCTGGAAATCTGCTAAAGTTGTTGAATTGGTTCACATGTGCAGGCCAGACTAATTCCCTCCAGCTGCAGTCTCTTTCTTACATGTACTTTCTCCAGAATCGTGCAAAGAAAAAGCCACACCCCAGAGTTGTTAAATATGCTGCTGAAATTGTAGAAATGGCTCTTTGAAAACTTTTGATAGTCCAGTTAATGTTGATATTTTTAATATGATCTTGAACATGTGTGTTGGTAGTTTGGGGAAAGAACACATAATGGGTATGTATGGTTGCATGTGTTAATCCAGGAGTGGAAAGAAAGTAGACTGTTCGCAGTTCAAGACTTATTCTGCACAAAATTCATGTGGGTTTCATGGTGCTTTTTCTGCATAGGAAATAGCATTTTTTTCTGTACAGAAAAATATTTCTGTCCCCAAATATTATTTCCCCCCAGAAAAAATGCAGTTTTCTCTACAAAAGAACTTGTGAATTTTTTGTGGAATAAATCCCAAACTGAAGTCAGTCCAGGGTTCTTCTCATCAAGGTTTCTCGACAATCAAGAAACATGTTTTCCAACCATTTTAGGGGGAATATATTCAAATATTCTTCCCATCCCTAATGACTGACCTGTCAGTGACCTTGAGTCCAGTTGCTGGACTTGAGGTTCTATCAAAAAAGAAGGAGAGTTTGGAAAAATGATTTTGGGGCTAGAACTCCTGGAATGTCTCAACCAGCATTGTCTATGTCTTCCAAGCTTTGTGTTAAACAGTCCAATTGATGATCTAATTGGAGTTTATTAAAATTATCTAGAAAGCAGTTCTTAACAGTTAAAAGAGTCTTAACAGTTGTAACTGTTGCTGAAATTCTTTGTGTCCAATATATCATAACCAAGGGTTCAGCGGGGGTGGGCAAAATGATCAATCAAATAAGAAGTATGGCACTTATGAAGTTTTTCTTCATTCACTAAATTTCCAGCATTGCAGTAATTTAATCTTTCAGTTGAGGATTTAGAAATACAATTTACGCATCTAAAGAAAAGGAGCAGGCAAAGTGACCAAGGCAATGTGAACAATGTAAATTTCAGTGTATTATTATGTTCTGTGCCTTATCCTGAAAGAAAATTTCATGTTTTTTGTTCCTAATATGGAGGAACAATGCCTCTATTTTACTCTCTCTGCTACACCCCTGGATATAAGCCATTAGAATATTTTAACTCAGGAAAAATAAATTTTGTATTGTTCTCAGAACTGAATTGTTCTGAAGTGGATGGATGATGCTTTTGATGATGATGATGATGGCTTATATCCCATCTGCCTCCCAGTATAGGGACCCAAGGCGGCTAACAAAATTTAAAACAAGTTGAAACAATGCAAAGCATTAAAAATACAAAGTTTAAAAACAATTGATATGGTTTAACAATTAACAATTAAACAATTTAAAAAATTTAAAAACAATATATATCAAAATTTATAATTTAAAAACTCCATATAAAACTCTTATAATTTTAAAATAGGAATATACTTACTCTGATATCACGCGTAGTTTCTCTCCAACTTGAAAAATAGGCTGGCCTATGTCTGGGGTGGGATAGTCATAGAGAACAGCGAGAAAATCACTTCTATGACCTGCAAATTGAATGAATAAGTGAATGAGTAAAAGAATGTAAAATAAGCAGGGTAATGAGTGTTGATCAATTCATTCAGCAAAATCACATACTAGCCATATCCCAGGATATAATGCTGAAAGGGATATGGGGAAAAGTCATACTCTCCAACATTTCACAGGTGAAAACAGGTGGGAAATGTTGAGCAACATCAGAATATGGTCAAGATGAAAAAAGTTATTGATGACAAAGAACATACAAGCTAGCTGCAACAGTTTGCCTATATGGGCTGCTGACACCACTTTAACTGTCATGGCTCTGTCCAATGGAATCCTGGAATTTGCAGGTTGTTGTGGCACTAGGGCTCTCTGACAAATATTTCATAATACTCCAAATCCTATAATTCCATAGTATTGAGCTATGGCAATTAAAGCAGTGTCAAACTGCATTATTTCTGCAGAGTAGATTCCACCTAGGAAGGGCAAGGTTACAAACCTGCCTTTCTCCTTCCCTATGCTGAGTTTATTTAATGTTAATTACTTTGCAATTATGAACTCACTCTGCAGCAATTGAATTAAGCTGAGACCAAAGGGGGAAATTTGGAGGAGGAAAGAGAAACTAGAACATTTTAAGAGGAGCTGAAAAATGAGATGAGGATTAATCAGGATTTTCTCTACCAAATCAGGATAGTTGGAGGGGATGAAATGTGAGTCTGCATTTGAATCCAATGCTTAATTTCTAGTAAAAGCAATGGCATGGGTGAAGTCTGTCTTTATTGGGAAGCCTTTCTTCTGATCCAGGGGTGAGCAACCTCACTAAGTCCAGGGGCCAATTTTCTTTTATTCACTGAGGGCCACACAGGTAGCTAAATATGAAAGCAAAAAGAAGGCCCTGGACATCTCGTTTTTAAAGTGAGTATTTTTAAAATGTTAAACAGTGAGCATGGGGTTGCAACCTTTTAAAAATTATCCTAGAGCCTTTCATTTCCCCCCTAGAAAAAAATGTGATTCTGCAACAGTCTGGTGCAGAAATGTGGCCCCACGTCTCAACAGAGAAGACAGAAAGGCTTTACTCAGGCATATACTAAGCCCTGGGCATACAATACTTCTAGGTAGTGGTCTGATAATTGTAGCAAAGTAGTTGTTCCAGTGTGAGAAGCAGTATGGTATAGTGGTTTGAGTGTTGGACTAAGACTCTGAAGACCAGGGTTCAAATCCCAGCTTGGGCATGGAAACCCACTGGGTGACCTCGGGCAAGTCATGTTCTCTCATCCTCAGAGGATGACAATGGCAAACCCCCTCTGAAGAAACCTGCCAAGAAAACCTAATGATAGGTCTGCCTTAGGGTCACCATAAGTCAGAAATGACTCGAAGGCACATAACAACAACAGTTGTTCCAGTTGAAACATTGCTATGGGCTGCTAATTGAAAGTACTACACTGATTTTATTATGAGCCACACACATTTATAGTATATCTTTATCTTGCCCATGGTATAAAAATAGTTTTAGATTTTAAAAATAGTACAAGAGGGAAACGTAAAACCACAGGAAGTCAGAAAAATCAAGGTCACTTTCCTGTTCAGTTAAATTATTACGTTGGTTCTCTCTCTGAGCTTGACTAATTTCATCTACTATTAGCATGGAAAACTGGGGCAGCTCCCTTTGTCAGAAAGATGGAAAATACAATTTTGTGCTGCTTGTTCATGCATGCCCGTGTGTGTGTGTGCATGCTGTGGAAGTGAGATCAGAATAAGATATCATAACTTTGAGCCTTGCATTCGTTCTACCCATGATGTATCTCTTGGCACCTTCCACTTGTATTGCAGTACAGCAGCTTTTAACAATAGCACTTACATTTCTATACCACCTTGTAGTGAAATCAGGAGTCTGTAAGCAGTTTGCAATCGGTAAGCCA
This sequence comes from Phrynosoma blainvillii, assembly GCA_026167975.1. Lineage (NCBI taxonomy): Eukaryota > Metazoa > Chordata > Lepidosauria > Squamata > Phrynosomatidae > Phrynosoma > Phrynosoma blainvillii. Next base: position 14,391,424 of record JANUYF010000004.1, on the reverse strand, counting down.
ATTGTCCCCATCAAAATGGGTACTCATTTTACTAACCTACAAAAAGATGGAAGGCTGTCAAGCTTGGAGCCCTGGGATCAAACTCACAACCTTGTGGCTGCAATACTGACATTTAACCACTGTGCCACCAGGTTCCCTAACTGGGAACGATGGGAGCTCCAGTCCAGCACTCTAGGAGGGCACCAGGTTGAAGAAGGCTGGTTTATAGATCCTAAAATAGGAGTACTGGGGAAATGGAGAGCTGTTGTCATTTAGAACAAGAAATGCATTTAGATCTTATTTGCACTGATTCGTGTTATCAGGTGGCTATTATAGCTCAGTGGTATACAGCATACAACTTGAACTAGATGGATCTCAGTCCATATCCTGACACTTCTGGTGTGAAAAATATGAGGTAGTAGTGCTGATGGGAGAAGTTGTTGTTGTGTGCCTTCAAGTCATTTCTGACTTATGGTGACCCTAAGGCAAGCCTTTCATGGAGTTTTCCTGGCAAGTTTCCCATTGCCATCCTCTGAAGATGAGAGTGGGTGACTTGTCCAAGGTCACCCAATGGGTTTCCATGGCTAAGCCCAGATTCAAACCCTGGTCTTGCAGTGTCTTAGTCCAACACTTAACCATTGCATCATGTTGGCCACCATTGGGGAAAGACAAGGTCCCTTACCCAAGAGCCATTCATAAAATTGCCCAGTGCACCAGATTTTTCATTAGATGGCATACATGGCTGGCATTTATTTTGGTCTATAGCAGTGATGAAGCATCTTTGCCCCTCCACCTGTTTTAGACTATTGTTCCTATAGTCCCTTACCATTGACCATGCTAGATGGGCTTCTGGAAACTGAAGTCCAAAATGTTTGGAGGGACAAGGTTTCCCCAACTAGTTTAGGCAGAATATCTTACATGGACTGGATATGGGAGTCTGAGCCCCATTTCTTCCATGTGCAAAGCCTGCATAACTGCAGTACAATGTAAATAGGTGAGGCTCATGCTTCAGCACCTGGATTTGTCCACATATGTCCCATATCCAAGATTGAAATCTTGATTATTCTAGACCAGAAGTTGGAAATTAGTTACCTGAAACATTGTTACATGCAATGAGTAACTTTCTGGAGAGCAATAATGGGGGGAAAGTAACATTCCACAAATAAAATAACAAGTGGAAATGGAGTTACGTCACTGGTATAACAAGTAATGTTCTGTAGTTACACCAAAAAGTTACTTCTGAAGGGTAGCTTTAGTGGTATTTAGAACTGTCCAAGTTCTTTTTTATAGTCTGTCCAATCCTAAGGTTTCATTTTTTAAAAAATGAACAATAATGGAAAAGCAGTGAGCTACAGAACAAGTTACTTTTTAAATACAGCAGTGAATACCTACGATGGATCCCTTTTCAAGCAGCACAATGGGTAACACAGATTATTTACATTTATGAGGTAATTTCCCAAGGTCTAGCCCAGACATGCAAATGTGTCTCCTGTGCCCCCATTCCTAATAACTTCCTTCTAAGACTGTACAGGCCCCCAAATAACTTGGTTTCTGTCTGGGAGCCAACACCCAACACAATTTATGGGAAATTGATGTTATTATTTCAGTGACTACTGTTCATTTTGGCTCAGCCATTCTCCAATACAGAGAGACACAGAAATGCTATTTAAGTGTTTCACAACTATGAATAGATAGTCCAGATTCTATGCTGAATCGGGTAGTCTGCATAAAATGAGTTTAAAAAGAAGACAGGGTAGGTTGGAGTAGGATTTGACAATCAGGTTTCAAATCCCCTCTCAGCCATAGAAACCCACTGGGTGATCTTGCACAAGTCACATGCTCTTATCCTCAGAGGAAGGCAATGGCAAACCTCCTCTGAGTGAATCCTCCAAGAAAAAACTCTATGATAGAGTCACCATAAATTGGAGTCAACTTGAAGGCACATAACAGTACAGCAAATCTTTTTACAGGTGAAAATAAGTCAATATATATGTGAATAGGAGGAACATAGAGAATGTCAGAGTGATAATGCTTGCACTGTCATTGGAAAGTGTGGCCAGTCTCTGGCTATAGTTAACCTCATAAATAAAACTAACTTTACAACATTTAGAATAACTTCAGTACAATTCAGTAATATTTGTTTGTTAGGTTTTGCGACCATTGCAGGAGAGGAATGGTTTAGAAAGGCTCTGGCACTGAGTATTGAGACAACTAAAAAAGAAACTTGGCTACCAACTGAATTGAACCATATCATTTAACAGTCTTTGTTTTAGTTAAACACATAGTGTAAAATGGAAGACCATAATTGTCCTGCCAAATATTAGCGTACTTAGCTATTCATATGGTTGTCTTAGAAAATGTTGCCATTCTTAACCATTCAAATCCATACTTAATTATTAAAAAACCATTCAAAATGAGCCCAATTAAGCTCAGAATCTCTAATGCATTATGCACTTATTACATAGAAGGTGGACTGTGCCATGGGCGCATAATGCATTATAGACGGTAAGCAAGGAGAGATGCAGCAAGCTGAGATCTAGGAAGGGGAGGCACTTAAATGATGTTGGGGGTAGGTTGGGAGGACTTCTATGCAGCCAATAATCCAACATTTTGCCCAAAACATGCCCTGAAAAAAGCCTTCTAAAAATAATACCAAGAGGATAGGCCCCCTTTCAGGACTAGACCAAGAAATGTTGCTGCCTGAAGTAAAGGGATAGTGACACACTCTTCCTGTTCAGTGTATAGCTATGGGACCGAGTTGAATTTTATTTCACCACCATGGTGGCTGGTGACTCATATGTTGGTGGGACAGAGATTCCATTCAGGTTTTAATCTGGGTTTAAAGGAGTTATCCAAGGTGCTGAATGCTATTCTCCAACCAGGTTCAACACTTTGCATAGCTCCATTAAAGCCATCTGAAACAAAGAGCAGATCCATCGCCACATTGACATCAGAGTCAACAGTTGCCACTACTTCAATAGTGTTGATGAAATTGTGTGCTCTGTCACACTAGAAGCAGAAAGCCACCCTCTGTCTCTAGATGCAATGGACCACAACTGCAGAAATAAAGCAGTTTCACACCACTTTAACTTCCATGGCTCAATGCTATGGAATTCTAGGATTTGTAGTTTGGTGGGGTACCAGAGCTCTCTCACAAGGAAGGCTAAACTACAAACTACAAATATGTCTAGTTTCCCTCCCATTTTTCATCTGCACATATGCTGTTCTCAAACTATCTTCTTTTCCCCCCTTTTTTTAAATGAGCATTTTAAACATCCCTAATCTCAGTTTAAACACACTTACCAGTTTGCCAGGCTGTATGGTTTATCTCAGGTGTGGTTTTGATTGCTTTTATAGTGTTCCCCATTGTTTTTTTCTCTTTTCTTCCTTCAAAGCAGTAACTCAAGAACTAGCAAAGACAGATGCAAAAGGTTCAGGTTGGCACCTGCTCCTTTAACTTAGATACAGTAGTTCAGTTCAAGAAGAAGACAAAGAAGAAAATCAAACCCACACTTCACTTTTAAAAAAAAATCAGGCATTTTGCATGCATCGGAGACATGCATGTATTTGTTTAAAATGTTCACAGTCTCCATCATACCACAACTGGGGCAGCAAACCACAGTCAAAAGAGACGTTGCTAAGAATTGCTGCGTGAAAACAATATTTTCCATTGATGCTGCCTTAGCATAATAGGAAGTGTCATTCTCATTTGCGTATTCTCATTGGGTTTATAAACATATATATCATAATGTACTTGCGAGGCATCCTAAGAACTGGGAACAAAAAAGCATAGAAACCATTGGTATGTGTTCCCCATGCCCTCAATATACATATATGCATAGCTTTGTGCACATACACACATGCTCTGCCTCCTTCATTCAGTGCTTTTGTCCTGTTGTGTTTTGCCCTATCTGACCCCCTTTTCCTCTTATGTGGAAATATAGGGAAATGAAGAGAATACCACGATTCCTAACCACACACTGACAGAAATCAAAATAGGTTCATTTTGCCCCACAGTAGCAGATCTGTCCTCCCAGTCAACTTCTACTAGCTTTTAACTATTTCCTGACAGCCTGAAAGGCAATTATATGAAATCCAAAGCTACTGCTTTGGACCATACAAAAGCTTATGAAAAACAATAGCAAATCTATTCAATGACTGAGTGGCATATATCTGTTGTAATCATTTCATGGGGATCTGGTTTTAGAAGTATGTAAAACAAAATGTTTTTTTCTGTTTAAGATGGTACAAGATGTTTTGTTATTTCAGTGAGATCATTGTTATGTGCCTTAGACATCAATGCAGGTTCCTGCCAAATCAGATTGTTTGTAACTAAGGCCAGTATCATCACCAACTATGGCAGGCAGCACCTGTCCAGTGTCTTGTGAGGATAGGTCCTACCAGTTTAAATGTATGGGTGCATTTACACTGTAGCAATAATGCAGTTTGACACCATTTTAACTGCCATGGCTTCATCCTACAGAAGCCTGGGATTTGTAGTTTTGCAGGTCCCCAGAAAGCTTTGTAAAACTAAGGCGGGGAGGAATTGTGGACATTGACCTCCCCAATAAGGGGCAAGCTGCCTGCCGATTAAATTTCCCTTCATTCCCCAAATTTCTAGCATTGCAGAAAGTAAGACACTAGGAATAATTCACACCTAGAATTCTGACATTTGCTATGTTCGCATTGCTTTGGTAACTTTGCCTGCCCCTTTACTTTGTATTTCTAAATGCTCAATGGAAGTTTTATGTTATTGCAATACTGGAAATATAGGCAATGAAGCAAAATTTCCTGGGGTGGGTGGGTTGCATCCTCTCTTTGCCTCACTTTATGGGCTCATTGCATAGAAGAACCCTAGTCTCATTTGTCCTAGTGCAAATGCTTTGTAATTTTGAAGTTGCAGGCCCTTAAATAGGCTGAGCAACTGTGGACACACGGATAAGTGCATCCTTTGAAAATCTGCTTCTAAGCAGGACTGACAGAACTATTTGTTTGTTCATTTGTTTCTTATTTAACTTATATATTGCTTTTCTCCCAGTGTGGAACAGAAAGTATCTCACAAGGTAGATGCAATGTTTGAGGCAGCAGTATCTCTGCTGGTGAGATGTATGAGGCAGCAGTATCTCTGACAAATGCAATGCAATGAAATTTAGCATTTCTCCATGAAATTTCATGCAGAGCTTGAAAGTAAAGAGATACAGGGAATGAAGTTATTCCAATAGGCCCTTGGTATCCATTGGGATCCTCCATGGATACCAAGATCTGTGGACGCTAAAGTCCTATTATGCACAATGGCATAATAAAATGGAATCCCTTATATAAAATGGCAAAATCAAGGTTTGCTTTTTAGAACTTTTGACAAATATTTTCAAGATGTGAATGGTTGAATCTGTGGATTCAGAATCTCGTGATTGCAGAGGGGCAACTGTATAATGAGTTGCATTTTTTTGTAATGCTGGCACAAAAAAGTTATATTCAAAAGTAACATTATGGCCAGTGGCATCACTAGGGTTGGCATCACCCATTGCAGTAACCCATTATCATTATCATTATTTCTAAGCCAACTGTCCTCATGGATCGAGACAGATAGCAACAACAAATCAATGATGCACAACATCAATTAAAACACATTAATTTAAAACATGCAGCTGTTTAAAAGGACAAATAAGACATACACATTCTAAAACAATCCACATTTTAAAAATCATCATTTAAAATTCATAATTCAAAAATAATCTGGATAAGCCAGCCAGAAGAGACTCGTCTTGAGTACTGTTTTAAATTTGGACAGTGTATTCAGCTATCAAATCTCTTCTAGCAAGTCATTCCACAGTCTAGGGAACAGCTGAAGAAAACTCATAGTGTCACACACATCCATTGACCTCCTCCCTTTACCACACTATGCAGAATCCTTAGTTATGCTTTTTGTACTAATGTTATTTACAAATCATAATTCCCATATATCACTGAGTGTAATGTGTGTGTGACATAGATATCTAGCAAAACTGAATCTTTAAAACACAGTGCCATATGGACAGCCTGAATGTATTTACATGTAAATGGTTTGTAAACTTAAACTGTGTAAATAGTTTCATGTGGTTAAAGTAAAATTTGGTAAAATGTGATGTTTTTAAATAAAAAAATAAAAAAATAGCTTTTATTAAAAATAATTTAAAAAATATTTTTAAACCTGGGGTCTCTCCTTTCTCCTTCCACTGAGTCTCACCCCACTCACATAGGGGGGTTGCAGACTGCCAGAAATAGTGCAAATTGAGTCCACTTTTAGGATTAGGGTTAGTGCTAGGGAATCATGGGAATTGTTTTTGTTCTGAGACATTCAGCCTTCTCTGTCAGAGAGCTCTGGTGCCACAATAAAATACAGTTCCCATGATTCCCTAACCCTAACCCTAACCCTTAAAGTGGACTCAATTTGCACTATTTCTGACAGTCTGCAACCCCCCATAATCTTTTCAGTGTTTTAAAGGGATGCAGGTGAGCACGTTCCTTTAGCAAAAAGGAAAAGGCAAAAGATTTGGGGAGCAGTGGTGTCACCTGGGGTGGTTCGTAGTCCCTGAATCTCCCAGTGACACCCCTGATTATGGCCAGGACCCTCTTTGGAGTTAGTAGATCATAATATTCCACCAGCATAGGTTCCACAGAGATCCAGAAAGTTGCCAGTTGAATGGCAGCATGAGGCATCTTTCCTAATACTCCTTGGCACCTTTCCATGGCCAGGGAGTGGCTATCTGAATCAGGGATAGAGCTGAAACTATCCACCTGCCATTGAACAGCCTGGAAAAGGCATTGCATATGAAGGTACGGGGTAAACCTTTGTGTAAATTCTAAAGTGATTCCATAAACATAAATCACCAAGAGGATTCTGGCCAATGAATAGTGACAAAGGGGCTTTGCAGACTGCCAGAAATAGTGCAAATTGAGTCCACTTTAAGGATTAGGGTTAGGGTTAGAGAATCATGGGAACTGTATTTTATTGTGGCACCAGAGTTCTCTGACAGAGAAGGCTCAATGTCTCAGAAAAAAACACACAACAATTCCCAATTCAATTTGCACTATTTCTGGCAGTCTACAAAGGCCCAAAGTCACTTTATTAGTATTAACATTTTCTGTTTGTTTGTTTGTTTGTTTGTTTTTAAACCTACAAATTTAAGGCATTTCACCAAGATTTTTTCAAGATTGATGCCACTCTGTTAGCAATCTTTCAGTATTTTGTAACTGACAAAACCAGTTGAAAAGGTACTAAGAAATGCAATGGCTGGAATCAAGGGCAAACCCACTCAATCAATTATTGACTGATGACCATGGGTATCAATATATGGGTAAATCCTATGGAATCAATGGATGTACTCTAATTGTGACTAGCAGTAGAATGCAGGCTTATTAGTTACTCTTTTAATTAGTATAACAAGTAGCAGCTGTGATTACTTTTTAAAAGCAAGATAACAAATAACTTTTCAAAAGTCACATCCTAGCTCGTGGTGACTACACCTCTCTCTCCTTCTCCTCCTTTCCTACTCACAGATCAGGCGGATCCTTTAAAACAAGGTAATTCTGTGCAGAGGTGGTCCAAAATATATTGCAATGAAGAGAAGGAAATGGTCTTGAAATGGGCACATTACCTTCCCCAAAAGAAAGGAAAATGGCAAAAGGAGAAAAGGTTCAAGAGAAATGGAGGGAAGGAAAGTGAAATCAAAATAGCAGAGTGAATCGTGGCCTTATAAAGACATGTTCAGGTTTTGTATGTGAAATGTCCACATTTTCTTGAACACATTCATACTTTCTTATTTTAATTCAGAGAAATTCATTCATTCATTTTTGTGTGTGTGTATGTCTTACACACATACATGCACACATGACAGGTTTTTTTAAAAGATTTGTTTTTATAAATTATAGGATGAAATTCAAATTTATGGTTGCATAGTCTCCATGTCCCAGTTCCTGCAATGTGTGCAGATGATGGACACACACATTTTACCAAGGTGTAGTCTGTAGACACTTCCAAAGATAATAAACAGTTGTGTGCAAACTCACCCGACATTTGCCTCTGGCTTTGCAGGTTTTATTATTTTAAAAATAATATGGGAATAATGGGACAAAAGGAAACAACAACAACTGTATATTTACTATCAAAATTGATGTTTCTCTCATAGGAAAAACGACTACAGTGAGGCTGCATCCACATGGGAGAAATAATCCAGTTTAATAACACTAACTGCCATGGCTCAATGCTATGGAATTGAGCCATGGCAGTTAAAGTGGTGTCAAACTGGATAATTTCTGCAGTGCAGATGCAGCCCTAGACATGCTAGCTGATGGCTTCTAGGAGTTGTAATTCAAACAAAGTAACTTTGCAAGGCTCTGTCCTCTCAAGACACTTGTGTCTTGCTTTAGAAACAAACATTGCTGCTATTGTCACTCTCCAGCTATAGGAATGGACCAGACTAATGAAGTGAACTGTGTTTGCTAGTTTTGTTCATTTCCTAAGAACTCAACTTTTTAGAACAGTTTTTTTCCCAATGGGCCACAGCTGGTGAGCATGATATCCTCAGTTGGCCTCCTTCTTGCTCTATGCAGACTCACATCCTTTTCACCAGTGCCACTAGGGTCCTTTCCATTTGACCTCTGAACCTAATTAGTGTAACCTCCCAAATCCTTTTCATACTACACAATTATAATACTATGATTCCACTTTAAGTGCCATAGCTGCATCCTATGGAATACAGAGAGTTTTAGTTCAGTAAGTTCCTAGATTTCTTTGACTCTGATCTGCAAATCTAGGATTCTATAGGATGTTGCCATAGTGGTTAAAGTGGAATAATAGTACTATAATTGTGCAGTGTGACAGTGACTTCAGAGGTTGTTGCTGTTGTTAACTGCCCTGGAGTTGTCTCCGACACATGGTGACCCTGGAAAATGGAGGATAGTGTTCTTTCTCTTTCTTGTTATCATTCCTTAGATGTGAGGGCAGTTGAACAGCTATGAGTGTGGAGATCATCTGGAGAGGCTCTTCTCTCTGTCCCATCACCCTTTCAGAATTGTTTCATGGGAACAAGGGAGCAGGTTTTTTTTGGTGGCTGCTTTGGAAGTTAGGTCAAGGTTTGCATAGTTTTTAATACGTTTTGATTTTTATTGTGTAATTTTTTTATTTGAATTTTTAAAATTGTTTTTAAACTTTATATTTATATTTTTGGATAATTTTTGTATTGTTTTTACATTGTACTTATTAAAATTTACTGTTAGCCACCGTCCCTATATTGGGAAAAAGGCAGGATATAAGTAAATCATCATCACCATCATCATCATAGAAAGAGAAGCAGTGCTGGTGCTCAGATATGCCGACTCCTTGATGCTAGCCCTGAAGTGGGACATACTGAAGCATGCTCTTTTCCATTTATTATTTCCCCAACCTTTGTTATTGTAAGTACCTTTCCTTTGTCCAGCGTTGCTACTTGAAGTGAGCCTGGATATTATTTCTGGCTATTATTATTAAATCTGGTGAGGGTTGGGCTTTTAAATTCTGTGCAAGTTAGATCAAGGTAGAAGAATGCAGACAGATTGGCTTTGGCAACTCACAGGCTGCTGAGGAAGGTGGTATGTACTTTCTGTGTCAATGTCCTTTTAAAACTGCTTGTTGTTCAGCTGTATTTTAATATAAATTAACTATGTTAATCCATACTTTGTTGAGCTGTAGCTTCCATGAGCCATAGCCCACACAAAGATGGGAGATAATGGAATTTGGCCACATTTGGGGCACAACACATTCCCCATCACTTAAATAAAAAGAGGTGGCTCTCATTCTTAGCACATGCACGATTACATGCACAATGTCTAGGCTTCTTTGCACCATGAATCTCTTCTTTGCACAAGCCTGGTGAATGGACTTTAATACCCCCCCCCCCCAGCACATTCAACTTCACTTGAATTAACAAGAGACCTTGGTGCTGCAAGGGAATTACAGGAGGGAATTACAATGCCCTGGTGCATATCAACCCTTACCTTGCAATCAGATTCCAAGCATAGTGTCCTCTTTCTTCTCACTAGTGGGATCCAGCTTTCATATTGGATGGAAATGTTTCAGGACAAGGAGAGGCAGCTTCAGATCGAATGTATGCAGCTGTCCTCAATGAAGCTTTGGGGAAGTTCAGCCTATCATGTACTGCAGGGACTTGCTAAACAAGCCACACACACACACACACTTCCTTTGCAAGAAATGAGGAAGAACTTGATGCACTTTCATAAGCCAAAGTTCCTGTTGCTAGTGACTTAGCTGGGCTGGGAGGTGGTCTAGCTGCTCATGGGGACAGGTTTGTGATTTTGGAGAATGCAGCCAAAACCATGGATGTAAACAGAATGAACCACAAAGTCCTCCTGTGCAGATGTCACCTACTTGTATGTGACCATTTCTGTATGGCTTTTGCTTGTTTGTGGTATTCATGTATTTATAGTATTTGTAATTTGTCCTGCCCTCCAAGATCTTAGAGTAGCATAGGGTATCCTGTTGTGTCATGTCATGAAGCCATAAGCCAGCCTGAGACTTTACTATGGGCACTAGAATCAGCAGACATGATCAATGCTGAGTATTGTTCAAGCAAATGTCAAGCCCTTACAAATTTTCAATACAGCCCCTTCCAGGCCAGGAGGAAAACATTGGGTCATTTGGGTAGAGGGAGTCACCCTGTACTTTGTTGGTCCTTCCATGACAGCAAATGGCTCCCATTGGTAATGGTGTGCAGAATATACTCTGGATTTTACTCTGAACTTTAATGGGACTATCCATAGTGCTATACTTACTTTGGGGATAGGATTCAGTATCTTGGATGGCTTCCTTTAAGGGATGGGCAGAAATCCACTGTGGATTCACCAACCCACTCAAAATTTGATGGACTGTTTTTGCTTGTCATCCAAGTTTTAGTAGGGGGGCTATCCATAATTCATCAGAAAATGGTGGTAGGTACCTCAAAATACAGGGGTAGGCAACCTTTCCCCTTTAAGGGCCGAGGGACTTCAGCTCCCAGAATCCCAGGAGCTATTGGCCAACATGGGACTATTGGCCAACATGGCTGAGGCTTCTGGGAGCTGAAGTCCCTCGGCCCTTAAAGGGGAAAGGTTGCCTACCCCTGCTCAAAATAGGACAGAGTGGTTTTGATGGCTTTTTGGGTTGCAGCGCCCAGTTTCAAGTTGAAGAGTTGAAATCTCAAATGGTGGTGGTGGGGAGTCCTAGAATCAAAGAAAATAACTGAAAATAACATACCCTCCAACATTTCAGTAACAAAAAACCAAAACACATATGATAAAGCAACATCAGAGTGTGGTGAAGAAGAACACAAGGCTAAAATGAGGTTAGAATTATAGAGTTGGAAGAGACCACAAGGGCTATCCAGTCTAACCCCCCTTGCCATGCAGGAACTCAAAATCAAAGCATCCCCGACAGATGGCCACCCAGCCTCTGCTTAAAGACCTCCAAAGAAGGAGAATCCTCCACACTCCGAGGATGTTATGTTCCACTGTCGAACAGCTCTCACTGTCAGGAAGTGCCTCCTAATGTTGAAGTGGAATCTCTTTTCCTGTAGCTTGCATCCATTGCTCCGGGTCCTGGTCTCTGGAACAGCAGAAAACAAGCCTGCTCCCTCTTCGATATGACACCCCTTCAAATACTTAAACAGGGCTATCGTATCACCTCTTAATCATCTCTTCTCTAGGCTAAACATACCCAGTTCCCTAAGTCTCATTCTTCATAGGGCATGGTTTCCAGACCCTTCATCATTTTAGTCACCCTTCTTTCGACACATTCCAGTTTCTCAACATCCTTTTTGAATTGTTTAACAGTTTTACTGGGAAGGGCAAGATTCTACCCTTCCTCTCCTCTTCTCTCATTGAGTTAACCTATGTTTGTAGTTTGAACTGTTTGTGGCAACTGAAGTAAGTTGAGGACAAAGGGCAAAAGTGGGAGAAGAGAGAAATTGGGACATTTTAAAAGCAACAGGAAAGATGGGCCAACATAGGATTAATTGAGATTGCCCCTGCCAAATCAGGACAGATGGAGGGTATGAAATATTGCTTCAGGTTACTTTTTGAAGGAAGCCTCTGAATCAGGATTTCTCAAACTGGGTTCCCTGGAACCCTAGGTTCCATAAGAAGTTGCTAGGTGTCCAGAAGATATCATAATGGAAAAGGATAAGCTTTTTAAACATTTCAATCATTTTTATACAGGGGCTCCCTGAGACCTGAAAGTTATTTCCAAATTTCCTCTAGGGTAAAAAGGTTGATAGAGGCATGGTAGAACCCAGTATGGGAACCATGTGATATTCCTCCTCCACCATTTACCCATCAATTCTAGTGAGCATTAGCTACCACAGAATTTGTGCCCTTTTTATGGGAAAGGGAACTCAATACAAGAAATCAGTTTTTGGCATCTAGCTTCTTTCAAAATTCTGATAATTCTGTGAAAAATGTAACAGGCAAAACCCACTTACTGCATGCAATTTTGATCTCTTTTTGTTCCAAAGAGCTTCCTTTTTGTTTGAGGAGTTATTTATTTCTTTGGGTTGTTGCTGTGAAAGAAAAACAGTTTTTTTGGGGGGGGGGCAAAAGGAGGCCATGCGGCTGATCAGAAATAACAGAAGAGTAATTACGTAGGAAAGAATGTGACTCTAGCTGTGTCGGGAAGTCTTGTAGAAAGAATTCTGTGCTAAGAACACAGCTCAATCCAAGCATAGCTACTTCATCTTTTTGGTCATTTCCCCCACAAATGATGGTTCATGACATGATGTGTGTGATTGCACAATTTGTAAATTCAGACTTATGGCTGTTGAAACTGAAGGCAAAAGTTGAGTATGAGGCCAGTGATCCAGAATTGCTTAACTTGAGTGGAGCAACAAATGTTCAAGAGGGTAGAACTGATGTGGATATTCTTTTTCTTTTTGTCAATTTGAGCAAGTAAAGCAATTTACCAGCTGCCATAGGTCATCTTCTCTCCAGCACACTCTGCCTCTCCCTCAATCACAAATATACATATGCACAAGAGGGATGGAAACAATACTTGCAAATGTTCTCTTTAATGAGAAAGGGTGTCTTTACACACTATGGACTCAAAACTGTATGGTCCAGCATAGCACAGTAGTTCTGCTTGTGGAACTGTGCTCTAGTAGGCTATTCACCAACTCCCAGACCTACCATAAAGTCACTGTAGCTGCCTCCCAGCTATTCTTTCTCTGGTGAGAGCACTGGGGGATTGGAGAAGTATCTAGCTATGTTCCTGTAGTAAGATGCAAAATGATTACATGTTCTACCATTGTCCTCCAGATATCTTAATGAATGAAGGAATTATTTCCCATCTGGCTACAGATTTTTCTAATCTCCCACTGACCTCACTAGAAATGGAATGGGCATAATGGGGACTGCAGTGAGTCTGTGCTGGTCAGGGGGCCTTTGCTTAGTGCAGAGAGATGAAGGGAATACCAACCTCTACATCAACCAAAAAGAGACATATGCAGTCCTAAGGTGGCGTATACTACTTAGTGAATGCAAACCTGAGACACTTGCAAGATCGATTACAAGTTTGCTAGACACCAGGAGCCCTGGTGGCGCAGTGGTTAAATGGCTGTACTGCAGCCACTCACTCATAGACCACAAGGTTGCGAGTTCAATACTAGCCAGGGCTCAGGCTTGACTCAGGCCTGCATCCTTCCAAGGTTGCTAAAATGAGTACACAACTGTTGGGAGGCAATGAGCTTATAGTTGTAAACCGCTTAGACACCCCATAGCGCGGTATGAAGCGGTATATACCTGAAGCTGCTTTGCTTTGCTTTGCTTTGCTTTGCATCAATTGAGAGATGATTGCAAAATCAGCAGGTTGGCAGTTTGAGGCCAAAGTACCATGTGATGGAGTGAGCTCCCATCACTAGTCCCAGCTTCTGCCAACCTAGCAGTTCGAAAGCATGTAAAAGTGCAAGTAGATAAATAGGTACCACTTCAGTGGGAAGGTAACAGCGTTTTGTGAAGTCATGCTGGCAACATGATCACAGAGTTCTCTTTGACAGCACAGGCTCTTCGGTTTAATAACAGAGATGACCGCCCCTAACTGTCAGACATGACTAGACAATCTTGTCAAGGAAAAACCTTTGCCTTTTTACCTTTACCTGAGACACCCCAACTGGCATCCTGTTGGGAAGTTACATCATGTAAACTGACATAAAGTTGACTTATGCTAGAGCATAATGATTGTGGATTGGATGCAGTATATCTGAAGAAGTGAGCATATATCCATGAAAGCTCATGCAAAATTTAGGGGCTATGCAGATGGGCAAAAAAGGGTGCTTTGAGGGTGGCTTGTAGGTGTGGCCTTTAGACAACACCTGCCTAAAAGTCTCTAGGAAAGCGCTCTCTAGCTGTTGTATGCCGAGAAAAGCCACTCCAAAAAGGAGCCACTTTTTTCTGCTCCTTTGGTGAAGATGTGCACCTTCGCATGTGTGTATGTATGCAGTGACACTGATACACCAGAAAATGGCCGTATAAATGCACTGTTGCACATGCAGTGGAAATTGACTCAGTGATCCCGAGCATGCGCCCTATGATGCAAGCTTTAATTTAAAATGCCCTATGCTTCCAGGTGTGGATGCACTGGCACAGGTGTGCTTGAATATTAGAACCCTAACCCTAACCCTAATTGTAACCCTATGCATGTACCCTAGCAACTGTCATCTGTTATGATAATAAATGCATTCTGTTGGATGTACACTTGCTGCCAGAATGCACAGCAGTTTGCATGAAAGAGGCTTTTGTGACCTCTTCTGTGCAGGTGTGCAGGTGTGCATAAGACCTGCACACCACTTCCTGGCATTACGGGGTGGGTGGGTGGGTGGGTCCTGGAGTAATGTTTGTCTGTGTGTCCTGTTGACCATGTCCCTTGCATGACCACCAGATGCATGTATCCAGTCTGTCCATACAAACCTCCCTTCCATGTATCTCCCCCCCCCAGTCTGTGTGGGCCATGTTTTGTGGAGGACGATGGAGTGTCTTTTCAGTTGACAAACCCATTCCTTCACCCCAAGGGTGGCATAATCAGACAGCGGCACCTGGCTACTGCACCTATTCCCTCGGGGGAAGCGGAGGTCAGCGAAACCTTGCATGATATGTGAGTATATGATAGATCATGTGCAGGTGCACAGGGATGCCTTTGTACAGACAAATTGACAGACTGTATACCACCCTATAACAGGTCCTGTGCAGGTGCACAGGGATGCCAAACTTTAGTCACCTTTGTACACAGAGAGTGACAGACTGTATACTAGCCTATGACAGGCCCTGTGCAGGTGTGCAGGGATGTTTTCCTCTACATATGTGCAAGTGTGGAGAGATATTCCTGCGCATGTGTGCATGTGTTTGAGAACAAAAAAAATTAAAGCAGCCACTGCCAGCCCATGCACTTGCTCCGTCTCCCTTTGCAGCACCTTGGGGCTGGCGGTGCAGTTGCTGGGGCTTCAATACAGCCTCGGAAAAGCTGCATTGATTCCCCCCCCCCACACTGTGGTTGCTCCGTCCCCATTTAGGGCAACCTCAGGACAGGCAGTGTGGTTGCTGCAGCTTAGGGAAAAGGCAACTTCAGGTCACTTTTTCCTGCCCGTCTGCATAGCCCCTTGACAGTCCTTCAAGTATTTAAAGATTTTTGTGGGTTTTTCGAGTCGTGAGGCTGTGTTCTAGAAAAATGTATTCTTGATGTTTCACCTGCATCTGTGGCTGGCATCTTCAGAGAATGGCATCTTCAAATTTCTCTGAAGATGCCAGCCACAGATGCAGGTGAAATGTCAGGAATACATTCTTCTAGAACATGGCCTCACAGCCAAAAAACCCCACAAAAACTTATGGATGCCTGCCGTGAAAGCCTTCAACTTCATATTTAAAGATTGTTTTCATATCACTGATCAATCTTCAATTCTCCAGACCAAACATACTCTGTTCCTACAATTATTCCCCACAGGGCTTGGTTTCCAGACCTGCTTATCATATTGCCTGTTCTCATCTGGGTGTGACTTTGTTTGATATTGAATTATTAATATTTTTAAAAAGCTTTTTTATATGCATGCCATCTGGAAATTTTGCATTGGGTTTACAACAAGTTGCCCTGAGCTAAAACTGAGTCACCACGCAAACGCATTTGAACCCTCCAATTATAAAAAGAGAGAGAAAATGGATTTGGTGCTATACGAGAAAAAGCTTTCTCTATGTGGAAAGACCTTCATTTCAGGCATTTTCCAATGTGTGTTCTCACGTGGCTAATCTTGAGGTCATCAGAAGAACAAGAAGGGAGGAAATGCTAATAAACGGATGTGGATTTATTTATTAATTTTTAAAAAGAGAACAACCACATGTTTGTCATTAAGTCTTGAGCTACTTTCTAGTCAGAGCTCCGCCAAGGACAAGGAAAGAATATTAAGCCCTTTAATAAAATAATATTTTTTGTTGTTTCAAATATACTTTCAGGGATAAGAAAACTTAATCCCTGTTATACATCCTAAAGCAATTTTTTTAAAAAACAGAGCACAAAAATTTCTGGATACAGGTATTATTATTTTTAAAAAAACGAGGAAGTGGGTGTAATATAGAAACATGCAGAACATGTTAAAAAGGAAACAACAGCACATGTTGAACAGCATCTGTGTTAACTATGCAGTGTGTAACTGACTCATTGTTTCCTAGTTCTGATAGGGCCAGCATAGTCCCGTAGCAAGTGAATTTAGTGATACACATGGGAAAGAATATAATTTCAGTTTATTTTGAAAAAAATTGCTAAAATTCACAAGTCACCTCGTCAGGACAAAAAGAACATGTGGCTTTAAAAACATGAATCCAGGAGAAAGTAAAGCTGTTCCCCTCCCCCCCATGACTGTAAAACGTTAATCCCCTATTGTAAATAACCTTCGAATAATGTTCAACCCTCTATTTGGCTCTTCCACCTAACATACGGAATGTTTTTGCACTCAGAGTGGTTTGATGCCATTTTAACTATGATGGCTCCATCCTATAGCATTCTGGAATTTGTGCATCTGAAGAAAGGGGTGGGTGGGATATAAAATATATATTTTAATGTTGTAAGCCGCCCCAGTTGCACTATGCCGAGAGGCAAGATATTATTATTAATAACAACAGCAGCAACAACAACAACAACAACTGTTTGCTAGGGAACTCAAGCAAACTCCCCTAGACTACAACACTAGAGCTTCCTGGCAGAGAATTTTAATTAAAAATCCTAGGATTCCATAGGATGGAGCCATAAAATTTAAAGGGATCTGAAAACAGCTGTATAGCACAGAAGCCAGCATCACATACCACCACTTGGAAACAATTCCTCTGTTGTGTTGCCAGGTTTTCAAAATAACAATAAGATACAGTCAAAATTCATGACATGCAGGGTTGACAATACAGAAATACTGTAACTATTAATAAGTTCATATTCTACGTAAATAACAAATGAAAGTATTGATTTCAATTAGTTTAACTGTGTGTTTCTTTGTAAAATTAACACATTGTACTTATTTATAGATTACATGGTACACACATTTCTGTATTTATCAAGGGCCCACATCCCGAAATACAAGATTTAGTTATTTATTAAAATTTGGTTTCCTGTACAATCTATACAGGAGGAAAAGCTTTCCAATTGTTAAATAGGAGACACTTGCCAGACCTATAAGGGGCAAGCTTGTTGATCCTCAAATAAGTGTTTGTGTGTATGTTTGTGTCTGTGTGTTTGCCAACCAGTGGTCTGTCAACTTAGGGCCAGTGCAGATGGCCAAGAAGAGGAGGCTCTGAGCTGCCCCTGGGAGTGGTGGATCAGGGCCACGGCAACCACACACCACAGCCCCGATCTGCCTTTTTGCCACCCCCAAAAGGCCACCTTTTCAGCCACAGCAGCAGGTTTTTTGAGCCCAATAGGGTGTCACGACACCGTGCGCTGTGCGGACAGGCATGTGGCCTCAGGACAGTGTTGGGGTGGAGTCAGGGCGGCCAGTGTGCGGCTGCCCCTCCTCAACTCCACCACCAGGCCAGCCCTTTGTGCCGGTCTGCATCAGCCCACATGGCAACCCTATGAATTTCATAAAGCGAGCATGGCATAGTAGTTTGAGTATTGGACTAGGACTCTGGAAAACAGGGTTTGATTCCCAGCTCGGCCATGAAACCCACTGGGTGACCTTGGACAAGTCTCAGCTTCAGGGGAAGGCAATGGCAAATCTCCTCTGAACAACTCTTGCCAAGAAAACTCCATGATAGGTTTGCCTTAGGGTCATCATAAGTCGGAAATGACTTGAAGGCACACAACAACAACAACATGAATTTCATAGGATTTCCTTAGGCAAGGAATACTCAGAGGTGGTTTATCATTGCCTTCCTCTGAAATATAGCCTACAGCACTTGATATTCTTTGGATGTCCTCATTCCAAGTACCAACCAACCTGACCCTGCTTAGCATCCAAGATCAGATGGGATCAGGTGCCTTCAGAGTATTTAAGCCTGGTGGAACATCCCTTATAATAAGGGACAGCTGACCAGTCTATTTCTCTGGCATGACATCTTTCCATGCCAGGTGGGAGAATAACATGGAGAGCCATAGCTAGAGAAGTAAGAAAGGCACCATATGGAGTCAGCTTTAAATGCCTTCATATGATGAAATGGGGTGTGAGCCAGGCAAGCTCAACTTTCTCTGGATAGCACTAATCGACTTTAAACGAGTCAAGATCCCATACAGCTCTGCTTTCTTTTTCCAGATTCTTAAAACAATTGACTTGTAAGGCAGACAGTTAAAGGGCAAAATCCTTGGACAGCAGAAAACTAAGCGCCCAGTGGGAATCATAGACATCTTGTGAAAGCATAGGATTGACTTAATGTTTCTTTCTAATTATATTAAGAGAACAGTGACACCCACACTCAGAAAAAAAATTGTATCAAAATGAATTATTTTCTTGAGTTCTTTTCTGACATAGAAATCAGCAATGGAGCAGAAAGGGCAGGCAGGGGATAAACCTCATTTGCTTACCCTTCAGACATGACAGTGTATATCCTTTTTTTCTGGCACCATGATTCATCTTTTTATTTGGGAGAAATGAAAGTGTGATTGGCTTTTCATGCCTGCTGTACTGAGTGACTCAGAGAGCAAAGGCAGCCATCCAAAAGGCTTAGACCTAATTTGCATTAAAATACAATTCATGTCAAATGCATCAGTTACAGTTCCATTTTATGCTCATATATGTACTCTAGAATAAATATTTGTACAATTATTTTGCACACAGTTATATTAATTAAAGTTCTCAATGGGTTCATTTTCATGTAGTGGATATTTCCCAATTAAAGTTAGCCATATTCCTGTGCACATTTCCTTTAGATTGCTTATCTTGTTATTCTGCTTTTGAAAAAGGCAGAATAATTTCAACAACTCTTGAGTGTTAACCAGTGTTCCAAACTTAGAATGACTCATTTGTGAAACTATGTTTTTGCTAATCTTGCCTTTCTATTCTAGGTCAGATGTTATCTGGTTATTTTCTACTCTCAAATATTTTAAAAAGATACTATTCAGTAATTGCAAAGAGACATTTCCTCAAGGAAATGTCTCTTTGCAATTACTGAATAGTATCTTTTTAAAATATGTATATATTACATTTAAAAGAATTGCAGTGTCCTTTGAGTGTGTAGTTTAAAATGTGTTCTATAACTGTGTTTTTCAAACTTTTGGTCTTCCAGATGTTTGGGACTTCGATTCCCATAATTCATGTGGATTAATCATACTGGGTAGGAATTTGGGGAACTGAAGTCGAAAACATATGGAGGACCAGAGTTTGAGAACCACTGTTCTACTTTAGTCATGAGCTGTGAGATCAGGAACTAATGAGGCATTCTGGTTAAAAATGCTATTAGAATTGATACAAGAGAAGATAATATAGGTGCACCACAAGATGAATCAAAATAGCATGTTCTGTTGTATAGATTCCACCTTCATGGAAAATGTGAGCAGCACATGACTTCATTCATTCCCAGGGCATCCTGAATTCAGATTGACCAGAGAAAGGATAAACTTCAGCTTAGAATAAGGAGACTGACATATAGAGCTGTCTCTAACAGTGGTATGGAAATGTCGATACACAGATTTAATGAAGAATGGTCGGGAATTTCAGATTATATAAAGACAACCTTGCATGAAGAAAACCAACATAGAGTCTGAAAATGAAGGCTTGTTTTGGAAGGGGGTGTAGAGAAGAAATAATTAATTCAAGAAGATAAGATAGAGCAGTTGTTATTGTCAACTGCCCTCGAGTTGATTTTGACCCATGGCGACACTATGGATGAGACATCTTCAATAGCCTCTGTCCTTCACTGCTCTGCTTAATTCCTGCAACCCCTTAATGCCCATGACCTCCTTAATAGAGTCCATCCATCTAGCATGTGTCCTTCCTCTCTTCCTACTTCCCTCCACCTTTCCCAGCATTACTGTCTTTTCCAGTGAGTCCTCCCTTCTCATGATGTGTCCGAAGTACAACAGCCTCAGTTTGGTCATCTTGGCTTCCAGGGAGGTTTCTGGATTGATCTGCTCTAGGACCCATTTGTTTGTCTTTTTGGCTGTCCACAGGAAAGATAGAGCAGTATAGAATATGAAATAGAAGTAAAAGTGAAAAAAGTATGGAGAAATATTTGGATTGTAGAGATTAAGTAGTTTTGTGAGGGTTTTTTGGACACAATGTTCAATGTATATGGTGCAAAGTAATGTATTGTCTTGTGGATGTTTAAATGTTTGTTTAGTTATATTATTTTTATGTGTTGAATATTTTTTAAAAACAAAAACCAAAATGTTAACTGATTAAAACTGTGTAGTTGCCAAGTCTTATTGTGGGCTAGTCAATCCAAATAGGTGACTTGTATTCTACTATTTGTTGGTTTGTTTCTGGACCTAAAGTTAAGTGCTGTTCTTATCTGAATCTTCTTGGCATTGCCCCATATATATGGAACCTTAAACAACATACCTCCAGCTTCAGAAAAGTCAGTTCCTCCACCTAAAAGTTTTAACCAGACACTGGTCTACCTTTGCTATATTTTAATCTCTACATCACACAACCAAGAGGAGGTCAAGAATAGTTATGGCTGAGTTGTGCATAATACTCAGCACTAAGAGCAGATCTATGCTACACATTGTTTGATAGCACTTTAATTGTCATGGGTCCATCTTGCAGAATCTTGAGATTTGTAGTTTAGGGGCTTTGCAGATGGGTGGCCTTGGGCCACCCTGGGAAATGGAGCATCGGGTCCGAGGCTGTCCCACATCTCAGCCCCAATCCACCCTTTTGGTGCCTGGGAAAGGAGCGCCAAAATACCACTCAATTCTCAAGCAGTAAAAAGGACACCAGAAGAACCGATGCACGGCTCTTCTGTGTCTTTTCCGGCACAGCGTGTAAAGATGCTACACTGGGACAGCGTATTCAGGGCATGTGCCATGTCCTTGGGGAGGGGTTGAGGCAGCTGCCGTGTGGCTGCCTCTCCCCTTCCCTGTCTCTGCAGACAGTGCTTTGTGCCATCTGCAGAGGCCCTTAGGGAGGATGCAGACGGGCGGCTGTGGGCCATCCTGGGAAGTGGAGGATTGGGGCCGAGGCTGCCCCATGCCTCGACCCCAATCCTCCCTTCTGCCAGCCATGAAAGGAGCACTAAAATGCCATTCCGTTCGGAGACAGCAGAAGGGACACATCAAGAGCCGCTGTGCGGCTCTTCTGCGTCTCTTCCAGCACAGCACGTGAATATGCTGTGCCGGGAGGAAGTATTCAGGGCACGCGCTGTGCATAACAGTGCATACGCTGATGACATCCTCGGAGAGGGGTTGAGGCAGCTGTCGTGTGGCTGCCCCTTCCCTTCTGTGCCTCCAAGACAACGTTTGCACTGTCTGCAGAAGCCCTTAGTCAATCTATTTAGTGTTCAGTGCACTAGAAGTTAAGTAATGTGGTTCTCGTCTTTAGTTTTCTAGATATTTTGGATTTCAGCTGCCAGGATCCATGACTATCAAACAAGATGCCTGAGACTTTTGTGAGTTAAAGTCCAAAACCAACTCTGCAGAACAAGTTTATGCACTCCCTTGAATGACAGCCCTTGGGCCTTATAGCAGCCCTGGTGCACCAGAGTTCTCTAGCAGAGAATTCTAAGTGCCTCACTAAACTACAACTCCTGGGATTCCACAGCATGGATCCATGGTATGAAGTTGCTACAAATGTATGGGTCTCATATATATATATATATATATATATATATATATATATTGTGTGTGTGTGTGTGTGTGTGTGTGTGTGTGTGTAAGTTATGAAGCTGTGAGAATATGCTGTGAGTAATACATTGATCCTCCAAGATTTTAATATTTTTTATTTTCAAAATGTGCTCTGGGGAAGCACATGGATTGACAATGTGCTTGATTTGTGTATCTGTTTTCTCCCTTGTAGGGAGGATCTGCATTCTCTCCAGTGTCAATGATCAGTGAGGAGAAAGCACGGGTGCAGGCTGCTGTTTTGGCTGGTGAACTTGGCTGCCCTTCAGACAGCAGTGAAGAAATTGTATCCTGCCTCCGCCAGTTGCCTGCAAAAGCTCTCAATGATGCACAAACAAGGGTGGGCCTCTTTCTTGTTTTGGGTGGCATAGTTCAAATGGGTAGGTTTTTCCAGGGGCCACCATAATGGGTAGAAAGAATATGTTATCTTGAGCCTGTCGAGAACTGCCATTTTCCCCAGGAGTTCAGTGAACAAGTCTTCTGTATTGCAAATAGTAAAAAGGTCTATAACCTTTTTGGACTAATAGTAGAATTATTTAGATATTTTAAGATACATGAACCTTACAATTAAAGTGAACATAGATAAATTGAATTTTATAGATAATATAGATACACGACCCCATATAGGAATATACTAGGTGTCTGTATTTATGATTGATAACGTATAGGTAAATGGGCTATATATTGAAGTATTATGGCAAATATCAAGTAATATATGTAGTCTAATGGATCCTAATATGCAACCGTAATTGAATATGCAATGGCTTTAGTCACCATTTTTTTCTTTTTTATCTCTGTATGCTCCCAGTACAGTTCTGTGCCCATCTCTACTTTCTGTTTCCCGCCTGCCGACTCTGAGAAAATTCCTCCGTCACATTCCTTTGAAACACTGCCCCGCATCTCTGCCAATACTATACTTTCCATCATTCTTTTCTCTAATTAAAACACTATCAACTATGACAGAATATGCCAGATTCTAACAGGGCCATAGTAGAACCTAGCAATCTTTCTACTGCTTTTTGTTTTTTTAATAACCATTTAGTCAATGAGTGGACATGTGTCACAGGCTGGAACAGCTAAGTTTTGGATTACAAAAACCAGAATTCCCCAGCCAGTGTGGATGTGAGGTGTTGTTATCAAAAAACCACAGCCTTTTCCAGGCTCTGGTGTGTGCCTAAGAGAGTGAGTGATATGTTTTTATGTTGGCAGTTGTGACTGATGTTTCTTTTAGTAGAAAGGCAATATATAAGTATTTTCAAATCAGAAAGAGTAAAAAAATATTATCATGTTAAAGCAACAATTATGCACAAAATGATAATGTGAGGTACAAAGCAACAGCTCTAGTTCTATAGTATAGCTGTGTAGACTGGAGCTCTGTAGCAGAGAATTCAAAATACCCATCAACTATAAACCCCAGGACTATGTAGGCTGGAGTCATAATGTGAAGGGATATTAAACTTTAATGAAGATAGGCTCTGATTTTTACTTGTTTATTTAATATCCTGCTTTTCTCCTGAATAGGATTCTAAGGCCTCATCAATTGCTTGTCCCATCTAGAGTAGGCCAACTGAATCAATGGAGCTTAGATAAATCTTAACTTACCATATTTCCATTGATTCAGTGCATCTGCTTTCACTGTGACTAACAATGGAAATTAGTGCTTAGTCCTTCATTTTGTTTGGGACTTATTTTCCCTCTGTTGCTGCTTAGTGGTGGTAGCCATCATTGGCTGCTGCTGTCAAAGAACACTGTTATTCAATACAGAAAATCAGTTAGAAAGGGAACAGGAT
This sequence comes from Phrynosoma blainvillii, assembly GCA_026167975.1. Lineage (NCBI taxonomy): Eukaryota > Metazoa > Chordata > Lepidosauria > Squamata > Phrynosomatidae > Phrynosoma > Phrynosoma blainvillii. The sequence goes on along the minus strand of JANUYF010000004.1, from coordinate 14,367,352 downwards.
AGAATTAAATTGATACAATCAGTAAGCCCGGCATTAATTGACTAATTGATAACATCAGTCTTTAACAATCCAATTTGCTTTAACAGTCAAGATGCAACAGTCCATTTGGGCTAGTGTTGTGTGTTTGAAGGTAGCGTCGCATGGCATAACAATAACAATAACAATAACAATTTGTGTCCTGCCCCTCTGCAATGCATAGTGGGATACAGATGATTAGAATATTGATACAATAATGGCAGGACTGGTTGGGTATGAAAGGAATAAATGGTTATCACCACTAAGCAGCAACAGAGGGAAAATAAGTCCCACACTTTTATCAGGAGGCAATGGTTGGCTCTGCAGATGCCTTGCTGGTGAATGGCTAGTAGGAACTCCAGTGGCCATAGGTTGGTGATAACCTTGGAATGTACCAGTCACAACTAGCTACCAATGCACAAGCACAATGATCTGAGAACCACTTCCTGAGTTGTCTATCTTCATAAAATACCTTTCAGTAATGGTGTGGAGGTCTCCTTTCTGTTAGCTGCAGGCACTGCTCAGTGCCAGTGGCTACTTACCAGTCTCTGCCTTATTTCATTTGTCACCATTGCATAGATGTCTTTCTCACTCCTTCCCAGCACTGATCATCTCTTGGTTCTTATTGCAGCTCCTAGCTATAAGTGGGCCTTTTCAGTACTGGGGCCCAGTAGTGGATGGATCCTATCTTCAAGAGTCTCTGGCAGTAGCTCTGCAACGTTCACAATCTTTGAAAGTCGACCTGCTCATCGGAAGTGCTCAACAAGATGGCCTGATCAGCCGAGCAAAGGCTATTAAGGTAGGGAGAAAGTTGTAGCTTTAAAGCAGATTTAGAACCATAGTTGTTATGATGGAAAGAGGCTGAGAAAAGAAAGAATGTATCTTCCTTCTAGCTAGATTACAGAACTATACACTGAGGAGAAGCAATATGCCTTTCCTGCATGGTTCCTTCCTCACATCATTGGCTGCTGCTATCAAAGAAATGCGGGAAACAATATAATTAAATCAGATTCTCTTATGAGGAGTAGATGATGATGATGATATGAGGTTGATATGGAGTAGAGCTTGGTAAGTTATTTCTTGGACTACAACTCCCAGTATCACCTAGCCAGCAAGGGTCTCTGGAATGTGTACTCCTAAAACAATTTTCCAACTTTATTCCAAAAGGACTATCAATATGCCATTACACACATTTTTTGTGTGGCATTTAGTTTCAGTTTCAGTCCATACAGACCAGGGTTTTTCAACCAAGCTTTCCTGGAACACTAAGGTTCCAGAAGGGGCTGCTGGGGGATCTGTGAGATGTCATGATTGGAAAAATAAAACTTTTTTTGGAACTGTATATATGCTAATTTTTATGCAGGGTTTCCCTGAGTCCTGAGACCTCCAGGATGAAAAGGTTGAGAAAAGCTGGTATAGATTTTCTAATTTAACACAGTCTCTTCAGGATCCCAGGATCCTGGCAATATTACACACACACACACAATACCCACATTTTGTTGTGCAGTATTGCTGTTCTCTGTGCATGATTTTTGTTGTGCAAGATGTCATTGTGATCCCTAGTAGGTCACAAAAACACTCTTGGGGCCATATGTGATACATAGACCATGTTATAATTCTTTGTGGAGCTTCCTCCCCTTTCATTTCTGCTTTGCTTTATAGGTTGCTTTGTGGGAATGTAGACAAGCTTCTTTGAAAACCAGTTGCAGTACCTCCAAAATGGGTGGGACTCATGTTTTCCCCCAGATGTTTTTAGGCTGTATCTCCCAGCCTTCCTCTCCATTGTCTGTACTGGCTAGGACTCTTGAGACTGGCAGTCTAGCAATATCTGGAGAGCTTAATGCTTCCTGCCCCTACTCTAAAATAACCTGTTCAGAAGAAGGACTTATTCTCATTTACAGCAGATGAGAATGTATATATGTACTTGAATTCAATGTCTATGTATTAGATGGAGGCCATTCAGAATGAATCTGCAAGCATTCCTTTCATAAAGAAAACTAGAACCTGGGGAAAGGATTCTAGCCTAGGCTTCTCCATATTGTACCTAATTCTCTTTGTGTGAGGCAGTTTTTCTTTCACAGGAGTAGGATGGCCACTTACCCTGCTTCACAGAGGGCAATCCTCTACTAGAAAGTGTCTTCTTTTTGAAAAGCTGTCCAGTTCAAGTCTCATGAAATGTAAAAGAACCCAGAAGGGCTTGTAACACCCTTGAAGTTACCCATCAGCTAGTCATACTTGCACAACAGACTATGGTGAATTGAGTATTGCATTCAGAGCTTGGAAAATTTATTTTTTGGACCTACAGATACCGCAATACCCTAGCCAACATGGGTAGTGCTGGCTATGCTGGCTGGAGGATTCTAAGACTGTGGGGAAAACAACAACCTTTTCCTGGCTTGGTTCAGATTAGTCCATTGATGTAGCTTGATATCTCTCAAGTGTCGCAAACATTCATATCATATTAATGTTCTTAAAATGATATTTCCAAGCTCTGATTATATTTCTATGTAAAATAAAGTCTAAATTTTTAACCTATATAAAATGTAGTATTTACAAGTGGTCTGCCAATTAAATTCCCCTTTTGGCATCTCTTTTGAAAATATTTTTATTAGCAGAAGCAGTTGTATATAAATCAAAATACAGTTTAAAAAATCCAGATTTCAACATTTGAAATTATAAAGTTTCTCCCCTCCCCCTGCCCATCATATTACTTCATATAAAATATCTGTCAAAAACTGTCTATATCTTAAATGATGCCTTTCCCCTTTCTGGTGAAGCATACATGGCTAGTCAATATGAAAAAAGAAAACATTCCAGCATGTGAGATCCAATCTGCTATTTAAAGGGAGGATTTAAAGTACAAACACATTTACCATGTAGGTCTGCCAAATGCAAAATCTAGGCCTAGGTGCACACAGTCATTTTGAGTGCTGAAACAGAGGTATCAGTTTGGTTTGAATGAAGCCAACGATAAGAAATAAAGGTGGTTTATTATTAGATGTCAGTTTCTCTGGAATTATTTGGAAAAAGATGATTCACAGCAGTTTTCTGAGCCAGTAACACATCTACTGCCAAGAAAGCACTGCAGAGGGAATGCTCAGCTTACCAGTTTTTCAAGAACTGATTCCATCCAGTTTGGAGGTAGGAGAAACCTACCCATTGCAATAAATGATCGTTACCTTCCAACTTTGAAGACATTTTCCTCTTAAAAGCCTTTTAAAAAAAAGGAAAAAAGAAATAAAAAGCCTTCCCAAAAACTCTTGGCTCTGTTGAGAATGTGTGGTGGATGGTTGACAGCTTTCATTGTTGCTAGCTGGATTTCTGAGTGATTCATGTACTATGTGTAGCTCCTAGAGAGCTTAACTGGAGTTCATGTACTATATTTTAATCACTGAAGCTTCACACAACCTCATTATTACTCTCTGGTCAACTGTGACAAACTTTAGACCTGATACTCTCCAAATGTCTGGATTTGTCAGGGACAGACTCAACTAATCCTCTATTGCCCCATTTTCAAGTTGCTTTTTAAATGTTCCTGTTTGTCTCCTCTTCTCCCACTTTTCCTCTTTGTCCTCAGCTTACTTTAATGCTGCAAACTGAATTGAAAGTGCAAACATAGTTTGTTCTTCACTTAGTGCAGAGAGAGGAGAAGAGGAGGTGGAATGTTGTTCTTCCCATTAGGCCCACAAAGCAAACTGCTGCATCCCTCTCCTAGTTTGTGTCTTCTTCTTCTTTGATTATAACTTTTGTCATCTTGATTAAACTCTGATGTTGAGAGAATGGGAGAGAGAAGGGAGAAAAGGGAAGATGGAGGATGGGATAGATGAGTGTGGGTTGTTGCTGTTGCTGTTGTGTTTTTGACTTATGGAGACCCTAAGGAAAATCTATCAAGGGGTTTTCATGGCAAAATTTGTTCTGAGGAAGTTTGCCATTGCCTTTCCCCGAGGCTGAGAGCATGTGACTTGTCCAAGGTCACCCATTGGGTTTCATGGCTGAGCTGGGAATTGAACCCTGGTCACACTCAGACTAGTGAAAAAGATGGAGATGAATGGATAAGAGAAAAGTATATCAATAGTATATTTTTACTATCCTTTGAATGTGTTTTAATTGTCTTAATGTTTTAATTACATTGTTAGTTTGTTACATTTATACCATGCCTTTCTCCCAGAGTGGGGTCCAAGGTGGTTCAGAAAAGGAAGCAATTAAAACGCGACAATAAAATGTGAAAGGAATTAAAATCATAACATTAAAACAGTACAAAAATATTTTAAGAGCATACAAAAGGTAAAATGAAAATAAAACGCACACATTCCAATAAGGAGCCTCTCTGTGAGTGATTCCATATTAAAAACCTGCTGATAAAAAGGAGAACTGGGAAGGGGCCAGTCTAGCTTTCCATGGAAGAGAATGCCAGAGGGTCGGAGCAGCCACTGAGAAGGCTCTCTGTCATTTCCTCACCAACCGAGTCTGTGATGGTGGTGGGACTGAAAGAAAGCCCTCCAATGTAGATCTAATGATTTAACTTATATATTGTTTTAGTTATATTGTATTTTAACTTATATTGTATGCCACTTTAGGTCCCACATTGGGAGAAAAGTGGGATATAAATTAGACAAATAAAACAAAATAAACCTGGGTTTGCTATTACACAACACAATTTGCGGAGAAGAATCATGCAATTCACAGTTTGCATGCACCCCTTCTCCCACCTATCTGGACCCCCAAAGAAGCCCCCCCATACCCCCAACAATATTTTGGCAAAAAAGGGAAATTGCTATTCCTGGACCGTAAAAGCCAATTTTCCTTTAAAATGAGGTTTGGGGATCCTGTGTCTTGATTTCCAAAGGGAGTGGGAGTGCAAAATTGGCCTCTGGACTTTGAGGTTTCGCCCATTCCAACATAAGGTATGAAAAAATTATCTGAATGGCTAATACTCTTTACAGCTCCTTTGAGATTTGGTTTTGGAAAAAAAAGTGGGTGACAGATAAAGTGAAGAAGAAGATGTAGTCATAGAACTAGTAGTATGCTGATCTTGGTAGGTCTAACCCAGTATTTGGATTCTTGGTAGCTAATGGTCCATTTACTTCCCTAACTAGCGATTTGAAGAGACCCAAGGCCGTGGCAGCAGCAAAACAGCCTTCTACCAGGCTCTCCAAAACTCTTTGGGGGGAGAAGACGGCAACACCATTGTGCAGGATGCAGCCACTTGGTTTTATTCCCTGGAGCACTCATCCACTGAATATGCCTCATTCTCCAGAGCTTTGGAAAATGCCACTCGGTAAGGAAAACATTTTTGTTATTCTGGATGGTTAACTCATCTCTCCCCCCTCCCCCCATGAAAGATAGAGAGATAGAGAGATAGAGAGGGGATGGGAGGGAGGGAAAGCAAAATACATTTTCTCATAATGCTGATAAGAAGAGAATCAACTCATCTGAAATATGGTACTAGAGAAGAGTTCTACAGATACCATGGACAGCCAAAAAGACCAATAAATGAGTCCAAGATCAAATCAACCCTCAACTCCTTCCAGAAGCCAAAATGTCTAAGCTGAGACTGAGATACTTTGGACATATCATGAGAAGACATGGCAATAGAAAAGACAATAATGCGAGGAAAGGCTGAAGGGAGTAAGAAAAGATGAAGACCACCTAACAAGTGGAGAGACTTAATGAAGCCATGGTCCTGAATTTGCAAGACCTGGGTAGGACTGTTGATAATAGGGTGATCTGGAGGTCTCTCTTTCAAAGAAACAAATGGAAACAGCAATGAATTGATGCAATATGCTCTTGTTTACAGTTCGAGTCCACCCTTGCCCTCGTCTATAGCCCATTTTGTCTTCCTGGTCCAATTTCTTTTAATAACTATGCTTATTTATAATAATAATGTTTATTTATAATGCCATTTTCACCAAAGAGTGGAATGTCAGACATATACTATCAAGAATAAAACAATAAAACACAGCACTACGATATACTAAAATAATACACCAATACACTAATGTGCTAAAAACAAAATCCTCATCCCAATGCTTTTCTTTCTTTTCTTTTTTAACCCCAGTCTCACCAGTATGTAGAAAGATCTTGTAGCACCTTTGAGACTAACTGAAAGTCTCACCAGTTATTTAACATGCTGTGGCTACTAAGTACACTCAGTCCTCAGTTATTCCCTCACCTTTTCCCATTTTTTTAAATCTTGAGGGTTTTTTGTTTTTTTTTTAAAAAAACCTACTTTCCCAACTATTTGTATTTGTATGATGCTAAATCATTCTGGCTGCATCCACACTGCAGAAATAACCCAGTCTGACATCATTTTAATTGCCATGGCTCAATGCTATGGAATTCTGGGAACTGTAGTTTTGCAAGACATTTAGCCTTCTGTGTCAGAGAGCTCTGGTGCATTGACAAACTACAAGTCTCAGAATTCCATAGCATTGAGCTATGGAGTTAAAGTGGTGTCAAACTGGATTATTTGCACTGCAGATGCAGCCCCTGAGGATTGAGATCATGGGAATTCTTCATGACCCATGATGTGCTTTCCAAACCACTGCATTTTTTATGACTTTGGCCTTGAAGGATATTAAACAAGTGCTACAAATATATGAGCAATGCTAGTAACAGATAGTGGCTTTCATATCAATGAGGCAGTGAATCCACTCTGGATTTTAGTCTGAAATGTAAAGGGGAAATCCAAGGTGCTGAACCATATCCCCAAAATCGTGGATATCTCTCATGGATAATACATTAAACCCAGAAGCAGATTCAGAGCCCCACGCATGTGAGAGCCACCATCTGTCATGAAGGAATGTGTTTCAAAGTTCAGGGACTCCCCTTTTTATTTACTAAAGTTTGCAAATATAACTTTTTTGACTACCATTTCCAGAATCTCTCTTCCCCCCCCAGTCAACATAGCTTGAGGTTCAAAAATAAAGTTTTCTATTCTTTTTGATGTGCACATGTGAAATGTGTACACATATAGAAAAGTCAAGAAACTGGTGAGACTGAAACTCAGAGCGCTTTTAAGTTATGGACTGTGACCCTTCTGTCAAACTCAGATCAGGTTATTATAAGCTCCTAAAAGGTCTGAGTGGTTGCACTGTAACCCCCATATACTGTAACTTGTGGTTTAAGAGTATTTCTTTCATTTTCTTTAGCTGCTCCTATGTGTGGTTTTATAGGTTTAAATTTGGACAGTTCACCGTATGGGTCTTTGATAAGAAACCAACTTGTATCCGGTCTCCCGGATGCTGGGTCCTGTTCTTTCTTTGCAGTTATTTCTTATTCGTCATGCAGAAAAACATCTTGGATACTGACAATCCTTACTGGGCTTTTTAGAAATTCCAAAGCCATGTGCAGCTGTGTATTAATTGTCTAGTTTTTCATTCTAGCAACCTGGTCTTGTGTGCCTTAAGGCCATTTCTGGCTTAAGGTGACCCCAGGTGAGCCCATAATTTGGTTTTCTTGGCAAGATTTTTTCAGGGAGGGTTGTCATTGCCTCCCTTTGAAGCTGAGACAGTGACTTGCCCAAGGTTTCCATGACTAAGCAGGGATTTGAACCCTGGTCCTCCAGAATCCTAGTGCAACACTCAAACCCACTATATCACACTCATAGCATTGCTTTATATTGTCATCTTTTATGATGTTGTCAACTTATTTGTTAGCCTTGCTCTACCTCCAGCAAATGTTAATATTGTTAATACCCCCAAGGTTAAAGATGTGGTGAGGATTCTTGGAGACAGATGAGTCACTAGGATGACAATGCAAATACAAACATCAGCTGCATATTAAGATGGCAGAACACTAGAAGAAATGCTGAGTTCATAAGAGTCAGGTTAGATATCTCAGGGATTGTTTTCTGAAACTCTTGCTTTTCTCTTAGCAGTAACAATTGTGGTGAACAAATTTCACCAAGCCTGGGATGAGATTTGTAGCAGCAACATGGGTCAATGTTGCTTCATGGGTGGTCTAAATTTGCTAAATCCTAATATGTCTCATCTGCTGCTGAAAACAGTATTTTCAGGTCACTGGTCCCTTGCCTATGTTGCTCCAGATATGACCAAACTGCAGTACTCATCATCCCTCACTATCTCTCACTAAGATATACAAATTGTAGCAAGCTGCTGCTCTACCTGGAGATCTGGCAACCCTACTGCAGGTGAACTAATTTACAAAGGCTGTATTTGCACAAAATAATGCAGTTTGACATTGCTTTAACCTCCATGGGTCAATGCTATGGAATTCTGGTATTTCTAGTTGTGTGAGCTATTTAGCCTTCTCTGTCAGAGAGCTCTGGTGCCACAACAAATTACAAATCCCAGGATTCCATAGGATGGAGCCATGACAGTTAAAGCAGTGTTGAACTGCATTATTCTGCAGCACAGATGCAGCATTAGTTAGCTGCTTCCTTCCTTTCCCATTATTGGAGCACCAGTGCTCACCATCTGCTTTGCTCTGTTCTACTCTTCATCCACTTTCTGCAAAACAGGTTAGATTAAATGTCCCTTCTAGGTAAACTAGAAGGAATAGTCTCCTCATTTTGCCTTATTCTGGGAACAGATCCTTTAGCTAAGATTTCTGATTGTTTTTAGGGGAAATAGGGATGGAAAATACCAACCCTGTTCTCCAAAATCCTTGATACTCAGTCTATATTTGAGGTTCTCCCTTTGCACTGAAGAGCCCTCCTCATTTTGCTTGAGACAGAATTTGACACAAATGCCATTGAGTACGTGGAATTTTTATTTTGTGTGATCTCTGCATTGCAGCCAATGTACAGTAACTCTTTCTCCTATTACAGCTCTCCTCTCTGGGTGTAGTCCAGTGAAGGGTAAAGTACAACGGAGAATCCATTGAAAGAAATGGGATTATGTTGTGTTGAGTCAAGGCCAATGTGCTTAGAGAAACGCATCAAATAATATGAAAATTTTGTAGTTCCTCTTTTTAAAAGGGAATTACAACATGCAGCCTCTCTCCCTAATTTGCTCTCGGTAATTTGCTCAAGACTACAACTTCTATGACTTTCTAATATTTCTCAGAAGGCCTCTTAATTCTCAAATCATCTGCAATCTTAAAAAGCACCATCATGGTTCATGTCAGAGCAGAGAAAGAACATTAGTTTTTTGGGTTTTTTGGTTTTAGATGAAAATAGCATAGTGAAATTGCTGATTAGCACAGGGCAGTCAGTTAACCCTGTGGTTTTGTGGTCTCTGCTAAATGTGAACTTTTGGAGCCTAAAATAATTTCTTAGTAATTAATGGGGTGGGGTAAAGAACTGTATGTGGTGGCTTAAAAAACAACAACACATTTTCAAAAATAGTAGAGCACTTTATCCCAGCTTTAGAAAAGAAAACTTTAATAATCAATCAATCAGTCAATCAATCAGTCAATTAATTAATATCCTACCTTTCTCCCAGTACAGGACCCAAGGTGACATAACTAAAGTTCAGACTAGAGAACAATTTTCCTCCAGCCTGGATTGATCCAGATGTGTTGGATCATAGTTCCCATCCACCCCATAACATATGTGGATGATGGGAATTATAGTCTATCTTATCTTGATTGCAGGTACCAGACTGGAAAGAAGGCCACAGTAGAACCTGAATAATAGTCTCCCAATGGCCACAGCTGAGTGAGTGGCCAAAGAGCAGCAATCTGAGACTACATGTGTAGTGCAGAAATAATCCAGTTTGACACTTCTTTAACTGCCATGGATCAATCCTATCGAATCATGGGATTTGTAGTTTGCTGTGGCACCAGAGCTCTCTGACAGGGAAGGCTAAATAACTCACAAAACTGCAAACCCCAGAATTCCATAGCGCTCAGCTGTGGCAGTTAAAGTGGTATCAAACTGCATTATTTCCATCATGTGGATGACGCCTGAGATGTCAACAACAAATTACATGCCAAGGTGTACAACAGAGCTGCTATATCACCTTCTAACTAGAAAAGCAGCTAATGGTTGAGAAGGGGTACATATCTCTTTCCCTCCTCACCTCTTCCTTCTCATGAAAACATTGCACATGTACATGCCTAGCATGGCTCACCGTGATGTTCACTGCATCTGCATTTTGAATGCTGAAAGGAAGGGGAAACTACAGAAAGGACAGTTCAGTAATGTGGAACTACAGGTAGTGGTGGAATATGCATTCCCTCCCTGAACGATTTTTCTTCTCAGTTGCTTGAAAATATTTCCCTCGTAAAAAATAGTGATAACAGCAGCAGGATTCAGTTTCTGCAATGAGCTGCAATGGCCTTGCAGGTATACATTAGAGTGGAACAGGAGGCCTCAAGAGGTAGTGGGCACCCCTTCAATTGAATTATTTAAGCCTTACATTTTAAGAAGAAACTGTGTGAATTTCAAGGATGTTGTGTTTCCACTTGGCATTGCCAATCTTCCACTGAGGCAAAGAATGGGTTTGAATGAAGGTATGGTCCCTCTCTACTCTCATGATTCCCAGAGCTAAAACATTTAAAAATACTTTTTGGATTACAACTCCCAGTATTCCCCAGCCAGCATGGCCATTCACATGCTTTCTCTTGACACTTTATATCCCAGGTAAGCAACATACTTTCTGAGTACCAGGGCAGTGCTTGTGTCATTGTAATCCACAAAAGTAACTTTCTCCAAGCTCTGATGATTTCATTAACTAAACACTCATAAGAGCCCCTATGCAATATTAAGAATTCCGGAGCATGCTCACACTGCATTCAGACAAAGCAGTAGAAAGGTTTCTGGTACTTTGCTAATACCCTGTATACAGTTAACATGCTTTAAAGCACATCATGTTATTTCCCTTATGCCTGAAGCTTGCAAGGAAAAGTCAGCAGAAGTAAGTGCAACTGTAGGGAAGGTAAACCTCCATTACTCATCTTCCTCTGCTTCTGAATTCTCAGATAAGCTTGCAGGAGCCCTTTCCTTTTCCATGAAAACCACTAGTCTTACTTCAATTGATTTATTTATCTTCAAACTATAAGCAGCCTTTTCCCCAAAGACATGTTATTTGTTGTGTTTAGGTAAGCCCTGACTTCCTAGCATATAAATTCCCTGTTCCAAAGCAGAAGGCATGATGCTCAAAATCCTTATCATTCTTGGTTGCACACATTTTTTTCCTAGGTGATAACATTGCTTTCTCTGTTGTTTTTCCAGGGATCACTTCATCATTTGTCCCACAATTGACATGGCCAAACACTGGGCTGGTCACAACCGAGGAAATGTCTTCATGTACCACGTGCCAGAAAGCTCTCTTGTGGCCAGGTAAGAAGACAGACAGACCTAATGGATTTCATTTACAAATTAGTCCACATAAGGAGAAGGATTTGATTTGGACTTTGCTATGTCCATGTTATCCTAACGTCTGGCAACCCTATCCTTTTCTTGGAAAAAAATTATTCAGAGGAGGTCTGCTGTTGCTTTCCTTTCAGGGCGAGAGAATATAACTTGCTCAAGGTCACCCAGTGGGTTTCCATAGCTAAGCAGGGCTTTGAACCCTCGTATCTCAGAGTCTTGCAGCACTCAAAGCAATACACCACATTAGCTCTTAACCAAAGATTATAGCTCTCCAAACCAGAAAATCTACAAATTTGCTATTCCAGTCATCTTTCCTGTTCCTTTTCTCAGGAAAAGAGGTCTCAGGAGGCTTGTGATCTGTGGCCTCCTGTTGTAAGGTGCATTTGTATGTACAAACAGACTGGGCTTTCATGGCTCCAACAGATTCTTGTTCCTAAACAGATTCCTAAGGGAATTCATGGAGCCAGAAGGCTTCCAGCAAAGAGCAAAGTCAGCTCTCTGCTTGCTTTTCATACCCACTTCCAGTGCCAACTGAATTCTTGCTGTTCACAAGGACCTTAGGTACACTTCCCTATGGGGGAAAGAAAGGTCTCCATCCATCCAATAACAACCTGCTTCTCCCTAGGCCACCACCAGAGTTGACTAAGGGCCTCGGCAGACGGCTAATAGAGCCATCTCCGAGACAGGGAAGAGGAGGGGCAGCCGCACGCTCGGCGCCCCTTCCTCCTCCTGAGGTTGCCCTCGGAGCTGCCGGCCCTCCGCACGGCCGGTGCTCCCAGGGCAACCTCCCGCCGCAGCGTCCGCACACGCTGTGGCGGATAAGTCAGTGAAAGTGCGCCCTACGCTTTTGGGGCTCACTTTCACTGACATCTGAAAGGAGCGCTGATTTAGCGCTCCTTTCAGGGGCGCCGATGGTGCGCCGCGGTGCGGATGCCGCGCTCCCGCGGTGCACCGTCCCGCGGCGTCCTGGATGCCCTCGTCTGCTTCCCCCCTAAATTTAGCATCCAGTCTGACCATATTATGACCTTTCTGTACATCCCATTTGTTCATGCTGTGTACTTATGGAAACACATTTTAGATACTAGGTCAGATACAACAGCTTAAAAATGCTCTCAAAACTATTTACAGAGCTCATATGACCAAGGTAGAGTGGCAAGGGGGATGAAGAGAATCACTGAAAGTTTGAGTGGAGGGAGAATTGGTTTGCCTCTAATAGTCTGAATCTCTCTCTCTCTCTCTCTGTTTTCCTTCAGGTTGCGTGTTAACTTGCAGTGACCCCATGAATTTCATAGGTTTTTCTTAGGCAAGGAATACTCAGAGGTGGTTTTGCCTGTTCCTTCCTCTGAAATATTTGTTTGTTGTTAACTGCCCTCAAGTTGGCTTCAGCTGATGGTAACCATGTGGATGAGACATCTCTAAGGCTTCCTGTACTCAACCACTCTGCTCAGGTCCTGCAAGCCCAGGACCATGTCTTCCCTGATCAAGTCTAACCATCTGGCATGTGGTCTTCCACTCTTTCTGCTGCCTTCTTCCTTTCCTAGCATCATTGTCTTCCCTAATGATTCATTCTTCCTCATGATGTGTCCAAAGTACGTCAGCCTCAGTTTAGTCATCTTGGCTTCCAGGGAGAGTTCAGGCTTGATCTGTTCTAGAACCGATTTGCTTGTCTTCTTGGCCATCCATAGTATTCTCAGTGCAGTAGGCCCTTGTTATCCACTGGGATTTAGTTCCAGGACCCCCTGTGGAAACCAAAATCCATGGATACTCAAGTCCCATTAAATATAATGTCAAAGTAAGATTATGTCCCTTGTATAAAATGGCAAAATCAAAGTTTGCTTTTTGGAATTTATATATTTTTAAAATATTTTCAAACTGTGGATGCTTGAATCTGTTGATAAAAAAATCTGTGGATATGGAGGGCTGACTGTACTTTTCTCCAGCATCACATTTCAAACGAGTTGATTTTCTTCATATTAGCTTTCTTCACTATCCAGCTCTCACATACATACATGATGATGGGGAATACAGTGGCTTGGATTATCTTCACTTTAGTGCTCAGAGTTATGTCTTTACACTTTATGATCTTGTCCAGTTCTTTCATAGCTGCCCTTCCCAATTCTAGTCTTCTGATTTCTTGACTGCAGTCTCCGTTTTGATCAATATTTGAACCAAAGTATGGCTACATATTATTTACTGGAAGAAAAAAAAGGTCTTTACAGTAGGCAGCATCTGTGCTAAGTTTGTAGTGTATGTGAAAAATAACAAATAAGCCTTTTGTAAATGGTTTGAAAAGGGCTCTTCAGAATTTCTGCATGAACAAACAAATGCCATGCTACATATGGTAAAATCCTTTCAATCTTGGCACTTGGCTGCATGTCTGTTTTAGTCTTGGGTTTCTATATGAATCAGGGACATAATCCTTATCCAGTTTTTGCACAAATACAGAACACAGATGCCAGCTCCCACTTCTCCTTCTCTTCCTCCTCTCTGTTTTCCTTTCAAATTACTGAAACTTTAAATTAAATTAGGATTCTAGGGCCTCTTTCACTTGTCCAGCTGATGGCTTCCATCTAAGTTAAGGTGGGAATCCACTCTGGTGTTTAGTGTGAACTCTAAAGGAGCTACCCAAGGAGCTGAATGCAATTTCTAAAACATCCTCAATAGCTCCTTTAATATCTGCAGTAAAAGTAAGAATTCACTATCCCACTGACATAGGATCCACTGGCCAACTCTGATAACTGGAGCTAGGAAGTAATGAGCTGCAAGCAATGAGTTACTCTTTTGGTTACAGAATGAAGTTACTTTACTGCAATGAGTATCATTTTCTATTTACTTTTCAAAGTCTCCTTTAAAATCATTTTAGAAGCATTTGGATAAGGGTGGTTTTTCCCCTGAGTTTTATGCCATTATTTTACCAAAGCTGATATTTATTTATTTTTAAATGAGAAAGTGAGAATACCTCAGTATGCAAAGGGGTCTTGCAGAAACTTTGAGACTAACTATGTGGAAGAGGTTGTAGCACAAACTTTGTAGACTTGGCCTATTTCCTCAGATGCATGGAATGAATGTTTATGAACTAAAGTTTGCATACATGAAAATCTTGGATTTATGCAAAAAGCTCTTTTTGGTCAGAAATTTGTACAAAATACAATGAAAGTTTTTGTTTTTTGCTTTTTACAAAATATTGTTTTCCCCACTCAAGAGACTCCACTAAGGAAATGGAGTGCACCTGAAAGATTTTTCTCAAAGGGGATTTCATGAGGGAAAATTAATTCACACACGCATGCATATACAAGTGGTTTTCCTATGCAGTAAATGTGTTTACATATTAAACACATTTTTGGGCAAAATATGCTGATTCCTACACAAGAATGTGTGGGGTGTGTGTGTCTGTATGTTTCTTTTGTTCAGGAAATGCATGCTTGAAAACTACATGTGGCATTCCTTCATAGGAATCCATAAATACATGCAAAATTGTATTTTTTTAAAAACATATTATATAAATTTAAACAATCATGTAAAATAAAAATGGGGGTTGCACAGAAAACACATGAAGGGGGTATTTTCCTTCATGTGTTTTTAGTACACCTCACCCTCACTTTTTGTGTAGGAATTGATGGATGGGGGGGGGATATATTTATGCAATTATAGTAACAAAATGATTGAGTTCTTGGTTAGGGCTGCAGAAATTGGGGACTTCATTTTCAGGCTTGTATAGGGAGCAAGAGCAAATGTCATCTGATGTCAAAATACTCATCCAGCATTTGCCTCAAGCACCTTGTCAACTCAGAATGTTCTTTTCCAATTGCAATCTTTTGTCAAACCAAAGCAATGCAGCTCAGGAAACAAGGGTTTCATGCTCTCTATTTATAATTTGCTTAATATATTACCAGGAAACTTAGCTGAACCTGCAAATAGATGCAGAAGGAAAGAGTTTTCTTCAGAGGATATCAAATAAATTCCATCCACATATTTAAAATGAGGCCATGGCGCCTCCCTTATGCATGGTTCTGTGGTCTGGTTATCAGTAACCAAACAGATGGCTAGACGGTATAACCTTTTACATCGGAAATAATATACAGCTGAGATCAAGGCATCTCCTAAATTTGTTTGCTAAGAGCTCCTTTTAGAGTTGAAAATCCTCTGTGCCTTGAAAATCCTCCTTCTGCCTGAAGAGGCATGGAGAAGCCAGAGAGAAGCCAGTTTATTACCCTGTTTTCCTAGGAGTCTATAGCTTTTGCTGGCTTAAGACAATGAAAAAATGTACATACCATCTTCCTTCTTTTTGCAAGGCAACCCACTGACCTTCTCAGCTCTACCATTGGGAGAATGAGGGTTTCTCCACATTCCCTGGGGTTAGGGGTGAAGGACCCCTGGAAATGTGGAAAAAACACAAATAAAAAAACAACACTATTCTTTTTGCCTGAAAGAACACCTCTTTCCAAGTCCTCCAGTGCAACTCTATTATCAACAGCTGCTAGAAGTTCATGCTGGAGGACCTACAAATGCCTAGAGAAGTGTTTTCTCTAGAAACCTCTAGGTTCTCCAGCACAACTCTATGGTCAACCTATGGCAGAGTTGCTCTGGAGGACCTAGAGATTTCTAGAGAGAATATATTAATCAAAACTTCAAATAATCTAGGCTGCAAAAGTGAAAACCGCGAATGTGGAGGGCAACTGTATAGGTTATAGACAAGGGCAGAGTGAGGGAACTGTTTGAGGTAGTAGGTTCTAGAGAGTAACAATGCATATCCTCCAACGACTGTCCTGATTTGTCATGGACAGTCCCAATTAATCCTTTGGCTTCTCACTTTTTTCAGTTGCTTTTAAGATGTTTCAGTTTCTCCCACCACCCCATTTCCCTCTCTGTCTTTACTCATACTTCAGTTGCTACAAACTGAGTTCAAAGTGCAAAAGTCATTTGTATTCAATCAACTCAGTAGGAGTAAGAGGAAAGGATTGTGTGGGACTCTGGCCTTCCCCTACAGACTCAGGCAAAAGCAAACTGCTGCAGCCTCTCCTAGCCTGTTTGTTCTTTCTCTTTACTAAGAGTTGCCATTCAGATAACACACCTGTTTCTTTGCCACATGTGTCCAGTTTTTATCTGTGAGATGTTGGAAGGTATAGCAGCGGCCACACCCTTCTTGATGCTTCTTGATGAGATTTAGGGTTAGTTATTCTGGATTTGACCAGAAAAATCACCACATTTGTCAAATTTTATTTGAAAGAACTTGATTTCCAAGTCAGTTTGTCATGTTCAGCGCACTCAGATTTCAAAAACCAATACAGCATTGTAGTATAAAAGACTAAAGATTTATTTTGGATTTCAAGACAGAAGTTCACCACAGACTTGGCTGTGTCAGATCTGATTTCCCCCCAAACAGCCTACCCTTTAAGAATTCTCTTCTTCCTGCCCCTCCTTCCAAACTGCAGCCCATGGTCTTTGATCTAGATCAAAGTGATTCTTTAAACTTTCCCCCTTTCCTCAACTCCCCATCTCCATTATCATTTCATCTATCCCAGGAAGGAAGGTATTCTTCATTTACCATCCATGTCCTGCACCAGAAAATAAACAAGGTCATAAACTGCAACCCCTCCTGTTGCTGCCTGTTTTGTTCCCAGCCTTGCTTCCCCTTCTGCTTACTACCCCCCTTCAATCTTTTTTTCTTTAGACATAGCGCTATTTCACCCTATCAATTTATCCCTATATCAACCAACCAATTCCCTTATCATGACAGATCCACACAGTTTCAGGTAAGCTGTAGAGAGGTCATCCATCTCTCCACATGTCTGCATTTTTCAGAATCGTAGAGTTGAAAGGAACCTGGATGCTCATCTGGTCCAACTCTCTGACAGTGCTGGAATCCACCACTAAAGCAGCCATGAGAGGTCTTCATATCACTTCTTTTTAAACACCTCCAATGAAAGAGAGCCCATCACTATCTGTGATAGTCTATTCCACTTTCAAACAGCTTTTAACATTCAGAAGCTGTTTCTAACATTTAGTCAGAATCTTCTTTCTGGTAATTTCAGTTCTTTCAAAGAAAAATTGACAAATATAATGAATTCTCTGATCAAATCCAGAATAATGAACCCTAAATCTTCTGGAGTAGCAGGAAAGAACATTCATTCTAGATTGGATTGCCCTTCTAATTTGGCTTCTAGGATTACTCCAGACCTGCCCATCTCAGTCAGCTGGGACAAATACTACCCTTACATTTATTTTATTTGAAGACAAATGGTGGTCCATACGGCAGAACACTTATTTTTGTCTCACCAATATTTTCAGTCTTCCCTCAAATTATAATAAAATTATGGTTGCTTTTTATTTAATCCTCCACTATAAAAAAGCCTCCAAAATCTATGACCCACTCCTTTTGAGCAGTGATGTAATGTAGATGTGTTTCTATCATTCCCCAGTGCATTCAATCTTTTTTCCCCCTGTAGCTAAAGCCAAAACTATTCACAAAGCCAACTAAAATGCAGAAGATGATGAACATAAGATGAGCTCATACAGTGCTATACAATGAGGTTTGGAAATATTTTGCAGACAAGAGAGGAAAGATAATTGGTTATGAGAAGGCTATGATTTATTTGCTGAAAATGCTGACCATTGATATCCAGATAATGATTTCCATCATCATCAAAAATGTTACAAGAGTCAAGCCCACTTAGAGAGTCTATATTTGTTGATCATCCCTAAGTATTCCAAATGCTTCATAAGCAGCAGAGCTTAGAAATTTCCAAGTTTAAAAAGCAGTTCATTCCTGTTACCCATTAACATTGTTTGAGAAATTGCCCATCACTGGTTACAATTCTGAAAAAGTAATTCACCTTGTTAATTTTTGTGCTGCTCATTATTTTTCCATTACTTTTAGTTGCTTTCTTCATTGGAAGAAGGGACCCTTGGGATAGGCAAGAGAATGGCATGAAACATGTTAAAGTATGTCAAAATGCTCTAATAGTGCCCTTTAGAAATAACTTTTGAAAGTAAGTACAAACCATTACTTGTTACACCAGTAAAGTAGTGGTCCTCTTTCCTGTTGATGTTAGTTTTGGAATGGGAGTACATTATTCCTTCATCACCACCAAGACCCTTGTAAGCCATTCTTTCTGAATCCTGAAGCAGTAAATCTTACAACTTTGCAGGATGGGTGTTACTGTACTCATATTACACATGCAATTTCTGTGTATGGTTGTGAAAGCTGGAGTGTGAAGAAAGCTGGTAGGAAGAAAGTCATCTCATTTGAAATGTAGTCTGGAAGAAAGTCCTATGAATTCCACAGACTGCTAAAAAGACAAATGAATCTTAGAACAAATCAAGCTGGAACTCTCACTCCTAAACTGAGGCTGTCATACTTTGAATATATCATGAGACAGTGTGACTTGTTGGAAAAGACCATAATGCTTAGTAAAGTGGAAGGCACTAAGAAAAGAGTAAAGGTTTTTTATTTAGGGCTGATGTGGCAAAAAGCTGGATCAGGGCCACAACGTGTGGTTGCCGTGGCCCTGATCCAGCACTCCCAGGGGAGGCACCGAACCCCCCTTTAGGGGCTGTCTGCATTGGCCCTTAGTCAAGGAAGCCACAGCCCTGAGTGCAAGACCTGAGCAGGGCTGTTGGTGACTATAAATCTTGGAGGTCTCTCATTCATAGCATCACCACCAGTTATCTAAAGAAGTAGACCAAAGGCCTCTACAGACGGAGGCTGAGTGTGTGATAAGCTCCTTAGGGGGGTTGCAGACTGCCAGAAATAGTGCAAATTGAGTCCACTTTAAGGGTTAGGGTTAGTGCTAGGGAATCATGGGAATTGTTTTTTTTTCTGAGACATTGAGCCTTCTCTGTCAGAGAGCTCTGGTGCCACAATAAAATACAGTTCCCATGATTCCCTAACCCTAACCCTAACCCTAAAAGTGGACTCAATTTGCACTATTTCTGGCAGTCTGCAACCCCCCTCAGTCTCAAAGGTACATTCTGATATTCCAGACTAACAGGGCTATGGCTGCATCAGCACTACAGAAATAATTAAGTTTTGAAACCACTTTAACTACCATGGCTCAGTGCTATGGAATTATGGGAATTGTTGTCTTGTGAGACATTTAGCCTTCTCTGTCAGAGGGCTATGGTGCCAAAACATACTACAGATCCCAGGATTCCATAGCATTGGGCCATGGCAGTTAAAGGGATGTCAAACTGGATTATTTCTGCAGTGTGGATGGCCTCCAAGTCTCTGAATTCTACTATCAGTCAAATTCAACTTGATGACAACTAATTCTGTTCTCAAAGGAACCTGCATCCAATCTTGGCTAAATGGATTCATTATAAGACATGTTCCTATGTTTATCGAAAAGTCATTTGCACCCTAAGTAGCTAGTTTTAGTAGCCTCTGCTCTGTTTATAGTGGGCAGCTAAACTTTTTCTCCTGTAGTATAAGAATGTACATGTAGCAGAACTGACTAGTAATGGATTGTGGATCTATCCTTCCCCCACAAAAGCCAGTAGTTTTAGACAAAGTCTACTTAACATTGGGGATTAGCAACTAAAAGGTAGAAGTAATGGACACCATTTTAGATAGCCTTTCTTAAAAAGGAAAAAAAATTAGACATATTTGACACACCTATCACACTGAACAAGATAGTTAATAGAACCTCCATGTGCAACTGCAATATGCCACTAAATACCAAAACCACACATAAATAAAAGGGGAGGGAACTTAGTTTATTGCTTTCTTGTGAACATTTCAATGATCTTGATCTGACTTGGCAAGGCAGTTCGTAGAATATCACAGTTGCTATTATATTACCAAATAAAGCAGAGCTTAGAACAGGGGTAGGCAACCTTTCCCCTTTAAGGGCCGAGGGACTTCAGCTCCCAGAATCCCAGGAGCTATTGGCCAACATGGCTGAGGCTTCTGGGAGCTGAAGTCCCTCGGCCCTTAAAGGGGAAAGGTTGCCTACCCCTGGCTTAGAAGCTCATTTTTAGACTACAGCTCCCAGTGTCCCTTACCTAGTGTGCATGCTGGTTGAGAAGTCTGGGGATTGTAGTCTCAAAGAATAACTTTTCCAGTTTCTGGAAGAAAGTTACCCTTTTAATAACTTAGTGGCCTCATTGCTGAGCGGTCCATTCTGTGACCACTTCTTGTCTTGAAATCCATACTACCTTAAGAGCAATATTTATGACAAAGATTGTGGTAAAGTGAGGGGGGGAAAAACAAGCACATTATTGTCAAAACAAAATCATTGAGCTCTGATCCTGCTTAATCCTTGTCTAAACAGTCAGAGAATGGGAAAATATGCTTTAATTTTGTTTCAACTCGCTCTGGTCTGTTTTGTCAACTGCTGGTAAATAATTCCCTTTCCATATGTAATGCATTATTGAAGCTTTAAGATGGGACAGAGGACAGAAAGGCCAAAGCTGTCCCATGTTTCATGGGAAATCTGTGTGGAAATGCAGCTTAATGCAGCTTTAAAGGCAAAGGTATGTTGATACGCATTCTTTTGCTCAGGGCTGGGTGACATTTATGCTCTTTTTGAAGTTCCAGACCTAGTGTTCCCAGCAGGAATGAACAATTTTGGCTGGTTCAGGGGCGAATTTTGTTTCCTCTCCCCATCCAGACCTGATGCAGGCTGCACTTCTACCAAACATCCAACTATTTGACATTTCCCCCCAAAGCAGTATTAACTGAAAGTTCACTTCCAGTGTGGGACAAAAGCAAAACATCCTACTATAATGGGAGGGCAGTAAGGTGAGAAAAGTGCAGCATGTGATTTGAATGCCATGTGCCATCAGGAGCTTTTCTTATATCTCTTTCCCCGAGACCCCTCCTACCAGCCTCCAGATCCCCCCAAATTTAAAGACAAAATCTGAGTGCATTTTCTTCTGGAAAACAACTGAAAAAGACCAAACCATTGTTTCTGGAAGAATGCTTTACTGTTAGATGCACCCCAGTCCTTAAAACATTTGCAACCTCACTATCATGAGTACCATTTCTGTTTCCACTTGGCTGGATTGGCAGCAACTGTGACTACTAAAATGGAGGGATACATGCTACTGCTCTGTCTCTCTCTCTGTGTAGATATTTTCTGAAAAATGTATGATGAAAACAGAAGCTGGCCACCATATATTGCTCTCAATCCCAGAACCATGTAGTAATGGTAGAACTCATTCACCGGGAATTATTCTGTGATTTCATGCTATTTTATGCTTCTGTGCTATTGCAGAGGGCTGGGGCACATGATCTTTGCATCCCTTCTAACACTACAGTTCTATCATTTTATGAACACAGGGAGCTACATGATGCTAACTCAGATCATTTTTTTTGCTAACATAATATGGACAACAGTGACTGCCAGCAGTTTCAACCTGTTTATCCCCCCTTAAAATTCTAACATTTTCTCTCACATCTTTTATGGTCTTCCTGTCTTATTACATATGTAGCAATTTTCCAAGGGGTGTTGAATTTTTGTGAGTTTGTCTCCATCCCTGTTTACCTCTTCAGTTCCACTCAATCTGTTTTCTTAGTCCTCCCCCGCATCCAACAAATAGACTGATGGTATGTTTTTCATCATGTCCTTCCTCAATTTCTCTTTTTGTTTTGTTTTCAGTTCAAGCCTGGAATTCTTGCCTGATGTCCAATACGCATTTGGGCTGCCTTTCCATCCTGAGTATGAAAATCAGTACCCTCTAGAAGAGAAGACACTCTCCTTAGCCATAATGCAGTACTTCGCCAACTTTATAAAATCTGGGTGTGTATTGCATGCTTTATAATACCTGGGTGTGCATTGCATGTGTTGTGATCCAGTTGGCTGCATGGGAAGCTTTAAATGCACAGCAAGGCTTCTGAACTCCTTTTTCAAACTCCTTCTGTGTGCATCTCTGGTACACAACTAGCTGCACTCCAACTACATTGAACTTTAATAGAAACCTCAGTTGCAACCATCTGGAAAGAAATATTCAAGGGATACTGGTGGTGGACATACACACACAGCCCCAAACCCTTCCACAGTGTGTAGCCCCCCCCCCCCAAAAAAAACCCAGCCAAATATTAGCAAAAAAATGAAACTGAAAGTGAGATAACATCATTCCTAGTTGTGTCTGCAGATTCTGCAAGGAGTAGGATGGTGAAAAATGCTCCCTACCTGCTCCACAATTATCCATTCTTGAATTAAGACATGGTTTTTAAAGAGCTGAGTTTGTCCTTTTGAACTACCCAGCTTTGCATGTCCTCTTGAAACTGCAAGAAGTTTTGTAGGACACTTGCAAAAACCATTAAACCTGAGCTAATGATCAGCGTGGATGAAGTTCAGTACTGTTGGTGAGTACAGGAGACCCTCCCAATTTGTGGGGGCTCACAAATATTTCAGCCCCATTGAAAATAATGGTGTGCACACTGTGGCTTGTGGGGGGGGGGGCATGCTACCATTTTATCTGTCCCCACTTGTCCCTCCCGCAAAGAGCAAGACCACAGACTCGAAGTCCGCAAATGAGGAGAGACAACTGAACTGTTCTAGTGAAGTGGAACAAATGAAACTGATCAGAGGATGTCAAAAAAAGAAAAGAGACACTCCCTGAAGCTGTTGACAAGAACCAGACAAAGCAGTTCATATATTACACATAAAAATTCCAAAAGGATTTTTTCCCCAAAATCCATATTCGTCATAGTGGAATTACAGTGGTTTCCCTCAAACCTTCCATTTAGATCTGTTTCTTGGCTATATCCTATAATTACATAATTGGAAGAAACCTCCAAGTGCATCAAGTCCAGGGGTACAACACACACATCTCTCCAGATGTTGTTGGGCTGCAGAACCTAGTATTCCATACCACTGGCCAAGGGCTGTTGGCAATTGTAGTCCAACCACATCTGGGGGGGGCACATAATTTCCAATCCTGATGTAGCGTAGCTTCTGTCCTAATGATGCCCAAAATCACTATATCGTGTACTATATGGGATGAACCAAAACTAGCTCTTCAAGCTTCAGAACCTGCTTACCTCTATTATAGACAAACCACCATGTGAGCAGAATGCTGGACAAGACAAGCACTTATTTTAACCCAGTGTGGCTATTCTTATATCCTTAGTACTGCAAAGCACAAAACTTGTATGCATGGGAACATGGGGGGGGATACCTTTGCTAGATCAGCAGTTTCCAACCAGTCTTCCACAAGAGTTAGGAAGGAGGTGACTTTCTGTTGTTTAGACCTGATCTAGCATTTGGTATTCTGGGACCCACTGTCTCTATACATGGAAGTTCTGTTTAGTTGTTGTTGTTGTTGTTGTTGTTATGTGCCTCCAAGTTATTTCTGACATTTGGCAACCCTAAGGGGAACCTATCATGGGGTTTGTTGGCAAGATTTGTTCCGAAGTGGTTTGCTATTGTCTTCCCCTGAGGCTGAGATCATGTGACTTGCCAAGGTCACCCAGTGGGTTTCATGGCCGAGCTGGGAATTGAACCCTGGTTTCCAGAGTCATAAATCAAGACTCAAACCACTATGCTATCCTGTCTCTTAATTAGCACTATCATTACTCTGCCAGTGGTACTGGTTAATAGCAATGTTAATTAACATTAGCATTACTAATAACCGGTAGCACTGGAAGAGCTATTCTCTTTCAAGTTAATTCATTTTGCAGAATAACCCTTTCCCCTTGTAATTACTAGCATGGTCTTCTCATCCGTCTAACTTCAAAGTGAGCAGAAGGAGGACATTGGGCCTTTGCAGACTGCCAGAAATAGTGCAAATTGAGTCCACTTTAAGGGTTAGGGTTAGTGCTAGGGAATCATGGGAATTGTTTTTTTTCTGAGACATTGAGCCTTCTCTGTCAGAGAGCTCTGGTGCCACAATAAAATACAGTTCCCATGATTCCCTAACCCTAACCCTATCCCTAAAAGTGGACTCAATTTGCACTATTTCTGGCAGTCTGCAAAGACCCATTGTCTCCAAATAAGAATTCCAACCCTCCTCAAATGAATTTTTCCTTTAGTCCCCAAATTTCTAGCATTGCAGAGTGAGACACTGGAGATTACCGCACGATGCTTTAAAAACAGAACTAAAGTGGGATTGCAACAAATCGCCATGAATCCTACTACACAATGTCATGTTATTTCATTGTTATATCATTGTGTTTGTGTTGTCTGTAGCACCATAGATCATTAATGATAGGAAACCGTGAATGATCGCTGATATGGCTGTAATTGCGGAACTCTATGAGTGCAGAAGAGATTAGTGCAACTGCATCAGCCAAAGGGTTACAAGCTTCCGGGTTACGTCAGTAACCTAACATCAGCAGTGGATTATTTCTGTAGTGTGTTTTGGACCAAAGTGGTGTGAGAAAGTATTATTTCATTCTGTGAGTGAGAAAGCAGCTTGGAAAATCCTTTCTTCAAAGCAGTAAATTATACCCTCACAGTACTCTCCAGAAACTACATTTCCCAGCATGTTCTACATTCTGCTTAGGGACACCTAGTAAATTCTCAACCCCATTTGTTCCTTTTAGGGGACAAAAAAGTGACAGAAAGGCTATAAATCTAGCAAGCTCTGTTTATGGGCAAGTTGAAAGATTGAAGGACAGTCCCCAAGTCACTGAATCCCCAGCCTTAGGGGCAAAGAGGAGGCCCAGTGATGAGTTACCTCAGTGAAGGTGGCGGCAGGGGAAATGTAGGCTTGTAGATGGGAGGCAGTTAATGTTTTAAAGTTTTAAATGGAAGACGAGTGTGGAAAGCTCATGAGTTATGCAACTGTTAATAACCAAGTGCAATTCTGGATTGATAAGGTAATGCAGAAAACTGTGTTTCAATTGCGTTATTGAGGTCACTTTAGGGCCTTTGCAGACTGCTAGAAATAGTGCAAATTGAGGCCACTTTAACTGCCCTGGCTCAGTGCTAGGGAATCATGGGAATTGTATTTTTTTCTGAGGCATTGAGCCTTCTGTCAGAGAGCTCTGGTGCCACAATAAACTACAGTTCCCATGATTCCCTAGCACTGAATCAGGGCAGTTAAAGTAGACTCAATTTGCACTATTTCTGGCAGTCTGCAAAGGCCCTCAGTTGCGCTAATGTAGTTGCGCTATTTCACTGCTATATCACCTCTGTGCGGTAATCTCCACTAAAAATCATTCACACCTAGAACTCTTATATCTGCTGTGTCTGCATTCCCTTGGTAACTCTGCCTGCCTCTTTTCTTTGGATGCCTGAACAATATTTCTTAATTGTCAACAAAAGTTTTAAATTACTGCAATGCTGGAAATTCTGGAGTAGAAGAAAATTTCATTGGGGATAATGCCATCATTTTCTCTCTCTCTCTCCCCCCTCCCATAGCTACACCCTGTCTTCTCTCGAACTCAGACATGGGACCCTCTTCCTCCCAAATCAAAAGCAACACTGAGTGCAAAATAAGGAGAACAAACAGGGTTTATACTCTTAATGTTTTAACAGCTGTTGTGAAAGTTGTTGTGTTGGGGGCTGGTGGAATAATAAAGTACTCATCCCTATTCCTTTTTCTAGAAACCCAAATGGCCCTTATAAATTCTCGAGAAAAATGACTGGAATTGCATCACCCTGGCCTATGTTTCGAGCAGACACTGGTGGAGACAATTATAAGGAATTTACTGCTTCTTTGAAGAACCGGAAAGAGCTGAAGAAAGTAGAATGTTCATTCTGGTCAGATTATATCAAAACACTCAAGGCTTCAACAAGTTGTAAGTATGACTCTTTTTCTTTATGTATGTCTTTAAGTCTATACGACCCAGCGGGTGGAGATCCTTTGGCCCAGCGGTTGAATCCCATGCCTAAAACACTCCCAATTTGTCAGGGCCAGTCCCAATTTGTCAGGGACAATCCCAATTTGTCAGAGTTAGTCCCAATTTGTCAGGGACAATCCCTGTGTCCAGACTGCAAAAACAGATTGTTCTCTATTAACTCAGCATCAGGGAGAGGAGAAGATGGGGTAGGATCTTGCACTTTCCAGTAGGCTAAAGGAAAAGCAAACTGCTGCAGCCTCTCCGATCTTGTGTGTTCTTCCACCTTCATAACTTTTGTCATCTTGATCTCACTCTGATGTTGCTTGGCCACATTTGTCTACTTTTTAAATTTGTCTTTGTCTACTTTTAAATCTGAGTTAAAGATCACCTTGTTCAGGGAGGCATTCCCAGGCACTGTCTGATCTACATTTACTTTTCTGTCATTTGGGTAGACAGTGGGTGTTGTTAACTAATTGTTGTATTATTTTTTGTTTTAATTGACTTTTATTATTTTATTATTGTGTGTATTTTAGATTGTACACCTTTGGCAAGTTTTTATTCTATTTTATACTTGATTTTCTTTTTGTACAGTGCTGTGTATATTGACAGCGCTTTAGAAATAAACTATAATAATAATAACAACAACAACAACAACAACACACATGTCCTGGTTGTCACCTGGGAAATAATGAGAGTTATGAAATCCAGCCATGTGGACTTCACCAGATGTTTCCTTCCCCATAACAACATCATGTAACAGTTTCCCCACCAATCGTGACTAAATTGGAATCATCAATACAGAACAGTTATGGATGAGTAAATCTAGGTAATTGTTTTGGATTCAGGATCATTACTTAGTCGTGATTGTGACACTATTGTCACGATCATAACCTCCTCCCCCAATCTACTTTACCAGGCATCATCTGAATGGTGAAAGCAAGTTCATTCTGCTGGAGAGCAGAGAACAGGTGAATGATGTTTCTATCAGGTTGGGGAAAGATTGAGCCAAGAGATGTTTTGCTGTTGTTAACTGCCTTTGCGTTGATCTCCACCCATGGCAACCCTATAGATGAGACATCTACAGGCACCGCTGTCCTCTACTGCTCTGCCCAGCTCTTGCAAACTCATATTCGTGGTCTCTTTAATAAAGTCCATCTATCTAACATGTGGCCTTCCTCTCTTTCTACTTCCCTCCACCGTTCCTAACATTATTGTCTTTTCCAATGAGTCCTTCCTTCTCATGATGTGTCCAAAGTATGACTGTCTAAGTCTTGTCATCTTGGCTTCTAGGGATACCTCTGGCTTGATCTGCTCTAGGATCCATTTATTTGTCCTTTTGGCCGTCCATGGGATCCTCATCGCTCTTCTCCAGAACCACATCTCAAATGTGTTGATTTTCCTCCTATCTTCTTTCTTGACTGTCCAGTTCTCACATCCATACATGGTAACAGGGGATACAATGGCTTGTATGATTTAAACTTTTGTGCTGAGTTGTATGTCTTTGCATTTTAGGATCTTTCCTAATTCTTTCATAGCCATCCTCCCCATTTTTAATCTTCTGATTTCCTGACTTCAGTCCCCATTTCTATCAATGTATAATCCTAGATATGAGAACTCTTTTACTATTTCTATTTTCTCATTGTCTAGTTTGAATGTGTGTAGTTTGAATGCATGGTCATTATTTTTGTTTTCTTTATGTTCAACAGTAAGCCTGCCTTTGCACTTAGTTACATAGTTACTTAGGTCTAATCTGAACTTCAGAAATAATGCAGTTTGACACTACTTTAACTGCCATGGTTAATGCTATGCAATTTTGGGGTTTGCAGTTCTGTGAGATATTTCGCCTTTACTTCAAGAGAACTTTGGTATCACAGCATACTACAAATTCTAGAATTCCATAGCATTTTAACTGAGGCTACATCTGCACTGCAGAAATAATCTAGATTTACACCACTTTAGCTGCCCTGGCTCAATGCTTTGGAATTCTGGTAATTGTACTTTGTGAGACATTTAGTCTACTCTGTCAGAGAATTCTGGTGCCACACACACACACACACACACACAATAATCCCAGGATCTCATAGCATTGAGCCAGGGCAGTTAAGGTGGTGTCAACCTGGATTATTTCTGCAGTGCAGATGCAACCTAAGTAGCTGAAACAGAATACTGTCCAATTTTTTGAAAATAAATCCTGAAGGTTGTTTTTATTTTATCTGGTGGGTAGGTTACTAACTGTCTTGGCTCCTGTTTTATGGAGGGAGGCAGCACACAGTTCTTCAAAACACATAAAATTCTCTATGAGTATTCTCTTCTGAATGCTGAGAACTGTGAATTGTATGCATGGAAGATAAAGAATTGTGCCTTTCAAAAAATCTTAGAAAGTAAGTTATTGTTACTTTAAAAAAAAAAGATTCCAAAGCTTTGAACCCCAAATGTTCTTCCTGGACAGTGTATTTTGATGAAGCTTGCAATGAAAATGTTGAAGCCACACTGAATACTGAAATCATCCAGCTGTATTAGGACAGAATTGTTGCAGTACAATGTTTTGCTTCGAATTCACTGGCAACAAACTCACAGCTAATTGACTTAACATTGAGTGATCAAGCATCTATCTGCAGTGAAATCTGTATGCAGGCTATTAAATAAGAATTAATCCACTGGAGTATTCCCAGAGAGCTGCTTACCATGCTAATGTGAGAAAATAATTAGTGGAGCATATTGGGTGGAAGCAGCTGACTCAATAAGAAATTATTATTTGCAAGAACTTGCCCTGTATGACGCATCTTGTTTGTACTATGGTTTCAGGCCGAAGAGAGCAGCCTGCCACAAGCGACCCCAAGGAAGAACTAGTTGAAGCATCTTTTTCTAAAACTACTCAGACGAAGTTCCCAGAAGAGAAGGTGGCCTACAACAAATAAAACAGCTTTTCCATCTGTTTTTGGTTTGCCTGGATAAAGTCAGGTTACTCTGCCCTTGAATGGGTGAAGCATCTTGTTTCGTAATGATGTGTCTGTACTAGATTACTTTAATTCAAATATGGTTGCTGTCACATGAAATAGGTCAAATCCAAAATGACATGACACTATCCAGTGGATCAAATATGTTGAATATTAGTGCATCAGATTGTATGTTCATCACTCAATAAAACCTCAAAACAATTTTGAAATGGCCTCATTTCTTAAAATGCTAAAGACATTGTGCCTGTTAACTGTGAGTATAATCTCTAGTTGTGGGCAGACTGTCCCTGACTTACTTTGGGACCAGCTATATCTTTACAATGGATGTGGAAAACATGTGGGATGTTGTTGGACTGCTCCTAAATCAATCTGCAGTAGGGGTTGTAGGAGTCAAACAGTATCTAGAAGGCAATGCATTCCCCCTATGACATAGGATTCAGCTGTTTTCTGAAAGTTTTCTCTCATTGCCTTGATGTTGATGCATCACAATGATGGTTTCCCCCACATGGGCATTATTATATCACCCCCTAGGAATTAGTTTATTTCCATTTGCCTTGCACCTAGTCTAGAAGTAGATTTAGAAATCCATCTACTGTCCCCCAAATACATACTGCTGAGGGTGGAGAATAGAAGGTTTAGATTGAAATGAAGGACAAAATGCACAGGAAATAATTTCAATTATAGTGAAGGGGAGTAATTTAAATGAGACACTATCCCTACTGCTCACTGGACAGTGGAGCTGTAGTGATGGCAAAGAGTTCTACAAACACAGTGTACCACCAAAATGACAAATACATGGGTCCTAGCATGGTGTAGTGGTTTGAGCATTGGACTATGACTCTGGAGACCAGAGTTTGAATCCCCATTCAGCCATGGAAATCCACTGGAAGAAATTGGGCAAGTCACACTCTTTCAGCGTCAGTGGAAGGCAAAGGCAAACCCCCTCTTTCCAAGAAAACCCCAGGATAGATTTGCTTTAGGTTTGCCATAAGTTGAAATGACTTGAAGGCACACAGCAGCAAAGAACAAATCAAGACTGAACTCTCACTAGAAGCCAAAATGACTAAACTGCAGCTATTGTTCTTTAGACCTATCATGGGACAGCAAGACTCTTTGGAAAATCTTTGGAAAAGATGATGAACTGGGAAAAGTGGGAGGCAGCAGAAAAAGAAGCAGACCTCATTACAGGTGGATTGGTTCAATTAAAGAACCCATGGTCTTGAATTTGGAAGACTGGGATGGGAAATTAATGTCTGAGATTCTTGGAGGTCCCTCATTCATGAAGTCTCCACAAGTCAAAGCTGACATAATGGCAACCATGTATATATAGGCAGCAAACAAAATGTGGGTGGGTGGATTTGGTCATAGACTACACAGCAATCCATGGGGACTTTCATGAGAGGAAGATGTTAATATCTTTGTATGCTTCTACAAAACACCTGGCTTTCACAGCCATTAAAAATTATCTACAGTAAGAGAAAAATATTAAATAGCATCTGTCCATACTTTTATCAAAGCAGTTGGCTTTGGGCTTTCCAGCTGCAGAATGTTGAGCATGTATGCTCTGAATCTCATTCATCATTTTACCTGGAGAGTAGCTTTGTGGAGGAAAGGGTGGTCAGTTCTTAATAGAACTATGCATTAAAAACTAGACAGGAACTGAATGCATGAGTAGAGAATTTCAGTTGATTTTGCTTATGAACATTTTCTCTGTTTTCAGTGTAAATGGTTGAAAATGCAGTTCAGGTCTTTGCTGCAGAAATATATTCTTATCCACAGTTCAACAAACATTGACATCTAGAGTGCTTTCAGACAGAAGACTCCTAATGCTTTAAAATGCTATTGGTTGCAAGGAACATGTGGAATTGTTGTTGTGTGCCTTCAAGTCATTTCCAACTTCTGGCAACCTTAAAGCAACCCTATCACTGTGTTTTCTGGGCAAGTTACTGCAGAAGGAGTTTGCAAGATCCTGTCTGATCTTGGAAGCTAAGTAAGGGCAGCCCTGGATGGGAGACCACCAATGAATACCAGATGCTGTAAGATATATTTCAGAGGAAAGAACTGGCAAGACCATCTGTGAGTATTCCTTTCCTAAGAAAACCCAGTGAAATTCATGGAATCACCATATATTGACAGGTGACTTGAAGGCATATACACACACATTGTCCCCTCAGAAGGCCTCCTCTCCATGTTTTTCTTTTTGGTATGTGTATCTTGCTACATTTAGCTGAAAAGGTGAGCAAGTCATAAAGGAATAGGCAGTATCATCCCCTCCCTTTCCTCTACTCTGATAGTTTCCAAACACACCCTTTTCCCAAAATTTTGAAACAGGCTTATGTCCAAGTAAATACAGTTATGATGGGATGTAAGTCCTATCATAATGACCTAGCTCCATCCGGAGATTTCTCTCCTTCCTCAAACACAAGGTATATTGTGAGCTACCATATATAACTATGAGAGCAAGTATTCTCCAAGAGCAAAAAATTCAAGCCAGGCAATCGTTCTTTCCTGCCTCAATGTCTCAGATAAACTGATCAGAAGAGCACTTGTTGGTAAAAATATACAAATGTATGTATGCATAGTTTTAAACCATTAGTGTAGCATTATTGTCATGTACCATCAAGTCAGCCTTGACTTATGACAACCCTATGAATGAGAGACTACAGATGTTGTTAAGCTTTATTTATTAAGTACCAATCACAGTTGCTCACCAGCTTGTCATTCAGACACAAAAAAACCAACCAACCAAACAAAAAACAAACAAAAAACTAAGAAATGTTCCTGTTCTGGAAATTAAAAGTAATGGCCTGGTCCCAGGTCAAGGTGAAATGGATTATTCTGTCTCCCTTATCTACTAGATGGGCTAAGGAACATTTAACTTAGCCTATTTTCCTAAGAGAACCCTATGAAATTCATGGGGTTTCAATAAGTCAACAGGTGACAAGGCGGCATATACACAAAATTTGCTTCTACCCAGAAGGCAGATGCAGAGCAGACTGGAGGGTGAGCCCTGGCATCACAACTGGGAGTCAAGGAGGAAGTTAAGTAAGGGCCTCTACATACAGCGCTTTGCGCCGTCTTGGAGGCAGGGAAGGGAAGGGGCAGCCACACGCCGGGTGCCCCAACCCCTTCCTGAGGACATCATCATGGCGTGCACCATTATGCACGGCGTGCGCCATCAAGACGTCCTCCCAGTGCAGTGTCTTAACGCGCTGTGCTGGAAGGGATGCAGAAGAGCCATGTGGTGGCTCTTCAGACACCCTATTTGCCATCTGTGAAAGGAGCAGTGTTTTGGCACTCCTTTCCCAGGCGGCAAAAGGGAGGATCGGGGCCGACGCATCTGGCAGCCTCAGCCTCAATCCTTCATTTCCCAGGGCAGCCCAAGGCCGCCCGTCTGCATCCCTCCCAAGTAAATGCTCAGATCCCTCATGAGAGTCTTTGCAAATTGCAGCAACAGATCCATTATGCCTTGTAAACTATAGCAAGCTGCTGGTCTACTAGGTCAGCTGAAGGTTTTCATGTAGCCTTTTCATTGCGGAATGCTTCCAAATTGGAGACTTTGAACTCTACCTGGAGAAGGCATATGAAAATTGGAGTCTTGGGGTCAAGTCCTGAGATTTAGCAACCCCTCTCTGTGCTTGAAAGCTACTTTGGAAACATGAGTATTTCCTCACACTCAAAACAGTCCCATTTTCATTCTTCCCACTGTCTCACCCTTTTATTTTCCTAGATCAAAACTGTGCAAGCACATAGTCAATTAAAAAAGAAAGAAACAGAGCAAATGGCATAGTAGAATCCCATATTTAAGTATGAAATTATAGCTGCTGAATACCAGTGGCAGAGGTAGTTAGCATAACCTGTTAATTCTAGGATTCAAGAAGAAATTATTTACAATAAAGCTAAAAGGCATGTAGAAGTAGACAGAGGTAGAAAGTGCTTTTGGTAATATGAACACACACACACACACTGTGTGTGCATGTTGAGAGCGACTTTGGAGACGAGGGTTCGATTGTCCACTCAGCCATGGAAACACAGTGGATGACCTTGAGCAAGTTACATACTCTCAGCCCCAGAAAGCCTTGTGATAGAGTTGCCTTGGGTTGCCATACGTCAGAAATGACTTGAAGCCACACAAGAAAAAGAACAATAGTGCAAATTCAGTCCACTTTTAGGGTTAGGGTTAGGGTTAGTGCTAGGGAATCATGGGAATTGTTTTTTCCCCCTGAGACATTGAGCCTTCTCTGTCAGAGAGCTCTGGTGCCACAATAAAATACAGTTCCCATGATTCCCTAACCCTAACCCTAACCCTTAAAGTGGACTCAATTTGCATTATTTCTGGCAGTCTGCAAAGGCCCTTAGAGTCCATAGCTGATTAGTATTCACGATCCCTATGTGTTCAATAGACTATAGCAAGGCCTTTGGCTACATAGATCACAAAAAGCTGTGGAATACTTTTGAAGAAATAGGAGTGTCACTCCATCTGATAGTTCTGATGAGGAACTTGTATTTAGGACAAGAGGCTACTGTAAGAACAGAATACAGAGAAACAAAATGGTCCCCAACTGGTAAAGGGGTCAGGCAAGGCTGCATTTTCTCATTCTATCTGTTCAACTGTATGCAGAAAATCATGTAGAGAAGGTTTAGACATGGAAGAAGGAGGAGTAAAGATAGGAGAAACTTCAACAATCTAAGACAGTGGTTCCCAACCTGTGTTCCAAGAAGCCCTTAAGGCTCCACCTGCATTTCTCAGCTGCTCTGCGGCCGCTCCAGGAAAATGAAAGAAATAAAAATTGAATGAAATTAAAGAATAAGAATATATTCTTATATATACTCCTAAATACCATTAACTTGTAAGGCATAGGGTAGGCCTCTTAAGGGCTCCACCATAGAAATAAGGGCTCCGCAAGTCAAAATGAGTGGTAATCCCTGGTCTAAGATATGCAGATGACACCATAATACTAGCAGAAAACATCACAGACTTGGAACAACTATAGAGGATGAGCAAAAAAGACAGGCCTAATGTAAAACATAAAAAAACAAAAATAATGAGTACAGAGGATTTACATAATTTCAACCTAGACAATGAGGAAATTGAAATAGTTAAAGATTTCCCATACCTTGGAGCAAACATTGATTAGAATGAAGACAGCAGTCAAGAAATCAGAAAAAGAATAGGAATGGGAAGGGCAGCTATGAAAGAACTAGAGAAGATCCTAAAGTCTGAACATATTCAGCTGAACAGTAAAATTAGAATTGTCCAAACCATTGTATTCCCCATTACTATGTATGAATATGAGAGCTGGATAGTGAAGACAGCAGGTAGCAAGAAAATTAATTTGAGATGTGGTGCTAGAAAAGAGTGCTGAGGACACTGTGGACAGCCAAAAAGACAAACAAATGGGTCCTAGAACAGATCAAGCCTGAACTCTCTGTGGAAGCCAAGATGACAAAACTGAGGCTGTTGTACTTCAGCCACATCACGAGAAGGCACAACTCAGTGGAAAAGACAGTGATGCTGGGGAAGGTAAAGGTCAGTAGAAAGAGAGAAAAGTGTATGCCAGATGGATAGACTCAATAAAGGAGAATATGGGATGGAGTCTGCAAAACCTGAGCACAGAAGTAGAGGACGGGCAGGCGGGATGTGGAGACGTGTCATTCACAGGATCACCATGAGGTGAGGTCAAGTCAAAGACAACTAACAATAATGTATTCAATAGTGTTGGGAATATTTAGGGATTGTAAAAGTCCACCAGTCCTGACTTACCAGGCATCCACCACTATGAGTGATAGAGATCTGTTCTTCTATTGATTGGGATGCAGCATACTGACCTCTCTACCCTGCTTCCTTCCGCAAGCAGTCTCTGTGTAAGGAGGGATTGCAACAGTGATACATTTCTGATCATCACACCAAAGATCACCCACAGGAGAGGATGGTGGAAACATCAATCTGCTGTGTCTTGACTGACAGAAGAACAAAACTTTGTGGCTCAAAGTGCCTGATGCTTAGCAAGTCATGGCTGGGGTAGGTCAGGCTGGGAGATGGTACACAACTAATGTAGGTATGTAACTAACAAGTGCATGTGGAATTCCAAGCATACTTAGGTGCAAGAACTCTGTAATCCAGGCCACAGTAGAGCAAAAAAGAAGTGCATTCTCATGGGCAGCCCATGGAAGTAGCCTTCTTCCCACACTCCCATTCCTGAAATCTGGAATAGTATAATCCAAACATAGGTTCACCACTGAATCTGTTGTTTTGTAGCATAAAAAGGAGGAAAGAAGGAGGGAAGGGGGGAAATGGAATGTGGCAGCACCTTTAAGGTTTTTAAAATTATTTTAGCATGAACTTTTGTGGAGATAAACCCTCTTCTTCAGATGCAGTACAAAGTGCTATTAAAGCCTCAAGTTATAAAGCATATTTATACAGTGGGAGTGGGACAGAACATAATAGGATCCAGAAATATGCAAATTGTGTCCCTTGCCCTAAATTCTCACAGAGCCAGGTGAAGTGATATAGGCCATTCAGATCTTTACAGTGGTCTAGTGTTGATTTGCAAAAGCAATAGATCTTACCAAAAGTCAGTTTCCATCTCTTGGAGAAGATTCCTTTTACTCTAAGTGCAGTAGCAAAGATGCTTGTATTAATTTGTGCAATGTACCATGAAGTTGTTGTTGTTGTGTGCCTTCAAGTGATTTCTAACTTATGGCAACCATAAGGCAGACCTATCATGGGGTTTACTTGGCAATACAGTTGGTCATCCATCTCCACAAATTCTTTATCCACAGATTCAAGCATCCACATCTTGAAAATATTTTTAAACATATAAATTCTAAAAAGTGGACATTGATTTTGCCATTTTATATACGGGACACTATTTAACTATCCATTGTATTTATTGGGACTTGAACATCCATAGATTTTGGTATCCATGAAGGGTCCTGGAACCAAACCCTGCTGGATACCAACGGTCCACTGTATTTGTTTGGAGGAGGTTTGCCATTGCCTTCCCTTGAGGATGAGAGTATGTGACTTACCTAAGTCACCCAGTGGGTTTCATGGTTGAGCTGGGAATCGAATTCTGGTCTCGAGAGGTGTAGCCCAATACTCAAACCACTACACTACACTGTCTCCATGAAGTACACTATTTACTTAATACACTTACATACATTTAAACTGGCAACCTTGGAGAAACACATACCTTATTTTCCTGCGTATAAGACTGCTTTTTTACCTGCAAAATCTGTGGCTGAGGTGGGGGGGGGGTCGTCTTATACGCTGGATATAAGGGTAATGAGGATAGAGGTGCTAAAACTCTATATTTTGACTGGGAAAATGGGAGGGTCATCTTATACGCGGGTCGTCTTATACGCCGGAAAATATGGTACTCAAATTCCACCTGACCAAAACGTAAGGAGCAACAACAAAATCCCTGGGAGCACAGGGATGATAGAAGTAGGCATATTTTATTCCTGTGAAATTGTCTCACAAGAATGTGTGTGTGTGTGAGAGAGAGAGAGAGAGAGAGAGAGAATGAACATGAAAGCTGAACCCTGCTACCCCAGCCTCCGGCACACAGCCTCAATAAATCTGTTTGTGGAAGCCACTCTGGTGGGATCAAAGGAGTCCATATTGTTGTGAATGGTTTTGAATCTGAAGAGAACTGCCTGCTTGTCTCCTTTTAAGAACATTTGAGACATTCTTCAAACTATGGCTCATCTGAGTGGAATTATAACCACACTAACCCAGAAAAATAATTGTGGTTTTCGCTTGTCTTATTTTGTTTCTTTTCTAAATATTGCTTGTTATTTTTCAGGAGACCAGAGCTGCCTCTGCCATTATTTGCTGAAAAGTCAACTTGGACTTATAATGACCCTATCAATGAGAGATGTCTAAGGTTCCTGGCCATCAGCTGCCAGCTCAGGTCCTGCAGACGCAGACTTCTGGCTTCCTTAATTGAATCCACCAACCAGTAGTGTGGTCTTTCTCTTTTCTTACTGCTTTATTGTGTGTCTTTATTGTCGTCTCATTAATGCAAAATAACAGAATTTTAAAAAATAGCAGCCTCCCTATCTATTCATTGATCTGGCTGCAGGGCCTAAGTACCCTAAAAGGCATCAGATCTCTTCTGATCTTGGATGCTAAGCAGGGTCAGCCCTGTTTAAGACTTGGATGGAGATCACTCAGAAATACCGGGTGCTGTAGACTATATTTCAGAGGACAGAACTGCAAAAACACCACTGAATATTCCTAGTCTAAGAAAACCCTATAGAATTTAGGGGTTCACCACAAGTCGACAGGTGACTTGAAGGTGCACACACACACACACACATTGTTGGGTGCACAGACTATTTTTCCCACCTGGGAAACAGGTCTTCTAAGGATCCTCTAAAGACCTTTTACTATCTGTGGGTGGAATATATTAGCAGGAAAAGAAGGTCTGGTGGTTATCTTAGATCATATCCTAGACCCTCATGTCCCTCAGGAACCTGGACCTGGATTCAAGAGGTTGAGGAAGCACTGGTATCAATGGAGAGGTGTTGTGGAACCAGAGAGAGCACCCAGTCCAAGATAAAGGACATGCCAAACCTAAAATAATGGAACTCTGGCTGCATCTGCACTGCAGAAATAATGCAGTTTGACATGTTAACTGCCTTGGCTCAGTGCTATGGGATTCTGGGATTTGCAGTTGTAAGAGATGTTTAGCCTTTAGTATTAGGGAGCTCTAGTGCTACAACAAACTACAATTCCCATTTTTCCTGTGTTTTCTCTGTGTTTGCCCATTGACTTTATAAAATATGTGCATTTTGCATATTTGTGTGCACTTTATTTCTTAGGAATACCTTCGCACAAATACAGCTGCTCAACATGGAAGTTCATGTTTTTACCTAGTGAATCTAATGAGGTGTGAAAATACCCCTTACACAGAGACTGTTGAGCCCACTCAATTTCTTTTCATCCCAAGTTGCAACTGAACCAGAGATCTCAAGGCATTGTGGGATAGAAAACCAATGGTACCAACAAGGAATAGGGCCAAGGCATTGGGGAGCCTATGCCTTAACTTTGCAGGCTTTAAAAAATCTGGGAGAAACAGAGTTCTATTCATTTGAAATGCAATGCTGGAGGAGACTTTTGAAGAGATCCTGGCCTGCCAAAAAATGACAAATAAATAGGTGCAGGAGCAAATGAATCCTGAACTCTCCCTAGAAGCCAAAGTGGCTAAACCAAAGTCTCTCCTTCATGGGAAGCTGGTCCAAGGTGCTCTTTTGGAACCCAAGTTCTGTGATTCTCTACATTTGCACAGTAGAGAATCTCTTTGTAAGGGAGTTGACATGTGGTCTGATAATCATTCACAAAATCCTGCCCAAATGTGCCGCTGTCTCAAAAAATTCTCTCGCTCCACACACACCTCCATTATGAATGTCTGAAACAGCCAAGGGAGCTTAAAACTTTCCAGATTTCTGTTGGTGACTCAGAGCCTTTAAATGAAGACCCGGCCATGGAGTTCTTGCCCTCATTTATTTATTTTTTTCTCTCTCCTTTGCATAAGAAATCCAGACATCTTAATGTCTGAAAAGCTGGGAGCGACTTCATTACAGTCATTCCTCATGAATGCCTTGTTTATCAAGGAGAAGAACAGAGACGTGATAAAATAAGGCAAGGAGGGAAAAGAAACAGAAGGAAGCTCTCTAACTAAATGAAGAAGAAGGCTCTGTTCATTGCATTGAACTAAATGGGGTCTTCAAATGCTTCAGTTTTGGTTGGATCAAGCCATCATGGAAGTGGTGTGTAGAAGCCTTCCTCAACCTGCAATTTTCCAAAAGAGAAGAGTGTGATTGCCTTTCCTGGAGTTGGCTAGGAGCAATAACACACCTTTCAAAACTGCTTCTCGATACTCCCTCTTGCTACTAAGCATGGCAAAATATCAGTTCTTCAAAGCCAAAAATAAATCTGTATTCAGGGTGACCAGATGTCCTAACCACAAAGGAGGACAAGGCACCACAAAATGTGGGACATTCAAGACAAATGTAGGACATTACACTCATATAAATGTAAATTCATGCTTCTTAGTCATGCTCAAATTGGAGGACATTTTGAAATTCCTCCTGGACAGAAAGTTGAAACGTAGGACATGTCCTGGAAAAGGAGGATGTCTGATCACCCTGCTTGTAGCCCTTTCCCTTTTTAAAAAAGTGTATGAATCCTATTAGATCACGCCAATGATCCATCTTAGCATTCATGCCAAATTTTGTGATGCAAATTTTATAGTGAAGGCACTTATCATTACAGCTGCCACGGATAGACCCCAGAAATTCAGGCAGTTTGGTAGTGCCCATACCCACAAGCCAGTTAGAAGAGGAAAATGAGAGGAAGGAAAGGGAAGAACCATAAATGCACCCAAAGGTCCTTGAAGGAAGGGTGAGATTTTAAAAAATGGATAAACAATACTGCATCTTAATGTGGAACTTTAACTAACATCGGTGTTTGTTCAGAGACATACTGGCTGACAGTGTGTCGCATTTTATTCACACATAAATCCCCTTGTATATGAACAAATCTTGCCAAAAAAACAACCCCATGATAGGTTCCCCTTAGGGTGGTCATAAGTCAGAAATGACTTGAAAGCATACAAGAAATGTGGTTGTATTTTTCTGGCCGTGGTGTAACATTCATGTTCAGTTCACAGTTGTGTAAGCAGTGCTTTGTAAATGTAACTGTTGCATATGCAGTTATGCATTCTTGGATGGTATGTAACTACTTATCAGTGCCTTCTATCCACCACTTGCTCTCTAAACAATTGGTTGCATGATGTTGGCATTCAACTGAGGGGTGATATAGCACAACCACCACTTATCTACATGCAGGTAGATTTACACAGTATAGGATCTTGCTTCTAATTTTGCATTTATTCATTTATGCTACTGAAGTGGTTACAGTGATCATTTAGTGACTGCCCCTTTAATGTGAAACATTTTTTTTGTTTTGTTTTTTGGACTGATGCTAAATGATTTTCGTGCTGGTCTTTTACTTTTTCAGATGACTTATTTCATTTGGCCAAAAAGTACACCAGAAGGACAGAGTAAAACTCAGACTGGCATGATAATTTTGGATGAGAGAAATGCTGTGGATTCCAGGTTTCCAAGTTACACTGTACACATTGGAACATTAAAAAAGAAAAGAAAGGAAAAGAAAACAACGCTAGTAAAACTGAAAAGATTTTTGGCTTGCTTACTGCTGGTACAGAATAAATCTTTGTCATCCTGTTCACACAGTTGATAAAGGACATCAAGTGACGGGGAAGTTACCATTTGCCCAGGGATGACCCTACCGTTAGGCAAAGTGAAGCAAATGCTTCAGATGAAGGGAGGCAGCATCACCATCCTCCCGACTTTTCCTATTGATTCCCAAAATATCTCCCTTTTTTGGAAGGCATAGCCTTATGTAATCTGCGCAGCTTGTTCTGCCATGCCTCAACTACCATGCTAAGCTGTCTCAGCTGGAGTAGCAAATGCCATCACCAATGTTGAAGGCAGATTCAGCAGCCACCAACCCACTTGGCTTTTGTACAGGAATAGAAAAGGGGCAGTAGTATCTCATCCTTTGCATCAGACAAAGAAAACCTTTTGGCCCACCCTCGTATTTCCAGACTTAAACGATGGAGTGAGCAAACTGCACTTTCTGTTATGGAATAATAGACCTCACATTTTTGTTAGAACACTAGAAAGGAGGTGGAAGGGGGCTGCACCACAATCTAGCTAAAGAAACCAGCAACCCCACATATAAGAAGCTGCTTTATACCAAGTCAGACCGTTGGATTCAGGGCTATCTACATCAGTGGTTTAGATAATGCAAACGTCAGCACCCAGAGTGCCTTGCCATTAGGTATGTTGGCTGTCCAAAACTTTTGGAGGATCAAGTATTGAAAGTCTTTGGTCTCTTTCAATTGAAAGTGGCTGTCCATAGTTTCAGAAACACTGGTAGCAAGATGCTGACTCCTTGGCTGGAGGAGGAGGAGGAGTGCTTTTCTGATGTCATCCAGACTAGTTTTAATATTTTGGTGTTCCTATGTGCTTTCAAGTTGTTTCCAAATTATGACAACTCTGAGGCAAACTTGTCATAGGGTTTTCTGGGGCTGGGAGAGTGTGACTCATCCAAGGTCAGCCAGTGGGTTTCCATGGCTGAGCAGGGAATCGAACACTGGTATCCAGAGTCCTAGGCTGCATCTACACTGTAGAAATAATCCAGTTTGACACCGCTTTAACTGCTGTGGCTTAATGCTATGGAATTCTGGGAATTGCAGTTTGTTGTGGCATCAGAGCAAAGATCTGCAGTTCCCAGCATTCCATAGATTGAGCCATGGCAGTTAAAGTGATGTAAAACCAGATTATTTCTGCAGTGTGGACACAGCCCTAGTCTTACACTCAAACCACTACACCAGTCTGGCTCTCTGTTAAAGAATTTAGTTATTAGAAAATAAACCTTCCCATAAATTACTGTGTGAAACAGGTGGACAATACCGTATGCTATTACATGTAGAATAAGTGATAAAAGGGGATAAATTATGTGGGCACGGTAGTCCTTTTTTTAAAAATCATGGTCAGTTTTTCCCTAAGGGTCAGAGACCCAAGTCTTTTTTTTTTTACACTAGAAAAGGGCAGGTTCCTTGCATCTTTCCAATGGCATGTTATTACTAATCTTGCCACTAGAAGGAAAAAGCCAACTAAACCTTCACTTGGGATAGATTCATTGGATCCCCAAAATAATACTGAGAGCCTGTTGCTGGATCAGCTTCAACCTCCTTGTTGTAGTATGCTTTCAGGTTGTTTCCGACTTATAGTAGCACAAAGGCTTTCTCGGCTAGATTTGTGTGGTGGTGGTGGGGGTAATCTTTGCCTTCCTCTGAGTGAGTATGACTTGCCCAGTGGGTTCCCATGGCTAAGTGGGAATTCAAACATTGGTCTCCCAGTGTTCAGGTAAAGGTTTCCCCTTGACATGAATGTCTAGTCATGACCGACTGCACTCAGTACCAGTTGGTAGTAGTCATGACCTAGTACCAATGCTCAAACCACTACACCACACTGACTAACCTTGTAGTTAGTAATAATACATATTTCTTTAAACACAGCTTGC
This sequence comes from Phrynosoma blainvillii, assembly GCA_026167975.1. Lineage (NCBI taxonomy): Eukaryota > Metazoa > Chordata > Lepidosauria > Squamata > Phrynosomatidae > Phrynosoma > Phrynosoma blainvillii. The sequence goes on along the minus strand of JANUYF010000004.1, from coordinate 14,325,239 downwards.
CCAAATTGTTTTCCCCCATTTTTATTAGACATTTTTTGTGCTACCTTAAAAAAGTAATACCTACTCACATTGCATACATTTCTATCTTTTATTTATTCTTCTTGTTGCAGGGAGGTTTACTGTCTTCTCGTACATTCTTTCTTCTTGATTTTCCAGAGTTCTTCTCTTTTCCTTCCTCTTCCTCTGGATCTTTTTCTTTCAGTTATTCTTTCCTCATTCATACTAACCCATGTATCCTCACATTCATATTCTTTCACACCTAATCCCCCATCCTTCACCTTACATTGACTTCCTATTAACATAAAACCATACTTTATTCTCATCATAATTTCACTAGTTGATACTATCCTCAAAACAAAATTCTTTAATTTATTTTCTGGAAGTGTTTTTTGTTTCTGATTCTAACCTTTATCTTTTATATCCCTCCCTTCCTTATTGTTTGCTCAAATTGTTGAATGAAGGGACAAGCCCTCTACATTTGCATGCATACTCTGCTTTTTGCTGACATCCAGCATTTTGACCTTATATATTCTGAAATCCATCTTAACTGCGCTAAGGTATGCCATCTGTGAATGAACTTAATCATACGATGTTGGAGATGATCCATCGCTATCCTCATTCTAGCCATTGATGACCTTTTCTTCTGTTAATTTATCTAATCCTCTTTGCATAGCCATCCAAACTATCACTAGTGGTTATGAATTGCACATCTGCATTATACACAGTGAGCCTCCTTTTATCTTGCCTTAATGTCCCATCATTCAGCTTCCATGGGTGTAATATATTTTTGTTGCAGACCCCATGCTTCTTTGCCTCGGACCCAGAAGGTGCCAGGTTCAATCTTCAGAATAAAACAAACTTGCATAATTTCAAATGAGGCCCTTGCTTGAGATTTTGGACCATTGATGCCACCCAGAGCCACTTGTGCTGAGTTAAATAGTCCAGCAGGCTGACTGTACAGTGCAACATTATTTCCGTCAGGCCTGTTCCTGTTTCTCTGGCTGTTTCCCCCCTTTTTTTGCAATGTGCTAGGTTTGATGGCACAGAAATTGGATCACACTCCTAACAAATTCAGGCGGTGAGTGCCAACAGTCTTGTAGTCAAATCCTAAAACAAGGCCACTGAGAAACAAGAGGGAAGTAGCAGCATGCGTGAGAGAACAGCAAGGTTTGCAAAAGGAAAGCGATGATTTTTTTTTAAAGTGAGGCTATGCTTTAGGCTTGTATAAAAACCACTGAATGCAATTTAAATATGCTCAGGATCTAACCAAAAACAAAAAAAGCTATATGATTTAGGGTAGCCTGCTTGAGCAGCAATGGAAAAAGTTATTTTATTGGTTTACAACTCCCCAAATACTCCTGCCAGCATGACCTGTGACCCTCATGGCTAAGAAATTTTAGGGGTCATCGTCAGAAAAAGAAGTATTTTCAGCACTGTGGTCAAGCTTCTTACAGTGTAGAGTGGGCCCTTGGTATCCACTCAGATTTGGCTTCAGGAACCCCCGTAGATAACAAAATCTGTGGATGCTTAAGTTCCATTAAACACAATTGTGTAATAAAATGATATCCCTTATATAAAATGACAAAATCAAGGTTTGCTATTTGGAATTTATACTTTTTAAAAAATTATTTTCTTTTTTTATAATTTATATTTTATTAACATATACTGTTCAAACATCTCTATAAAGTTAACATATTAATTTCTTTTTCAATAATTAAATACAAATATTTACAATTGACTTCCAAAGTATCTCCAGTTTGTACTCAACCTTAGTTCAATGTTGACTCATTGTCTTCATATATATGCAATTTTAAATATTGAATCCACTGTGTGTTATAACAATAGCTTTAATTATCTTGATCTTTAATAGTCACTTTTCACCTATTATTTAGTCAGTTTACTAATTTAGGATATCCCATCAGTCTATATCTCTATTCAATTAAATTTTCTCTCTTACAGTATTGCAGTATCGGAGTCCAGTCTTGTTCAGTACTCTCTACATTTTGTTTGTTCAGTCTGGCTGTGAGTATGTCCATACTCATCATTTCAATAAGTCTTGCAGTCCACTCACTGGTTGAGGGCACTTCTGCTAGCTTCCATTTTTTTGCTAATGTAATCCGAGCTGAAGTTATCATATACAATAATATCCTTCCATATTTCCTTTCTATTTTTACTGGGATCTTATTTGTCATGTTCAACAGATATATTTCTGGTAACATGTCATATCTTATTTTAAATATTTCACAAATTACCTTATGAACAGTTGTCCAATACTTCCTGACTTTGTCACAATTCCACCATACATGTAGCCAACACCCTGTAGTTTGCTTACACTTCCAACATCTGTTATTACCATTCCTGCAAATTTTTGCTAATTTCGCTGGGGTGAGGTACCAACGTTGCTCCATTTTTAAATAGTTTTCTTTCAAGTCTTGACATTTAGTAAATTTTTGTGTCTTCATTCTTGCCCACTCCCAACTTTCCAAAGCAATGTCCCTACCTACCAATATCCTTGGCCCATCTAATCATCGTATCTTTTACTAAGTCTTGTTCCAAATCTATTGCTTGTAAAGTCTCATAATATTTGGAAGTTAGTTTTTTTCCATTTTGCTTAATCACTTTGTCCAATTCGGTGTCTGTCTCTTCAAATCCCAGTTTCTTATCATCTGCTTTGAATCTGTCCATTAGCTGTTTATATGGAAACCAATGTAAATTTTTATCCAATTCTTTCAAATTCTCTAAAGGCTTTAATTCATAGCTTCCACTCCTTGTTTTGCTCAAAATATCTCGCTATCTCAACCATTTAGATACTTCTCGCCATCTTCCAAAAAAGGCTTCTTGTGGTGACACCCATAAAGGTTTTCTGTAGAATTTTTCCTTACAATATAACCAAATCCTTATCAATGATCTTCTGACATAATGATGCTCAAATTCTTTATGCACTTTTGTCTTATTATACGGTATAATAAAAAATTATTTTCAAACCATGGATAGTAGAATCCATGGATAAAGAATCCATGGATACAGAGGGTCAACTTTACAGTTTAATTCTGGAGTAGAGCAATGCAGGCAGGTAGGAATTCTGAATGGAAGCATTCGCTTTAGGAGGCAAAGAAACAGTGACTCATAGAATCATAGAGATGGAAAAGACCTAGAACATCTTGAGTTTGTAAAAAAAAGCCACACTTGCTTAGTTCTGATGCCCCCCATAACCCCCTGTTGCCCTCTTTTCCCTTACCATCCCCTGGATCTTTCCACTGCTCCCAGGGGGGTGGCATTGCCCACTTTGAGAATCAGTGATCTAGAACATCATCTCTGGCAGATAGGTTTCCAGCCTTTTCCCCTGCTCTTTTTCCCTCTCCCAGCAGCCCTCTGAGTACACAGAGGGGAGCCTTGGATAAGGTGCCATGGTCAGATTTTTAGGGTCCTGCCCTCACCTTTTAGGGTCCCTCTCTTTCTGGAAAGTTTCCAGATCTAATAATAACCCCAAATCCTTGAAAAAAGTGTGAGAAAAATCAGTTATTTGGACTTGGTGGGCTTTCTTTCTTTCTTTCTTTCTTTCTTTCTTTCTTTCTTTCTTTCTGTGACATACCCTGGGCTGCTGTGGTTGATGCTTAAAATGTCATACTTAATGATATCACCCCTTGCAACAGCACCCTTGCAGCATTACCAGGACCCACCTTCAGTGACATCACAAGCTTTGATTCCTAGGTCTTCCATTTCAGTTCCAAAATTTCAGAACCTGAATATTCCAGTCCTGACAACCCTATGACCCATTGCCTAGGTTTTTTGGGGGGGAGGGGGAGAGCAGTGCCATGCTGGTGGCTGATAGGGGAAAGAGGAGGCACGGACATTATTTTCAAGGTGCATTGTTCTGTCACTGTGTTTTTGGACACCATCCGTTGTAGTATTTTGTAGCAGGCTCCTGGTGATAACTCATTCATTGTATTTTTTTATGCAAAATGAAAAAGATGCATACAATGGAGGTTCAAGCTGTTTTAGGCTGCATCTACACTGCAGAATTAGTGCAGGTTGACACCACTTTAACTGCCATGGCTCAATGCAATGGAATTTGGGGACTGTCATATTGTGAGATATTTTTCCTTGTCTGTCAGAGAGCTCTGGTGCTACAACAACCTACCAATCTGAAGATTCCACAGGTTGGTGCCATGACAGTTAATGCGGTGTCAAACTGCATTAATTCTGCAGTGTGGAAGCAGCCTTAGTTCAGGATGGGCACCATGCAGTTAAATCAACAAGGAGGACTGCTGAGAGGAGCAACCCACTAAATGCTATAATGCCATGTAGTTTACACCCTTAGTTTAGTATTTGCAGATGTAATTAGCCATCCCCTTTTTATGTTGAGAAACATGGATAATGTGCACCGGAAATTGAACACATATGAAGACCGTGTGTATTGATGCTTTACATGACATATACCAAATGTACCTGTTCCAATGTATTGAGAGATGGATTCATTTTGAGGAATGCATAGAAAAATACATATTAATTTCCTTGCTGAGTGGGAGGAGGAAGAAGCGCAGACAGGTGGCCTGCCTAGCATAGGAGGGAGTTGAATTGGCTGGGAGCAGACACCAAGAAGACCCTTTCTCATGTCTGCACCAGCTGTGCCTGTGAGGGTGGTGGTGTTCAGAGAAAGCTCTCCCCAAAAGATCCTAAACTCAGGCACACTCATAGGAGGAGCTTTGGATAGTCAGCCTAAACTTTATGGGCTTTAATCGCTCATAACCAACACTTTGGACTGTGTCCTTAAATGAACTAATAGTCAGTGAAGCTGTCACAGCAAAGAGTTTCTGTTCTCCGTGTAACATGAGACACGGGAAGCAAAATATAATAGGAAAGTACACAGCATCAATCAGGAAATCGTCTGTGATGTGTTGAAATTGTTGTTGTTGTGGATTGCCTTCAAATCGTTTCTGGCTTATGGTGACTCTAAGAAGAATCTATCATGGGGTTTTCTTAGCAAGATTTGTTCGGAGGAGGTTTGTCATTACCTTCCCCTGAGGCTGAGGTCATGTGACTTGCCCAAGATCACCTGATGGGTTTTATGGCTGAGCAGGGAATTGAACCCAGGTCTCTAGAGTCATAGCCCAACACTCAAACCATGTCACACTGGCTCTAGCAATTATATAATTTGTACTCTATGAATCTTGCTAAACACAACCATCCCTCCTCTGCTCTTGCAAGAACCATCTTACCCTAAATAGCCTCTTATGCATCCTTTCCCTTCTTTCTGTTTTTAATGATCAAGGAAGGAAGAGAAATGAGGACGCTCTGTAATTATGCCGGAGTTCAGTGGTGTGAAAGAAGAATGTAAATATAGCTTTGTGGGATGCCTTAAATTGTGACAGAGCTAGCATAAAAGAACACATCTGCTTCTAGAAAACCACTTTGTTTGGACCCTGTATTTTCAGAATATTGAATCCAACCCACCAATTCTGCTGAAAAACTTTCTGGTTCTCTAATTCATGCATTATTTTTTAAATTTTTGTTTTGAATGCTCAAGAATATCTGTCAGAACTTGACTTTTCTCACAAAGATCAAGTCCAGCAGGATACCAAGTTCAGTAAATCAGGCTTTAGTAGTTACAACTCAGAAAACCTTTATTAAGAAACTATAGATCCAGTCCAGCAACATTCATTGTCAGAACTGGCCAACAAGTGTTAAAATTGCCTAATTAAACTGCACACAATTTCAAAATCCAGGCTGCCTTAATTTTTATTTTTTTACAATTAATAAACACACTTTCCCCTCTCATTCCCATACCACCTCTTCCATATTACTGCTGTGAGATTCCTTTTCACTGAAACAACCTTGAACAGACTTTACTCATGCTTGCCTCTTCTCAGTTGTTATCTCTGCACCTGTGTCTAAGATCACTATGTCATTGCAATGGCCTTTTCTGCTATATAAGCGATCATACTAACTACTTAATATTTTATGGCAGGCAAGATGCATATGCAGTTCAGGACAACAGCCTTCTCTGGTAAGTTGTTGTAGCAGGAAATTTCCATACCACCTAGTGTGATCCCAGAGCGAGTTGCTTCCCTACTGACAGAGGAACAGATCCTCTTCCATCCCAGCAGCTGCTTACCAGAAAGTGGGGTTTAGGGGAACTTCACAGTCCTTACGTAGGCCTTAAACAAAGTATTTGTGATCCCTATGTAGCCACTAAACTAGGGGCTGCACAAGGATCATGAATATGTAGTAGTTGCAAATATGGAACTGTAAGTTACATATTCACTGTTGCCCAGCAGGATTCCAGTCAAAGTTGCCATATATTAAGTTAGATCATTTGACTTAGTATTTTCTACACTGACTGGTAGAAGGTCTGGAGAGTTTCCAGCTAGGTTTTTTTTTCCAGGCCTCCTTAGAAAGAGGGCTGGAAACACTATTGGGGGGGAGGGAGGGCAATACAAATTTGTTTCTTGAATGTCAAGAACCCTGATAAGAAGAATCTTAGACTGTTGAGAATCTTGGAAATTTGGATTTATACTGGCACCAAATTCACATATGGTTGTTTATGCAGAAAGCAGCTTTTCTGTGCAGGAAAATAACTGCTGGAATCCTAGATGACTTTTCACTCAAGGCACTAAGAAACTCTAGTGAATCATGAGGATGCGTAACAAGACACCAGCAAGAGTGCCCAATGCACATTGGGACTGATGTGATAGGCATACGTCCTGTTACACACCAGTCCCTTTGCTAGCTGTGCTATGAAGTTACAGAACATCAACTCTGATATGAACATTGTGCATCTTCACAAATCACAATTCTAATTCTCTCACACTTACAAAGACACAGCTCCCATACAGGATTCTGATCAAAGTTTCCATGCACTTCAGTTGTGCAACACTGCCATTCTGATGAAGTTATGCACAGTCAATCCATAACTCTACATCCAGAGTCATGCTGGCTATAGTGTTGTCAAGCTCTGGTTGTAACCAGCAGGTGAAAGCTGCTTCCTCACATGTATTTGTGAATGTATGAGGGAGGAAATGGAAATCACCCCCCTCTTTCCATCTGTGAAGTTTAGGGAGAGAATAAAGGAAAGGTAAGTTCCTTTTGACAAGGATTAAAACCTGAAAGTTTTTCATCTATCTGGTCCTAATTTTCAGTTACTTAACAGCAGAAACAGCAGAAACCAGTTGCTTCCATACGATTCTGAAGAAATCTGAGAACGCTGGCAGAGTCTGGATATCTTTATTTTTGTACAAAATTTAAAAAGATTCTGCAATTGCTATAAGGAGGAAATGAATCAGAAGCCAAATTTTGAGAAATGCTGGTTCTTATAAATGTGGATTCTGATTGTGATGTACATTTTTCAAGATACTTGATCTTTTAATGATGAGTGACGTAACTGCTCCTACACATCCTGATTTTTGTAAACTTGCTGTTTAAATCATTTTTTTAAAAAATAATAAAATGTAAAGCACATTATACCAGGATGCAAATGTAGGCAGACAAGACAAAACAACAACAACAACAACATCAAGAATGTTCATAAAAGAACAGAGATGCCTCTTGCAAAATAGCAATTGGTTAACTTCTCAGAGCCACGTGGCGGCAGATTTCTTTGACAATATTGTTCTGGGCAGGTTCCCAAGAGATATTTAAGTCTGTCATGGCACATAAAGAACGCAGAGACTTGTTTGTAAATCAGAAAGGAGGCTGAGAGATTGTAAGCAGATGATTTATTGGCTGAAGCTGCTGGCCAGAATCCACAGTGCATATTTTAGGTGGGAGTTGCAGGGGGAGGCTAGATCAAATACTATTTACGTTGATTCTAGGCACCCACAAAGGAAGCAAGTCACTCAAGACAACTAGTATGAATGGTTGCTGCTGCTTTTAAGCCCCTCTCTTTCTAAGAGTTTCCTAAAGAGTGCTCCAATATTTGGTTCTTTGCAGACCAAATCATGATTGATTGAATGGAATTTAAGAGGAGGGAGTGAAGCAGGAACAAGCCAAGCCATGCTTTTTCCAAATTCTGGCTTGCCTGAGTCTAAAATAATGAACAATTTCATGTGCCTTCCCAAGACCATCTTTAAAGCTCAGCGGCTGGGCTCCTGTTTATGTCTCATGCATGCATATGTTGTCTTACAGAAGTGGCTAGATATTTTGGAAGTTGAGTTGTGCATGTGGTGTCATTGTATACTTCTGTGCAGCGCACAAGGGTACCTCATGTTTCACATTTGGTTGTCATCATCATTTTCTGTTTTCAAATCATTTCTGACTTATGGTGACCCTAAGGCAAACCTATCATGGGATTTTCTTGGCAAGATTTCTTCAGAGGAGGTTTGCTAGTGCCTCCCTCTGAGGCTGAGAGAGTGTGACTTGTCCAAAGTCACACAGTAGATTGCTGGGGCTGAGTGGGGATTTGAACCCTGGTCTCCAGAGTTGTAGTTCAGTGCTCAAACCTCTACACCATGCTGGCTCTTACATTTGGTTGTGTAATGGTTTAATTCACTAATGAGATGATGTTGTACAACCACCAACTAAATCCATGAAGATAAAGTTATGCTCTGTCTCCTCAATGTATGATCTCAGCCAGTATTTGATCCTTTGAGGAATTTCATACACAAGGCTTAAAGAAAGAGGTGGTCATCTAAGAGTCAAGGGGTCATTTTTACCCTTCCACAAACTTGATCCCTTGGTCACTGGCAGTTCCTTAAAAATTCTATTTCTGGTTCATTTTTAAAAAAAGTTTATTTCAAGCCCAGAGTGCATGGCCATGAGCAAGATAGCAATAAAGTGACAAGTCATGCCTCAACAGCTTCTGGGGGTGCTATTTGCTTTTCTGTTTTTGATGGAAGAGTTGAAAATGGTCTGTGATGCCTGAGGGCTCACATTTTTCTTCTTCCTAAATCACTTCTTTCTTCAATCTGTTTCTAATATGGTGGTAAAATTTAGCATTGGCCAAAATGTGCATTCGGGCTACATATATTGTCAGGGATGATGGGAGTTGTAGCTCTTCACCTCTGGCTCTAACTCACCACCTTGTTATGCAGCAGAGCTGACCAGCTTTGATCAGTGGTTAATGCTTTTCTCCAAAGCAGCAGAGTTTCAGAGAATAGGCTGAAGACCCTGACAAACTCTCCAAGCCTTCTCTCTCTTCTTCCCCAGATGTCTCCAAACTTTTCCAGGATTCTGCTGGCTCTTGTATCTTCACTCAAGACACCAGACAACTCAGTAGTCTTATATAATAGATCTACGTTATTCTACTATATACAAGTACTATATGCCCAACAAATCACAATCTCTACAAATCTCCTCAACTACCCACAATATCTCCAAAACTACTCCACACAAATACATTGGCAAACATTGCTATTATTATAGCCATTGTTAATCACCACCCACTACTTAGTTTCCACCCAGTGGGTGTGTATATTTATTTTGATTGGTTCACATAGTTCAACCCATACTTAAGACCAACCCAAGTATTTCATCATTTTACCTTGTACACTTAATGAATCTCAGGTGTTTCCAATATGCATTCTATAACTCTGTCCTTGGCTCTCAAGACTTCTAAATTACATTAGCTTTTGCACCTGTGTAGCTTCATAATTGCTCTTGCTTAGTCATTGTGACTTTCACATACATATTTTATTTCTATCACTGTATGTCCCATGTTGCATTTTCCTTAACATATATCTCTCCTTTTCTTTCCCATTCTGCATTAACAACTATAGCATCCTGCCATAAACAACACAGCATAGGATAAAAGGCCAAAGCCAGTATGGTGATTTAAGCATTGGACTACAATTATGCAAACTAGGGTTCAATTTCTTGCTCAGCCATGGAAACCACTGGGTGACCTTGGGCAAGTCACTTTCCCTGCCACCATTTTATTTCTTTAGAAGCCAGTGAGCAGCTGGTGGGCTTAAAATAATGACATACCTCTTCTTAAACTCCTTGTCCCACTTTTTGGGGGTCTAAATTCCTAGTATTCCAGATTATATGTGATAATCCTTGCACATTTCCTGCATCAAGTGCTTCCTGTTCCAGAAATATGGGTTATAAAAGAAGATGGGAGTGAGAAAGGATGGGGGGAATTGGGTTGGTTTGAGACAGTCATGCTTGGAGTTGACCAAATGACACCAGTGGGACTCCAGTTAGTCATGAGGTGAGATAGAAAAGTAATTTGTATTAAGCAAGATCCTGGTTCTTTTTAAATAAATTTATCCAAATTTTGGTCTGTCAGTCTATTAATAAAAGTATGCATATATCATTTGGTCTTTCTTTATATCACTACCATTATTTGGTGGTAGTGATATATGTCTGAAAAAATATGTATTTCAAAAATTAGCACATAATCACTTTTCATTGGGGGTGGGGGAATGTGTTTATTAAGAAACTTAAATTCAAAATACACACAATTTACCATGAAGGAAATTTTTTTAAAGGCACATAGGACTTGGAGGAGATTTCTAAAAATGCAACAAAAGCAAAACCAAAAATTTTTCACATTGGTTGTTGTTGTTGTTGTGTGCCATTAAGTCAAGTTTAACTTATGGCAAATCTATGAATATTAAAGTTAGGATTGTCCATGCCATCATATTTCCCATTTCTATGAAAACTGGACAGTGAAGAAAGCTAACAGGGAGAAAATTATTTGAAATGTGGTCTACTGATACTGTAGACTGCTAAAAAGACAAATAAATGGAAGCCTCTTACTTTTATGGGATTGCCACTATATCTGATAGTCCTGATGAGAAATCTCTAATTTTAGGACTAGAAGCTACTGGTAGAACAGATTACAGTGAAACAGAATGGTTCTCAATTGGCAAAGGAGTCAAGCAAGGCTGCATTTTATCACCCTACTTGTTCAAGATATACGTAGAAATTAGCATTCAAAGAGTAGGCTTAGAGTCAGAAGAAAGAGGAGTGACCATAGAAGGAAGGAATATCAACAATCTAAGATAAGTGGATGACACTATACTACTAGCAGAAAACATTGACTTGCAACAATTACTAAGGAAGGTCAAAGAAGAAAATGCAAAGGCAAGCTTCCTGCTAAATATGAAACAAAAATAATGACCACAGAAGATCTACATAAGTTCAGCCTAGACAATGAAATAATCGAAATAGGAAAAGAATTAAAAGAATGTCATCTGAGGGAGAGACACTAGGCCCAGCACCTTCGGGCCTAGTGTAAGAAGAAGAGCCCCCCCTCCATTCCATCCAGTGTCATCTGAGGGAGAGACACTTAGGCCCAGCACCTTCGGGCCTAGTGTAAGAAGAAGAGCCCTACCTCCATTCCATCCAGTGTCATCTGAGGGAGAGACACTAGGCCCAGCACCTTCAGGCCTAGTGTAAGAAGAAGAGCCCCCCCCCCTCCATTCCATCCAGTGTCATCTGAGGGAGAGACACTTAGGCCCAGCACCTTCGGGCCTAGTGTAAGAAGAAGAGCCCTACCTCCATTCCATCCAGTGTCATCTGGGGGAGAGAAACTAGGCCCAGCACCTTCGGGCCTAGTGTAAGAAGAAGAGCCCTCCCTCCATTCCATCCAGTGTCATCTGAGGGAGAGACACTAGGCCCAGCACCTTCGGGCCTAGTGTAAGAAGAAGAGCCCTCCCTCCATTCCATCCAGTGTCATCTGAGGGAGAGACACTAGGCCCAGCACCTTCGGGCCTAGTGTAAGAAGAAGAGCCCTCCCTCCATTCCATCCAGTGTCATCTGAGGGAGAGACACTAGGCCCAGCACCTTCGGGCCTAGTGTAAGAAGAAGAGCCTTCCCTCCATTCCATCCAGTGTCATCTGAGGGAGAGACACTAGGCCCAGCACCTTCGGGCCTAGTGTAAGAAGAAGAGCCCTCCCTCCATTCCATTCAGTGTCATCTGGGGGAGAGACACTAGGCCCAGCACCTTCGGGCCTAGTGTAAGAAGAAGAGCCCTCCCTCCATTACCATCTGATGTCATCTGGGGGAGAGACACTAGGCCAAGCACCACCCAGCCTAGAATAGGAAAGAGGGATGAGATTCAAATGTATCTGCTTTAATGTTTGTTTTGATGTTTTGAAATGCTGTACGCCGCCCCGATTGCCTAGCAGAGGGGTGGGATATAAATAAAAATTCTTCTTATTATTATTATTTTTAATTTCCCTATTATGGATTAAACATTGATTAGAACAGAGACTTCAGCCAAAATATAAGAAGACTAGGAATGGAAGGGCAGCAATGAAAGCGCTAGACAAGATCCTAAAGAGATGACAACATGTGATAAGTAATGCCAAAGGTGCTATTATTCAGCTTTAATTCTGATTGGAAAGGCTTGTGTGATAAAGTCCTTTTTACCTGCATATAAGGATGAAGAATGTGAAGACTTAAATCCCTGGTCTTAATCCATCAAAGGGTGCTTTTTTGACCAGCCTTCTGGACAGATCTTCCTGAAATGTTCTTCTCCTGTCTCATCACTTGGGTCCAGACTGGGAATAATCAGAGTTCTGTCCAAGTATCATCAGGCTTTCTAACTGCTTAAAGGTAAAAGGTAAAGGTATTCCCCATTGACAAGGTTGTCAAGTCATGTCCAACCATAGGGGATTGTGCTTATCTCTGTTTCCAAGCCGAAGAGCCAGCATTGTCAGAGACTACTCTGTGATCCTGTGGCCAGCATGATTGCACAGAATGCTGTTTACCTTCCCACTGAGAAGTGGTACCTATTTATCTACTTGCATCTGCATGCTTTCAAACTGCTAGGTTGGCAGAAGCTGGGACTAGTGATGGGAGCTCACCCCATTATACGGAACCTGAGCCTTGAACTGCCAACCTGCAGATCTTGCAATCAACAGAGTCAGCATCTTAACCACTTGATCTAACTACTTACCATCATTCATTCCTCCCTCTTTTGTGTTTTATATTGTACTGTCCTTCTCCTCTGCTGAGACATTAATAGAGCTTGATGATGCCTTTGGCTTCTACCTAGCCTCCAGTGCTACATTTGTCCAATTTTCCTGGCTTTCTTAGCTACACACTCAGAAGGAGAAGAGTTATCTCAATTATTTCCCCCCCCCCCCAAAGAGTTTCAAATAATGAAGGGTGTAAGTGTGGGACCATGGCCAAGATGAGGGACTTAACTCAGCATTGCTAGGTTCGGACCAATTGAAAAGGTACACATGGGCTCCTTTACAGAAGTGAAAAGCAGTCAAGTGATCATGACATACCAGGAAAATAATTTGCCTTCAGCACTTCACCGTCGTGTTGATATTTGAGCTTAGAAAAGTTGCTTTTTTCCCCAACGGTAATAACCAGGCCGCTGGAGAAACCTCATGGGGTCCTGCCATGACTCTTCTCTAAAAGTGGGAGAGTGGTACATAAACACATGTCATTTCCCAGTGCCCTGATCTACAGCTCCTTGGAAACACTTCCGTTGAGACACTGGCTGGCGCATTACACTCAATCATCTACAACAGTAAACATTAATTCCAAAAGTTACATGCTCATAAGTCCAGTTTACAATCTCGCAACTACTAAATGGGGTGCCGGTCATTGTTTGTTATGCCAAACAACAACAACAAGAAGACAACAACAACAACAATCCCTGTGAGTTGCAGACTGGGGTTGCAGTCTGGAGAAAAGTGACAAGAAAACCCCATGATGGGTTTGCCTTAGGGTTGCCGTAAGCAAGAAAAGACTTGAAGGCACAAAACAACAAGAACAATCAAATATCCACTTGCAATTCTAGAAATTTCTGATGATAAAATAGCCCCTGAGGAAGCCCAATGGGTGATAAGGCCAAAATACTTTGGGCTTTTTAAAAAATAATTTTTTAAACTTAAATTTTGCATAGCACATGGGCCTTTGCCTTCTCTCACTCTTCCATTGTGAATACATGCTTTCTAGTTTTTTATTTTTTTAAGTTCAATGGAGTGAACTATCCACTCTAGCAGAGAATTCTAAGTACCATGACAAACTACCACTCCCAGGATTTTGTAATATGAAGCCATGGGAGTTAAGGTGAGGCCAAACTGCTATGGTGTAGAGATAGTTGAAAAATAGGTTCACATTAGGGTCTCCATAAGCTGGTAACAACTTTCTGACCCTAGAGAATGATATCTGCTACCATACTTCATTTCTGAGTAGATAGACATTGTGGTAGGTGGAAAGATAAATGGGAAATGTCTATAAATTAAACTGGGCCTACATGGGCTGAATCTACATTGCAGAACTAATGCAGTTTGACATTGCTTTAACTGCTGTGGCTCAGTGCTATGGGATTGTGGGATTTGTAGGGTTTTTAAAAGATATTTAGCCTCCTCTGTCAGAGAGCTTTGGTGTCCCAACAAACTACAAATCCCAGGATTCCATAGGATGGGTGATGACAGTGAAAGTGCCATCAAACTGCATTAATTCTGCAGTGTGGCTGCAGTCTGGTTGGCAGTTTTCGCCCCAAGGGACCAAGTAAGAGTTTAGCAATGGGGGACGGGGCAAATTGAGGACATTGAATTCTGCCCCCATGAATTTTTCCTTCAGTCCTTTAATTTTTAACATTGCAGTAATTTAAAACTTCAGTTGAGCTCTTAGAAATGTAGTTTAGACAGCCAAATAAAAGAAGCAGGCAAAATAACCCAGGGAATGCGAATGTGGCAAATGTAGCAGCTGTAAGCGCAAATGATTTTCAACTCAGCAGTGCTAGAAATTTGGAGACTGGAAGGAAATTTAATTTTAGAAGGGCAGAATTCTCATTTGAAGGAGGAATGCTGTCATTGCTCCCATCCCAGCCATACTCCTGATAGCAGAAAATAGAGGACAAAATAACAAAATAAAATGAAAGTACAGTCGGACCTCCATATCCACTGATTTTTTATCCATGGATTCAACATCATGTGTTATTTGGCTCGTTTTAACTGTAAGCCGCCCTGATTGGGTTTCCATTGGGCGGGGTATAAATAAATTTTATTATTATTATTATTATTAACTAGCCATTGCTTGAAAATATTCCAAAAATGTATACATTCTAAATAGCAAGTCTTGATTTTGCTATTTGATATATAAGGGACAACATTTTACTATGCCACTGTGTATAATGGGACTTAAGCATCCACGGATTTTGGTATCCATCGGGAATTCTGGAACCAATCCCCAGTGGATACCAAGGGCTCACTGTAAACATATCCCGAGAGTTTTTATCAAACAGATATTGGCCATTCCATTTGTGGGGGGATTCTGGGAGTTGTACTCCAGTTGGAAACTCTTTCAAGCCCTGTCAACTGAGATTCTTCATTGTGCTCAGAACTCATTGCATATTAAGAAATAAAAATCCCATAGTCTTTATGGTGGCATGATAACACTTTGTGGATCTTCTTCTCCCACTGTGAAATGACACCGCTCTAAGGAATTGCTTTCCTTTTGAACAAAGTTGCTGAGAGGAGCTGGGAGTACATCCAGCTTCTTCTTTGGGATCCAACTTCAAGGACCAAGGAGAGGACACCATTCCAGGGAAAGACATTAGAGGCTTAGAGGAGAAGAGGAAAAAGAGAGGACTGAAAATGAGGAAGGATCCAAGACAATCAAAAATGTTCAGCTTTACTTTCAGGTTGAAGATTTGTTTGGGGGGGGGGGTTGCTGTCTTTTGCCCTCTTTGAGTCTTGTAAAGTGAGATTTGATTATCATTTCAATCTCTTCTCCTCCATCAGAGATATATGCATTATTAACCAACCCCCCACATGGGGGAAAATAGATGACAAGAAGTAGAAGAACCTACAAAAACCTGAGGTCTCTTTTGTTATTGTAGTGTGCTTTCAAGTCATTTCCGACTTATGGTGACCCTAAGGCGAACCTGAAATATTCCAAAATCCAAAATTGTCCAGATGAGTGGCTGACATAGTGAAATTTTTGATTTCTGGTGCATTGGTGTACATAAACCTGTGTTTCGCGCACAAAATTATTTAAAAGACAATGTATAAAATTACCTTCAGGCTATATGCATAAGGTGTATATGAAACATAAATGAATTTTCGTGTTTCAACTTGGGTTCCATCTCCAAGATGTCTCATTATATATATGCAAATATTCCAAAATCCACCCCCCCCCCATGACATCCAAAACACTTCTGGTCTCAAGCATTTTGGATAAGGGACACTCAACCTATATTAATTTCCATTAATGTTGTAAGCAGATCACTGTTTTTCAAATTCATGGACTGCAGGTTGTTTTAGCTGTTCTGTTTTAACCTTTAACCACTTTGAGCTCATAGCAGGAGCAAAACAGGACTTGAAGATGCAGATCCTTGGATTGCTGCTTTAAAGTTTGGACTAAAAACCAGGATGTCACTGCCTTGCTGATGTGGTAACCACCAACCACTTGCACTTATAAGTGTGTTTACCCATCACCTAAAGGCAGGGGCACCGTTGGTAGGATGCAGTGGGTGCAGGCCACACCAGATGACATCTCAGAGGGAGGTATCACCCAGTTTTCTGGTGGAAAGTGGTGCCAACGTTCTTGATCTGGTGGCTTTGCTGGCTGGACAGGAAAGTGAATGTCCTCCCTTTCCCACCCAGCCAGCAGCTGCACCAAACCTGGAAAGGCTGTTGAAGAGAGGAGGTGGGGTATTAAAAATGATCTACACTGGGTGTCATATATACTAGGAAGACCACTGTTTAAGGGCATCTCAACACAGTACAGTATACCTTCTAAGTTGTATTTCACTCAGAGAGTTTGTTTTGGTGGAGCATGTTTATCCCATTGGGGAAAAAAAAAGAATCTTATGCATGAAAAGAGGCTTCTTTGTTTTTCCCTTATTTGCGCCACATGCCAGGAACAACTTTATGAAAAACATAATTATTTAATAGAAGGAAAATGTTTGTTAGGGGGTTCCTGAAGGAAGGATGTGAAGAACAGAAAGTGGTTTCATGTCATGCACATGGAGAAAACAGCTGTGCTTGAGGACACTCTTCCTTTTCATACTTTGAAACATGGAATTTGGACCAGAGCTTGGAAAGCTTTCTTTCTTTGGACTACATTTCCCAGACTCTGCTAAGATAGCATGGCTATGCTATCTGGGGAATGCTGGGAGTTTTAGTCCAAAAAGGAAGCTGTCCAAGCCATGATTTTCACTTGGGTGATTGCAGCTTACAATTAATAATTTTCTGGAATGTGCTGAGGCATAAATATTGACTCAAACCATAAATTAATTTTCGGTAGGTTTCCTCTTCTCTCATACAAACACCATTCCCCCCCCCCCCCATATTTCTGTTTTTTTAGCACTAAACAAAGACCAAAAGCCTTTGCAGACTGCCAGAAATAGTGCACATTAAATTGGGGCACTGCCCTGACTCAGTGCTAGGGAATCATGGGAACTGTAATTTATTGTGACACCAGAGCTCTGACAGAGAAGGCTCAATGTCAGAAAAAAAATACAATTCCCATGACTCCCTAGCACTGAGCCAGGGCAGTGCCTCAATTTAATGTGCACTATTTCTGGCAGTCTGCAAAGGCCCCAAGATCTGTAACTGGCTTTCCATGATGGAAATAAATGCGCTAGTGCTATGTAGCAAATAACTTGAACCTGGGCAAGTGGATTAGCAAACTGACCCTTTTTGTTGTTTTAGATCTATAGGGGAGTCAATGTGGCATAATGGTTTGAGTGTTGAACTATGACTCTCTAGAGACTAGGGTTCAATTCCCTGCATGACCAGCAACCCCATTGGGTGACTTTGGGCAAGTCATACTCTCTCAGCCTCATAGGATGGCAGTGGAAAACCTCCTCTGAGCAAATCTTGCCAAGAAAACCCCATGATAAGCCAACTTTAGGGTTGCCATAAGTCAGGAATGACTTGAAGGCACACAACAACAACAACAACAACAACAATGGTTGCAATGCTTAGTTGTTGTTCTTTACTTACTTCTCACTTCATGCTTTTTCTTCTACCAATAGGGAAAGGTGGGTGCCATATGGATTTCCTGTTATGGCCTCAGGAGCACACTTGTCTAGCTTCGTTCTCTCCCTCCTTTTCTGTCTTTGATAGTTTTCCTTAATGGTTCTCTAGTGGCCATCTAGAAGAGGATTCTGGAGACTATAGTCTAAAAGAGAGACTTTCCCAAGCTCAGGTTCGGAATCGCTATACAGAAGCTTCCTAGGTAGAAAAGACGTGACGGTTCAGATCATAGTCCTATCTAGTTCACAATCTCATTTCTCATTACCAGATCAGTATGGGAAGCCCACAAAGAGTATCATGATAAACTACTCTAAATGTGCAAATTCCTAGATTTGAACTCTAGACACATGTAATTTAATCAATACTTTGGGTTAAAAAGTATTTGAAGTATCTGGGAAAGCTGGAATAGATCCATGCCCAAGCTTCTTGGGCTGCTACCACACTACAGAATGAATGCAATTTGACACCTCTTTAACTGTCATGGCTCCATACTATGGAATCTTGGGATTTGTTTGCTGTGGCATCAGAGCTCTCTGACAGAGAAGGCTAAATAGCTCACAAAACTAAAAATCCCAGAATTCCATAACATTGAGCTATGGCATTTAAAGCAGTGTCAAACTGCATTCATTCTGTAGATGCAGCCTTGGAAAGCCATTGCTATGCAGGGGAGATATCTGATATGGCAGATCATGCTCCCTTATGCTGCCTAAAAGAATCCTCTCCATCACTAAAATCACATAATGTTCATCCTTAAGCTGCTGAACCATCATTCTGGTAATCTGCATCAATTTAGTAGTCTTCACGCTAATTCCAAAATGAACGATATTGCAAAAAAAATGTGGTATATCTTCCAGTTATGATCATCTCATCCATCAATTTTGCAAGTGATGCTAAAGCACATGTCTCAGCAATGTGCTCATTAAACATCGATGTTCCAGCACATGATCTTTTTACCAGTATGGCTCTTGGGCCTGAAAACATTTCCCCACATTTCAGCTAAATAAATACTTTCATCCTATTGGAAGGAAGAAAAGACTCTGTGGTTATTGACCCCTGTGGTTACTGGCCTACCAAATGCATATTGTTGGCTATTTTTCTCAGTGTTTGTGGAA
Organism: Phrynosoma blainvillii; assembly: GCA_026167975.1. Classification (NCBI taxonomy): domain Eukaryota; kingdom Metazoa; phylum Chordata; class Lepidosauria; order Squamata; family Phrynosomatidae; genus Phrynosoma; species Phrynosoma blainvillii. The sequence continues at coordinate 14,306,233 of JANUYF010000004.1, read as the reverse complement.
CAGTCAGAAGTATGCATTACTTAATGTGTGTGAAGTCATCCTTGAGCAGGCCGTTGACTGAGATCGTGTTTCTCAAGGAACGGACAGGGTGACTCCACCGTGGCTTGGCATTCCTCTGCTGGCTCAGAGGGCTGCAGGTTTTAGGTTTTCTGGCAATGTTAACATTTTCCATTTGTCACACTGCACTGAGCTTCCACTTCCAATGAGATAGATTAAGAACATGGCAGTCTGAGGTCCTGTCTTGTATGCCAACCTCATGTTATGTCAGGACTAAGGTCTAGATTTCACCAAGGCTTTGGAAAAGTTCCCATTTTTGGGCTACATCCCCAAATCCTCTAGCTAACAGAGCCAATGGCCATGCTAACAGGACATGCTAGATTTGAAATCCTGAAAAGTAACCTATTCAAGTTCTGATTTTCATTGAAGAGGCTATCTCATATCTGGACTGTACATCCTGAGCATGTAATTCTTGTGCTTGATTACAACTACTCTTGAGAACATCCCCTCTCAAATTTGTCAGGGACAGTCATAGTTAAAACTCTGTTGTCCCACTCTTTCAGCTGCTTTTAAAATGACCCAATGCCTCTGCCCATTTTCTCCCTTTGTATTTGGTTGCTGGAACAATGAATTCAAAGTGCAAAAGTAATTTACACCCAATTAATTCAGTGGAGGAAGAGGAGAAAAAGAGGCAAAAACTTGTCTTTCTAGTAGATTTAGGCAAAGCAAACTGCCGCAACCTTTCCTAGCTTATGGGTTCTTCCTCATTAATACCTTTTGCCATCTTGAGCAGATTAATGTTGATGGGCCATATGTGTTCCCATTTTCATCTGTTGGAGGTTTGGAAGAGGCAATCCCACATCTGGGTTGTGTATCTGTAATTTTTGTATTTCAAAAGAACTACAATCTTTTGAGAGCCAGAATGGTGTAGTGGCTTGAGCACTGGACTGTGACTTTGGAGACCAGGGTTCAATTCCTCAGTCAGCCATGGAAACCCACTGGGTGACCTTGGGTAAGTCACACACTCTCAGCCCCAGAAAACCTCATGGTAGGGTCACCTTAGGGTCACCATCAGTCAGAAACAACTTGAAGGCATACTATCTCTTTACAGTAACAATGAGAATATAATAAGATGTTGTGAAAGCTTGTCGCATCAAGCTGATTTTTATTCATAAAGAATGTACTTCTGTTTTGTATTAACATTCATATACCAGCTCTTAAATGTCAACCAATGGGATACACAATAAATGTAAATAAAATGATCATCTAAGTAAAGCATACAATTGAAGACACACTAAATATTTGTTATACCTCTGTATGGTAGGTATATTGGATTTTGGAAATGTCTGTGTCTTGTGTGTATTATACTTTTGTTGAGTTATATGTAGGGAAAATTTAATTAAAATTACATTAAAAAGAAGACATATTACAGTAAATACAGTTTTAAAAAATGAAGTTAAAAAGGTGCATTCTCATGTATGCTTTTGTATGTTTGGGCCTGTCTGTGAAAATTAGACTGTCAACTGATGACTTACATCTCAGTGGCTGTGACTCCTCTCTGTGCTTTAGATTGAATTTTAGAGGCGGTCTCCAAGGTGCTTAAGCAAATACATTCTACACCTTGAATAGCTCTTTTAAAGTTTAGAATAAGACCCATAGCAGATCCACCACACTGTTTAAGTGACAGCCATCGGCTGCTTCTGAGGAGAAGGGCTTGAAGAAGTTAGCCACCCTGAATCCTGTTTTGAAGGAAATTTGGGACATATATCCAATAACTAACTAAAAAAAAATCAAGTTACCTTTTACGGACAGCCCCCTGGAGGGAATAGCCAATCCATCTGGAGGGATTCAGAGAGTTATAGTCCAGGCAGTAACTTTTTTCAGCTCTGAGCAAATAGGCAGTGGTAGGAAGAGCTGGAGAAGCCAGCATGGTATAGCAGTTTGAGTATTGGGCTGCCAGGCTCAAGATCAGGGTTCGCATCCTTACTTGGCCATGGGAACCCACTGGGTCACCTTGGGCAAGTCATATTCTCTCAGCCTCAGGGGAAGGCAAAAGCAAACTCCCTCTGAACAAATATTGCCACGAACACCTTGTGACAGGTTCACCTTAGTGTCACCATCAGTCAGAAACAACTTGAAGGCATGCAACAACAAACATGGAGGGAGAGTTTGGCTCACTCAGAGAGAGAGCATAACTAAGAGCATCTTTTTCAAGACTTCCAAAAAACCTGGAGCCAGTGATGATGGCATGAGCCAGATTCTGCAGAAAGACCACAGGGGACAACTGTTTCCATTGTGGGTTCTCAGAAAAATGTATAGATGGAAACACAATATTGGAGTAGGTGGTCTTTGCTACGATCCAGTAATCCAATCCTTATAACCATACAATATTCCTAGAACAAGGCTGTCTCCCCCAGGGCCATACTTTCCAGGTGTGATATACTACAATACTCACCATCCCCAAGAATGCCCAATGAGGATGATGGGAGTTGTAGCCCACCCACTTCCAAGGATTGTAAGCTGGGGAAAGATAATTGAGAACCTTTTTCAGAGCTGCTTGCAGATTCTTTCCATACCATCAAACTTGCTCAGCGATCAAGGGCGGCCATAAATAAACATAATTATAGGTGAACTCTGAGCATTTGAGCATGGTGTTAAAATTACAGTTCGTTCTTGCACTGATGTATAGCAATTGTGAGTTTTCCTTTAAGAATCTTCTGGCTAAAAGCAAGACACTGAAAAGCAGGAGGTGGGGAACAAATCACCACAAGGAGAAAAAAAAATGAAAAGAAGGGAAGAAGAAAAAAAAGATGACGTGAAGGCAGGAAAATTTACTCCCAAAGAAGAAAAAAATCAGGGCTCTTCCTATAACCTGACGTCAGATCTGTCTTTAATAAAGCCTCTGAAAGCCAAAAGGGAAAAAGTCACTGCTGCTGTCAACTAGACCAGCTCTTCTGCATTCCCTCAAACTGGTGTATTATTTGTTGCACAGGAGTTACTTTCCCCCTCTTTTTAAAAATATATATAAAAGATCTGGGTTCAATCAATGTATTTCATCCTGGCTTCCAGTGATGAGGTGGCTTCTGCCCTGGATTCTAGCAACACTTGGCATCTTGCAGGTGGGTATAATTTTTGCTTTCTTATTTTGCTACTGCTGTTTTGTTTTGAAAAATGAATGCAAATTACAAATTTCTACAGGCTGCAGGATAGGAAATAGAAAACTCAGTTGCAGAGGCAACCAAAGAGGGGAAGGTGTCTAGTTTAGAGGGCAACTAGACTATGTTGTGCTGTTATTAAAACCCACATTATTCAACCCAGAGAAAGTATGTTTCATTAGACGGCTGATATGAAGTATGTACTATGACAAACAAACTCCTTGAGAACTCGACTTAAGGATCAGATCTGGGGTTCTGTCTTTCAATCATTAGAGTATGTTCACTTGCTGATCTTAAGACTGATGTGGAACCTTTGGAAGTGAATTATAAAGAAAGAGGAATTGGAGATGTGACATTTGTAGAGGGGGGAGAAAATGTGGAGGCATTGGAAGAAGGTGATGGGGAATTATATGAGGAGATTGCTGAGTGGGTTAATTGGTGTCCTCAGGACACACCACACGTGGCAGTAGCTCTCTGTAGGATGCAATCCAAAAAATGCAAGCGAGGGGATACAGTCCAGAGAATGCAAGCTAGGCAATGGAGAAACTGCAGATGTTTTGCATCTAGAGCATGAAAGAAATGGCAAAAGTTAAGAATTTTCAAGATAGTGTGAAAAAGTTTAAAGGCACAGCTTGCTTTTCCTCCATCACAACATAGTGTCTGCCAGCAGCACACACCAGAAGCATGTGGGCTTCCTGCTTTTTCAGTTCCAGGGCACTGATATAGCTAGGATGAGACAATCATACAATCACAGAGTTGGAAGAGACCACAAAGACCATCCAGTCCAACCCCATCCCCCACCCCCATCATGCAGGAAGACAGAATCAATGCACCCCTGACAGATGGCCATCCAGCCTCTGTTTGAAAATCTACAAAGATGGAGTCTCTACCACTCTCCAAGGCAGTATATTTCACTGTTGAATAGCTCTTACCATCAGAAAGTTTTGCCTAATTTTTAGGTGGAATCTCTTTTCCTGTAGTGTGAATCAAAGCAAATTAAATTTGGGACAATGACATAAAAATACCATGTGACATGTGGACAGTGATTACAGTAACAATAAAATAATACTACATTATTTGCAGCTTTCATTTAAGGTTGGTATATGTTGTGTTTTCACTGCAGCAGAATGAAAGCCAGGAATCAGCTTGCTGAGATGCTTAGCTGGCAATACTGCAGCCTGACACAGCATAGCATATTGAGCTATTCAGTTCTATTGGTGGGTAAGAGAGAACAGAAAACAAGTTCCAGAGCCCCTGTTGCTTAATATACAGCAATAGCCATAATTTAAAAACAGACAAACATTTTTTAGACTACTTCATTGCAGAGCAGCAAGTAGCAACAGTAGTTTGTTTTACAAGGGACTCCTTAATAATAAAGCAAAGATTCCAGTGGCCATTCAAGGTGAACTCCTGAAAACTTTAGGAAGCTGGAACTGCCGTTGGTCCCATCTCAAGAGAAAGGTGGGATCTAAATTAAATGAAGAAAAATAAAGCAACAAATTGTAGCATGATAGAAATAGTGATGAGTTCTGTGGCATATTCTCAAGTATACATGGGAAGAGATGTTCTTCCTCCTCTACCTCTCTTTAATACTGCAACAGACCGGCTTTGGACCTCTCATTGAGGTGACAATTCCTATTTTAAAGATTCATACACACTTTGCTGTGATCTTTTACACCTTCTACTGATAATTCAGGTTGTGATTTTTAAGAACACCTAGGAATTTTCTAAAGAAGCTCTGGAAGAGTGTTTCAGTTTCTCATCCTGAAGATACAGGTGCATGCTCTTCTAATGCTAATATCAGAAAATGCATCATCCTTAAGGGGACATGCATGTTTCTACTCCACAAGGTTGACCTGAGGTCTATTGGTACTTATGCAAATTAAAATTTCTCAGGTTTACCCTACCTCCTTTGTTCTTGTATTTTAAGCAGCACAGCAGTAGACTCTGCAGATAAACCGGCTCATGTTTGTTTCCTCTGTGTGTGTGTGTGTGTGTGTGTGTGTGTGTGCACATGGATTGAATAGGGCTTGATAAGGGTTATGTCTACAGTGTACAATTCTAGTGATTTGATGTTAATTTAAATACGATATCTCCATCCCATAGAACCCTGGGATTGGTAGTTTGAGCTCTTGTAAACCCTCTGAAATAGAGCATTAAAGTTGTCTGGCAAAGAACTCTAAGTACATCACAAACTCCAATTTCCCACACTCCACAGGAGTGAGACATGACAGGTAAGGTTGTATCAAAGCAATATAATTGTGTAGTGCAGGTATACCTCAGTACTGACCCTGGTGTTGCATGTCCTAAATGGCACCACCTGCATGGCATCTGTACATAGAGTACAGTAACACTTGCAATGTGCATATGGCTTGCACATGATCTGGAATCTTTTTATCATTAGAAGTTCCAGACTGGGTTGTAGTTTTCACTTGTACATCTGAATGTACCAAGCCTCTCTCCCTGCAGATATTTGCTCTCTAAGACCATCATCTTGTTAGTGACATATGCATGGATAAGTTGAACTAGTCATGTGGTTTGACACAGATGTATTTTGCTGGCAGCAGCAGAGGTGGAGTTGCATTGCAATTGTGTATTGCACATTGCAGTTGTGCATTATGAAATGGCACTTAGTCATTGATATGTGTTGTGCAATGTTACTATACTGCGTGGGAGTTGTGTAGTGCTGGTGTAGTGTATCTCCACTTGCTAATATTTATGCTACACTCAGAAAATATTGGATTGCAGCCTGTGTATGGGTGCTAGAGGTGAGGGAGGACTTGGATGAGATAGTACACAAGATGGTGGAAGTGGGTCTAGTTGGCATAGCTCATTTTCTCATTCACACATTAAAAGAATGCAAGCACAGTTATCTGTACAGGGCTATCAGCACATTAAAATGATCAAGAACATTATTTTTCTCTTTAGTATGTGGCTTCTATGTCAGTTGGGCAGTGAATCCATTCAAGATTTTAGTTTGAACTTTAAGGGAGCTAATCAGGGGCCGAAACCTATCCCAATGGGTTCACCACCTTGGATAGCTCCTTTAAACTTCAAACTAAAACCTTGTGTAGATTCATCTAGTGGCATCACTGGGGTTGGTGTTATCCTGTGTAGTAACTCACAGTATCACCCCATGAATCTCCTGTGATGGGGATGCAGATGTGGAGGAGTGTCTCATCCTGGAGAACAAACATCCTGCTGCTGCTGTGCTCTCTCCACCTGAGACAGCAGACTGGATACCCCATCTGAACAAGAACAGATTTTCAATTACAAAGGATCTCCATTCACAAGAAAAAAGGAAACAACAAAGAGCCACCCCACCCCACCCCACTGACAACAGCAGAAAGAAGCCAAACAGATCAGGAGGGGATGCTGTATGAGGCGGTAGCAGAAGGAATGATCTGTGGCTTCACCCCTGTCCTCACCCTACCAAAGGAGAGTGGCATGCCAAGTAGAGTCCCCCTTTTTTTCTAGGTCAGGGGCTTTGGGATGCCATTCTGCCTGGTGTCACCCCCTCTGATGGTGTCACCCAATGTGGTCCTCACCCCTCCTAGTGATGCCACTGGATTTCCCACTTCAGTGGCATGGAAGCCACCAGCTACTACTGTTGTACTCTCAGTCACTGTTTTACTTTCTCCCCGTTATTACAGTTTCAATGCACTTGGCAGCCAGTGGGTAGATTGAAAGTAGGTCCTCTATTTGTTTCCTAGAATGTGTGGGATGTCGGTCCAGCCAATAGACTTCTAAGCTGCATTTGGGCACCACCTTCATAAATGCAAGCTGCCTTTCCTGGGCATTGGAATAGTGAACAAATGCTTCTCTGGTTTGCCTCTCTATTTCAGAGCCAGCCCTGTAGATTGAGGTGGTGTCAGGGCCAACACAACCATTAGACAGTGGAGGGCAGCTGTCTCAGCCAGAAAATTTTGACTGAGATCTTGTTTGAAGCTGGAATAATAAAACAATTTCCCAGTGTACTCTATAAGACTAGCAGGCAGGCTTGAGACTCATACCAACTGTAAGATTAAGAGTTTAGAATCTTGAGATAGAGACAGTTAGTCTTAAAGAGAGAAAGATCTAAATAGAAACTCCTATCTATATAATGAGGGGAAAGAGAATGCATAAGTTTATTCCAACAATCACCTTCTCTTTCTCTTGGACCGATGTCAAGGATCTTTATTCCTTCACATAGTCTCCAGAACCAATCTTTTGGTAGAGGCTTTGTCTGCAATCATTACTTTGTGTTGCAATATTCCAACTGGACAAGTTCATTCTTGCACATCTCTTGCACTTGTCAAGTGGTTTTTCACTTTCAGAAATTTTGATGCAATTTTGATAATCTTGCATCAAAGTCGTTGATTTTGGTTCATTTATCCCAAAGTCTAGAAGTAAGTTGTGCAGCCATTTGATCTCAGTACATGCTGCTTTTGCTGAAATACACCCAGCTCCAGTAGAAGAATCTGTAATTGTAGATTGCTTCTTGTCCAGCTTACGGCTCCTCCACCATAGAAGATCAGGTTTCCGACGGTTGATTTTCTTTCTGCCAGATCTGCAGCCCAGTCTGCATCTGCATAAGCAATCTGCTGTGATTGTTTACATGCTGGCAGCAGTAGTCTGTGATTTGCTATTCCTTTTAAGTACCTGGCAAGTCTCTTTACTGCAATGAAATCTCTTTTAGTTGGAGAGTTGACCATTCTACATAAGTAAGATGTCAACAGCATTTGTAATGTCAGGTCTGGTAAAATTGGCTATGTATAGGAGTTTTCCAACTGCAATCCTATACTTGTCTCAATTCTTTAAAGATTTTGATTTCTTAATGTCCTTTAAGAATCCTACTTCCATTGGAGTTGGCATACCATTTGCATCTTTCAGATCAAGGCAGTCCAGAAGATCCATTATCTTCTGCTTTTGATTCAAGAAGAAACTTCCATAATTGTATTTGAACTCCAAGATAGTGTGAGATGTCTCCCAAATTCTTGATATCAATCTTTTTCTTGAGATTCTGGATTATCTGTTCACTATCTGCTTTGTCCACAGTACACAGGATCAAATCATCCACATAAGTTGTGATATAAGTCCATTTATTATTTTTGAATCTCTTCCATACACATTTGTCAAGAGTGCCTGGAGTAAATCCTTCTTTAATAAGAAGCTGGTTCAGTTTCTCACTCCATGCTCCAGTGGCCTGTTTTAAACCATAAATGCTCTTTTGTAATTTGCATACAAGATGTTTCTTACCAGATATTTGGAATCTTGGATGTTGTTCCATATAAAGTTGTTCAGTGAGATCAACATATAGAAAAGCTGTGCAAACATCCAGATGTTGAACATTCATTTCCTTGTAAGCTGCGACAGTAGGAGAGTTCTGATGGTTGTATGAGTGACTACTCCAGCAAAAATTTAGTTTTAGTCCTCACCATACTTTTGAGTATAACCTTTAGTTACAAGTCTTGCTTTCTATCTTTGAGTCCCCCATTCTGCATCTAGCTTTGTGTTAAGACCTATCTACAGCTCATTGCCCTTTTTTCTTCTGGTAATTCTGACAAAGTCCATGTCTTATTTTTATATAAAGATTGCATCTCTTCACTAGCAGCTTGCACCCACTTTTCAGAATCTGTCTTTGTCATTTCCTTGATCTTTTTCCAATCAGAGGGTTTTGGAATTAATTCCTCTGTGGATTGATAAGAGACTCTGTCAGGTGGCATAAGTTTATTGGTTTGATCTTCTCACCTGGATTTGGATACCTGGCTCCACTTCTTGTGCATCGTCCAGTTCCTCATCAATACGCTGGTCCACTGCAGGTGTAGCCCCTTCTGGATGCAATACCTTTGGAGGATGAAAGAACTCCATGTGCTTTGGTTGCTGGTGAGAGTTTTCTTCTTCTGTAAATAAATCTTGATAGACATCTTGGTTTTGATTAGATTTGGGCTGTGGTCTTTCATCAATATAAACAGCACTTATTGATTTATTATGCATCCATCTGGATTTAGAATTCTATAACCATTTCTAGCATAACCAACAAAAATTCCCTCTTCACTTCTGCTGTCAAGTTTACCTCTTTTCTACTTGGAAATATAGGTAATGCTTTGCTTCCAAAAACCTTCAGATAGTTTAGTTTAGGCTTACCTCCATGTCATAACTGGAATGGGGTTACATCTTTCGATTTAGTTGGCAGTCAGTTACATAGGTATGTTATAGTCATGATGGCTTCAGACCAATAGCATTTAGGCATATTAGCCTCCAAAAGCATGATTACTGCCATCTCCTTGAGAGTTCTGTTCATTCTCTCTGCCACACCATTTTGTTCTGGAAAATAAGCCTATGTAGTCTGATGCTCAATGCCATGTTCCTTTAAAATTAATCAAATTCAGCATTGACAAATTCAGTTCCATTGTCTGTGCACATACTCTTTGGTTTATAACCAAATTTTTTCAAAACTCAATTAAAGTACTTTCTGAATTTTTGAAATGCTTGACTCTTCTCTCTGAGAAGATAAGTTTATGCGTATATGCTGAAATCATCAATAATCATCATAAAATAAGAGTTGCCTCCTGCTGACTTTTGATCATTAGTCTAGAAAGATCAGCATGTAAAAGATCCAATGCTTTGTTGGATTGTCTTTCAGTAACTGGAGGGTGTGGAGCTCTTGTGGCCTTTGCTTTCAAACATTCTACACAATTTTCATTGTTAGAGCATGCTTTGAATTTAAAGTCTCTTGCAAGCTCTTAATTTGCCAGTCTCTTAATATTTTCATCACTTCGATGAGCAAATAAGCAATGCCATAAAGTTGAAAATCTTTGTGATTACATCTGGTCACAGATGAATGCAAAATCTGCATCCATGAGATCCTAAGTCTGCTCTAAAAATCATTTTTTTTAATAATTAAATCTAAAACAGGTTTGCTTTCTGAAACTGACACAGTTGTCTCTTGATGTTGTGGTTTGCACACTGTAAAAGGAGGCTTGCAAATCCAGTACATAGTAAGCATCTGGGATTTGTAAAGTTCCTATTTGACAAGCAAATATATGCTGCTTTTCTCTCTGCATTTTTATCAAACTGTTGTTGATGTTTTCCTGCTTCTACGGTCTCTGCCCATTTATTGTTTTAAATAGTCCCATTGTAGTCAGGCACATTTGCATTTTCCATGACCACACTTTATAATTTGTTCCAGTTAGTATTTCAGTAATCATTGTAGGATTAGTTGAAGCCATTCTCTATTGTTTGAGTAGAAAAATAAATCTTCAGGAAAAGCAATTTAAAAAATAATCTGGAACCCTTCTGGGACCTCACTGGGACACCACTGAGCCCATAACCCAAAAATGTGAGGTGCAGTTTGAGTTTCCCAGGGTGTTAACCCTTTTAAAGGAAACAAAAATATACAAATATGAAAGCTAAACCTGTTAGAGTTTGTCTTTCATTAGCAGAATAGCAGAAGTGTGATTTTACCTAACTTTGTTTTCCTGAAGAATAAAGACTGGCTCAAAAAAAATAACAAACATTAGCTTATAGTTTAAAAAACAATAATGGCTTTAATATATAATTATATAACAAAACTAAATCCTAATCTAACTAAAGATCATTATATGTAGCAGGAAGATTGAGAGAAATATATAAGACTAGCAGGTAGGCTAGAGACACATACCAGCAGCTGTAAGATTAACAGTTTAGAATCTTGAGATAGAGACAGTAGACTGCTAGAAATAGTGCAAAATGAGTCCACTTTTAGGGTTAGGGTTAGGGAATAATGGGAACTGTATTTTATTGTGGCACCAGAGCTCTCTGACAGAGAAGGCTCAATGTCTCAGGAAAAAAAAACACAATTCCCATGATTCCCTAGCACTAACCCTAACCCTTAAAGTGGACTCAATTTGCACTATTTCTGGCAGTCTGCAAAGGCCCTTAGTCTTAAATTTATATAATGAGAGGAAAGAGAATGCATAAGTTTTAAATTGTCCTAGTGTACAACTGGTTGTGGTGTGAGGAAACTGGAGCATTCCAGAAACCTCTATACAGCTTCTCAAAACCCATTACATAAGAATAGACTTGATACCTCCTTACAGAGTGTCTGAAAAAGTAGCTACATGGTATAATAACCCAGACCAGCATAACTCACCCAGAGGATTCCAAACTTCGGCTGGTTGTTTTTTTTTTTTTTTTAACAGAACATGATAGGGGGTTTCTACCTCTTGTGCCAAAATAACTTTGCTGGTTTTGGATCACTTGGATGGATAGCATTTCCTGTTTTGCCTCAGGTAGCAGAATATCCTGGGACAGCCCTGATTAGCATGTGTCCTTTGCACTTTTTCTCTGATTGCTTCTGCTGTCCGTTCATTTCTGAAATGTCTACATTGCCTTACTAGGCACAAAGCCTCTCAACACGCTGATGGTTTGGAATAGACATCCAAGAATAGCCACAGAGAAAGTTGACCATTCCAGATTAAAACAATCAGAAACCAGAAGCAGAAATCAATAAACAGCAGTTGCCTGTTTGAAATTGTGGGAGCATTAAGCATTTATATTAAGCAGAGGGTACTGTGGCTAGCACAATATAAGCTTGTGGTAGAAACAGGAGAAATGACTCTGGATGGTCTAGTAAGGGAAAAAAGAAAGAAAACGTATGTTTATTGTCTCAGGAAATCCATGTCAGCATAATAGCTATGATGATGGAGCTCCATCACTGTAGCTACATCTCTCAATGCAGGATCTCAGCTCATAAAAATGCATAGGGTTGCCGGGTGTCCCTTTTTATAAGTTGTGCTCTTTATTTAAGAACGTGAAAAGCTTGTCCTGCCTAAGACTGACAGGTGCCCCTTATTATGAGGAATGTCCCCTATTGGAGGATTGGAAAGCTCTTTCTTTTATATAGACTGGACAAGAGGCAAAAAACCCCAAACAAACATACTTTGGAGTGTGGGCCCTTCTTGAAGATACAAATGTGTGCATCATGAAATTTGTGAATGTGGACAATATGTTATTTTTACTGAGACATGGTTAAGTTAACCGAAATCAATACTTTCATTTGGTGCTTTGGTGGAGTACAAAATTGTTAATAGCTACTTCCAGATCATCAACCCTGTATGTCATGAATGCAGGCTATCCCTTATTGCTATTTTCAAAACTTAGTAACACTACCGTCCTCTCCAAAAACAAACAAACAAACAAACAAAAACAACCACACCATACATTTAAGACTGCTGTGTGTGAGTGGAAGAAGTATGTTTTATAATATGCTCACACACCAGGCCATATGCTAAGACATGCTGGACATTGTAATCTCCAAAAATATATATATATTCTGTGCTCTCTTTTATGCATACACACCCACTGACTAAACCTGTCATAGGAATTCCCTTCCCAAACAAACAGAAAAATTAATCTGTTTTACTGACAAAGTATGGGGAAGGAGCTCAGGAATTCAGCTGGGCTTAGATGTACACCGCTATTAAGTAGACAGTATTTATTACCTCTTATAAACGATTCCTTCTGCCAACTCAAGCATGCTGGTTCTTGCAACAAAACATCCCAGAATAGCAAGCATCTTGCCTGCAGGACCTTCGTGATCTAGCAGACAAACAAATCCCAGAGACAATACTCTAGATGTTTTAGTGAGTGGGTGGGGAATCTGTTAAAATATGCTCCCTTTTTTGTTTGTTTCTTAAAAAAAAATCAGATGACAGCACCTCTGTGGATTTCAGATAGGCTTCTTCGTATTCTTTATTTTAATTTTGTGATGCTCTTATCAGCTTCTCTACACATAATCCCATTGAAATGCCTGGTGTTCAAACAAGGGTACAAGTGGTCCAGCAGCAGCAGTAACAGCAACAACAACAACATCCCTGTTCTCCAATGAACTCAGGGTGACATATATGAGGTTTCTCCCTTGTAAGGTATAACAACCCTGTAAGATATTAACAGCTGTCACTTAGGATGGCTTTAAAATGAAATTAGATAAACACACTCTATGTGGGGCTTCCTTTTAAAAGTGTTCAGAAACATCCATTTGTACAGCCAGAATGTTAACGGGGCTGGTTAGTGAGACAATATGACTCATCTGTTACAATGGTTCTTTTGGCTGCTGATCTGTTTCTGGGCACAAGTGTTGTTTTTAGAGGTGTCACTAAGGGATTCAGGGGATTCAGGCAGCACCAGTTGACACCCCAAGGGGGGTGACACCACTGATCCCCAAACATCTGCCTTTTGGAAGAAACAGGCTGTGGCATTTACTTGCAACCCTTTAAAATGCTGGAGTTCAGTGGAACAGATGATATAAGTGGGGTGAGACTCAGCGAGAGGAAAAAGAAGAGGTCCCATTTAATATATATATATATATATATATATTTAAAAAACAACAACATTCTTTTGAAATTTTCTTTGAAATCTTACATCTTACCAGACATTCACTTTAAGGACATGAAACAATGCATATTTAAATACATTTAGGCTGTGCGTAAGATATTGTAATTTAAAGGTATATAGTAATTTTAATGTTGCTAGTTGTTTATGTCACAACTATGCCCATTACATTATGCTGATATATAGGAATGATGATTTATGAGTAACATTAGTAATAAACAAAACAAAACATTATTAAGGATTCTGTACAGTGTGGTATGGGAGGAGATCAATGTGAGGGTGACACCATGAGTTACCACACCGGATGACACCAATCCTAATGACGCCCCTGTAGTTAGTGCCTATTAAGCCCTAAATGGTTTATATCCCAGCTGTCTGACAAATCATATCTCTAGATCTCAACCTTCTCAAGCCCAAGATCCTCAGAAGAAACTCTTCTCTCAGTCCCACCACCTTCACATGCACAACTTGTAGTGATGTAAAATAGGGTCTTCTTGGTAGCGGCCCTGAGTTCTGGAACTTTATTGCTGTCTTTCTGTCTGTGGACATCGACATCTTTTATTCCAACAGGAGTTGACAAATTGAAGGTTTGTTTGTTTTTAAGTGTGGCATTGTTTTTATTGGTTTAACTGTACTGTTTTTCTAAGCTGCTTTGTATCATTTTTAGCTGGGTTTCAAATGGTTTTCAAATGTTGGTAGTTGTATTCAGTTTTGATGCTGATCTTTTGTGTGTTTTAACTGTATTGCATTTTAATTTGTAAGCCACCTTAAGTCCCAATTTGGGGGCAAGGGTGGGGTATAAAGAGGGGCTGAGATCCTGCATCAGAGATGTAGCTTCAATGTCGTAGCTACACTTCAACCTCTGATCATTACCTTAAAAGGGAGGCAACCATTCCAAGCAATGGAGTTATGTGGTGCTGGTGAGCTGAAGGTTGACATAACTAGTCCCTTCCCACCTTTGCACAATGGTGTGAGGATTAGAAGTAGGGACCCCAAAAGTCACAATCCACTTGTGGATTGCTGTATGGCAGGGGATGCACTCAATGGCCCTTTCAATTCTGTGATTCTATGCATAATTCTTAAAACCACTTCCATACAACTGATCTACAGCCTTTTCAAATGAAATCTGTGGGCTAGAGCTGAGAAATGTCTATGTTGATTGGTGATGTCTCTCCATGGTGTCAGAGAGGAGTCTTTGCCAGTTCTATCTTTGGATGCTAAGGTATTTTTCCATGGAGATATGCTCCCCCACTCAGATATATGTTCTGCAGAACAAAAGAGGTCCTCCCTTCACTACATTCAGGCTGTGGTGTGATGAGTAATCATCAGTGCAAATCAGACTAATTTTAGAAAAATGCAGAGAAAATAGAGAAGCATTCAGTGGACTTGGCTGGCTCTGGAATCTTAGCTTCTACCGCACACAAAAGTGTGAGGAAATTTGTCTATTTTTGATCCCTGTGAGTTTTTCATATATTCATTCTTACATCCACTCTGTCCCATTTCTGCACTAAACTATACAGTGGGCCCTTGGTATCTGCTGGGGTTTGGTTCCTGGACCCCCCCCCCCATGGGTATCAAAATCCATGGCTACTAAAGTCTCATTAAATACAATGGCTAAGTAAAATTGTGTCCTTCATATAAAATGGCAAAATAAATCTTTACTTCTTGGAATGTATATATTTTAAAAATATTTTCAAGCTGTGGATGGTGGACTCCACGATAAAGAGTCTGTGGATACAATGGGCCAACTCTATATGTTTTTATAAAATGACAGCTGGGATTCTCCATCACAGTCTGTATTATGTAATTTTATGCATGCTTAGCTATATAACAAAAGTTGTAAGGTACCATTCTAGTGAATTTTAAAGATGTTATCAGGGCACTAGCAAGAGTATCCCAATGTTCATTGGTCCCATTGTGCTTTAGCCCTGATAAGCATCAGATTTGTTGTTGTTAATTGCCTTCGAGTTACTCTTGACTCATGGCAACCCTGTGGATGAGGCATCTCCAAGACACTCTATCCTCCACTGCTCTGCTTAGGTCCACAAATTCATACCCATGATCTCCTTAACAGAGTTCATACATCTAGCATGCAGTCTTCCTCTCCTTCCACTGCCTTCTACCTTCCCTAGCATTATTGTCTTTTCTAATGAGTTGTGACCTCTCATCTTGTGGCCAAAGTATGACAGCTTCAGTGTAGTCATCTTGGAATCCAGAGAAATTTCAGGCTTGATCTGGTCTAGGACCCATTTGTTTGTCTATTTTGCTGCCCATGATATCTGAATTCCCTACATAGTAATGTCATGACAGCTCCTTGATGAATACAGATGTTGTGCATATTTCTATTTCCCACAGACGCAAGTCCACTTATGAAAATATAAGTCCCCAAATGAATGCTGGTTAGCTTTTCTAAAAACCTGCCTGAAAAAGGCAATGGCAAACCACCTCTGAACAAATCTTGCCAAGAAACTCTGTGTAAGGATCACACACCAGCTTTTATTCCTGCGCTAGGCGCGGGATGTAAACGCACAGGGATGGATTCTATTGCATAGTCCCGTTCCTGGGCAGTACTCATCCTGTATCCAATTTGGGCTTCTGGACCTTTATAAAAAGAGCCCTGGTGGCACAGTGGTTAAATGCCTGTACTGCAGCCACTCACTCATAGACCACAAGGTTGCGAGTTCAATACTAGCCAGGGCTCAGGCTAGACTCAGGCCTGCATCCTTCCGAGGTCACTAAAATGAGTACCCAACTGTTGGGGGGCAATGAGCTTACAGTTGTAAACCGCTTAGACATCCCATAGTGCGATATGAAGTGGTATATAAATGAAACTGCTTTGCTTTGATTTGATTTGCTTTAGGAACAGGATTTCTAGTGCAGGAATAAAAGCTGGTTTGTGACCCTTTCACAGGCTTTCTTGGCAAGATTTGTTCAGAGGTGGTTTGCCATTGCCTTCCCCTGAGGCTGAGAGACTGTGACTTGCCCAAGGTCAGCAAGTGGGTTTCCATAGCTGAGTAGGGATTCAAACCAGAGCTGTAGTCCAACACTCAAACCATTACACTACACTGGCACTCAAAATACTTATAATACATATCAATACAATGCTGTTAATCCTACCTTTGCCTCAGCCTTATCTCACAACATCATGGCTCTGACAGTGTTGTTGTGCTGTGGTGTTGTCAACTCACCCTTTTAGATATTTTTTTCTGATTTTAAAGATACAAATAGTTTGCTGCTATAGTGCAATACCTTCCCTGGACCCCCTGGATATGAATAATTATAGGCCAGTTTCTTTATTACCATTTTTGAGCAAGATGATCGAGAGGGCGGTTGCTCTTCAACTCCAAGCTGTTTTGGATGAAACCGATTATCTGGACCCATTTCAAACTGGCTTCAGGACAGGCTTTGGGGTTGAGACTGCCATGGTTGCCTTGACCGACGATCTGCGTCTGAGCATCGACAGGGGTAGTGTGACCCTGTTGGTGCTCCTAGACCTCTCAGCGGCTTTCAATATGATAGATCTTGGCATCCTCTTGGACCACCTGAGGGAGCTAGGTATTGGAGGCACTGCTTTGCAGTGGTTCCGGTCCTTCCTCTCAGGTAGGTTCTAGAGGGTGCTGCTCGGGGACAGTAGCTCCAGTAAAAGGGAGCTCACCTGTGGGGTTCTACAGGGTGCTATTCTGTCCCCGATGTTATTCAACATCTATATGAAGCCGCTGGTGAGATTATATGGGGTTATAGAGCTGGGTGTTATCAGTATGCCGATGACACCCAAATCTATTTCTCTGTGTCTCGTTCATCAGTCTTGAATTCCAATGGCGTCTGTTCTCTCAATGAATGTCTTTGGGTAGTAATGGGCTGGATGAGGAAAAACAGATTGAAACTGAATCCAGACAAGATGGAGGTGCTCAGGGTAGTGGCCCCGAAACCAAGAATTGGGTTGCAACCTCCAGTCCTGGATGGGGTCACACTCTCCTCCAGTGACTGTGTTCGCAGTCTGGGGGTGCTCCTTGACTCGTCGCTCCTGATGACAAATAAGGTAAATGCGACAGTCAAGAGCGCCTGTTGTCAGCTTCGGCTGATACACCAGCTGTGCCCTTTTCTGGAAGTAAGGGATCTCAAGACTGTTGTGCATGCGCTGGTAACCTCACGCCTTGATTTCTGTAATGCGCTCTACGTGGGGTTACCCTCGTGCCTGGTTTGGAAACTACAGTTAGTACAGAATATGGTAGCCAGATTAGTGTCTGGAACATCTAGGAGGGACCATATTACTGGTTTTAAGGTCCCTCCACTGGATGCCCATAAGTTTCCAGGCCCAGTACAAGGTGTTGGTTATTACCTTTAAAGCCCTAAATGGCTTGGATCCAAACTATCTCAGGGACCGCCTTCTCCCCTATAATCCTACCCGCACACTCCAGTCCTCTGGGTGGAATTTGCTGCAGCCACAAAAAGCTAGGCTTGCGGCTACCTCCCAGAGGGCTTTTTTGCTTGTTGCCCCCAAACTATGGAACAGCCTGCTGGACAAGATCAGTCAACTGACATCTTTGGACAGCTTTAAAAAGGCTGTCAAGACGGATCTCTTCTGGCAGGCCTTTCCAGGATAGAGAATCCTGGCCTCAGGAATCCCTCCCTTAAGACGGTTTCTGGGGCTTCACCCTTTAAATATAATCAAGTATTGCCGCCGCTTGCTGGGAAAGGTTTTTTAAACTATTGTTGTATTGTATGTCATAGTTTTAACTTGGACTGATTTAATAACGTTTTAAGGGGGGGAGGGATTTGTTGTTTATGTAATTTTTTTATTGTTGTTAGCCACCCTGATTGATCTCAAAGGGGTGGGATATAAATAATAATAATAATAATAATAATCATCATCATCATCTCCGCCTTGTTTGTCTTGAGCTCTGTTTTGTCTAGTACACATAACCTGAGTCCAGTATTGGAGGAAGGGCTAACTAAGGGCCTGTACAGACCAGCCAAAAGGGCTGGCCTGGGGGTGAAGTTGGGACATGGCAACTGCACACTGGCCACCCCGCCCCTGCCCCCACATCATCCTCATGCTGCCCAAGCAACCACACAGAAAGTGGCAAAAGGGGGTGTCTTCAGCACAGCATTTTCATGCGCTGCACTGAAGAAGTGGCAAAAAGCCACTGCCACCGCAGGTAAGGTGCCCTTTCTGCATTGCAAAAAGCCCAGATCAGGGCTACGGCATGTGGTTGCCGCTGCCCCAATCAAGCAAGGAAAGGGTTGGCGTCCTGCCACTCCTTAGGGGCCATCTGTACAGCCCCTAAGACAACTCACTAAGGGGATACATAATTATAGTGCTTTGATACCACTAACTGCCAGAATTTCATCCTCTGGAATCCTGTTTTTTGTAGGTTTTCAGGAAGAATCTTAGAGGTGAAAGGGACCACAAGCACCATCTAATCCAACCCTTTGCCATGCAACTAAGGGCTGAAACAAATGGCCAAAAAAAGCCACATTGGGGCTGCTGTGGAGCCACATGCCATGGTGCCACAGCAACCCCACACCATTCCCCCAACCCAGTGTTTTCCCAGTGCAAAAAGAAGTGGCAGAAAGCTGCTCCTTTTTGTGCTGGGGAAAAGGTGCCTTTGCCATTATGGCAGTGGTTTTTTGGTGCTCCTGCGATGTGCGGCATCTAAATGCTGTGCCACTGGAGCGCCAAAAAAACTGCCACCATGTGTGCAGTGGAGTGGCTTCACACCACGTTCCTGGCATTTTGGCGGCATGCATCATGCATACACCATGCCCCCAAGCCATTAGGAAGATGCCATATTTGCTGGTCTGTTTCACCCCCAAGCAGTCCTGGAAGTCAACTCAAGGGCAGTTAACAACAACAAACAACAGTGCTTCTCTCAATCTGGACACTATATTCCTGTTGATACAGTCCAGAATTGCACTGGTACTTAGACTTGTCTGCCATAGAACCCTAAACACACTGTTCAAGAAAATATACTAAACAATTCTGAGTACCTCACTAAACTACAAATCCCATGAATCCATAATATGGAGGCATGGCAGTTAAAATGGCTTGAAATTGCTATAATTGTGCAATGTGGAAACACCCTAAAATAGTAACTGTTTTTTGCCACAGTGACTGTGGCATGATCTCTGAGGTCACAGTTCTCAACTCTCTTGACCAGGGGTAGGCAACCTAAGGCCCGGGGGCTGGATGCGGCCCCCCGAGGCCTTTGGACTGGCCCCAGGCCGGTCCTGTCGCTGCCCGCTGCCGCCGCCCGCCATGATGATACTGATTATTGTTGTTATTACTTGTTCTTGGGGTTTTCTTGGCAAAATCTCCACAGGGGTTTTGCCATGGCTTTTCTGGGGCTGAGAGAGTGTGCATGCATATTTTTTAAAATATTTATTTATTTATTTATTTATTTTTGGTGCTTCGCCCCCCCCAGTTGTCTGAGGGACAGCAACCTGGCCCCCGGCTCAAAAAGGTTGCCTACCCCTGCTCTTGACTGTTTCTACAGTTAAAGACTTGAAGGAGGCAACAGCTGGCAGGTTACAAACATTATGTGTGGAGTGCCACTGTCTTATCCAACTATTTTCTTACTTATAAAGCAAGCATCTCATTTAAAAACCAAGCTAAACAGACTGAATTCCTCAATATAAAGAATTTTCCCTCTTGACCTTCATTCTACCATGGACCATCCCTAGTAAAGTTCTTGACTCAATGCTGCCCCCTTCTGTTTAGATCTTAGGTTATTAGTCAATAGGAGGAACTTGGTGAAAACACACACACACCAAACAAACAAAAACCCCACAAACATTTGTTTTGTTTTGTGCTCTTCAAAGTAAAATCCATCTATGGGTGGCTCTTTGTGATGATCCTAGTATTTCTATTTCCATTCAAACCAGAACCATTTAAACCTACTTTTTAAGTAGTTGGTTCCACAAAGTAGTTTTGCATTTCTGGATAATCAGAGATGAATAAATTTAATTCATTTGGCAATTCTCAGGCTGTTTTCACACTGTAGAAATAAAGAAGTTACATACCACTTATTTATTTCAACTGTAGAAATAAATGAGTTACAACTGTCATGCCTCTATCCTACAGAATCCTGGGATGTGTGGTTTGATGAAGTACCAGAGGTCTCTGAAAGACCAAACTGCAAATTCTAAAATTCCACAGGAGGGAGCCATGACAGTTAAAGTGGGGTTAAACTGTTTTATTTCTGCAGTGTGGCAGGTCTCTCAATCCCAGAGAACCTGTGTGGTATTGGTCCATATAAAAAGAAATAAAACAGTTAAAAAGTATGCTCACTGTTTGTCTGCATGGCTGCAAAACTAGTTCATTTGTGGTGTTTCTGGATATATATATAATACTTCTGCAAACTGTCCTTCCAGGATTGGGGATTCTTGCAAGTGTAGTCCAAAAACTAACTTTCCTAAGCAATCCTGCAACCTCCACCATGTTCCATTGGAGCACTATTTCTTTTTTAAGTTGTGTGTGTGTGAGAGAGGGAGGGGATCCAAATCCTGTTGCCACACATTGCCTGAGTCCCTAACTTTTTAGCATACAATCTGAGTGCATGCAACACAGTGTTTTATTATCAACATCTGCTTACAGTATCTCAATGCAAAGCATGACCTTTTTCAGCTGCTGTCTATGCCAGAGATTTCTCCAGAGAAAATGCTTGCTTGACATATGAGATTAGGAAAGTTATTTGTAGGATTACAGCATCCAAAATCCCTCATTCAGTATAACCAACTCACTTCTTTCAGGCTCTTAATTTTTAGAAGGGCTGTGGCAGGGGTTAAAATGTTTGCCTGTTCAGAATGAGGGTAGGAAGAATGGCAGTCACTCTGATCTTCCTTTAGGTTGTTCTTCTTGGGAGGAGGATTGGTTTTTTAAAATATTTCTCCCATTGACAGTATAATTATAACAATATGTTAAATACAGCCACACAAATCAAATTACCTATAAATAATATAACTATATATCGAGTTGTTGTTCTTGTTGTTGTTATGTGCCTTCAGATCATTACTGACTTATGGCAACCCTAAGGCAAACCTATCTTGGGGTTTCTTTGGCAAGGTTTTTACAGAGGAGGTTTGCCATTGTCATCTTCTGAGGCTGAGAGAGTATGACTTGCCCAAGGTCACTCAGTGGGATTTCATAGCCAAGCAGGGATTCAAACCCTGGTCTCCAAAGTCATAGTCCAACACTCAAACCACTATGCCACGTTGGCACTCCATCCATCTACGCCAGGGGTAGGCAACCTTTCCCCTTTAAGGGCCGAGGGACTTCAGCTCCCAGAAGCCTCAGCCATGTTGGCCAATAGTCCCATGTTGGCCAATAGCTCCTGGGATTCTGGGAGCTGAAGTCCCTCGGCCCTTAAAGGGGAAAGGTTGCCTACCCCTGATCTACGCTATCCAACAATATGTAATGTCTACTACTAGTTGCTCTATTTCTACAATATTCTAATTATATTCCAAAAATCCTATTGATTAGTTGGAAGTCCATCTTCACCATTCAATTCTTTAAAATACATTGGATGTGGATAACAAGTTGTTACAAAGTTGTCCTTTGTTTCTGCTCTTATCACCTGAAGATCTCAGTTTGTGACATTGTCACAGGACCATCTTTGGCTGCATGGTTCTATAAAAAAAAAAACACCATTACTAAAGTTTCCGGGTCATGTAATGAACAACAAAATATCTTTTTTTTAAAAATGTAAAAGCTGGTGCCAAAAATAAAGGATTGGATATAGGCTTATTCATACTTGTTGTTGTGTGCCTTCTAGTCACTTCCAACTTATGGAGACTCTAAGGGTGAAGTGGACTAGGACTCTGGAGATGAGGGTTTGATTCCTTGGGCTTGGCCATGAAACCCACTGGGTGACCTTAAGAATGCCACACTCTCTCAGCCTTAGGCAATGGCAAACCTCCTGTGAACAAATCTTGACAAGAAAACCCCATGATAGATCTCCCTTAGGGTCACCACACGTTGGAAATGACTTAAAGGCACACAAAAACAACAAGGGAACCCATTGTGGGGTTTTCTTGGCAGGATTTGTTCATAGAGGGTTTGCCATGGCCTTTCTCTGAAGCTTAGAGAATATGACTTGCCTAAGATCACCCAGTGGGTTTCTTTGGCCGAGTCAGGATTTGAATGCAGTCGCCCATTCCAACACTCTAACCACTACACCACTGTGGTTCTCTTATTCATACATAGAAATATCCATAGAAATCAGTAGTACCTAGGCCTATACCCAATATAGTGCTAGTATCTGCACCAGCATCACAGAACCTCTCTCCTTTCCCTCCTTCATTGTAGCCTTCAGAGCTGCCCAAAAACTAGGTCCAGAGGATGTTCTCACTTACCAGAGCAAATTTTTGGGAGATGAGGTAGAGTTTCAATAGGAAGGGAGATAATTTCCTTTTGTTTATGCTGGATTCTGCAGTTCTGAGTGGAAGGCCAGTGTTTGGCACTTAAGTTAGTCCTAACTGAAACTCCATTCATTTTACTGAGTCTGCTCATAGTATGACACAGGATAATACACTTATCATTATAATACACCTTTATTAATATTATCATAATATTACCATAATACACTTGGGCTGCACCTGCACTGCAGAAATAATCCAGTTTGGCACCACTTTAACTGCCATGGTTCTATGCTATGGAATTCTGGTTGTGAGATACTTAGCTTTCTCCATCAGAGAGTGCTGGTGCCACAACAAACTACAATTCCCAGGATTCCATAGGACGGAACCATGGCAGTTAAAGCGTTGTCAAACTAGATTATTTTTGGCAGTGCAGATGCAGCCAAGGATTCAAGCAAATGAATAGAAACCAGCCAGAGTGGAAACACTACTTGGAGATCCAGGGGTGCTTTCGGATTACATTTTAAGATCTTCAGATTCTTCCTTTGCAGATTGAAAATGTTCCCTCACAAAAAAAAAAATCAGTGCTGCCAGAGCTATGAATAATTTCCCAACAATAACAACTCTCTCCTCAGGTTTTATGAATTAATGTTGGCAATGGCAACGCCATCAGCACATTAAGATTTGAAATGGGTTTGTTCCAAGATCTCAAGCCAAGAGTTGAAACTCTTTCTTTATTCCTCCCATTGCTTTTACCTTTGCTAATCCTCTTGGATGTTTTTTATACAATTGTAATTCCTCTATTTGCATGCAAGTCTGAAGTGTTTCTATAGGACAGACAATGTACAATGCTTTGGTTCTTAAAATATAAGGCAGGTTGATAATGTGGTTCCCTTTCCTGCCACTTCCATACACACAGATGTATCTGTTAGTTAGAATATGGATGGGTTATACAGTCAAAGGGGAAAAGTAGAGATGTGTGTGTGGAATTTTCCTCATGGGAACAACATCTAGGCAAACAAAGGCAACTCGGTCCAGATGACCAGAGGAGTCATAACATGAGAAGTTTCTAGCTGGGAAAACAGCAAAAGCAGATAGTGAAATTCAAAACATCATTAGATCATGGGAAAGGAGTCACATGGGTGGATGATGGACAGCAAGGGGCTGGGTTAAAATACATCATACACATAACATCCAATCAGCATAAGGTTAACGCCCAGAAGGTGGAGTAAAGGCAGGGCCGAAAAATCCCTTTGTCTAGAATTGTTTATATTTCTTGCATTGCTCTGTGTGTGTGTGTGTTCGCAATGGATTTAACCAATGGAGTTAGTTTCTGGACTATAATATGCTTATATTGCTTTTACAATGTAACTTCTGGATCTGGAAAGATGGATCTGTAACTCTTCTGTTTTACCACATCAGCATGATGTGATCTTATGGTGGACTGTATATTTTTCTTTGCTTATTTTTATCTTATGGAACAATAAAGCTCGACTTTTAGATCTTTGGACCTACATGATTTGTCTGCATGCTTTCAGCATGAAAAGGCTTAAGTTTGCATTTTATTTTATTTTTTAATTTATCTAAATTCCTTTCTCAAAACTAGATATTACCCTTCCCTAACTCTAATACACCACTTATATTTCAATAACTCTATTTTTTTTCTCTCTCACTTATTTTTATAATGCTGCCTATAGCCCTTGAAAGGAGATGATACAAGAAGTACTAAGTACTATCCCTCAAGGGCAAGCCAGCGCAATGCAAGAAATTCAAAAAGAACAGGAAAATCACAATTTGCTGGTAGAAGAATTAAGGAAAATTAGCATGGAAATAAAATCAGAAATATCCATGCATATTAAGGAGGAAATTAAAAATTTAAAAGAGGAACTAAAAATGGACATCCAAAAAGAATTATTAGCCTTCAAAGAAGCTTTAATAGCATCTTCAACTGAAATTAAAGCTTTAAAAAAAAGTGCAATAGAGGTAAAAGAAAAAATCGAGAAGATAGAAAAAAGAACAGACTTATTAGAGGAGAAACAACTAAAGGAAGATTATTACAGAACAAATTTAGAGTTAAGAATGCAAAGGAAAGCTATTAAACTAAGAGGAGTTGATGAGCAATATAATGAAAACTTAGTTACAAGAATCATACCTGCGCTTGCAAGTTTTGTTGAATGGTCAGGTGAACAATTAGACCTCGAGATTGATAAATTATATAGGGTGGACTCTTGGGTAGCAAGAAACAAAAAATTGCCCAGGGATATAATGGTAATTTTTGTGAGGGAACGAGTGAGAGATCTTTTTCTTGAAATGAGTTATAGCAAAACACTACTGATTAATGATAAAGAAATCAAATTATATAAGGCAATCCCAAACCAAATATTGAAGAAGAGAAAGGATTACTCACTATTAACAGAATTTCTCAGACACCACAATGTGAAATATAAATGGGAAAAAACGGAAGGGGTGTCATTTACATATAAGAAAGAGAGATATACGATAGACTCGGAGGAAAAAATGAAAAAGTTCGTAACAGAAAATACAGGGCAGGATGAAAATAATGAGAATAAAGGGGAGATATCAATACCAGAGGAAACCCACAGTAAATCCCCAAAAATGGAAACAAGGTTTAAAAAGCTAGCGAAAAAAGAAGAAGGAGCAGGTGAACTAAATGTTAGTTCGGATGAGTCAGATAAAGACTCCTTAGAAGAAGAAAACGATTTGGAATCGGAGAGAGATTCAGATTCTAATCAATCCATACTCAAAAATAAATCTAGAAATAGGAGTACAAGAAGCCAAGTAAAACTAACAGAGAGTAGAAATGTTAAGAAAAGATCAAAAAAACCAAAGAGAAGTAAGCGTTAGAGGAATCGGGGAAAAAGAAAAGGGTAAATTCTAAATAATGCTTAAAAAACTTGTGTCATGGAATATCAATGGATTAAATTCAAAAAGTAAACGCAACAAAGTTTTTTTACAAATAAAGAAATTAAGAGCTGAAGTGATTTGTTTACAGGAAACGCACATCAGGGAGAAGGATCTTCATGTCCTGAAAAAGGGAAATTTGGGTGAGCTGTATGCTGCATGTGATAAGTTAAAGAAAAAAAAGGGGGTAGTTATATATGTTAGTTCTAAACTCCAATCAAAAGAAATATTGAAAGATAATGAGGGGAGGTACATAGCTGTAGAAATTCACATTAATGAAGACAAGGTATTACTAGTAAACCTGTACGCCCCTCAGGAGAATAAAGGAAAATTTTTCAAAAAACTTTCTTATGAATTGGGTCAATTAGAATATGAGAAATTTATAATCACAGGTGATTGGAATGGGGTATGGGATCCAATAAATGACAGATCAAATTGTAAGGGTAAGGGTAAGAATTCTTTTCAAGGGAAATTACCACAGGAAGCTTTTATGTTTGTGGACAGACTAAATTTGGTTGATATCTGGAGATTAAGCCATAATCGGTGTAAGGATTATACTTATTATTCTAATAGACATCTGAGCTGGTCTAGAATAGACATAATGTGTATTTCCAAACAACTGGTAAAAAATATCATAAGGTCAGAAATACTACCTAGAACAGTATCTGATCACTGTGCAGTGTCCTTAGAATTTTCTGTAACAAAACGTGAGTTTAATTGGAGACTGAAAGATTACATGCTTAGCAATACAGAAGTTGTACAAAGGATAAAACAGGAGCTAAAATGGTATTTCCAAGAAAATTCTTATAATATCGTGAATCCATTTCCGCATCATATCGTGTGGGACGCCGGAAAGGCGGTTATAAGAGGATATTTCATGGAACAAGAACATAGAGAAAGAAAAGAAAGAATAAAGAAAGATAATGAAATTATGGACCAAATAAGACTTAAGGAAAAAGAATTGAAAGAAAAACCAGGGGATAAAGTATTAAGTAGCACAATTCAGGCTCTAAGAGAAAAAATAGATCAAAAACTTATGATACAAATAGCAAATAAAATAAAATATGCAAAACAAAACTACTTTGAAAATGCAAACAAAACCGGTAAATGGTTATCCTATAGAATTAAAAAACAAAGAGATAAAAAACTAATTTGCAAATTAAAGGAAGAAGGAAAAGAATATATACAGCAAAGTAAAATTAAACAAATTGTGACAGACTATTATACTAAACTATTTAGAGACGAGCAAATGTCAGAAAAAAGAGAAAATAGAAATCAAAGAATTTATAAAGCAGGAATGCATACCAGAATTTTCTATAGACCAACAAGAAATATTAAATCAAGAAATAACTAAAGAAGAAATATTAAAGGCTATTATGAAATTAAAGGAAAAGAAGGCCCCCGGTCCAGACGGTCTAACAGTGAAATTTTATAAAACTTTCAAAGAAGAAATAATTAATCCATTATATGATACGATCAACTCAATAGAAACGGGGCATTATCCGCACTCATGGAGAGAAGCTCTTATGATACTGATTCCAAAAGCTGATAAAGACTTAAGTCAAATACAAAACTATAGACCTATATCTTTGTTAAATAATGATTACAAAGTGTTTGCAACAGTGTTAGCAGAAAGATTAAAGCAAATTACACCAAAATGGATTCACGAGGATCAATCCGGATTTGTCCCAGGAAGAAACATTAAAAGTAATGTAAGAACCTTAGTAGATGTCATTGAATACTACGAACACCATAAGAATAGGAAAATGGGAATTGTCTTCCTCGATTATGAGAAGGCTTTTGATAATGTAAATTGGTGTTATATGAAAGAATCCTTAAGAAAATCTAAAATTGGTGAAAGAATGGGAAAGTGGTTAGAAGAAATCTATAACCATCAAGAAACAAGGATAGATATTAATGGGGAGAAATCAGGAAAATGTATAATCAATAAGGGGACAAGACAGGGCTGCCCGCTCTCTCCATTGGTGTTTATATTGATATTAGAAAATGTGCTTAGAAAGATCAGGAATGATAGTCAAATAGAGGGATTAAAAACAGCATGAAAAGGCTGATGGAGGAAGATATTTCCCTAGCTCTGCTGGATTTCAAGCATACCACACCAATAAATCAATAGTGTCCACTCCCTTTTGCATGGGTATGGTCTAAAAATAAATAAATAGATAGATGATTAGACACTAAGGCTGCATCTGCACTGCAGAAATAATCCAGTTTAACACCACTTCAACTGCCATGGCTCAATGCTATGGAATTCTGGGAAGGATAGTTTGTTGCAGCAGCAGAGCAAAGCAAAGCATAGAGCCATGACATTTAAAGTGGTGTCAAACCAGATTATTTCTGTAGTGAGGATGCATCCTGTCGACATTATCACACCAGCCTCGTATCTCGCATTATGAAAGGCAACAGAAACATGTGTCTCTTACCACACCACTCTTCTTTCACGCAAATGCACTACTTTGAACACCCTCCAAGCAATGGCACCCGGTGCGATAACTCATGGTGTCACCCCCTCATCAGCCTCCTCTCATACTTCACCATACAGAATCCTTAGCGATGTCTTTGTACTAATGTTACTTATAACACTCAGTGTATGACGGAATAGTAATAGCTGTGACAGAGACAACTAGCAAAATTGAAATTACTCTTTTCATTTACAGTCTTATACACACAGCTGAAATGTATTTACATGTACATAGTTCCATGTGGTTGGAGTGAAAACTTGGCCAGATGTGATGTTTTTAAAGAAAATGTAAACGGAATAATTTTTAAAAATTGTTTATATTTTAAATTTTGATTTTTCCCTCTAAAGGTCTGCGGCCTCTCCTTTCTCCTCCCACTGAGCCTTGTGTTTTCAAGGAATGTAGGTGAATGCTACATCTTGTTTCTGCCAAAAGGCAGGTGCGTATCACCTGGTGCGGTCCATACCTTTCATAGCGCACTAGTGACGCCCTTGCCCCTAGGTTTGATAAGTCTCTTTGCTTTAGTTCTTGCATTACAGAAGTCAGTGCCATGAAGGAGCCTAATGCTCCTCCTCTCTTCCCTCCAACTTGCTATTCCAAAATAGTCTGACTCCATGCCTGTTGGATTATTTCTTTTTAAATTTTCCTCTGTTTGCATAATTACTGGGAAGGTGACTACCCATGTTGTGTTTACAGCATCCGGCCTTAAACAAAACCATCTCATCAAGGTGACCAGACATACTCCTTTTCCAGGACATGTCCTACATTTCAACCTTCTGTCTAGGAGGAATGCCAAAATGTCCTCCATTTCGAGCCTGAATAAGAAGCATGAATTTACATTTATATTGGTGTTTTTAGCTTTTATTTGATAATGTCCTACATTTTTTTTTCTTGAACATCTTACGTTTTGCGGTGCCTTGTCCTCCTTTGCAGTTATGATATCTGGTCACTCTGCATCTTATCCTTCTGCTGTGAAAATATTCCAGGACTCTTCCCACTCTTTCTATTTCAACTCCATTCCTATCAGGCAGGACTCTAAAACCACAATTCTGAACCCTTTCACTAGTCTCCTGAGTGCAATCTCAGGAAAGCCAGTTTGGTTGCTGAATTTCTAGCTGTAGTTAATATCCCCACCCTGATCTGATATTATATGTTCTCCATGAGGTGAGGAAAAGGACAATTATAAGAATGTGTTGTTTGATTTCAAGATATACATTCTTGTTGATACAGCTGTATATGTTCCACCTACACTGCATTTAACAAAGAACAGATCCACCACAGTGAACCATTCTTAAACCCTTTGGTTTTCCATCTCTTTTGCCTGGTGAGCTCATATGAAGTGAGATCCAGCAAAAATAACATATTTTTTTTGTCCCTAGCTTTCTATATGGGAGCAATCTAACCCTGGTGTTTGCTCCTGAGATTGTCTTTTTCAAGATTATGTCATGATCCTTGTATACTCCCTGGATTGGGTCCAGATTTAGTCATGTTTAAGGTAGACCTGTTGAAAACAGCAAGAGTTGTGATTCTTATGGCCAGGGATATAGGAGAAAGTCATTAGGTTTTCATTTTCCTACAGTGTACTGCAATTGAACCTGGCAAACTTTTAGGGTTCTGTGTGCACCAATACACACTGAATGTTTCAGAATGCTATGATTCACTTTGCTGGCAGAGCTTTTGAAATTGCAATCTGTCACTTTACACACACACACACACACACACACACACCTATTTGTTTTTAGCTAGTTTTGCAGTTGTTCAGAAGTTTTAGATCAGGAATTGGCAAAGTACAGCCATCTGGAGGGTGTTAGGAGGCATCTCCCAGCACTCCTCACCACTGGCTCTGCTGCCTCAGGCTAATAGGGCTTGCAGTCCAACAACAATGGGAGGACCACCAGAGATGGCTTGGTGGCTTCCATGGCCATGTTCTAGGTTTGGCTCCAAGCAAGGTTCTGAGCCAGTTTTGGGGATGATGATAATAATAATAATAATAATAATAATAATAATAATAATAATAATAATAAGTTTTTATTTATAGCCTGCCCCTCTGCATGGCAAGGATAGGGTTCAAAACCCTGGATAGCTCTTCTTAATTGTTTTTAAAAGGGGGTAAGAGTGGCTAAATAGTTCAAAGGCACTAGATCCTGTCTGATTTAGGAAGCTATGTAGGGTCAGCTCTGGTTACTACTTGGATGAGAGACCACCAATGAATACTAGGTTCTGTAGTCTACTTTACAGAGGAAGGAACTGGCAAAGCCAGCTCTGAGGATTTCTTGTCTAAGAAAACTCTATTGAAATTCATGAGGTTCTCTCTCTCTCTCATACACACACACACACACCATGAGTGGAAGATTTCTAAAATTTGTCTTTATTCCCATGTGACTCCATGTTGGTGGTGATAGGGGAAAACTTATTGAGGAGAAACAGATTTAATAAGGTGACACACACACACACACAAGATACCAACATAGGTTATGCTTATCATAAAATTGTAAAATCCTAGAGCTGGAAGGAACCACAAGGGCCTTCTAGTTCAGCCCCCTGATATGCAGAAATATACAACTGAAGCACTCCTGTTCAAACTCTATTTAAACACCTCCAATTAAAAAATGGAAAATCCACTGCATCTGAGACACTCCATTCTACTGTCAAGCAGCTCTTTCAGCAAAAAAAGTTCTTCTTAATGTTTAGGTGTAATCTCTTTTCCTGTAATTTGAATCCATTGGTTCATGTTCTAACATCTAGAGCAAGGGTAGGCAACCTTTCCCCTTTAAGGGCCGAGGGACTTCAGCTCCCAGAAGCCTCAGCCATGTTGGCCAATAGTCCCATGTTGGCCAATAACTCCTGCTATTCTGGGAGCTGAAGTCCCTCAGCCCTTAAAGGGGAAAGGTTGCCTACCCCTGATCTAGAGCAACAAAAAATGTGGCTCCATCTGTTAAATCAGATACTCTTTCAGATATTTAAAGACAGATATTATGTCACCTCTCAATCTTCTTGTTTCCAAGCTCAACATATCCAGCTCCTTAAGTTGTTCATCACAAGGCTTGGTTTTATATATCCAAAAATGTAGTTGACATCTGCAAAATGGATGTCCTAAGCAGTAATATCTTCTGACCGTTGAATGATAGTTGGGGATTGTTAATCTATTTAGCTTTTAAGTATAAGTCTGTTGTTGCTATTGCTGTTGTTCTTGTTCTTTGCCTTGAAGTTGGCTTCAATGTATGGTGACCCTACGAATGAGGTCTAGATGAGAGATCTCCAAGACCCACTGTCATCAACAGCCCTACTCATGTCTCAGAGGCTTCCTGGTACTTGCCTCTGTGTTGCCTCAAGGTGTGAAGAGGTCATCTTGAACCCACAAGGTTTCATTACCTCATGCACACACACAAACACAACCAGGGAACTAGTGAGTTGGATCAGCTTTTCTGCACTGTTAGCATACCTTATACTCCCTGTGCTATATATGAGGTTTCATATTTTCATATCTAGATGCAGTCATGTTTTAAGAGGTCACAATGACCATTGGAACACTAGAGAGGATATCACATGGAGGCTTACTGTGGTTGAAACATGGCTCAAGCATTCCTAAAGCATGCTGGTGTGATCTCCAGTCATGCTTGTCTCCCGTGGTTAAATCATATCCACTGTGCTCCTGTCATCAAAGTGTTCATGGAGCAGCCATTTCTTCAATAATAGAAGTTCCCATTAAAGAAATGGCTGCTCTGTGAAAGCTTTGATGACAGGAGCAGAGTGGATGAGGTTTAGCCACAGGAGACAAGCATGTCTGGTGATCATACCAGCACGCTTTAGGAATGATTTAGCCATGCTTTAACCAGAGTAAGCCTCCATGTGATATTCTTCTAGGAAGTTTCCCATGGGAAAGGCACATTGATCCAAAGACATGTAGAGGATCTAGGCAATACCAAAATAAAGTCTAAATGGGTTTGCTGATCACTCCATCCTTCACCAGGCTTTCCACATATCCTCTTGCACTGGAGACAAAGGCGATCCCATTGCACTAAGGCAAATAAGACCATATCTCCTACCTACCCCCTGTCATGTTCTCAGCCAACTTCCACCTATGTTGGGGTTGTCCTACAGCCAAACACTATTTTGTTAATCTGGAGTTATGATCATCTACTGAAATTGCCATGAGGATGCAATCAAACTCTTTGTACTTCATGTGGGAACATTAAGCACCCCTTGAGGGTACCTAACAGGGTATAAGTATCCAATACCTACATGGTCACTTTGCGCATACAGTAGCCATTGTCATACAGTTGCCACTTACCAGAGCTCTATCCATCTGTACAGAGCTGCTTTTTCTTTCTTCTTCCTCTTACATTGTCTGAGCCACATCATGCTTTCCATGGATTCCTCTTCAGGACTGGTAAATATCACCCTCTCTACAACCCTAAGCTTCTGCTATCCAGTTTTCCATAACTCTGTTTCAGTTAGCCTTCTATGGTGTTTCTGATGGAATTGCTACTGTGTGTTTGTTTGCACTCTTGCATATTTTTAAATGAAACCCTCTTTAGTCACCAAACTTGATGTCCTCCCATAGTTAGTACTAGTATACACAGTTATATTTATGACCCCCCTCTAGTTTCCTTGTTCCTTCTGAACTTATTTTCAGTTTTCACAGTACCCAGAAAGGGAGCAGATTTTCCAAACAAGCACTTCTTGTGCCTCTATCGGGTGGTCTCATCTTGGATGGGCAGTTAAGACCTATTAGTTTTATAAAACACTTCTTCCTGATGGAGCAAACTATTATTAAAATAAATTTGTTGGTATGGCTCAATGTATCCATATCCTTATGGAAACAATTTCATGATAAGCCCATGCCTTTCAAAATGTACCATGGTGACAGGCTGCATCTTTATGGTTTGGAATTTCTTCATCCTGCTAGCCTTGGGGCCACTTGTTTTCCTCTTGATTTCCTTGCCTCCTTTTAGTACTGTATAGCACTAAAAGTACTCTAGGAACATCCTTTTTTAGTACTTTGGATTACTAGTACCTTTGAGTACACAGGTAAAACCCATTGATTCAACAGGTCTACTCTATGTGAGACTAACAATAAGAGTTATGCCATTATAGTTGCATTTCAAAGTATGAACCCAGTAGAACTCACAAGTTTAATCAAACCCAGCTGGTGAAGAAAGTTCAAGTGGGAGCAGTAATTCTCCCCCTTTATTTTGTAATAGTGAATTCTTTTTGCCTGACCAAACAGGAGGGGAAAAAAAACTTTAGTGCCTCTTCTGGGAAAACGTACAAGAATGTTGAAGCTTGAAGGGCTGATGCCAAACCAAGCAACTTTGAGGCCAAGAAGAATGTATGTGGGACCAAGAGGAATGTATGTGGTCCTTTATTTCTCATTTTAATTTGATATATGTGGGAATCTGTAGCTCAAAAATGTCTCATCCACATACTTCCTGCTGATATTACATGATGCAACTGCTTTGCATCTCAGTTAAAAATAAGAACTTGGTCTAAGTGTCCCTTTAGGACAAGCCATAAATTGCATCAGATTTTTCAGTTTCCTTTAGTAATATATATCATTTTATGTATACATATGTGTGTCTGTGTCTGTGCATGTCTGGGTGTATACACATGCAAGTGCTGAAGCACCTCTGTGTTGGCCTCCATGCCTTTGTCCCACTGGCTCCTGGCTGTTCTTGCTCAGGAGGAGGAAGAGGAGGAGAATCTGCTACATTTGCCCCCTTGCCCTGGCCAAGTCAGCCTTGTATCCCCAGGAATGCCACCTAGTAAGTAATGGCACCCTGGCACCCCAGGAATGTGGGGAAAAGAATTTTTTGCAGGGGGAGCTTCTTGTGCATGGAAAAGCTGAGCATTGGTGGGGGTTGTAAGGCACCATACACATGTTTGTGGTTTCCTCAGTACCCACACAGATTGCCCCTTCTGGCTGACAAGGTGTGCAGTCATGGGGGTGACACCATGAGCCTCACTGGGGTCAGAGAAATCCTACTGATGCCACTGGTTGGATTGGTTTCCCCCCCCCCCCTTGTACTATGAGTCTATTAGTTCAGTTCCTGTCCTCTGGAGCACCAGAAAATATGCTCACTTCATTTTCCACATGGAAGCCCTTCATGTATTTAAAAGTAGCTTGTCATCATGCCACATCATTTAAAATGTCATTCTTTTGGTAAGATTTCTAATGCCCAGGAGCAGGATGCGGATGCTGTAATGGTCTGACTTTCATATTCCCCAACAGTTGGTGTTGCTGTCTCTAATACTGGAGATCATGGCTGGAATCCTTTTTGGTCAGTGCCAACTAGTGTTGATCTATTGAATCAAATGATGAATGATGAAACAACACATAGTTAAAACCGACTGATTCAATAGCCCTGCTCTAGTCATGCCTGACAATAGGAAGCCACTGATTTTTGATAGACTTGTTCCATCATCAGAAGCTACCTAGAATGGGGACCTTTGTTATCTTTTGTGGAAGCATATTCCAGAGTTTTACTGTGTTCTATAGGAAGACCTTTTCATGATTGAGGTTTCTATCACTCAGCTTCAGTAACTAACTCTTTATATGTTCAAATGTTCTAATATGATGTAGTCTAATAATAATTAAAAAGAAGTTACTTTGTATTTTCTCCACCTCGTGCACAAGTCTACACACACACACACACTCACTTATCTTTTTTTCCTAATTCCCAAAGATCCAAATACTGTTGCTTTTTCTGAAAGGGTTTAGAGCTTGTCCACACACAAGCACAAATAAGCTTCTCAGCAGAAAATGTTCCCTTGAGGTAGGTATCTTGGAAGGAGTGGATCAAGAAAACCATCCTTACCCCAACCTGGTGCCTTCCAGATGTTGGGTGACAACTCCCATTTGACTGAGACATGGTTTAATCAAAATATCTGAAGGTGGCAGAAGGCTATAGTAGATTCAGAGTTGATATCTGTTTGTGCAATTTTCATTTTCTCTCTGGATCAAATGGCTGGAATCATGATTAGTGGCTGTGTATGTCTGTTTTTTGGTTGATGCAGAAGATGGTATTCCTTTCCTTCCTCCACACAGGCTTGCCATAGGGAGGCTGTTCCTTGCCCACCCCCAGTCTTTCCATTCCTGGTAGAGAGATGGGGGAAACCAGATAAGCA
The DNA here is from genome assembly GCA_026167975.1 of Phrynosoma blainvillii. NCBI lineage: Eukaryota > Metazoa > Chordata > Lepidosauria > Squamata > Phrynosomatidae > Phrynosoma > Phrynosoma blainvillii. Next base: position 14,270,844 of record JANUYF010000004.1, on the reverse strand, counting down.
TCTGGCTGTGTCCTTGTAGCCAGATGTGAAATGATTACATCATCTACTAAGGCTTCTGGAGGACATTAGTGGATGTTAGTGGAGCAAGTAATCATTTTGCATCTGACGATGGGGAAGTAGCCAGATGTTTCTCTAATCTTCTACAGCTCTGTACCAGACACAGGACCTTATCACATGGGGGAAATCCCATGCAGAAATGGGATTTAAAAGGTAGGGAAAACCCAAAAAGTGGGTAGATTTTCACACACATCGATGTTAAAGTATGCTTAACCCGAATGGAAAGTAATCAAAAGCCACTTCTTTTTTACTTTCAGGATTTTCTGAAAGTAAAACGAAGCAGCTTTTGACTGCTTTCAGTTTGGGTTAAGCACACTTTAACATCGACGTCATGTGAAAATCTATCCACTTTTGTGGGTTTTTTCCTATTTAAAACCCCATTTCTGCATGGGATTTCCCCCATGTGATAAAGTCCACAGAATGGTGGTGGTGGTGGTGGTGGTGGTGGTGGTGGTGAGGGGTCTGCAATGGCTCTGGGATACATCCGAGGGTCTGTGAATGGCCATGTGGAATTATTACAGGATTCTGACTTATGCATGCAATATTGCAATTTTTAATTCTAATTTTAACTTGGAGACTATAATGCTTCCATTTGGTTGTTGTTGTTGTTGTGTGCCTTCAAGTCATTTCTGACTGTTCTTGGCAAGATTTATTCAGAGGAGGTTTGCCGTTGCCATCCTCTGAGGCTGAGAGAGTGCCGCAGTACTTCTATTGTGTTGTGTTTTGCTATTTGTTAGAATATGATTTTGAGTGTCTTGAACGCAGGAAGAAGTCTGCTAACAGGAATTGTGTGAATGGGAACTGGCAGTTTAGAAAAAAAGTGTACCACTAGGTGGAGCCATGAGAAAAGGGAAGCCGTTGAATATGGGTTTATTATTTTACTATTTTCTACAGAATAATATTTCCTCCCTAGTTTTTACCGATAAGGGCTCTCAAGAGCATTTTTAATGTGATAAATATGGAGACAATCTTTGCCCTCAGGCATGGGAAGGGTGAAAACAATTTTTTAAATAATTTTATTTATCATATTTACACTTCTAAAAACTTTTCATGCATAAAGCTAAACACATTCGACATATCTTCTTAAGCAATACTATTAAACTTCCATAAAGTTCCTTTGACAACAAATACCTTTGTTCATGCTTTTTCTTTTCTATCATCACTATTAAACCTCATCTCTCTTACACAAATTCATTATTTATATCTTATAATTTCCACATGTCCTATCTTTCAATCATCTTATCATTCTCCAAATATAATTATTTAGCATTCCCATAGTTTTACTTGCTCTACATCTTTTCTTACTTTATTCTCCCATTGGAGACCATTCCTTATTGGGAAGGGTGAAAACTATTTTTGGATCATTTTTTGATAAACGTTTTGTAAGAACTATATAATAGAATAATAGAATCCTAGAGTTGGAAGAGACCACAAGGGTCATCCAGTCCAACCCCCTACCATGCAGGAAATCACAATCAAAGCATCCCCAACAGATGGCCATCCATATGTTTATTTACAAATTGGGGTGAAAGAAAATGGAAAACAATTTGAAAATAAGGGGAAGCAAATGGATAAATTCATGTGTCCATACTGCAAGGCTTGGAAACAGGAAAATGTGACTCAGAGAAAGAAAGGATGGGCTGCAAACTATTCAGGTAACCACAAAAAGGTGGTTGTTCCCTTAAGAGGAGTAATACTTTGCTTTCCTCCTGTCTTGTACTCGGCAATTTGATAGAATGATTGTCACAGCTATCAATTGATCTTACTCTCAGGTTCTTTGGCAGTCTAGCCTATTGAAATTCAGTACACAAATTCAGTGTGTGTTGGCATGCATAGGGCTGTCCTGAACATCATTGCCACAAAATTTCAATTCCGATATTTTCCTAAGTGAGTGATGTACAGCTCTTGTCATTCTTTTTTATCATTGGCTATATTGGTTGGGGCTGATGGACTTCAGCAACATCTGAAAGGCCCTGGGTTCTCTATTTTTGCCCCTAAACTATTGTGTAGGTTATTGGGAATGAACCATAATGGGTCTAAAGCTTCCAAAACTCATTTTCCTTCTTCTTTCCCTTAGGAAAAAAACAGGCAAAGACTTCTAATCTCAGTTTTGAGCAAACTGCAGTTCTGTGTTATGTACAAACTTGGATCACAATTTGTTCTAATCAAAGTTAGTTCCAACAAATCATGATCAAACCATAGTTTGATCCATAGGTCATAGAATTCTAGAGTTGGGAGAGACCACAAGGGCCATCCAGTCCAACCCCTTGCCATGCAGGAGCTCACAATCAAAGCACTCCTGATTTATTTATAATTTTGGTTAGAAATTTGTTCTCTGAGTTTGGATGCAATGCAAAATTGCAGATTGTTCTAAAGTAAAAAATAATGCTTTCCCTTTCTCCCACCCCCATCAAGAAAAGAGGATCCTGAGAATCTGAGTTTGCTCTGAGTCATATAAACCACTTTTTGAGTGACCATTTGGACCAAACTAGGATGTTTTCAAATATGTGATATTGACCATGTATTGACTACAGTATATTTAGTTTCTTTCCCATTGACTAGATAAAAGGCTTGAGGGTTACATGTGGCCTATAGGGAACATTTTGCTCACTCCTGCCATCTAACATAACATACGTGTGGCTTCAGGTTTATGGTTGGTGTTATTTGACATCAAGTCAGCTTTGATTTATAATGACCTTATGATCGAGAGACCTCCATGAAACCCCAGCCATCAACATCCCTGCTCAGGTCTTTTCAACTGGGAAAAAGCAACCAAAATTTTTATATATCTCATTCCATTTCCTTTTTTTAAAAAAACAAACCAAAACAATAGAACTGTACATGGACAGATGGAGGTAAGAAAGGGAACCAGTCTTCAAATACAGACTTTGCAATAATTCACATTTCTATCCTCACATCACCTGAGTTTCTAGCAAAAAGGGTGGATTACTTTTCCAGAAATAAAAGAAAGAAGGAACTACCACCTAATAGTAGCCTTGGGTGATCAGAAAGAATGGAAATGAATGGCACTGTAATTTCCAACATGACCTTGGCTTCACTTAATGGCCTTCAAAGCACTGAACGCAAAGCTCTGAGAGAATGTACAAACTACTAGGGAAGTGAGAGATTCCATTGCCCCAGTGCTGGGAACTTTTGCCTCCAAGTCAATAGGAATGAAGTTTCCTTTATATTCTGTCTGAAAGGAAAACAGTGAACTCTCCTCCTTCCTTGAAACTCAAGCTTTTATGATAATTTTGGCATTACAGTTGAGACCTTTGAAAGGTGAAAAACAAAAGAAAAGAAATGGAAAAACAAAGCCATGGTAGCGGTGGATCTCAGAAGATTGAATAAATACTGCAGCTAGTATTTATTAGGCAAGTGTAGAGATACAGTGGCTCAAGTAGTTAAGATGCTGATTGCAAGATTGGAAGGTTGGCAGTTCGAGGCCTTGGTGCTGCATGATGAGGTGAGCTTCCGTCACTAGTTCCAGCTTCTGCCAACCTAGCCATTCGAAAGCATGCAAATGCAAATAGATAAATAGGTACCACTTCAGTGGGAAGGTAACAGCATTCTGTGGAGTCATGCTGGCCACACGATCACAGAGTAGTCTCTGAAAATGCTGGCTCTTTGGCTTAGTAATGGAGATGAGTACTGCCCCCTATGGTTCGATACAACTTGACAACTTTGGGGGGAAGCACACGAGTGCTTCCAGGACGCCGTGGGACGGTGCGCCGCGGGACCGCGACATCCGCACTGCGACGCACCATCAGTGTCTCTGAAAGGAGTGCTAAATCAGAGCTCCTTTCAGATGTCAGTGAAAGTGCACCCCAAAAGCGTAGGGCGCACTTTCACTGACTTATCTGCCGCAGCGTGTGCGGACGCTGCGGCGGGAGGTTGCCCTTGGCGCGGTGGCTGTGCGGAGGGCCGGCAGCTCCAAGGGCAACCTCGGGAGGAGGAAGGGGCGCCAAGCGTGTGGCGGCCCCTCCTCTTCCCTGCCTCGGAGATGACTCTATTAGTCGTCTGCCGAGGCCCTTTGTCAACAGGGAATACCTTTACCTTTACTATCACCTAATATCTACTAAGCAAGGTGCACTGCTGAATGAATGGATTTGCTTGACCATTCTCCAAAAGAACATTAGCTAGTCTTCACCCTACGATTATGGCCAAAACAATTGTATCTCTAAGCATCTAATTCTTAGGGCCTACTACACCAGAGAGGGCAACTGTGTGTGACCTATTCTCCCAAGCTCTCCTCATAAGTCACCACCCCTCACAATAAGTTCAAATACCTCTCTTTTCCTCTGCAGTCCCTCTCAAAATGGTGACAAGAAGTCATGCCAGCATTTTGAGAGGGACTTCAGAAGAAAATGGCAGCTTTTGTGAGTCAAATGGGTTTCTGGAATGCTTGTGAGGGTAGAACAGGGCTATTTTCACATATTTTCATGTGTTTTGGGGGGTTTCTGGATAGTTTGGGGTGGGGGAAATGGCCTGAAAATCACACTGACATTGTTTTAAAAGAGCTGGAAGGTTGGAGGGCTTTGGGGAGCTTCAAGGGTCACAAAAATGCAGCCCACAGGGCTCATGTGGTTCACAGGCTACAATACAACCACTCCTACAATACACAGAAAGCAGAAAACTATTGTTTTGAGTAGGGATGCAAACCTTTGGTTATGTCATCCTTGCATGAAAGGATGAATAATTTCTGCAATTTTTTTCTTCCTAAAGGAGGAGAAAACTAATATTTGTGCACCATTCTAAACTGCTATTTATACATCCTGAAGTGTTTCAGGAAATTTTTCTGTGCAGAAATACAAATGTATGCATGTGTGCAAAATTTATGTTTTGTTAAAAAAAAAAAAAACTACATTTTTCATGCACCTCCCCAATTACCGATCCACACTGTTTCCAGACAGCCATGTGCATATTTGTTTTGTGCTGAATTTTGCACAAAGCATCCTGTACAAAAAAATCTTCTACAAAACTCAATATGGGCTTGTGGAAATTAAAGTGGGGATTTTTTTTCTCCCCATGAAAAATGCTTTCCAGAAAGTCATGTTGCTTTCTTAAATGCAAAATCATAGAATCATAGAATCATAGAGTTGGAAGTGACCACAAGGGCCATCCAGTCCAACCCCCTGCCATGCAGGAACTCAAAATCAAACCATCCCCTACAGATGGCCATCCAGCCTCTGTTTAAAGACCTCCAAAGAAGGAGACTCCCCCACACTCCGAGGGAGTGTGTTCCACTGTTAAACAATTCTCACTGTTAGGAAGTTTCTCCTAATGTTTAGGTGGAATCTCTTTTCCTATAGCTTGCATCTGTTGTTCCAAGTCCTGTTCTCTGGAGCAGTAGAAAACAAGTTTACTCCCTCCTCAATATGACACCCCTTCAAATATTTAAAGAGGGCTATCATATCACCTCTTCTCCAGGCTAAACATACCTAGTTCCATAAGTCGTTCCTCATAGGGCATAATTTCCAGACCCTTCACCATTTTTGTCGCCCTCTTCTGGACACGCTCCAGTTTTTTAACATCCTTTTTTAATTGTGGTGCCCAGAACTGAGTAAAATGAGTAGCTTTTTGTTGTGGTGGTGGTTTAGAATAAAAATACATGTGGATTTCTAGAAGCAGTGTTGTTGGGAGAGGTTTTTTTAATTATTATTATTAAAATGTTGTGTTGTTGTTGTTGTTTTTGATACAGAAACCCACTTTCATGCAAACTCGTCCTCTTTCCAGAAATCCACAATGTTTTTCATGCAAGATTGCATTTCCCCCCGTACAAAACCAGAATATTTCACAAAACAGATGGACAGGACTATCTGGGAATTGTGCTTTCCCCCCATGCAAAATGTGTGTGTTTGCATAACACCATTTTCATACAAAATGTATTGTACTTCTGCAAAGAATAATTTTTCCAAAACACTTCAGGATATGCAAATACTAGGCAATAAAAAGCTTGCACAGAAGAGTCAACATTGTTCTATTCTTCCCAACTGAGTTTTCTGGGTAACTCATTTTCTGGCAAGGAAGCCAATACAGTGACTGCTCTTTCCATCCCTAGTTTTGGGGAGGTGTCTTGTTTCTCCCCAAGAGGTACAAGACATTAGTCCTCTGGGGAATCAGCCGATCACCGGGTCAAGAGTAAGCTACTCAGAGGAATAAGCTGGAACTGGTCAGGTCAAGGACTGATCCCTTGTGAAGATGCCAGTGACCTGAGACATAAGTTAGAACAATTCATCCAATAGCAAGTGATCATGGCATTTCTCATCCTTCAGACTGCAAGATGATGAACCCCCAGAGTGCAGGATTATGCAGATCAAATCAAATGACCTTACTCTTGGTCACACTCTTCCAGAACTACCTTGACTTATTTTGTTCCTCTAGGCAAAAGTATGCTTCAAAAGATATTTAGGTTCCATCCCCGTATTTCTCCTCTGTCTAGTATATATGCAGGAGAATTCAGACTCTGAGACACTGCTAATATCGAGTTCAGGTCATAGTTGCTTTGGACGAGAGGTAGAAAGAATATTTGAAGATCTAAGAGAGAGAAAAAGATTAATAAGGGGATTCTTGAGCATATGGAAACTTTGTTGAGGAACCCCTTCCAAGCCTTCAGATAGACTCAGACTACTCCTGTCCTCTTGGCTTACATTCACCATTTGTTTTGTTCCTCCAACACAGTTTTTGAACCAGAAGAAACATCCAAAGAAGGTGATCATTGCTGGGGTGTTCCATTAGAAAGTGCATGACATGAATAGTCATTGTCTGGGATCTCCAAACAAGTCCTAGAAAATTCCTGCATTATCATGCACCAGCTATCAGAACATAGCCAGGAATGTAGTCATCTATATTGCTGTACTCTGAGGCAAGGTGCAGTTAAGAAAGGATCAAGGGTGGGATGGAGATAGTTGAATGAGGATGCCACCACCTGGGGTTGCCAAGTCAATATTATAAAAGGCTCTGAGATTTTGTGGCCAAAATGTGAGATCTAGGGATGACCCCTCTCATGGTGTCACAAAGGTGACCTGATCTCAGGATGGTGGTCCAGATATAAGTCTTGCTATGCTTAATTTCTGTGCTTGGGCATATATGTGTTAATGTGGGATGATAGCTTATACTACCTTACTGGTAATACTGGAAAAGAAAAAGATTATGCAAAAGTGGCTTGGGATAATGTGTGGGGAGGAAGTATGTGCTGCAAGTGCCAAGGTCATTCTTGTGGAAAGCTGCAGTTTGGTATAAGGAGAAAGAATAAGGACTAAGACTTAGGAAGACAATATGATTTGAATTGCTGACAAGCTTTTGTAATGGGTGAATTGTTTGGACTCCAAATATATGGTGTAACTGGGGGGGGGGGGGAACCTTCAGTCTTGACAACTCTGTGCTGTGGTCTACTCTGCTTATTGAATATTGGTAACTTGCCCTGTTTCTCTTTTTGTTGTGGCAGCAATGAAAATTCAGGCAAGATTTATTCATGATATTATGGTTGATGGCTCTGGGGATTTTCTTATCTAGTCACCACTGGAAGGCTCTACTAGCCTAATAGCTTTCTCTGGCTGCTGCCACACTGCAGAATTAATGCAGTTTCACATTGCTTCAACTGTCATGAGTCCATCCTACAGAATCCTGGGATCTGTAGTTTTGTAAGGCACTAGCATGCTTTGGCAGGGAAGGCTAAATAAAGGCCTTGTAAAACTACAAGTCCCAGGATTCCATAGGATGGAGCTATAGCACTTAGAGTGGCATCAAACTGAATTATTTCTACACAGTAGATAAGAACTTGTTTTGTACTGAATCAGCCTCTGGTCCTGTATGGTCAACACTGACTGGCAGTGGGTCTCCAGTGTGTCAAGCAGGACTCTTTTCTAGCCCTGTCTGGAGATCCATGATATTCTTTGATGGATTTCCATCCAATACCTTGATTCCAAACTCCGGTGGGGTTGGGCGTGTTCCATATGACATAGTTTGAACACCTATTGATGGCTTCTGATATATTTTTCTTCTTTGTCTTTTAAAGCCTTTTCCCCAGAACTCTGCCACAAACAGTACCACCACCATGTCCCCATCTTCAACCTCCTCTGTGACAGAAGTCTACACGCGGACACAGTACTGTAAGTGGCCATGTGAGTGCCCAGAGACAGACCCTGTGTGCCCAGCTGGAGTCAGCCTGCTCATTGACGGTTGTGAGTGCTGTAAAATGTGTGCCAAGCAAATCAGGGAGAACTGCACCGAAGCTGACATCTGTGACATCCACAGGGGGCTGTACTGTGACTATAGCAGAGACAGACCTAGGTACGAAATAGGAGTGTGTGCACGTAAGTGACATACCTATATTTTTGCCGTAGATACAGAACATTGGCAACTTCCATCTCTTTGACCATGGTCTTGTATCTGTTTTTAATCTGTGCTGGTTTTAATATTTTGTAAGCTGCCTTGATTCCCATTATTCGAATTGAGATAAACAGATATGATCATCACCACCACAACAATGACACCATGAAGCAAGGGTGAGGAGCCCCAACAATAGGTATGCTGGTTGGAGATGTTGGGAAATGTCATGCAAGCAAGAAACTTTTCCAAGTTCTGTGTTGGAGGGTGAGGAACATGCAATTACATAACTGTTTTTGTGGCCCTGCCTGGTCTTATTAATCCAAAAACAATATTTTTGCCTCAAAATACTCCAAGAACCATAAGGGAGCAATTTCACCGCATTTAGGCCCAATAGGGGACCTTTTTTTTGAAATAGGAAATGGTCCAGAAGTAGAATACTACATGCCACCCTGTGAGATACTGGAAAACATTTGAGGGCCAAAAGTATCCAGCTTTTTGAGGGATTGGTTGGTTGGAGGGTTACAAGGGAAAATTATATTTCCAACATGTCAAGAAGGTAATTGACTGCTAACTTAACCAGGATCATGTACAGAAGCTGCCAAGAATGGTTATTGAGTTTTCTGGAAACACTGCTGACAGGACAGTGCTGCCTTGCATTGGGGGTTGGGAACAGATGAAGCTTAGTGAATGCAGAGTAGGACATATGATATTAACATAGCTCTAACCATTCTACACTACTGCCATCTGGGGCAGATACCTCATCTGCCTAGTAGCAGGGGAAGCCATGGATGCTCCTTAAAGTGCTATCACTGGAGATCTTTCAGCTGTTTGGGGTGATTCTCCCACTTGGTCCTCCAGGAGATCTAGTAAGAATTCAAGATTGAAATCATGTGTACCTACTTCTATGATCTTTGACTGATGGAAACTGAGCAAAAATCAGCTGTTTCCAGGGGGTAGCAAAAGGTCAAGTAGTCCCAACTGCTGTGAAGGAGCTGATTTTTTTTTGGGGGGGGGGAATATTCCTTCTGAAAAAAAGACCTTTACAAATCTGGAAAACTATTATAGGGGGGAAGCAGACGGGAAGCCCTGGGCCACCCCGGGAAGCTGCACCACGGGGCTGAGGTATCCCCACAAAATAGCGCTCCTTCCACAAGTCGCCGAAGGTGCGCTGCAAAAGGCTGGCAGCGCACCTTTGGCGACTCTTCCGCCACAGCGTGTGTGGACACTGCGGTGGGAAGGCATCGTCGGAGCGCCGGCCGTGCGGAGGAGCCGGCGCTCCGACGATGCCTTCGGGAAGGGGTTGGGGCGCCCACCGTTCAGCTGCCCCTCCCCTTCCTTGCCCCCAAAACGGCCCTTTGTGCCATCTGCTTCTCCCCATAGCAGGGTAAGATGCTCAAACATGTGATTGCTTTGTAACTCCAGGCAATCGTAGGTGATGGTTGAGATCTTACATTGGGAGGTAGAGAAGAACTTTATACTCATGGAGTTACCCAACCATTTTGCAACACTGCCTTGTTAGTGAATAATAATATCTCACAACCCATGTGCAATGTGAATCATTGTGCAAGTGTGCACAATAGTACAACCTACATAACTCCATGTTTGCAACCTTGAACTGAATATGTAGGTTCTGCAGGGAACATATGCATGCTTGAGTAACAAGGGGAAATTCCAGTTAATATTGACTTTGTTGTTTTGTTCCTTCAAGTCATTTCCAACTTATAGTAATACTAATACTAAGTAGAGATCCAGCATGGCATAGTGAGCATTGTGACTCTGGAGACCAGGGCATGGTCCCCTGCTTGGCTGTGAAGCCTACTGGATGACTTTGGGTGAGTCACATGCTTTGAGCCTCAGGGGAAGGCAATAGCAAACTTCTTCTGTACAAATCTTGGCAAAGAAAGCCCACGATAGATTCCATTAGGGTTGCCATATGTCGGAAACAATCTGAAGGCACACAACACAGACAGAGATATTATCTGGAATTTTTGAACAGTACTAAAGGCATCTATTCATACAGTTTGTTACAACAGTGTAATCCAAAATGAACATCAGATACTAATACTTATACTTAGATACTCAGATAATACAATCCTTAGATACTAATACTTAGGTACTACTTAATATCTCTACTTAGTTCTAAATAGAATTTGCTAGGCTACTTATTGGTATTGCTGTGTGTTGACTTTGCTGCTGCCACACTGCAGAATTAATGCAGTTTGACACTGCCTTAGCAGTCACAGCTCCATCCTATGGAATCCTGGAATTTGTAGTTTGTTGTGGTTCCAGAGCTCTATGACACAGGAGGCTACATATCTCACAAAAGCAGTATCAAACTGAATTAATTCTGCTGTGTAGATGCAGCCTTTGATGACGTTTTAGCAACTTGTGTTTGCCTAGGCTTCTAATTTCTCATGAAAATTGTTCCCTTGCTTGAAATATGTATTATAATGTTCAGTTATTTTACTTATTTTTTTCTAGTGTTACTATTTCTAAGAGACTGATTGATTGATATTAATTATATTTACACTCCAGCTTCCTGTGAACAAAACAGCTCAAGGTGGCTAACGATCATTTATTTTATAACCCTACATATTTAGGATGAATTAAAAACAGATTGAAAGCAAATTGAATACTGTGTAGACAATAAAACCACTAAAATTATAAGATGAATCAAGCAATTAAAATTAACAATAGTCATCAGAGCTGATTGATAATTTACTTATAATTTAACATGCAAGATGTTGATTGGGGAGGGTGGGGAGTGGAGAGAGGGGTTCATTAGTTGTGTTTGTTTAGCATTTTTTTCCCTGTGTATTTTTCTTTTTCTTCTTTTTTCTTTCTTTCTACTGTCCTCCTATCCTCCTGTATTGTCATCATAACTATAATGATGGAGCTCCATTGTTATGGCCAAACGCTATCTTCCCTACATGACTGCCTGACCAAAGCATTTCTGGGGTCCTGGGGATCAGAGTGCTGGGGTGCTCTGTAGTGCTGTCCCATTTGTGGGTGCCTTGAGAACAGGCAGCTGGGGAGACTTCTTCAGGTCCTGCCACAACTGCTTGCCCACAGGCACCCCAAAACCAGGAGCACAGTGTGGACATCATTCCCTGGCACTCTGATCTCCAGCAGCTCAGAAATGCATCTGTCCTGGGCATCATTTCACTCCATCTATCTTAGGCAGTAGACCAAGTCTACAAAAGCTTATGCTATAATTTCTTCTATATAGCTAGACTCAAGGGTGCTACAAGATCCCCTTGCATACTAATATTCCAAACTAACATGGCTATGTCTCTAAAAAGAATATACAGTGAGCCCTCCACATTTGCTGGGGTTAGGGGCACATGAATGTGGGGAAAATGCTAATAAAAACTCACCTTTTTTAAACCTAAGAGAACACCTCTCTAGGAATTTCTAGCTCCTCCAGCACAAATCCACTGGAAGTTGACCACAGAATTGTACTGGAGAATCTACAAATGCCTAGAGAGGTTTTATCTCTAGGAATCTCTAAAGTCCTCCAGGACAACGTCTAGTGGAAGTTGGCCATAGATCCCTCAAATAATCAACACCGCAAAACTCAAAGCCAGAAAGGCAGAGGGTCAACTGTATACACACTAAACAGAGAAACACTGGCTTCCACTGACTGTGGCTCTTTTATGTTACTTAGCTAACTCTCATTTACTGGCTTTAATATTATGTAAGCCACTTTGAGTCCTATTAATGGGGGAAAGACAGGATGTAAGTAGCCATCTTGAATCCAATTTTAGGAGAAAGGCAGGATATAAATCCAGTACATAAAATAAAACAAAACAACAAAACAAAACAAAAATATCATCAACATCACCACAACAACAATAGGCATACTGGGGCTTGGGGATTCTGGAAGATGTAGTACAAGCAAGAAACTTTTCCACTTTCTGTACTGAACAACTCCTGTCAAGAAAGAGGCAGGAGAGTTGCCATCTTCTCCTTTTCCTTTGGTCTGGCCTTGGCTAAGTGGGAGTGTTAGCAGCTTGAGTTTCCACTGAATACAAGCCAAATCTTTGTGCCCTTTCATATCCATTTTTTCCTGCCCCTTCTGTAGAAATTGTCGGTGTGGGCTGTGTCCTCAATGGCATCAGGTACAAGAATGGAGAATCATTCCAGCCCAACTGCAAATACAACTGCACTTGCATCAATGGTGCAGTGGGCTGCATCCCGCTGTGTACAGACTCCAAGCCGCCCCTTGTCTGGTGTCCTCATCCTCGGCATATTAAGATGACAGGCCAGTGCTGTGAACAGTGGGTCTGCGACGACACAAAGAAAATCAGGAAGACCTCCCCACGGCATATCTCATCAGCAGGTATGAGGATAGGAGAATGCAGTGAGGAGAGACAACAGCAATGTCAGCCCATGGCTCTGGGATCAGTGGGGGCAGAAAATCCACTTTGAGTTTTGTTCTACACGTGAAGCTGCTATCCAATTTGGTGGTCCTATTGATAGCACATTGGATAGATTGTTTAAAATTTGGACCAAAGCACAGAACACATTGCCACTTCACTGATGTGAGAGCCATCAACGACCACTGGACAAACGTCTGAAGGATAAGAGAAGGAAGACATCAGGCCAAACTGCATGGGGTTCCAAGTAACTTCCTTATTTTCTTTAACAACAACAACAAACCAGTCATTGGAGACACAAGTGAAGAGCAGTGGGTGGCAGATGGGAAAAACACCCTTACATTTCCTTCCTAGCTGGCCATCCTTCTGCTCAGCATCTTTCCTTCCAACATGCTTTCCCTGCTGCAAGACAAGTGTAGCAGAAAGCAAATACAAATGTAGCAGAATAGCAATAGCAGCTTCATTTATATACCACTTCACACCTTGCTATGCAGTGTCTAAGTGGTTTACAACTGTAAGCTCATTGCCCCCCAACAGTTGGGTACTCATTTTAGCGACCTCGGAAGGATGCAGGCCTGAGTCGAGCCTGAGCCCTGGCTAGTACTGAACTCGCAACCTTGTGGTCTATGAGTGAGAGGCTGCAGTACAGGCATTTAACCACTGCGCCACCAAGGCTCTTGAGAAAGCATTAAAAATTCTCTCGCTCCAACATCAACAGCCCAGTTCTGTCATTCTATGCAGCTGTAATATATACTTGGGTATTGTTGTTGTTCTTGTTGTGTGCCTTCCAATTGTTTCCAATTTATGGAGACCCTAAGATGAACCTATCATGGGGTTTTCTTAGCAAGATTTGTTCAGAGAAGGTTTATTATTGCCTTTCCCTGAGGCTAAGGGCAAGTGACTTACCGAAGGTCACCCAGTGGATTTCATGGCAAAGGTGGGAATTGAACTCTGGTCTCCAGTCATAATCCAACATTCAAACCATTGTGCGATGCTGCCTCTCTATCCCTGGATACTCCATAAAAAAAAAGTTAGTTCAAGATGCCACAATCTTTCTTTCTAATAGCAAACTCAGATGGTTGGGTGCCAACAGGACTGGAGGGGAAACAGGGCTCCTAAGAAACAAAAGGAAGGTGTCAGTATGCTCTAGGGATACTGATTACAAATGCGATGGATTGCATCCTGTTGGTGAATTACAATGGCATATGATGGGCTGGCAACTCATTTTTTTTGGTCATTGCAGAGATTGGAAATTGGTTCAGACTGTGTAATGGCCAAAATGCCCCCTCATCCACCTTGTAAACAGTGCACACACATCCACAACATGGCCATTTCTATATTGTAGGAAAATGGGAGGAGGAGCAGGGATACCCACAACCCTATTCTTGTAGCTGGATGTGATACAAGGGTATCATCTGCAAGGAGTTCCTAAGGACCCTTGGAGAAATACAGGAAAATACCTGGATAAATCCCCAGACACTCTCCAACAACACAGAAATAACCATGTTGCAGGGAGACTGCACTGTTTGCAAGGTAGGTTTGTGGGGTAGCATTGGTAGCAGGAGCTAGAGACTGAGGGTGCATCTACACCAGGGGTAGGCAACCTAAGGCCTGGGGGTCCAGATGCGGCCCCCCGAGGCCTTTGGACCAGCCCCAGGCCGGTCCTGCTGCCGCCGCCTCCTCCTCATGATAATATTGATTATTGTTGTTATTACTTGTTCTGGGGGTTTTCTTGGCAAAATCTCCACAGGGGTTTTGCCATGGCTTTTCTGGGGCTGAGAGAGTGTGCATGCATTTTTTTAATTTTTAATTTTTTTTATTGGTATATATATATATATATATATATATATATATATATATATATATTTGGTGCTTCGGCCCCCCAGTTGTCTGAGGGACAGCAACCCGGCCCCCAGCCCAAAAACATTGCCTACCCCTGATCTACACTGTCAAAATAATGTGGTTTGACACCATTTTAAATGCTGTAGTTCTGTTCTATGGAATCCTGGAATTTTTAGTTTTACAAGGTCTTTAGCCTTCTTTGCCAAAGCATGCTGATGCTTCAAAAACTACAAATCACAGGATTCTGTAGGATGGAGCTATGGCAACTGAAGTGGTATCAAACTGCGTTATTTCTACAGTGTAAATGCAGCTATATGACACATGCATATCTCCTGATGCAGCATCATAGTCCCATTTTTTAAAAATTAGAATAGAACTAATTTTTTTCTTCGCTTCCCACAAAGTAAAGGGAAGAAGAAATAGAATACACGTTGAGTTTCCCTTATCCAGAATTCCCAAATCCAATATATTAGAAAAACCAAAACTTTTTTTATAGGTAGCTGAGACAGCAACACCTTTGCTTCCTGATGTTTTTGTTTCATGCACAAAATTACTAAAAAATATTATATAGAATTATGTGCAGGCTATGAAACATGAATGAATTTTGTGTTTAGACTCAGGTCCCATCTCCAAGATATCTCATATATTCCAAAATCCAAAATAATAAATAAATAAATAAATAAATACAATCCAGATTCAAAGCACTTCTGGTCCCAAGCATTTCAGATAAGGAAGACACAACCTGTACCTCCTTCCTCCAGAATGGATCCTGCCAGCAAATGTGTAAGTCCATCCTTGAGGATGATGTGGAAACTTACTATGATTCCTCTGTCTTGCAGTTTATGAAGGAGAAATTGAGTCATGGCAGAAAAACTGCATCCTTCACACCTCTTCCTGGAGTCCCTGTTCAAAGACTTGTGGGCTGGGCATCTCCACAAGGATCTCTAATGATAATGACCAGTGCCGCATGATGAAAGAGAGTCGACTCTGTAACCTGAGGCCATGTGAGGAAGACATAATCAAACACATTAAGGTATGGAATCAGGGCCACTCCAAGACATTTTGTGGCTGAGTCAAAGAGCACAATCCCATTTGGGATGATGGTAGCTGGTGGGTTCCATGAGAGTGGGCAACAAATCAATAGCCCAAGCTATTTAATCCAATTCTCAAAATAGGCTGAGCACCTCGCATGCCTCCTTTCAAATTTAGACTAAAACCCAGAACAGATTTATTTCTCCTTTAAAGTTCAGTCTAAAATCTAGAACAGATTCACTGCCCCACTGACATGGTGGCCACTAGTCACCACTGAGCAATATGGGGCTCCATTTCCAACTCCATGGGTGCATCTGCACTGCAAGAAATAATCTGGTTTGACATCACTTTAACTGTCATGGCTCAATGTTATGGAGTTCTGGGGATTGTAATTTGTTGTGGTACCAGAGCTTCACTCCCCAGATTTCCATAACATTGAGTCATGGAAGTTAAAGTGGTGTCAAACTGGTTTGTTTCTGCAGTGCGGATGCAGCCCTTGTATAAAAACAAATTTTAAATTATAGCTGAATTATTCTTTTACATTGGTGATAGAACAGAGCTGGAAGTGTATGGATTAAATTCACTAATTCAGAAATTAATTAGTTAAATTATAAATCTAGGAATTATCAATATCACCTTAATTAATACTGTAACTTTGTTCACATTAATCAAAATTGCAAATTAATTTTATAATCTTCACTAAATGATTAATGTTAACAAATTAATGCATCAATTAATGTATTATTCTTAATCTGTAAATTAATTTCTTAGCATTAATCATTTAGTGAACATTACATTAATAACCTGTTAATAGCATGTCACTTTCCCTTTTAAAAAATCCCAATTAAAATGATTAAAAATGGCTAGCCTCTCACAAATTACCCCCAAAGTAATAATTTCTTTAAAATATGAACTGTTAATACTTACTGAAACTATTAACACTGCTATTAGAATGACTAAAATAATGACATTTAACATTGTTATTAAAATTATAAAGAATTATGGGTAACTTAATTTTTCATAACTCTTTATATTTAAAAGTCATTATTTTAGTCATTCTAATATCAGTGTTTAATTTTTGATGAAGGGCCAGTGTGGAGTAGTAATTTGAGCATTAGGATACAACTCTGGAGGCCAGGGTTCAAATCCCCGCTTGAGCATAAAAACCCACTGGGTGACTTTGGACAAGTCATACTTTTTCAGCCTCAGGGGAAGGCAGTGGCAAACATGCTTTAAAGATACATGCCAAGAAAACTCTATGATAGGTTCTCCTTATGGTTGCCATGAGTCAGAAATGACATGAAGGCACACAACAACAACTTTTCATGAACTGATTCCAAGCTCTGTGATGGATCAGTGCCGTTCTTCATAGGTTTTGACTGTAGGCGAGTTTTGGTGGTGCAACATGGGATGTGTGGCCCACCTAGTTGATACCTAGATGTATCAACAGAAATGTCTGGGGAGGCCCCTATACAGGTTACCTGAAATAGGTTGCCTCAGGTCTTGTTTGTACTGGCTAGGATATGCCGGGGCATCCCAGAGTATCTTAGCCCTGTAGTTGCACCAGACCTGCCCCCGTTCTTGTGCCACAATGCTTGTTTGATCAGGTGTTCCATAGACCTGCCTGGTGTGTCTGCTACCACCACAGGTTGCTCAACATGATAATAATAATAATAATAATAATAATAATAATAATAATAATATATTTATACCCCACCCCTCTGCATAGCAATCGGGGCGGCTTCCAACATAAAAATACAACACAATAAAATCAATCCCGAAACCCCACCCCTCCCACCCCTTAAAAAGGCATTAAACAATCATCAATTAAAAACAATATTTAAAATTAAGGCAAAGTGCTGACAGAATACAATAACAACAACCATAATGATAGCAGCTGTAATAGCGGCTAGATTGTGGGGGGGGGGGGGGAAGGAGGTGCAGATGGGCAGGTTCTTATGACCGGGAGGACTAGTCAGGAAAGGCCTGCTGGAAGAGATCCGTCTTGGCAGCCCTTTTAAAGCTGTCTAAGGTCAAGATATGATGGAACTCATCTGGCAGGCTGTTCCATAGTCTGGGAGCGGTCATCGAGAAGGCCCACTGGGAAGTGGTCGACAATCTAGATTTTTTTCACCAATAGCAAATTCATCCCAGAGGATCGAAGTGCGAAGGGTGGATTATACGGAAGGAGGCGGTCTCGAAGGTAGGTTGGACCCAAGTCATTTAGGGCTTTATAGGGACCTTGCACTGGGCCCAGAAACTGATAGGCAGCCAGTGAAGAGACTTCAGTACAGGTGTTATGTGGTCTCTTTAAGATGTACCAGAGACCAGCCTGGCTGCCATATTTTATACTAGTTGAAGTTTCCGGACCAAGCATGAGGGTAGCCCCATATAGAGCGCATTGCAGAAACCCAGACGGGAGGTTATCAGAGCGTGTACCAGAGTTTCAAGGTCCCTTGCTTCCAGGAAAGGGCCCAGCTCACACATCAGCCGAAGCTGATAACAGGTGCTCCTGGCTGTCTCATTCACCTGATTAATCATCTGAAGTGACGAATCCAGGAGTACCCCCAGACTGTGAACACAGTCTTTCATGGTGAATGTGACCCTGTCCAGGACTGGAGGTTGTATCCTGATTCCTGGTTTTGGGGCCACTACTGTAAGTAACTCCGTTTTGTCTGGATCCAGTCCATTATTGCCTTAAGGCAGTCATTGAGAGGAGAGACGCCATCTGAAGTCAAGACTGAGGACTGGGACATAGAGAAATATATCTGGGTGTCATCAGCGTACTGATAACACCCCGCCCCATGTCTCCAGATAATCTCTCCTAGTGGCTTCATATAGATGTTGAATAACATCGGGGACAGAATGGCGCCTTGAGCGATGCTGCACTTAAGCTCTTTCCTAGCAGAGCTACTGTCCCCGAGCAACACCCTCTGGAATCTGCCCAAGAGAAAGGAATTGGACCACTGCAAAGCATCACCTCCGATTCCCAGCCCCCTCAGGCGATCCAAGAGGATGTTGTGATCTAAGGTGTCAAAGACCGCTGAGAGGTCTAAGAGCACCAGTAGGGTCACAGTCACACTACCTCTGTCAATGCTCAAACGAATGTCATCAGTCAGGACAACCATGGCAGTCTCATCCCAAACCCTGTGCTAAAGCCTGTTTGAAATGGATCTAGATAATCAGTTTCATCTAAGACAGCTTGGAGTTGAAGAGCCACCGCCCTCTCGATCACTTTGTTCAGAAATAGTAATAATGAGACCAGCCTATAGTTATTCATATCCAGGGGATCCAGGGAGGGTTTTTTCAGGAGTGGCCTAACTGCCACTTCCTTTAAACAAGATGGAACAAAACCTCCCTGAGGGATGTGTTGATAATGCCCTTGAGGAACACTTTCAAAGCATAATGGGCAAGGATCGAGAGGGAAGGTAGTTTTCCTCATTCTACCAAGAAGCTTGTCCACATCATTGGTACTCACAGATTGGAACTAATCCAGTAAAATTTCTGTAATGGAGTTGCTGGATGCCTCGTCTATAGATTCTGTATCAATACTGGTATCTAAAGGCCTAAGCAGACTGTCAGAAATAGTGCACATTAAATTGAGGCACTGCCCTGGCTCAGTGCTAGGGAATCATGGGAACTGTATTTTTTTCTGGGACATTGAGCCTTCTCTGTCAGAGAGCTCTGGTGCCACAATAAATTACAGTTCCCATGATTCCCTAGCACTGAGCCAGGGCAGTGCCTCAATTTAATGTGCACTATTTCTGGCAGTCTGCTTAGGCCCTATGTCGGCTCTTATCTGAGAGATTTTATCTGCGAATAAGTTGTTAAACGTATAGCAGCAGGCCATTGTTGGGTTAAGTAATGGGTTCTGTGTAGGTGGAACCCGCATCAGCTCCCCTACTACCCTAAACAGCTCCGCTGGACAGGACTCTGCAAACACAATACGTGCAGACCAGAAAGATCTCTGTGCTGCATGTATTGCCTCTCTATAGGAATCAAGGAAATTCCTATGACGAGTCTTGTCAGATAAGAGTCAAGTTTTCCTCCAGGTGCGCTCTAATCGTTGTCGAACCTGCTTCATCCTCCTAAGCTCTTCTGTATACCAAGGTTTACGGTTGGGAGCAGGTTGGAAAGGACGCTTGGGGACGATTGTGTCAATAGCCTTGGCAAGATTGGTGTTCCAGGTATTGACCAAAGCTTTGACAAAATCATAGAATCATAGAATCATAGAGTTGGAAGAGACCACAAGGGCCATCTAGTCCAACCCCCTGCCATGCCATGCAGGAACTCCCAATCAAATCAATGGTGTTACCAATCATTATACCCTCCAAGGCTTTCTGGAATCCAATTGGTTCCATTAGCCTTCAAGGGTGGACCATTCTAATGGGTCCACCACCCCCAGAGGGACGGACAGTGGCTCATAGTTCAGCCTTAACCAAGAAATGATCCGTCCATGACAATACAGAGGTTTTAATAATCTCTATCCACAGATATTCCCATTCCGTACTAAAGACTGCATCGAGAGTATGACCTGCACAATGAGTAGGCCTGGCGACCAATTGGGATAGGCACATGTTTGTCATGGATTCCATGAACTCCCAAGCTGCACCTGTAAGAGTTGACAGACTGGTCTCCAGAGGGATGCTGAAGTCACCCAAGACTAAAAGTCTGGGTGATTTCAGCAGCAACTCCAAGACCAGCTGTGTCAGCTCAGTTAGGGAGTCTGCTGGACAACGGGTTGGTCGGTATGCTAGTAGAATCCCCAAACTATCCCTGGTCCACAGGCTTAGGTACATGCATTCGAAGTGGACTGTGTTCCGGACAAGTATCCTGGCCAAGTTCAAGTTGTTTTTATGAACTAGAGCCACTCTGTGCCCCCCCCATCCACTTCCCCTTACCTGCTCACTAACAGAGTACCCAGCCGGGAGGGCCTGCATCCACGTTATGGTGCTATCTCCTCTCAGCCAGGTCTCTGCAAAGCAAGCCAGGTCAGCATCCTCGTCTAGGAGGAGATCATGAATAATGTGAGTCTTATTCTTGACTGACCTGGAATTGCACAGGAGCAAGGTAAGGTTCTGTGGAACGGCTGGTAGGCTCTCCAACCCAGTTCGAGAAACAGAGTGAGCTGAAGGCAGGATAGTTTTCTAACATCAATCCTGCCTTCTTTTGTAACATCGCCTCACTCTGTTCCCACCAAACCTCACTTTCCCCCGA
This sequence comes from Phrynosoma blainvillii, assembly GCA_026167975.1. Lineage (NCBI taxonomy): Eukaryota > Metazoa > Chordata > Lepidosauria > Squamata > Phrynosomatidae > Phrynosoma > Phrynosoma blainvillii. Next base: position 14,249,986 of record JANUYF010000004.1, on the reverse strand, counting down.
ACTTCCTGACAGTGAGGGCTGTTCAAGAGAGGAATACGCTCCCTCAGAGTGTGGTGGAGTCTCCATCTTTGGAAGTCTTTAAACAGAGGCTGGATGGCCATCTGTCGGGGATGCTTTGATTTTGAGTTCCTGCATGGCAGGGGGTTAGACTGGATGGCCCTTGTGGTCTCTTCCAACTCTATGATTCTATGACTTCTGAGATCAGAACAAGGCGTCCAGCAACAAGTACATAGCTGGGCATGTCGTTCTCAGTTCAGAATAAGCAACTGACACCGGGTGCACCGGGTGGCTCAGTGAGATGGCATGCAGACCGACACCACAGCATGGGAACAGAGAGCTCTAGACCTTCCTAAAAGATCTGGAGCAACAGCAGGTAACTTTTCAAAATGTGTTTAAGACTATTATACCTTGGTTTGGGAGTTGATCATGCCAGACATTATCTGAACTGCTTGCACCAGAACCAGGTTTTGGGATCTGCATTGTCTGGACTGTGCCAGAATTGTGGTGTTGGGAGACAACAAGACTTTTGGCTCATGCAGACAAGGTCTCGCTCTACCTTATAGGAGTGCTGGCCCTGAATTGGACATAAACACAAGTGATTGTTTCTACACAAAAAAGGGTATTTTCATGTTAGCCCTTTAATATAGAATCATTCCTCTCTTATATCAAGAATACCTATTTATCTGGAGTTTAATCTGAGATATGATCCCTTCATGAAAAGGAAATGAAAAGGGAGTGGCGTTTGGTGGCAAGTATAGCTATATGTGAGGTCCAATGTGACATAATGTTTTGAGCATTAGACTAAGATTCTGGAGACCAGGATTCAAATTCCTGATCAGAGTGGGGGTGACCTTGGGCAAGTCACACACTCTCAGCCTCAAAGGAAGGCAAAGGCACCCTCTCCCCTGAACAAATCTGGCCAAGAAAACTCTGTGATAGGTTCATCTTAGGGTTGCCATAAGTCATAAATGACTTGAAGGCACACAACCACAACAATAGCTGAGTACTTGAGGGAGGGAGGGTTCCCACCAATAGCTACTCAGCTCTGGTACCTTTAATATATAGCCCTGTGAGGCAAATAGATCACAAGGAAGAGACATTACTTACTTTAAATTCAGTATATTACATAATAGTTTGCATTCATGTTATGCCTATGCTCAGTGGCTGCTAATGGCTTCTGTTTCTGGATCCATGCCCATCTTTCATGTTCATCAGGGCCATCATGTTCATCATGTTCAGCTTTCATGTTCATCAGGGCCAGGTTGTGCCCCTATTACTTTCCTAAAAATAAGAATGATATTAATTAATGAGATAAAGTAATTGCTGTTTTGTTTTGTTTTTGTTTGTTTGTTTGTTTTTTGTATTCTCTTTTGTAGCCTGGGAAGAAGTGCTTAGCAGTGTACAGGAGGGATGGGCCAATGAACTATACACTCTCTGGTTGCACCAGTGAGACCATCTACAGGCCCAAGTACTGTGGCGTCTGCACAGACAATCGCTGCTGCACGCCGTACAAATCCAAGACCATTGAAGTGAACTTTCAGTGTCCAGATGGGACTGGATTCACCAAGAAAATTATGTGGATCAATGCCTGCTTTTGCAACCTCAGCTGCAAAAATCCCAACGACATCTTTGCTGACTTGGCTCATTATCACGATTATTCAGAAATTGCAAATTGAGTTGGCTGAATGCTGAAAAGCATGGAAAGGGGTGGGAGAAATAACTAACCTTCCACATCCTCCATATTATTACTCTGATTTTACAGAGGTTGAAAAAAAAGAGAGAGAGATAATCTTTTCATTCATTCCCTCCAGTGAGAAAGTATTTAGCTAATTTTTTGTGGATTTTTTGGGGTATGTGGCTGTGTACTAGAAGAGTTTATTCCTGATGTTTTGCCAGCATCTGTGGCTGGCATCTGTGGCTCTGCATCTTCTGCAGAGATGTCAGCCACAGATGCTGGTGAAACATCAGGAATAAACTCTTTTAGAACACGGCCACATAGCCCAAAAAACTATGGATGCTGGCCATGAAAGCCTTCGACTTCACATTAGCTATTTGAGTTTGTTGATTTAACTTTGAAAAGCTGATTGTGGGGGAGGATCAACATGATCTAAGCTGCTTTCAGTTCACCCCACTACTTTTAGATTTCTTTTCAAAAGCAGGATTTTCTACAGTTCTCAAATGTTTTCTCTTTCACAAAAATACACACTTATATGCAAAAACAGATTAGCCTTGGGGCAGCTGGTGGCTTACAGGTCAGTCAGTGGAACCTGCTCCAGGTTTCAGTACAAATTTTAAAGTGCTGTCCAAATAAAGAAACCAATTTGGTAATGGGATCCAGTATCTGGCTAGTCTCTTTGAACTTTAGATTAATGTCTGGAATGGACTCGTTGCCCCCACTGACATGGAAGCCACCACCAAATTAGTGTTGTTCTGACCCACATAGAACATTTCCTCTGTAAACCTATTGATAGCAATGGATTCCCACATATAGCACATGCTGGAGAGACTAATCTTGCATGTGGCAATGAAATAGTTAGATCTACACCCCTACTGTAGAATCCATTTCCACTCCAAGTGACACAAAATGACATGCACAAGATGCTAATCTATTTTTACTGGCAGGAGTCAGGCCTACAATACATGCAAAACATAACAAAATGATCCTTGAGTATATACCAAAGGACTATCAGCACCTTGTATGCCATCACCCATATTTCCAAGAGTGTGTCTGCAGCTCATTTCTAGTGTAAGCCAACCTTGAAAATAGGCTTTCCAAAATCTGCAGCCTGTAATTCTGCCTATCTCTATCTCACCTGCGATGGCTCTACTGTATTCCTGTGATGGGTATAAAGAAGATGGCCTCTCTCCTCTGGCATTCCACTTGGATTCTGTACTGGACATAGAAGGAATAGAGTACTCCATCTCATATCCATTAGTTCACTTACTTGCCTACACAGAATTCTCTGCAGGCTGTGGCTACCAGTTCTTCTTGCTAAGTGCTTTCAAGTCAACTCCAACTTGCTCAAGGTCACCCAATGCATTGTTATGAATGAGCAAGGATTTGAATCTTGGTCAACCAAAAGACTAGCCCTGTTGCCCTAAAATGTAGTGGGGACTTGGGGTTCCCACCAACAGTCAGTGTATCATTGGTATTTGGGAGAAATTATTAGCTAAAAAGGAGGCCTGCAAGAGGAGAGTAACTTGAACGATCTTTCCACCTATGTGTACCAGTACTCACTGCAGAAAGATTCCAGCTTTAATATGTAAGAGAGATGCATGCAAGCACACAAAACCTGTGTAACCTTAAGAACCATACAAGGCTAACAGCAAGGAAAGGGTGGAAGATTAGATAGTGAGAAGACAGGAATCAGAGTCTTAATCACCAGTCCTGAAGATAACTTCATGGAATATAAAGTGGGGCTCAGACAGTGTCTGAAGGTGACACAGTGAAAGAGAGAGACCCCCTGTGTACTCTCTGAAGTCTGTGGGCAGACTGTGAACTTTCATTTCAGTAACATCTAGGTCTCCCACATGTCATTGGGCCAGTGTGCCTTCTCACACATGTAACTTCCTATTGTTCCAAAGGTCATTGTGACCTCTTAAAAACATGCCTGACACGAGATATCAAATATGCAAACATGAAACCCCATATTCAACGAGACTGGTTAGGATATGCTAACAATTCCAACACTCAAACCTACACTGGCTTTCAGGAAATGCTTAAACACAAGACTGGTGCAGTCAGTTCATACTTCACCAGTCACTTGTTGGAGGATTCTAGACATACATCCTTCAGATAAAGCATTTTGTTTTGGGATTATCACCCTGTACACTTCTGAAACGTAATTTACCTCTTGGGCTCAAAGACATTCCCCACCCTTGAATGAAAGGGCCTGGGGTACTTAGAATTACACTTCCTACTCCACAACAACTCATCTTCACCCTTCTCCATATGGGTATCAGTTCACAAGCTCAGCTGTCATTGCAAGAATGAGGGTTAGGGGAATCCAACTGTACACTCCAACAATGATGGCAGAGTGCTAGTTCTGAACTACTCGGAGGTTCTGCACTGCTTTAGGTGTGATGGCTAGAACATGGTGTGTAGCTTTTCAGCTCATGGTATGGAATTGCCTGATATGCATAACAGATGTCTGCTGGCAGAAGGGATATCATGGCTATGACAATGTGCAGGCATTGTAACAGAACACTGGCTAGGCACAGCACAGTCCCTATTCATCAAGCCCTGAAAGTTACTATTGTGAATGGGCACATGACATTGGCTTATGTAATGTTCAATGAATATCCTAAAGACAAAGGCTTGTTTCAGAATTCTTCCCTCCAAACAATACACCGAAGGTGAGATGGTACAAGCAGAACTGGAAAGAAAAATGGCATGGAAGACTGCTGTTGTTCAGCGGGAAACACCTTCTTTAAAAGTGTGGCTGGAGACAGGGTTAACCATTTGGGCTGATTGCATCTGTGGAGAAGAAAAAAACCTCCAGCCAGTTCTTTTAGTAGTCTTGAGTATATCTATCCTGTATAATTACAGCAGTTTGATGCTGTTTTAATTGCCATGGTTTCATTCTCTGGAATCCTCCATCTGGCAGTTTGTATCTTGTATTCTCCAGTTCGCTCCCCTAAACTACAATAATCAAGCTTTGTAGCAGAAAATTCTAAGTACTTCATGAAACTATGAATCTCAGGATTCCATAGGATGAAGCCATGGCGATTAAAATGATATCAAAGTTCTTTAGTTAGCTGGTGTGGATATATATCTCTTGTTACTTCTGAGGTTTGGCAGACAAGTGGGACATACACACCCCAACATGTTTTGCAATATGGATTGTGGTTGTTCAGGATTCCCGACAGTCTACTTCATTCCTTATTCCCACGGGTGGTACAATTGTGTCTTCTTAAGAAATTTACTCACCTCTTGAAGACAGGAAACAGAAGGGATGATTTTAAAGGAAAAAAATGGCAAAAGAATTGGGGAGTGTTCAGTAGCAATTAATCTTCTGTCAGCTTCACCTCTGGGCTAAGCTCCATGTCAGTATTACATGTACCACTACACTTAATATTTCTTCAACTACACCGATATCCTAATGAGGATTAGGACTGCAATATGTGGTTGTGGTGTGTGGGGTTAGCCCTTTTCTGCCAGACCACTGACCTGATTAAAACTGTTTACTAGGCCAGTTAATGAGCTGCTATTTAGAGCAACATAAGCTTATGCTTGTCAGCAAATAACCTAGCAGAGGGTCACTGGGAGGCCATCATGGAGAAAAGATTTGAGCTTCTTTTTGGGGAGTGCAAAAAGACTAATTTTTCCAAACTTTACAAGATACATCCATATACCCTTCCAATCTTGTTAAACATAATGCAGATTGTTTTTTGTGGGGTTTTTGGGCTGTGTGGCCATGTTCTAGAAGAGTTTCTTTCTGACGTTTCGCCAGCATCTGTGGCTAGCATCTTCAGAGAAAACTGGAATGGAAGGGAATGGGTCTATATATATTGTGAGACCCTGGGTAGGGAGGAGTGGTTCCCAGGTGAACTGTGTGTTGTTCTGTGTTGAATAGGTATTGTTCTGTTGTTGATGGCATGGCTTCAGGGTATTCAATCAAGGATATTGTCTGCTGTCAGAAAGAAACTCTTCGAGAACATGGCCACACAGCCCGAAAAACCCACAAAAAACTATGGATGCCGGCCATGAAAGCCTACGACTTCACATAATGCAGATTATCCCTTATCTGGAGAGCCAGCATGGTGTCGTGGTTTGAATGTTGGATGACAACTCTGGAGACCAGGGTTTGATTCCCCACTTTGCCATGGGAACCCACAGTGTGACCTTAGGTGAGTTACACACTCCCAGCCCCAGAAAACTCTGTGATAAGTTTGCCTTACAATCGCCATAAGTGAGAAACAACTTGAAGAGTCATGACAACCACAACCACTTGTCCAAAATGCTTGGGACCAGAAGTGTTTTGGATTTCAGATTTTTTTAGATGTACACATCCATGATGAGATATCTTGGAGACAGAACCCAAGTTTAAACACAAAATTCACTTATGTTTTGTATACATCTTATACACCTAGGCTGAAAGTAATTTTATACACTATTTTAAAAATAATTTTGTACATGAAGATTGGTGCATTTGTTTGTGTACATTGAACCATCAGAAAGCAAAGGATTTGCTATCCATGTGGACAATTTTGGATTTTGGAGTATTTCAGATTTCGGAGGAGAGAAACTCAACTCATACTACATTTAATGAAATGGTATGTACAGTCATACATACGTTTAGAAAAGAAACTCTCACAGATTAACAAACTTTGCTTCTCCATTCCTGAGATCTTTCTCACTCCCCTTCCCTGCTCCATGTGACTCACCTGTTATATGAAGAAAAGCAGGCTAGCCTCTTTGGCATTAAGAGCAATGTGATTTGATTGGCACCAAATATGAGTCTTCCACCAATGGCCTGACATTATTCATTTATTGCAAAGATCAGCCAAGTTCTTTTCACAGCAGCAGGTGTGCACTGGGATCTCAAGGAGGATTTCATTGCCTCCTTCCTGCCTTCAAGTTAAGCAGCTTACACTATCAGCCAGACCAATGTTCCTCCTGTGTAAGACAATTATCCATTTCTGGTACAAGGCTCAGAAATAGCACTGTGCTTGTTTTCAAAACAAAGGTCACATTTTAGTAGTGACTCAAAATACTAGCATGTTCCTGTTTTTGTCTCTACCATTGGCAGTGATCAGGACAGGCTCAGTTCTCTGTTACTAAGGCACAACCTTCTTCGAAATATATTGAAGGACTGAGTAACCTTCCATCACAGAAAAAGTTAAAAATCAATTTTCATGAAATCTCTTCCCTACAGTAGTGATGGAAAGAACATAGAAAAGATTTCAAAAAGGTGAAAATAAAACAAAACTCATTCCTCCAGCATCCAAAAAGCCTGATGAGAATAACACCAGACAAATGAGAATTTCCCCAATTCATGACTTATTCTGTGCAGAATTTGTATTTGTGAGGATCCTGTGCAGAAAATGTTGATTACTACACAGAAAAAAATTATTTCTTGCCTCCCAGCACAGGTGAATTTTGTGCAGAATGAGCCTCTAACAGCAGTGTTTTCTCTGCAGAATATAGCATTTTCTGTTTTCTGTGCAAAGACAAAACAATAAAAACACGTTAGTTTACTCACAATAAGCCCTGAAGTGTGAATAATATTTGAAAGCCAGTCTCATAACAGGAAGAAAATTGCCAAAATTATTCATTGCTTCCTTCAAGAGCTAATTTTGCAAAGAATTTTATTCCTATTACACAGGTAACTTGAGAAGTTATGTTATGTGCTATGCTTATCCAGAGGCACCTCCAGTACTACAGGTAAACTGGATTCTATTTCTTACTGCAATCTCCCATGGTGGAGGATAATAGGAACTGTAGTTTTTACTATGCAGGTCCTAAATTTAATCCTGTTGTATTGACAGAACCTGTCTCAAACCCTGGAGACTTTTTGTTAGTTAGCATAAAGAAGTGTCCCCAACATGGTCACAGGTGCCATGACCCTCACAGGTTCTTCCCCTAACACCCAGTAAGGTCAAACACCCTACTTGTTTTTTTTTTTTTTTTTATTTAGCTTGGGTGCCTCCAATGCAAAGGCCGACACATAGCTGTATGCCATCTTGAGTGCCTTTCCTCAAAATGCCCCAAAAGGTATTCCCATAGCAATGGTGAAGAAGATGTGGTCCTCCAGACGGTAGACTTACAGCTACCAGCAGCTCCAGCTAACATAGCCAATAGTGAGGAATGCTGTTAGAATAAAGTTGACAAGATCCAGAGGGTCATACTTCATCCACTCCTAATTTGAGTGAAAAATGGCTGATGACTGCAAGTTGCAAGTTAAGCACTTCCATGTATAGCATTCTGGCCACTTATTAAACTATAGATTACCATCAAGGTGGTAGGGAGACAACCTACCACAAGGTCAAACATTATACACATTGCCTCAAGTTGAAGAGCCCAAGCAGGGTTAAACACATCCAATTTCTTTCTTGGTGCCGCTGGAAAGCTGTACTCTCATTTCACTTGATGTAGCCAGGTGGTTGAACATCTTAGGACTTGTATCAAATTAAAGTGAATAATGCTGCTAGGGTAGAGGAGATGAAGAATGAATAGAAACCTTGGAGAGCTCCCAGCTTGCTCCACATTTCACCATGCGGAATAATTTGCTATCATTGTGGCTGTCTTCACTTCAGGTCATTTATGATTAAGTTAAATAGTAACACCAGACTCAATACAGATCTCTAGGTCACCTGAACACTTATTTCTTTTCATTGTGAAGGCTGTACATTTATTCTTATCCCTTGGCTTTTTTCTTTGAAAAAGAACTCACTCAAAGCTTTCCTTCTGGCTCTGAGAAGTGTCAGTCATCATATCCATTGGGTAATGCTGTGACATGTACTTCAGTGTCTAAAGGACCACATTTTATCTACTCCTGCTTTCAATGATCAATATGTACACTTGAAATACATACAACTTTCCCCCTGGTAGCCCAAAAACAAACACATACATCCTTGGGTCTAGTGACAAAACTGCAAGTCCCTTTCCCATTCATTTCTTGAAACTTTTAATACTGAAGACCATAAGGTAAGAGAGAGGAGATAGAAACACTGCACACACTACTGAATTTTTCACATGTTCCTATTCTGAGAGTCTTCAGCTGCACCATTCTTAAACAGTCTTATGTGAAAAACGTCAGCACAAACTCATGGTCTCCATATTACCATGTTTCCCTGAAAATAAGACATACCCATAAAATAAGCTGTAGCAGGATTTCTAAGTATTTGCACAATATAAGCCATACCCCAAAAATAAGACATAGGGCCGATGTAGACGGGGCAGCTTTTCTGGGCCGCCCCTGTGAGCGGCGAATCAGGCTCAGAGGGTCACAGCCCCGATCCTCCTCTTTGCCGCCCCCAAAAGAACAGCTCAAAAGACCACTCCTTTTGGGGATTGCAAAGAGCTGGCCTTTTGACCTGCAGCCACGGCTCTTTTCTGGGCTGCCTCTGGCAGCGGCGAATCCGCCGCTCCAAGGGGCAGCCCAGAAAAGAGCCGCAGCTGCAGCTTGAAGGGTTGCGGCCATAATCCTCGTCTTTGCCGCCCCCAAAAGGAGTGGCCTTTTGAGCCGCTCTTTCAGGGGTGGCAAGAGCCAGCATTTGAGCTGTGGCGGTGGCTCTTTTGCGCCCTTTTGTCGCAGTGTGTATGCACACTGCACCAAGAGGGCGCCCTGACGCTGTGCAGCATACAGACAGGCATGCGGCGTCAGCGCGGACTCAGGACAAATAAGACATCCCCTGAAAATAAGCCATAGTGCATCTTCTTGAGGCCAAATAAATATAAGACAGTGTCTTAGTTTCGGGGAAACCGCGGTACTAGCTCTTTAAAAGTACTAGATGAGGTGTTTCACCGCTCCCCCATTAACACTGTTACACATAGCAGGGTCTACTGGCTGCACACTATAGTGTTGTATGAATACTTTTCATCATGGACATGCTCTTGCTTGCATTATAGTGAAATTATCTTGTGCTCAAGAGAAGATATTCTAAGTGCCCCCTGGGCAGCATTACAACTTCGAAAAGAGCCCTGGTGGAGCAGTGGTTAAATGCCTGTACTGCAGCCTCTCACTCATAGACCACAAGGTTGCAAGTTCAATACTAGCCGGGGCTCAGACAAGATTCAGGCCTGCATCCTTCCGAGGTCACTAAAATGAGTACCCAACTGTTGGGGGGCAATGAGCTTATAGCTGTAAACCGCTTAGACATCCCACAGCGCGATATGTAGTGGTATATAAATGAAGCTGCTTTTGAAAAGGTTATTAAGACATAAAATTAGTCTTAGAGGCAAATGACTGAAGTCCATCCCACTTCTCCTCCCATGATTATGTGAGTACTTTCAGTTATTCTCTGTTTTTCTCTATCGGCTCTCCTGATGGAATACCGGCACATTCTCTATAAAAGCAAAGCAAACAGATCAGCCTGAACACTTGGCTGCTGCTGGGTTTAAGCATCTAACCTCTGCCTGGAATAGGCTCTAAACCTTTTCTTAATGGTCACTTTCACCACCCAAATCCAAGGACCAATTTATCCTGTTAAAACATTATATAACACATAAACTAAAACTTTGCCATCTTGCCCCCTGAAGGATAGTAGGCAGGGAATTGTACTGAATTGGAGCTAGTTTTAGCATTTCTGTGGCTGCTACCACATGGAGGAATTCATAGTTGGTAGGGGAATGGAATGCATTCCCTAAATCCAATTGCCAGCCCAAGCAAAGTAGAACCATGGATTTAATGGAACATATGTGTTAACTTTCCATTCTGCAATTCATTCAGTTGGTCTCTTCTAGTTGAGACGTAGTACGCTGTTAGGTTCACATGTCACAGGGAAGAAAATGCAAGCATGGACAGAGGGCTAAAGTCTCAGAACCTTTTTACACTACAAGATTATAACACTATGGATTCCACTTGAATGCCATGGCTGCATTTTATGGGATCCTGATGGAATACTTGAATGCCATGGCTGGGATCTGTAGTTTAGGGATGGGGTACAGTTAGAGATGTCTAGTGCTTCACCAAACTATAAGTTCCAGATTACACAGTAAAGTGGAACCATGATGCTATAGTTAAGTAGTGCAAGATAATTTTCTTTAAGTTCCATGTCCTTTCAACCCTCTGCTTCACCCCAAAAATTAGCTCCAATGTATGTGTGCGTCCTTCCTAGACCAGCAGATCCACTCTAGGAAGCTCATAGGGTGCAGAAATCAGTGGGTATTGCCTCTTTCCAGTTTTACTGGATACTGCCATTCTACCAAAAGAAAGCCACTGGTAGATGCTCCTGAGAATCTTTTGCTCTATTATTTTTTCACTGATGATGAATGGACAAATAACTAAGCATACTGATCTGCGATGCTGCAGGTTCCCAGTTATGAGCTTCAATATTCCCATGAGTAGTGAAGTATATCTTCAATCTCTGATCAGACTATATTTGTATGAATTCTATCATATGTCATAAACCCCATATATATAATAAACCTTATCCCAAAGATCCCCAGGACACAGAACAGAGGCAAATCACTGCAAAGTTACAAATTTATATATATTTGAAATAAATACAAATAATTCATTAATAAAAACTTTCCCCAAATAGACAAGTTTAGCCTCTCAATTACAGACTACTGTTGCTCCTTATAAAACACCCAGTACACCTCCGAAGTTGCAATTTTTAAAAGAGGTGCTTAACCCAGACTAGAGATCAGCTCTCTTGAACAATCAAAGATATTCAGGGGTTGAGATGCTTGATGCTTTAAATGCTTGATAGTCAACATTCTTTACCTATATTAATTGTGATGTAGCAAACTGAAAGCCAGTGGGGAAAAAATCTGTAAAAACTATCATTCCCATCTATGCTTGAAATCTGCTGAGTTACCCCTAGCTTCCCAAAATGCAGCTCTGCAAACATGGGGAGGAGAGACTAAGTTGCAGAATCAATATATTTTAACATTTACAGTCATTCAAATTAATCTCCATTACAGCCTTGCATCTCCCAACCCTCATAAACATGGCGAGATACATTTATAAAGCACCCGTTCTAAGCCTTAAGATGTACAGCCTGAGCAATGTGGCAGCTGACTCTACAGTATAATCATTATACAACATTTCCACAGTTCTACAACTTATTGCTGGAGTTGGGACTGGAGAGCCCAACACTTGTACAACTGCCAAAATGCCTCAAGCAAGCAAAGAAAAAAAATTAAACATCAACTTGTGAAAATGGAATTGCCCTAAGTAGTGCAACTATGCCAACTAGCTTTGCTGTCTCCTAATGTTCTTTCAGATGCAAAACCAAAAATCAAACTCTAAACATTTCTCTGAGAGAGTTTTGAACATTAACTTTACTTGGGTAAGGAAATTAAATTCTAAAAGGGGAAAGACTGCAATTAAATCTTAGGTAGCATGACATAAAGGCTTACATTTTGCTCGCCTGAAAGTTGCATCAAGTTCTCTATTGTAATTATAACATATTCATGTAGGAAAAAATGGCCTTGAACACTACTAACAAGGCCAGACACATGTTACCATGTGATTCATATATACAGATTTAAGTAACTTCAGCTTCAACCTGAGGCTTTCTCTAAAAACCTTCCATCATGCTTTTCTCCTTAAAGTAAACCTTTCAAATCAAATGGGACAATTTTAATGAACTGTAAAACAAGGGAAGGAGGTGGAATATCTGTTTCAAAATTTTTGTTTCTTAGCAGGACCTCAGGCAGTTTAGCTGTCAATTTGTTTACAAATGCTGTTAGCTTTACCACCGGACATGTTTTAAAGCAATCTAGAATTAGTTGGAGAAAAAATAGCAGCAATGTCTGTTTGGGGAACAGAGCCATTGAGATGTCTGCTTTATTGGTCCCTGTTGAACTCTGGGTGGGGAACAAAGCCATGTTGTTACAGAAAACACTTTAGGTTAAATATTGTGATACACTGTGGGTGGCTGTTACATCTTGATTCAAACTCATGCCCATTTAACAGGAAACTTCCATTGACTTGGGGCTTGCTTGCTTGTTGTTGTTTGCAGAATTAGGAGTTAGCTCAATGTGGGTGTCTGTGTGAGCACGACTCCGGACACCCTCGCCAGTGTGGGATCTGCTCCGGGATCCTTCCCCAGTGTGGGATCTGTTCCTGCCACCTTCAAGGGAAGAGACGCTGGAACCGGATGCTGTGCGGGATCTCATTAGTCTGGTCATGCTTGCAGAAGGCACTGCAAAGTAAAGAAAAAAACATACACCCAGTGACATTAGTTCAGGAGGACATTAGAAAAAGAATGTAAATTAGATAGATAAGTGACCAAAGTATGCAACATAAAAGAGAAAAATCTTCAAGTACAGAAGTGTTTAAAATAAAGAAGATTATAAAGAAAGGGGATGAAGATGCTTTCACTGGCAAACCTAAGGCAGGTAGCTTTGTCCAGTCTTGGAACCTTTTATCAGCATGCAATAAGGGAAAGCTTGCACTTAAAAGTACAGTCACCCCTCCATTTTTGCAGGGGATCCATTCAGGATACACACACACCGCGAAAATGGAAACTCGCATATATTCAAGCCCCACTGGCTTGAATGGCCATGCGCACCTGCATGTGTGCCATGGGCAAACAAACCATTTTAGCCAATGGGGCTTACCCTTCATGAATAATGAAGACCGTGGATTCAAGTGTGTGTGTGTGTAAATATTCAAAGGGCTGTCCTCTTCAGACAATCACATGACCATGCAAATGATGTGTTTGGGATTTCTACAAAGGATGGAATATGGCTAAACTTGTGACATCTCCACTACTGCTCTGAACCCATTTTGCCCCTTCACACAAGTAACTCATGAAGGGGCCTATTTCATTCAATTCCAGGAACTACTTTGCATGTTCCTACAGAATCAGGTTCCAAAGATCTGGGAAAAATAGGCATTTCTTCAACAAAGTCTACTGTGAATCCAAATGGACAAATATCCTTTTCAAATATATCTATTATACACCACATTGATATATAATGTACTCATCAGTTCCAGAACAAAGAATTTAATGTTGCATTTTTGGCAACTCTGGCCAATAACAAACATGTTTTGTAATTTGTCAACAAAACCACAACACAGCAAGTGTTATTTTCACACAAGATATACTTACTGTAACCCATTCCTTGGATAAAGTATTTGAAAGCTTCAGCAAGTTTTGCAGGCTATAAAAAAAGAAAGTACAACATTTGAAGAGAATGACACAAGGATTTGAGGTCTGGTGTATTTCTGTAGATGAGAATGAGAATGAGAATTGCCACCTTGTTATTTCTGATATCCTCATACAAAAACACAAAAGATGTATCTGCCTTACTGAAGTCAAGGAGGTCTGTCTCCAGGCAGTATCTGGAGATTCTACATTAACAAGTATTGATAGTCTGCCATGGAAAAAAGAGGCAGGGTATCAATCTAAGTGCATCGATCACACTTTTGGTTCAAGAAATATTCTGCAGTTCTCCTCCCTATTCCTTGCCTCTCTTTTTAGATCTGTTCCAAATGTGTCTACAAGGTCCATCTATCACCAGGCTGGGAAAAATATGGCCCTCCAGATGCTGGGACTGCAATCTCACTATGGGCTATGGTAGTTAGGGTTGAAAAGAAAGGTAGTTTAATAATATCTGGAGGACCACAATTTGTTCTCCCAGTTTGGAACGTACCACAGCATCTGCCTGTAAGCAAAACCAATGCAAACAATAGAGAGCCACTGAGTCATGGACACCTAGGCTGAGTTGGTAATGGCTCAAGTTCAGCATCAAACCTCATTATTCCCACATGCCCTTGAAGAAAGTTGTGGTCATAAAAGGCTGAAAGGATTTAAAACCTGAGTGAGGAACTACTGGCCTCCCAGATGAACTTCATCTTTCAGATGTCTCCACAAGCACAACCAATGGGAGCTTTAGTCCCAAACAAATAGAGGGGGCAAAGACTTCTCACCCTTGCATTTAAAATATCAGCAGCACTTATGCTGTATTGGAATCTACTGTCCCAAAAGACTGGGTGAGATTTTGTTTTTGTGTTCAGACTGTGTCGTCCAGCTACTCTCTGGTGGACAAGGATAAGCCAAATATGTCACCCTTAAAAGACATCTTGAAAATCGGGAAAAGACAATATATGGACTTAGCAGCTAGAAATGAAGGTAGTAACATGCGTGTACTGATCCAGGGTATTTTGGTTGACCACACTGCTTTTGAGCAAACCTCAACTCTTCAACCAATGCAGAGGCCTACCATACAGTGCCTTCCACCAGCCACATGGCCCTAACAGCAGCTCATTCGTACTCTGCATCTATGTTGATATTTTCTTATAGGAGAAAGGGAGCTACTACAGTTGCATTTTAATATCCAGGTTCAAAGCTTTCATACTAGACTTTAGTTAAAAACAGAGTGAATTTACTGTTATATACCTTCCTCCAACATATACAGTAAGACAAAAAAAAAAATGGAGTCTCTCAGTAAGATCTTACCTGAGAAACTTGAGGAAGACCACCACAGTCAGCCATCTGTTTAAAAAAAGGAAAATCTTTCTGGTTAAATGGGCATAAGAAGGTCCTTTTATGCTTAAGAGCTACTTATTAAAGAATTGGTTTTTTGTTACATACTGAACAGGCATTTTGCTGAAGCTAATTGTCTCATGATGCATGTGCTTCGTACACATGTCTTACAATATGAAAAGTCCGTGTCACATAAGGAACAGGTATGCAATTCTTCACTTTTTTTGTTGAAGGAATGAAGGAATCATTTTAGCATCTTTCTTCCTAATGCAACCAAGTCTCCAAAGGTTTTTAAAGCATATTCACAATTTGGGACTTATTCTGCAAAAAATTCTCACAGGGTTATTTCTCACAGAAAACAGCGTTTGTAGAAAACAGAAAATTTGTGTTCTACAAAAAAACAACTGCATGTGAATTTTGTGCAGAGTAAGTCCCAAACTGCAAATATTCTTATCAGTCCAGAATTCTTCTCATCAAGGGTTCTCAGCAGTAAAAAAACATGTTTTTGGACATTTTTTAGGAATATTTTTTCCACCCCTAGGCTCTAATTCTGGGAAACAGGCTTCAATTCTGAGACAGATATTGTGTTATTCTTGGGATAATACTCATGAAAGACTGTCTCCCATGGCTGCAAACTAGGAAAAAAAATTAACCTTTTGCAAATCAGCACCACCACCTTAATTGGAATGAGCCAGCCCCCTACCCACTTTTAAAAGTTTTTTAAAGCTAGGACAGTATTCTACTATGGTAAAGACCCAATGTCTTCTTGCAGATTAGTTACATGCATGCCATGTTCCCAGGATAGCAAAGGGATTTAACATTAATCTGTGACTTTGTGTGGAGGGGGATGTCATCTCCTTGTGGAAGCTGATCAAAGTATTTGCTCCTTATGAAGAATATATCCCTTTACTATCCATGCCACTGAACTTGCAATACCCACAGAAACTACAAGGTCAGACACCCCCCTCCCAAATAACACTAAAAGTTCTTGATGAACAACCCATCCACCTTGGAGAGAAAGAAATGTTTTGATCTCTTCATTGAAAATAATAATTTTGGATGAGGTTTATCAGTAAAGAACCCCTCAACTCCACTAACTGTCATCTCTGTCTTGGACACTTTGAAGTGTAAAGTGCAGCATAGGAACCTTAATCTCTGCAAGATCCACTCTATCTATGATGATTCAAGGGAATGTCAGTAGATAATACTCCTTTCCCCATAACATGAATCTTGGGTAGGAAGCAAGGAACTTGATATTACTTGGTCTCCTCCACTTTTTGCCTTCCATGTAGGTGCTACTAGGCATTATAAACAGGTGGCCAGCAATGAGATGAAGTGAGGGCAGGGGTGGAGGACTATTGGGCAGCTATCCAGGAAGACTGATAATTCAGTGTGTGGGGAAGTGCACATATTAGTTCTGTGGGTCAGGAGAAGGAAGGTTGTAATCATGAATATAGTACCCTGTGCTTGATGGTGGGCCATGGTGGACTGTCCCCACCCTGCAAGACTGTCTGGAGTGGTATAATTGCTGCCTGTGCCCTTGGGCACTCATGCTATGTGTGCATAATTGTGTCCACATCCCAAATTCAGCCAGCACATGTTGGCTCCTTCCCAATTCTGGGTATTGTGTAGATATTGCTTCTACCATGTTCTGGGATTAGTGGGCTAGGGTAGCAGTACTGCCAAGGGTAATGAGGACAAGGCTGGTGTTTCTGGTTTTCCATTTTTATTTCTGCTTTATTCCCCACATTCTACTTGTGAGGGGAAAATACCACAAATCTATAGGCTTGTATACAGGATGATTAAAAAGAAAGATTGAAAAGTAAAGCCATTCTTATTGGGTTTTCCACCATTCTTTTTGAATCACCCTGTATATGTCTAGGAATCTAAGGGGTGCCCCTGAGCCTTGCAGAGAGCCATGCTAACCTCTACCCATTTCAGATTTCAGACTATTTATCTATATTAAATTAAGATACATACAAACACATCAGCTTTTAATGAAAGAGGCTGAAAAATAAATGGTATGAGCCACTGGAAACTAACATGAACGAATTGTCAAATGTTGGACAAACTGAATTAAAGGCCAGTAACTTAATAGGTTTTTGCTGTATTAGATTTTGCTTAATAGATTTTTGCTGTACATGTGTGATTTCTTATCAACTAGGTCGCAAAGATGGGAGATGAACTGCTGCCCTTTGTTATATGCCCTTCTGGAACTAACGCTCAGAAGGATTAAAATCCATTATGGAATGAGTTTTTAAATGGAGTACTAGAAGCATTATCCTTTGACCTCTATCAATGCTTTGGGTCCTAATGCATGTTCAAGAATATAGGTCAGCCGCTTTGAATACTGGGGAAAAATGGACCAGCTCTACAACTTCTGGCCGTCACATCCCTGTCTCTTTTTCTGTGCCTCACAGTAATTTAATAACTTCGTTATTGTTGTTAAATGTCCTCAAGGCGATCTTGACCCATGCCGACTCTCTGGAAGATTCCCTATCCTCCACTGCTCTGATTGGTTCCTGTAAATTCTTATCTGTGACCTCTTTAATACAGACCATCCATCTAGCATGTGGGTCTTCTCTTTCTACTCCTTCCATCTTTCATCTGGCATAGTTTTTTCCAATGTGTTGTGCCTTCTCATGATGTGACCACTGTCTCAGTTTAGGCATCTTGGCTACCAGTGAGATTTTTGGCTTGATCTGTTCTAGGACCCATCTGTCTGTCTACTAAATCCTTAGTGCTCTTCTCCAGCACCACATCTCAAATGAATTGATTTCTTTCCTATCTGCCTTAACTTTCAAGCTCTCACGTTCATCCATGGTAATAAGGAATATAATGGCTTATATGATTCTAACTTTTGTGTTTTAGGAGACATGTCGGATTGCAAAAGAGGGGTCCCTCTTTATATGCAAATAGATTGTAAATTTCCTGGACTTGGAAAATCTCCCTATAGCCACATGGCCAGAAGGAGGAGGAGCCTGCCTGCAAAAGATATCCTTCCCACCATATATCATCTTAATTAAGGACTGAAACAACATGTAGGCATCTGGCTGACATCTCCAATTGCTTTTTTCCTGTTTGGTTTGTAACATCTTGCCTGATGAAAAAGCCCATGGCGCTTCGAAAGCTTGCAACAAGAATACTGTGCATTTTGGGTGGCCAATAAAGCTATCACTGATAGATCTAAACTGAAAAGTTCAGTTCTTTAATGACAGTTTAATTCTTATGAAAGCTGAATAATTCTGCTTTTCAATATTATTCTTACTAATTGTTACCTTTAAGAGTGTAGTCTTTGTTGGGTCAAGTTTAGCATTGCAGTCAACCTGTTTGGAAAAGGGAAAGAAGGACAAAAGTTGAGTTTTCCCTTTACACTAAGTAACAATGAGTATTTGGTGCAGATTTCAGGGGACTTCTGAAGTTCGGCTAAGTCTGCAAACAATGGGGGGATATGGCATAGTAGTGTGGTTCCCAGCTGTTCTCTATGACCACATCTACCTCCTATGAAGCTAAGGGTCAAGCTATACATAATGTTGTACCTGTCAAATGAAGCTATATTATAACAACAGAAATAGCAGGCATTAGGTCATATGATGCAAAGGACTTTAATTTCTTCTGGTGGGCAGCTCTCTTAATAATAATAATAATAATAATAATAATAATAATAATAATAATAATTTGTATCCTGCCCCTCTGTCAACAAACCTAACCTACTATTTCGTCTTTGGAGGGGAGCTCCAAGAAGTGTCCATGAAAGGTCATCTCCGAAGACAAACAATAGCAGGGTGGCCATTCAGACTGTGACATGGGAAGAAAGATTGACAGATTGGACTTACCATGAAGATTCATTCAGAAGTCGCTGGAGGACCAATTCACTATTACTCCTGCCCTCAAAAAGCAATACCGATAATATAATGCTATCTAACTAATCTATCTTCTTCTTCTTCTGGGCAGGTGTGGATTGATCCTCTGGCCATCTCTGAATGAATCTTCACAGTAAATCCAATCTGGCATTCATGAGATGGCCAGAGGACCAATCCACAGCTGCCCAAAATACTTTTCTCCCCATGCTAGGATCTTGATCCCGATCACCTCCCTCCTGACTGTGTCCACATTTGCAATAGCCCACATTTGAATGGAAAAGAATGGAATCAAAGGTACCTTGTCCCCAAGATCAGTCCTTTTACAACTAAGTTCAGACACACTGCCTGGTGCCTCTTCCCATATCAATCAGAAAAGAGATATTACACATAATCTTTTGGAACCGTCTTACTTGAGAGTTTATCCTCTCAAGTTCCTGTGGCCTGTTTCATATGATCCTTTTTGCAACATGGAAATCTTCTCAGTACACACACTGGAGAGGAAGTAAAACATAGAGGGTAGACGTGGGCATTGTGAACAGCTGGGAACCACACAACTGTGCCATATCCCCTCACAATTGGGGGTTTTGCCCCCAAATAACCCCTACAGAGACTGGGAAACAATTTATCATTTTTTGAGGCATTCCTGGGACATTTTAGGCCCTGGAAAACCTTTCTGCAATAAAAGTGAACTTTAAATTAACTTTCATGTGATTCACTGTTGGAAAAGTGCCCTCTGCAATACTGGAATTATGGTCTACCTCACAGGGTTGCAGATAAGTGCTGTGAGCATTAGGTGAGATGGAAGTTGAGATGTCCAAAACAAGCAGGATAGAAGTATTACAGAGTAGAATTTCTTCCTAGAGTTGGATTTGTGTGAGAAACCAGTATGAAAATGCACGTGTTATCTGTACTTACCACAGCATCAACTGCAGGAGAGCTGTCTCCAACCACCAACAGTGCAGGACACCTGAAAGGAAATTAATGAAGTCATTTCTAAGTCCTTATGGGCTTCAAGCTTTTAAGGAAGTGATTCAAACTATCATCGCAGATGTTTAGGCTGTCACTTGAGCAACCCAAAGATAAATTTGTAGTGTCTCTAAGAAAATGAATTGCCTGCTTCAACTGTCTGTTTTACTGAAGTAATAAAGATGCTTTTCAGGCCACTCCACAGAGACATCAATGGATTGAGTCTAATGTAGAACATACTATGATTTTGACCAATATGCTGCCTTCCAGATGCTGCTGGACTACAGTTCACATCAGCCCTAGCCAGCAATGCTAATGGTGAGAAATGCTGGGAGTTGTAATTCCACAACATTTGGAAACCTACACTTTGCCCACCCCTAATTTCCATGAAGCTGTCTTTTTCATGATGTTAAGAAAAATTCTGTGTCACTGTAGTCATTTTTGCTAGGTTATAACTTCATAAAATCTCATAGCCAAAACAATCACACAGCTTCTGCACAACAACCAAGTTGAAAAGACAACACAGAACCCAAAGAGGAACAAAGCTGATAAGACACTAAAAGGCACACACAGCTATCCAGAACAGAGGACAGCATCCAGTTCAGATTTTACTTGACCTGATCTTTGAATAATCAAGTTCAAAAATCTAGCACACACAGTATATTACCAACAGCCACAAAAAAAAAAAAAAAAAAAAAAAAAAAAAAAAAAAAAAAGACTTCTACAGTATTACCGTTGTTACAAACAACAAGACAAACATATGTATACCAAGTGAATAGACAGGCAGGCCAGACATAGTATATGAATGAATAAACATCTAAGCTCTATACTACCATTGTGAATTATAAATTGTGGATTTTAAATGATGAATTTAAAATGTGGGTTGTTTTATTAGGTGTACATCTTATTTGTCTCTTTAAATTGATGTGTGTTTTACCTAATGTCTTTCTAACTGATGTTGTTTGTCTGTTAATTGTTGTTGTTCCCCACCTCAATCCATGGGGAGATGCAAATAAGAAACAGTACTAATTCTAACACTAATAACAATAATAATGTTCCTCAGCAGAGTTATCTCTCCTGAACAATCAAAAGAGGTTTTTTGGGGGAGTGGGGACCAGACTCTGTCTACATTTTATGAAGCTGATTTGTGGGCCTTACTCAAGAGTGGTGAAGTGGCAGCACATTCTAAGCCATAATAGCTTGGAATCTATTTTTTTAAGATAAAAACAAAACAAAACAGGAACTAGTTAGAGTCAGTATGGGGTAGTGGTTTGAGTATTTGACTATGATTCTGGAGAGCAGGGTTCAGATTCTGGCTCGGCCATGAAAACCCACTGGGTGACCTTGGCCAAGTCATATTCTCTCAGCCTCATAGGATGGCAATGGCAAACCCCCTCTAAAGAAACTTGCCAAGAAAACCCTGTGATAGGGTTTTGCCTTAGGGTCACTGTAAATTGGAAAAGACTAGAAGGCAAACACTACAACCACACAGTTACTTACCAATTTGCAACTAAGAGAATAAGGGTTTAAAGCCCCCCCCATTTGATAATGAAATGTCCTAATAGGGAAAGTCTTTTTTTTTAAACTTTTCAAGGATTTTTTTTTTTTTTTTTTTGGAGAGCTAGAGTGGTGTAGTGAATTGAGCACTAAACTACAACTTTGTGGAGACCAGGGTTTAACTCCCCATTCAATCATGGAAACCCACTTGGTGAGTCACACACTCTCAGCCCCAGAAAACCCTATGATTGCCACAAGTCAGAAATAACTTGAAGACACACAAGAACAATAACCTCTCTGGAATAGGAGTAGGGCATGATGTGTCATCAGGTTGTCTGTCATCAGGTTGTCAACAAAGTAGGAAAAGTCACTGCACACTTCTGTACCTCTCGGTAACAGCACAGCTCAAGAGTAATCCAGTTAACCTCTTGATTTTCTGAGTCCCTAAGTCTGTAAGCTCCAGCCTGATGAGCCACAAAAAGGTAAAACACTAAGATGTGTCTACGTCACCTTCCTCACAGATGAGATTAAAGAGCAACTTGGTGTCACCACGAACATATAACCTTCTCATGTTTACTGTTCAAGCTAGTACTTTAAAAGTCAAGGAGGAAATATCTCAGATGGGTAGAGAAGGAACTAACTCAGATGGCAAGAGACTACTCCAGGACAAGGGCAGGGCACAAAGTCATGAAGATTCTTTTTCAGATAAATGCTCTACTTATGGGCTGGTATGTCTGTTCATCAACTAGGACACTGTGCCTCCTGGCTCCACTGAAATTATCTGTTACTATCAGTTCAACTGGTTAAAAATAACAATTCCTGGAGTTTAAAGAGCACTTTTGAGTCACTGGGACTTAACTTTTTATTTTATTTTTGGCCTGGGGAAAACTGCAAGCAGTAGTCCAGATTCCTGGGATTTATCACTGAAAACACTAGAGCAGGGGTAGGCAACCTTTCCCCTTTAAAGGCCGAGGGACTTCAACTTCCAGAACCTCAGCCATGTTGACCAATAGTCCCATGTTGGCCAATAGCTCCTGAGATTCTGGGAGCTGAAGTCCCTCAGCCCTTAAAGGGGAAAGGTTGCCTACCCCTGCACTAGAGGCTAAAGAGATCCAATATAAAATCCCCTGCAGAGCCATTAGCCTTACCCTCCAGGAAGACAATAGGGGCTCTTTCCACTACTCTGGGCAGCCCCCTTCAGGCCTGACTCTTCCCAAGAATGCCTATTCCTGCTTTTTGTGTAGCACACCATACTACAGTATGAAAAGGGACTTGGAACACCTTTGAGACTAACTGTGCAGAAGAAGTAACCTAAGCTTTCGTAGACTTGATCTACTTTCTCATATGTATCTGACTTAAGTCTAAGATGCATCTCCAGAAACAGACCAAGGGATGAAACAGATGGGCAGAAGGAAATGGATTGGGGCCGTTGCAACTACATGCTGTGGCCCCAGTCCACTTTGAAGCCACCCAAAAAAGGAGCAGAAAAGGTCCACTCCTTTTTCAGGTGGCAAAAAGCTGCCTTTCCCCATCCCTCTGTAGCCACATGGGAGCTTCAGGATGCTCCAGCAACGTGTGAATGCTGCGCCACCGGAGCGTCTTGAAGCCGCCCACGTTTGGGCAGCAGGGTGGCTTCAAGACATCTTGGAGGCATGTAGCATCTAAACGCCACACCCCTAAGCCACTGGGAAGCTGGCTTTTAGAGCAGGTCTGCTCCGGCTCCAAGTCTATGAACACTTATGCTACCATATCTCTCTTTCAATTAGTCTCAA
The DNA here is from genome assembly GCA_026167975.1 of Phrynosoma blainvillii. Classification (NCBI taxonomy): domain Eukaryota; kingdom Metazoa; phylum Chordata; class Lepidosauria; order Squamata; family Phrynosomatidae; genus Phrynosoma; species Phrynosoma blainvillii. The sequence goes on along the minus strand of JANUYF010000004.1, from coordinate 14,226,780 downwards.
AGATGCTACAAGATCCCTTTGTGTACGGATATTTCAGACTAACACAGCTATGTCTCTAAATTCTACCACACTACCAGAGATTGAGTATCCCTTATCCAGAAACCCCAAATATTCCAAAATCCAAAACTATCACAAAATGTCCATATGGGTGGCTGGGATAGTGGCACCTTTGATTTCTGATGTTTCGATGTACACAAACTTTGTTTTATGCACAAAAAAATTATTTTCAGGCTATGGGTATAAGGTTATATATGACACAAGAATGAATTTTGTGTTATTTTTTAATTTGTTTATTATTTTTAGCATTTTTTTCACCATACATCCAATTTCATGTTTAGACTTGGGTCCCATCTTCAAGATTATGTATATGCAAATATTCCAAAATCTGAGAAAAATGCAAAATTCAAAACACAGCTTTTCAGATAAGGGATACTCAACCTGTACTATAAAATCTCAGGTTCCATCACAGTATTTCTATGTGCTTGAATGATAAAATTGTTTTAATCATTATTATTCAATAGTGCATATTCACCAGTTGTCAGTAAACCACTGAAATTCTGAAAAGCCAATCTAAAATGACGTACTGCCAGGCAGTTCCTATATTACAAATTGCTTCCACTGGACTAACGTAGGTTTATCAGGCACATCAGCAGTAGGAAACATGTGGCCCTCCAAGAACTGTAGCCCTCCAAGACTACCTCTCCTATCCTCCTCCATCATCATCATCATCATCATCATCATCATCATCATCATCATCATCATCATAAATGTATTTATACCCTGCCCCTCTGTGCACAATCAGGGCAGCTAACAACAATTAAAAGTACATATGATATAAATCCAAAAGACCCAATACTCACCCCCTTTTAAAAAAGTATTAAACCAAACACTAGTTAAAACATCTTAGATTAAAATAACATAGAATAAAATCAAACATAGAATAAAATCAAACAACAAAATAGATAGAACAAGCAGAGTAGCGGCAGCATCCAAATTAGGAGAGGGCAGAATAAGGGGGTTCCTGAGGCCAGGAAGTCTAATCTGGAAAGGCCTACCAGAAGAGATCCATCTTAACAGCCTTTTTAAAGCTGTTTAGCGTTGTAATCTGATGGATCTCATCCAGCAGGCCGTTCCACAATCTGGGGGCAATTACCCTTAACTGGCTATGGGTGATGGGAATTTCAGTCCAACATCCAAAGACATTTTCCATCCTGATACAGATGATGTTACTTATGGTTGTGATTGCTTGTATAACCCATATCTTAATGGACTAAATAAGCTTGCTTGAACTGATGTATTTCCTATGAATTAATACATCAGAGTTTTTAATTTTTAATCATTGATACATAAGAATCTGGAAAAAAAATCATTCTTCTCCTTCTGCAGCCCATGGAGCTTAAACAGATTATGATAACTACTTACTGTAGAGTAACAACAGTTGTTCCAGGCACAGGACGCTCAATGTCTAGGTCTCTTCGGCTGAAAAACAAGAAGTGGTCAATTAAGGACTTTTGTGCATCTTCCAAACATGGTTTCCACAAAAAACAGGAGGAAGTCATCATGATGTACAGTTTGCAACATAATTTAGGCTACCTGGAATCCCTAGGGCAGATCAGGGATCTTCCCCAACTTTAAGCTCTATGTTTCAGTTATGTTTGAAGACTGCCAAAAAGCTTAAGAATACAAGGTAGATGCTTGAAAAACACCTTTGGTACAAAGGACTTGCTTTGTATTGTTTGTACTTTGTACTATCTTCCTGCCTCTCCTCACAATTGTCCTTCAAGGAATTGTAATGTAAATTTGATTATTTGGGGTATCAATCAAGAAGAAACATAATGCAAAATGCAGAATGATTAATGTAATTCACAATACAAGCTTCAGTTATCAGTTCTTTCAAAAGATCTCTACATAGAAGTATCAAGCGCATATTCAGAAAAGAAAAATGCAAGTAAAACTAATCTTATGCTAGAACAGCTATCTAGAAAATCTCAAAGGTAGCCTGTGTTTGTTTTCTGCAAATGAGTACAAAACATGTTTTCCTAGACAAACTGGAGAACATACTAGTAGATTACCTGTTGTAGGAGTTGACAAAGAGATGCAGATTGTTTTGATTCATGTCATTGATGATGTGTTGGCGGTAAGTGTGGATCAAATCGTGACTATCGTGAATGTCTTCCTAAAATTAAGAGAAGCTCTTAATAAACAACAGCACAGTACAGAGCACTTAATGTCAGGCAATACAAATACTGTCCTTTAATTGCTAGTATGGTGTTCCTTAAGTAATGCAATGTATGCCATGCAGTGTAACAAGAATGTTACTCCTTTTTCTATCCCCTACAAAAAGTGTGCAGAAGTTTAAAAATTGACAGCAAAATATGCAATATGGAACTTTGCTCCAAAAAAGGAAATTACTCAATTTTAAGCTATACAAAATAAAATTATGACTTTTTAATCAGCAGGTCCCACACACAGGTTTTCCAAAAGCTAGACATACTAGACCACAGTGCAAAGTTACAGAAATACAAAAATAAAAAGCTTGATTTCTCAAAATTTTCAGTCCAAGTATTCTTAAACTCTGATGTGAGAAGCAGGGGAAAAAGAGGAAAGGCACAGACTGTTTAAAGCCAGTCGTCTCTATGAACCTGTGACAGTTGCAGTTAAATGGGTCGAAAACCAGATCTTTATGTAAATAGTACTTGAGTATTAGAATCAAAGCACAACAAACTGTAGTTAATTACTAGCTCTTTTGCTGTATATGAGTATGGCACCATTAATATGGAAGGTTGAACCTTAATTCAGATGTTATAGAATACACTTACCTTGCTAAAAAGATGTGAAATGACCATGTCTGGTAGAGCATGAGCCCATCCAGAAATCTACAGAGTTTAGAAACACACACATTAGGACAACTCAAACATTTTATATAGTTTCACAAGAGCCAGTGGTAAGGTCTGAAGTTCAGCTTGTTACATACCCCTGCCCCCCTCTACCATCACACTATGCTGGAAAGCTCTCTACTTTAAGCACTAAATGATGTAATTAATTAGATAAATAACATTTTTGTGGCCCCTTAGATTTATAGCCCAACTGTAATGAGTTACAAATGATCAATAAAATTTTGAATAAAAATATTTTACTGAGGATCTCCAAGCTACAAAGTTCTGTAAAAAACAAGTCCAATTTAATAATATATAGCAGGATTTTAAAAAAGAGAGATTATGTATTTCATTCTAAACAAGATACTATAGTGAGTACATTTCATGACTTGTTCATATGTGTAACATCTAGGCTTACTTTTAAATTTTCCTGATATCAATTACAATGGCCATCTCATTTATTTATACAAGTATCTACCATATTTCAGTCATACAGTCTGTTTACTGTTTTGAAAACCCAAACTGTGTTTTTCAACATGGACATCAGATCCTAGTGCATTTCCTGTGTATCATTGCTACATCTGGGGATGGGAGAACAATAACTCTTAATTACTCTATGACCCTTTTCAAAACAGTTCAAGTTTTATGCGTGCAATAATAGCCACTTACAGATAGAAAAATAGGCTTTACTCCCTAAATGTAATATTTACCTTGGTTGCTGCCCAGTCCATCCATCCCTCAGCACATGGATTGACATTAATAAGCACAAGTCCTTCCACCATATCAGGATAATTAAGCTGCAGATTAAGAAATTTTGTGAATCCACATGCATTGGAGAAGCAAAATACAACATAGAAAGTTTCATTTTTAGGAGGATGATTAAAAATGTTTGGGAGAAGGATGCAGAGAATTCTACTATCTTTATTGGAAGGCCCTGTAAAAAGTGAATTTTTAGTCCTTGGAATGAGCTTTTGTGTTTGTGAAAGTGAGCAGTCACTTTGTTCCACTAGAGGAAACAAAGATTTGGTGAACCAAATCTCAAGGACAGATTAAGATTTAGATTAAGAAAAATGCCAAAGGAGGTCTCTTGTTGTTGTGTGCCTTCAAGTAATTTCCACCTTATGGCAACCCTAACGTGAACCTATCACAGGGTTTTCTGGGGCTGAGAGTGTGTGACTTGCGCAATGTCACCCAGCACGTTTCCATGCCCAAGCAGGGAATTGAATCCTAATCTACAGAGTTGTAGTACTACACCCAAACTACTACACCACGCTGGCTCTCTGGTTTACTTTCTGGTTAAGAAAAACAAAAAGAATGTAAAGCACTTTTACCCTATGTTTCTTCTATACAGATCGTATTTGCAAAAATTCAGCAAGGATGTTATGGACTTTGATTTTTAAAACTGGACACGTTAACAAGCTAGAATTTTGCAGGCCAGAAGCAGTAGGACTGTATATTAGTTATCCAATAGCTCTGAGGGAAGCCCTAATACTTACAGCAAACCTGGTTAAGATGTAGGCACCAGCTCCAGTTCCCATTCCAATTACACTTTTCAGTCTGTAGAAGAAATTATGAACAATTAATTCTCGGCTACACAGCTCTGATTTCTAACAGTCTCTCCTCCCAAACTTCCCGATACATCCATTTCATATTCAGGTGCACTCACTATCTCTTCATGCCACTGTATCCCTTCACAACACTGTGGGAGAAGCTGGAAGGCACAATTGCTCCCCTCCCCAAAGAATATCAGTTCTGTTATCACCTTATCACTGCTATAGGCATTTATTTTCCAATAACAAAGTGTACTAAAAACAAGTCATCATAGTCTCTAACAGTATAATTTGTTTAAACAGATGGTCTCACTTATTATACTAGTTAATTTAAAATTAACCAGAGTAAAACGATGGAAGAGCTACACTCAGCACAACTCAGATGGGTGTAAACAGCATGTGTTGCCACAAAGTGAACAACACAAGCCATTAATTTCCTGTTCAATAATTTTACCTTTAAATCAGTATCATTTCTTGATCAAGTAAATATCCAGAGAGAAAGCAATAAAATTTCACAGTTGCTTATTGTGCTGGCAAATAAATACACAATAGATAAGAAAAGCTGATTATTGTTTGCTGAACAGGTCAGCTGCCATCTGTATTCATACAACCGTATTTTTTCTCACTGGATGTGACTTCCACACCCAAAGTATTGAGATCTCTTTGTAAAACCAGTTTGTAACTCTGGGAATCAACAAAAAAAGGGCCACTACAAATAAGCACCAGAAAGTTCAAAAAGAAAGGAGTGTAACTTAAGTCAATCAGGTGTTAACTTTTGTTCAGGGCACTGTGAATAGGACACTGTGAACAAAAGGCTTGTAATGTTGCTCTACAGTCAGAAAATGGCTTGTCTCAAACAACACCAAAAATCCTAAATGACTTTGCTGTACATGAATGAGTCTACTCACCCAAACTGTTTTAAAATTCCAGGAAGCATCTCAGCCAGCTGATCCATAGAAGGGTACATGTACCTGCAAAACACAATTATTGAAGAGGCACAATTTAACCAAGTTTTGGTAACCATTAATGGATAGGATGCCACTCTTAAGGAGGGAATCCAAAGGCCAGACTTCATCTAACCCATTTGGTGTCACTGTTAGTGAACCAAATGAACCAGTTTACCTAGAGTCCTAGACTGAGACTTTCTTGAGATAAAAAATGGGAAAGAAAAGCTAGCCCAATTTGTTTAACAGGTGAATTATTCTCAAATATTGGAACAATTTAGAGGCTGGATCTAAATGACATCTCACATTACAAGGCTGTCGTAAAAATCTATTTGGAAAGATTTGTGTCCAAGTATTGCAGAAGGCAAGAATACATACAATAGGACACTGTGAACAAAAGGCTATGCTCCCAGAAGATAGCATGCACACAAAAAGTCTTATTTTCAGACAGGTGCATTTTGTAGGCAGGGAGGTAGGACTCCCCACTTGGTGTGTGAAGCTACCATGAAGTGAACATATTTCTAAGAGTAAGAGACATACACTCACACAGAAAGCATTCAATAACACAACTCAAAAGGTTTAAAATATTTCTTATTATTTTTTAAACAGAAAAAACAAAAGTGTCCCAACACACATTTACTCATTGTTCCAGTTATCATCCAGTTAAATTGCTTTGTTCTTATCTTTCTAAACATTCAAATTTCACTGCCTTTTCCTTATTCCACAGAGGGCTGAGTTTATCCACTTTATTTTATTCCTTGTTTCATTTTTTTTAATTTACATCCTTCATTGATATTCTGCCTCTCCAACACTATTCTTCATATCAGGTTCTAAGTTTTTATCTGTAATTTAACAGATTTACCATACCTATTTTCCTATAGCAATTCTCTTTATATGTCCTCGTATAAATGTGTCTTTTTCTTTTCATTTCTGTCTCCTTTTAGTCCATTAAATGATTTATTGCTGATTCACCCCATTTTTCTCTCTGATAAACTATTAATTTAAAAGTTCAAAAATATTTCAGATGCCACATGACACCAAGGAGCATATTCTTCACTTATGAAAGAAACATAATGCCCCTTGGTGACAGGTGAAATCTGAAATATTTTGGAACCTCTTTAGCTATGTTACAGAATACTCTGTGCCTGTCTAAACCTCTGGTTTATCATACAGTTCACTTCACAAGAAGGGATGTCATCAAGGTACAGAAAGTGTAAAGATGCACGTGCTCTTTCTTTATGTCTTTCCCATGTCCCATCACTTCAAACATAGAACTATTTCTTGTTGTCAGTATATTGTCATGCTATATCATATTATTTCATGTTTAACAATATTCAATGAAGTAATTATCCACCAAATAGTCATCTCAGTGCATGATTTATCAATTGGTCTGCAATATTAAGGTTGCACAAAATCTTGTATACTTTGTATACAAATGGGGAACAGAAGATGCCATAAATATTTTTAAAATAAATACAAACTGCAGAGAAAAACTTACCCTGGTGGAAAAGAGGCTGCTCCATCTTGCTGCCCAGGGGCATCCACGTGACAGACTGCAAAATGTTGTGTGATTTCCTGCATATCCTCATAATTGAAGAGGGGGTTGAAACACGTTTTGTCTTAACAGAAGATGAAACACAGGTTAGGGGAACAAAATTAATATTCATGTCAACATGTATTACGAATACGCAAAACACAATGGCAGTCATAGTCATAGTATGACAGTATCTGGAATATTTCACTCTATTTAGGAGTGAAAATGGAACAGGATGAGTTACAAGCTCAATTTTTTTTCTACACTCATTTTTGAAGATATGATGCTGTATTTGAACACAAACCTTCATTTGAAAGCAGTTTTGGATTCTTCACTATATTATCATCATCAGCTAACAAAATTCTGCCCATCTTGAACTACTGGGTGGATCACTTGCATTATTAACATATTTTATTTGTACTAAGTAGAATGCATGAGGTAAAGAGAATAAGCTGCTCATTACACAGAAGTTAATAACAAGGACCGAAAGACATCCCAGCTAAGCCACCTAATTATCATACTTACGGTTCAGTCCAATATCATGGTATGTCAGGATGGCAGGCCTATTTCCTCGTGGGGTTCCACACATGGTTACATGAACAGAGCCATGTACTGTCTCAACATCTTGCTCCTGAAGGAAAGAAGGGAATCTGTTATATGAGCATTTCACCCAGCAGCCAAGAAAAAGGTTTTTACATTGAAACAAAGCTCTTCAGAATTCCTTAATCATAAGATAACACTAAAGTTTTTCAATAATTGCACTGGAATCTACTACAGGAACTTTACATCTACCAATAAAGACTCAAATTCTTACCCACTGGCTTATAATTTTTAACTGCAAGTACAGTAATGTGTAATTCTTCTAAGGGAGGAGGAAAACATTCAGTTTACAATTTCTTACAATTTACTGCACATATATCATGAAGTAATCTACACTGTTACCCCATATTAGAAAACAACAATTTGATTCTACCATCCAACTTGCATCTAAGACACAACCCCCCCAAAAAAAGCATGGCCTACTGATAAGGTGTCATTGCACTGAAAATATTTAGCAATTGTAATTTTGCTTGTTCTAATTCACGCCTCAGGTGTAGTTTGAAGGCACCTGATACGGTAACCTTGGAGAAACTAAGTGGGTCTGTGTAGGGACAGACAAACTGATCAATTTTGTTTTTTCTCCGTTTCTCGTTCTTTTACATTTGTTCTCTCCTATTTCTGCAACAGTTCACAACATTTTTTTTTAAAAAAAGTCTGTACACAACTTTCAATAACATCCCTATATATATTTGTTTATGTATAATAAACATATTTTTGCAAATATTTTCCTCGTATAATGCTTCTGTGCATATTTTTCACAACTATATTTTTTGGACGTCTATCTTAATACACATATTTTGCATGCATCTTTCTTGCAAAGAACTGCAGAGCAAAAGCTGGAGAATTGCAAGTACTGAAAGATAACCTTTGTTTCACATTGATTTAGGAAATGTAAAGGTGCTAATTTCTTCTTAAAATGGAAACTCAAATTCTAGTTGTAGATTCTAGTTGCAGACTCAGTAATATTACACTAAAGTTTGTTGTTGTGTGTCTTCAAGTCATTTCTGACTTATGGTGACTCTAAGGCACCTTATTGTGGCATTTTCGTGGCAAGATTTGTTCAGAGTGGGGTTGTCTTTGCCTTCCTCTGAGGCTGAGAGTGTATGACACTGCCCAAGGCAGTGGGTTTCCATGGCTGTATGGGAATTTAAACCCTGGTCTCCAAAGCTGTAGTCCAATGCTCAACCACACCACACTGGCTCTTATTGTTATCTGAAATTCACTAATTTACAAAGATGTTGTCTCTACTGCTGATTGCTGCCTTTTGGAGGTAATACTGCATCAAACACTATGAAAAGAAAAAAGCTGCTCATACAAGAATTATTATTCTTGGCCAAGTTACTGCTATTTTTTAGTAATCTATTTCTTCCTGTGACTGCTATTAGTATAAGTATTGCTGTCAGTAGGTCTGATCTCTCTCCAAATTATGTTCGCTTTGAGTCAAGCCCACCAAAACATAGCGCCCAAAACAATTCACATAAAGAAAATCCTATGGCACCAATGGGTCTACCACACATCGATTCCTGCTACTCATAAACCTCCAGAATGTGTTCCAGAGGTTAAGAGTACATCCTTCTGCACCCAGTATCCAGTACTCTCAAAACAAATCCTATCACTTATCATATGAATATTTCAAATATATAATTAATCCATAAATTATTGTATCTTCAAAGCTAAACCAGAAGTAAAATACAACTAGACATTTTGATTCTTGCCCTCCCTTCCCTTGCTGAAGTACTCACAGCATTATGTAATAAATAGGCAGTATCTTCCACATCCAGCACCATTTTTAGACAGTGCAGCTTGATATTAATCTCAAGGAGCCCAGGGAGAAAATAAGGATCAGATTTTACTTGGACTTGGTGGTAAGCTGGGTTATATAGCCAAGCTGTTGCTCTGCCTAAGCCCACAACTCCCATGATGCCCCGTTCAAAAAACTCACACAAACCAGTTCAGAAGGACGTCATTCTTAAGAAGGATTTAAGACAGGCTTGACCACAAGGGCCTACACCATGCAGCTCAGACATCAACCATGGGGGCAGGAAAGGAAGAAGGCCATACAGGGGGTTACTGTCTAGAAGTGCCCTTACAAATAGCATCATAGTCATGCTAGGTACAGCATCTTAATGTGTCCACAGATAAATTGGATTGAGAAGAGCCTTTTTATTTGGCAACAAGAACAAACTAGATTATTTTGGACACAAGTAAAAAGACTCCCCTCCCCCCCCCCCCCGGCAAAAGCTCTCAATTTGTCAATGTCACCTAGTTTCATGAAAGATTTGAGTGGGGCAGTAGGGATGACTTTGGCTTTAATCCCCCTAAAACTACTGACCTCACTGTTCACCACAGGGGCTGTTCAAATCCATTTATCACATTTTAAAAGCAACCCTGAACCAATTGAAACACCACACACTGTGCAACAACTATGGAGGTCACTTGTCCCATGGTGTTTCATTCCATCTCTTCTGCTCTTCACTTGTCAATTGTTTAACATTGTAACTTACTAAGTTTTAAGGAGCCTTGATTTAGCCTTTGTCAAAATAGACAGAGAAGTAAAACTACCCAAAAGCTAACATAACTGGGGTTCATTTTATCATGAACAACTTTGCAAAATAGGATTGGAAGAATAAATGGGCACGTGACTGTCTAAAATATCAATTTCAATGAAACTGACTAAATTCAATTTCAGTGAATTTGAAAAAATTCAATTAAGATCCTCCTATTGGTATATTTTGCCTGCATATGTCTGTATCTTCCAAAATAAAGAAAACAGCAACAGTACATATTGCTGTTCAGTGTGTGGACCACAGTACATCCACCAGAGGGCTTATGTATGCCTAAATAATTTTGAAATTTTAATAATACCTGCTGACATTATGTATAGAAGTGAGAGATGGACAGTGAAAAAAGGGGACTAAAAGAAAACTCATTTGAGATGTAGTGCTGGAGAAGAGTGCTGAGAATACCCTGGACAGCCAAAAAGACAAACAAATGGAAACTGAAACACAGAACCATAGAGTTGGAAGAGACTACAAGGGCCATCCAGTCCAACCCCGTGCCATGCAGGAACTCAAAATCAAAGCATCCCCAACAGATGGCCATCCAGCCTCTGTTTAAAGACCTCCAAAGACGGAGACTCCACCATTCTCCGAGGGAGAGTGTTCCACTGTCAAACAGCTCTTACTGTTAGGAAGTTCCTCTTAATGTTGAGGTGGAAAATATTTTCCTGTAGCTTGCATCCATTGTTCCATATTCTAGTCACCAGAGCAGCAGAAAACAATCCTGCTCCATCCTCAATATGACCTCCCTTCAAATATTTAAACAGGGCTATCACATCACCTCTCAACCTTCTCAACAGATCAAACGGGAAATACCCCTACAAGCCAAGCTGACTAAATTGAGCTTCTCATACTTTGGCCACATCATAAGAAGGCAAGACTCATTAGAAAAGACAATAATGGTGGGAAAGGTGGAGGGCAGAAGAAAGAGAGGAAGACCTGACACCACATGGCTGGACTCAATTAGGGAGGACACGGGCTTGAGTCTGCAGATCTTGAGCAGAGCAGTGGAATCTTGGAGATGTCTCATCCACAGAGTTGCCATGATTCAAGGCCAACTTAAGGACAGTTAACAACTACGAAGTCCCACCTCCATCTAGACCTGCTAGAAGCCATGGGGGAGGGGGGTCACTTTTACCATGAAGGGGTTGCCCATTTTAGGCTGAAGGTTCTTTGTCCCAAACTAGAAATGACCTTAGTCATCTTCTGGCCTAAAACAGGCCTCAGGTGCATCAAAATATGGCAAAGATGTCTTCATGGCTTCTTAAATGGTACAGTAGATCAATACATTCACACACAAAAGCAAGAGATGGGGACATGGGGAAATATAGTGGTCAGGATGTGTTGGGAGGACAGGACTTGAGGTAGTTGTCTACACCTGCTTTAAGTGAGTATCTCTGCTGAAAGTTGCTTTATCTTTATACAACAGGTAGCACTCTTATACTGCAAACTTGCAACACTGCTTTCTTACCTGTATTAGGGGAGTGGAACCCAACTAAGCTACTGGGTTCACTACACCACTTCCATTATTTATTCATTTGATATTTTACTTCGATATTTTAGCTCAAATCCATTTTGTTGTTGTTGATGTTGTGTCTTCATGTCATTTCTGGCTTATGGTGATCCTAAGACATCCCTATTACTATCACATCATGCTGGCTCTCTAAATCCATTTACTCAAGCCCCAAAGTGCTGACTTATGGAATCTATTGCAAAAAGGTAATCCAACACTTATGTAAATCCCACTGCTTCAGTGAATCTACTCTAGTTGGGGCTAGCAATAGCATTTGGGCTTTTGTTTTGTTTTGTTTTAAATTGTGTTCTCTCATCCAGAGGGGCATGTACAGGATTACTGTAGTTGCAAAATTCAAGCTTCGGCAGTAAACTAGAAAAATTTATTCAGAAATCAAAGCTATTTCTAGCAGACATGTTGTCTGGGCTAAACTACAAGCAGTTTACACATCATGATTAAAACACATAGCAATTCAAACTTTGAGCAGGCTGACACCCGTTCACACACAAATCACAGCACTCTCACAACCCCTCTTTCCCAGAGTTGTCCCTTCTTCCAACCTCGTATCAGCTATTCTCACGGGACCAGTCTTGAAGCTCCCAGCTCAATCTCCACTCCGAAGCAGGTTTTGAGGGTGTGCCTGGAGATGAGAAATTGCTCCCTCATCCCAGTTCCATGGAAGAATGGATGCATTTGAATTCATGGAATGACACCACTGGATTCAACCCTATGTCAACTTCATCTTGATAAAAAACACTTGTTTCTAATTTTTGGATAGGAATTTAAAGAGTTTTATAGTATCTCTAAAGCAGATTAATACTACCTCCAAAAAAGTGTAGGAAACTTTGAGTAGGTTAGTGCTTCAGAGTAGTGCTTCAGAGGTGTATGAAAAATCATACAGATACAGATGGTATTACAAAGAATTTGAAAGTGTCACCAGTTGACTTTTTAAAGTGGCATTGATATTTATGGGAGAAAATACAATCCAGAAATTTATCTGACTCATGTAGTAAAATCAGCATGCAGAATTGCTTGCCACATGAACACAGCTATCATGAGAAGTGACTTGTAACAGCTCGTGCCTAGAAGTTGTTTTGTATCAGTGTTTTTGGTTGGTTTTGTACTAATATTTGGACAATGGGATATGCCTAAGTACATTGTTAGCTGCAGTGTACCCTAAGGTCTGAGTGTAAACCAGGTCATTATAAAATGATTACCGTTTTTGGTATATACAGTAAGCCTACAGAAAAATCAAATTGCATGACATTTTGAAATGATATAATAGAGTACCCCAAGGAATCACTGGATGTTTATGGAAGTCTTTAATGAAAGCTCTGATTTAGTATCTCTGAAGCGTAATCTGATGTCAACAATTGCAATTTGACAACAGCCATGTTTTGTTGTGATGGGGAGACAGTCAAGCAGTGTACCCAGTTCCTGTGAACTGGTATAGAAAAACTATGTGGGCAAGAAACTATTAAAGATTTTCATGTTGTCTCTACAAAATTCTATCAGATGTGAAGTAACTTGTGGTTTCAGTGTTGGACTATGACTCTGGAGACCAGGGTTTCATTCTCAGCTCTGCCATGAAATCCCCTGGGTGACCTTGGGAAGGTCACATGCTCCAGCCTCAGGGGAAGGGTAATGGCAAACCTTCTCTGAATAAATCTTGCCAAGAAAACCCCATGCCAGGTTCACCTTGGGGTCTCCATAAGTTGGAAATGACTTGAAGGCACACAACAACAATTCTTAATTGGTTAACCATCTAAGATACAATTGTGTCTGCTAGAAAACATGTATGAAGAAAATAATATATTCACATTATTACTGAGAAAGAAAGCTACATAAAAAACAAACATCTCCCACAATGCATACACCCCAGGTGTGTGTGTGCATGTGCCTTCAAACTGCCCATTCACTTATGGTGACCTCATGAATTTCATAGGGTTTCTTAGGCAAGGAATACTCAAGAGGTGGCTTTCCCAGTTCCTTCCTCTGAAATATAGCCTACAGCACCTGGTATTTGTTGGTGGTCTCCCATCCAAGTACTAACTGGGGTTGACCCTGCTTAGCTCCCAAAATCATAAGGGATCTGGTGCTTTTATGGTATTTAGTCCCAAACAGCCATAGCCAATTCATGTACTTGGTGCATTTCTCAGTGAGTCTGGAGGCACAGATCCTCTTCGCATATTGTGTTTGCTACAGCAAACATCTACAAAGTAAAACCACCATTGTTGTGGCATAATGATCTGCTCATGAACATGACTCTCATTTTTTTGTTCCATCAGCTCACTGCTGCCTTTTTTTTTTTTTTACCCCTACTGAGCACCTTGATCGCGTATTTTAACATAATGTTGTGAGGCTGAGAGGAAGATGGTAGACTTCTGTATGCAAGAGCATGAATTTACTTACAAAGAAATACAAGACAGCACTAAGCAAACAGCCAAATTAAGATAGGCTCCACAGTGACAATGCTGTGTTGGTGTGTTGTCAATTTGTTCCTGTACTCCTTAATAAGCTTTATAGCTCAACTGACCTAGAGATCGGTGGGGTGTGATTTTAGAATGATTTTCTGCTGTAAAGATGTAGCACATGGAAAACAGATGGCAGCACATTCTAATCAACATCAGTGTTATAGTAAGAAGCTCTTTACTGACCGATTTGTATTAAAACACTATCTTGGAAAAAAAATCCAAGGTACACTAATCCGATAGAAGGCTAAAGACAAATGTGCCATCTGCTCATGCATCTCTTGCCTTCAAAAAGGCAGATTCCTGTTCAGTAGGCTACACAATTGCACGTGACTGGTAGATAAACACATCCAAGGTGTGCCATCACAGTTCGGACTATAGAAGCTAGTTTGATGGACAAATAACTTCCTCAAAAGGGATAATAATAATAATAATAATAATAATTTATTTATTTATATCCTGCCCCTCTGCAGAGCAATCGGGGCGGCTTACACCATTAAAATTTCCATACAGATATGTTAATACAATGTAAACAGATACCTGTATGGGAAATTCTAAATGAGCAATGTTGTTAAGAAGCATACATTTATTAGCAATTATGGAAATTTTAGAGTTGCCCTTTTTGTTCAGCAAGAAATTGATAGCCACTAAGCAATCTTGTCCAACATGCCATTATAATTAGTGTGCTATAGCAATGCAAACTCTTTCTCCTATTATGAGATTGACCACATGTATTTCAGTCAGAAATAGGAGAGCAGCAAGGAGAGGTGGGGAAAAGACTAATAATAATAATAATAATAATAATAATAATAATAATATTTATTTATTTATACCCCGCCCCTCTGTCAAACAATTGGGGTGGTTAACAGCAATTAAAATTCCATACGATATATACAGTCCAACAACCCCAAACCCACCCATCCCTTAAAAAGTATTAAACCAATTATCTGTTAAAACATCATAATTAAAACATCATAAAATAAATTCAAATCAAGAACAACAATTATCTAGAAAGCAAAACAAAGCAGCAGCTGCATCCAAAGTGGGAGAGGGCAGGGTAGGAGGACTCCTGAGGCCGGGAAATCTATTCAGGAAAGGCCTGCTGGAAGAGATCCATCTTAACAGCTTTTTAAAAACTGCTCAAAGTCTTAATCTGACGGATCTTGTCCAGCAGGCTGTTCCACAGTCTGGGAGCGGATGCCGAGAAAGTCCTCTGGGATGTCACAGACAGCCTCGTTTTTATTGGCTGCAGCAAATTCCTCCCAGAGGACTGGAGAGCGCGGGGCAGATTGTATGGGAGGAGGCGGTCCTGAAGATAGGTTGGACCCAAGCCATTTAGGGCTTTAAAGGTCATAACCAACACTTTATACTGGGCCCGGAAACTAATAGGCAGCCAGTGGAGAGACTTTAATACAGGTGTTACGTGGTCTCTCCTTGCTGTTCCCGAAACCACTCTGGCTGCCATATTTTCTACTAACTGAAGTTTCCCGATCAAGCACGAGGATAGCCCCATGTAGAGTGCATTACAGAAATCCAGATGAGAGGTTACCAGCACATGCACAACAGACTCAAGATCCCTTACTTCCAGAAAAGGGCACACCTGGCGTATCAGCCGAAGCTGATAACAGGCGCTCCTGAAAGTCGCATTCACCTGACTAGTCATCTGAAGTGACAAATCAAGGAGCACCCCCAGACTGCGAACACAGCCCTTTGTGGAGAGTGTGACCCCATCCAGGACTGGAGGTTGCAACCCAATTCCTGGTTTCGGGGCCGTTACCGTGAGCACCTTTGTTTTGTCTGGATTCAATTTCAATCTGTTTTTCCTCATCCAGTCCATTTAATCCCTGCATTTAATTACTCCATTTAATCCCTCCCCCATCTTGAAAGAGCCTCAGGAAGCAGCAAGGAAAGGTGGGGAAAAGACTCCATCTAATCCCCTCCCCGTCCTGAAAAAGCCTTAGGAAGCAGCAATGAGAGCAGCAAGTAGAGGTGGGAAAAGACTCCATCTAATCCTCTCCCCATCCTGAAAGAGCCTCAGGAAGCAGCAAGGAGAGGTGGGGATTCATTTAATTCCCTCCCAGCAATGTGAGTCAATTTTTATTTGCTATTTGTGTAACTGATGTAACAAAATGCTTAAGGATGGATTGTGTATTTCAAAATGGAAAGAATAAAATTAATTAAAAAAAAAAAAAAGAAATGGGGTGGCTTTCATGCTAAGAAAAAGATGTTGCAAAAGCAGTCAAAAGATACAATGCAAAACCAGACCGAATCACCTCAATAAGGATTCACGGGAAACCTATAAATATCACCATAATTCAAGTATATGCACCAACCACTGATGCAGAACAAGAAGGAATTGATTTTATTAAGGAGTACAGGAACAAACTGACAACACACCAACACAGAATGTCAACCTGATCACTGGAGATGGGAATGAAAAGGTTGGAAGTAAAGAAGGATCAAAAACAATATGTAGATTTGGATTAGGCAAAAGAAATGAAGCAGGCGAGTGTCTGATAGATTTTTTTGGGAAGCCAACAACCTATTCATTGCAAACACATTTTTCGTACAACCAGAGAAAAGCTTATACACATGGACATCAGCAGATGGCCAACACAAAAACCAAATAGATTACATAATTGGAGGTAAAAAATAGAGAATCTCCATTCTGGTGGCCAAGACTAAACCAGGTTCTGATTATGGCACAGATCACGAACTACCCATTTCAAAAATAAAAGTAAAACTCAAGAAGAGAACAAAACCACTCATCATACCAAAATATGATTTAAACAACATTTCCACAGAATTCATTGACAATATAAGGAAGGGATTTGAAGTACTAAGTATAATAGACCATGAACTGAAAGAGCTTTGGTCTGAATCCAAGGACATAATAAAAGAAGAATGCATAAAGACACTTCCAACAGATAAAAGGAAAGTGAAGAAATCACGGATGACAGATAAAATGCTACAAGCAATGAAGGAAGGAAGAGAAACAAAGTAAAAAAGAGACAGGAATAAATTAAGAACCATGAATGCAACAGTACAACGGCTAGTGCGCAAAGATAAGGAAAATTACTACAACAACAAATACAAAGAAATAGAAAACAACAACAAAAACAGAAGAACGAGAGGCCTATCCCACAAGATTCATAAGAAATCAAGGGAAAGTTCAAATCAAGGACTGGGATGCCCTACGACAACAAAAATAACATAATTCAAGACAAGAAGGAATAAAATTATGTTGGATGCAATACACAGAAGAGTTATATAAAAGAGATGACAATACGAAGGGTACATGGAACAAAGAGCCGTATGAAGATGAATTCCAAACTTAAAAAACTGAGGTGGAAGCTGCAATAAAGGAAATGGCAAAAAACAAGACTCCAGGGAACAGATGATGTTTCAATAGAACTGTTGCAATCCACACTGACAAAGTCAACTTTAGTGCTACCCAACATGTCAACAGATATGGGGGGCGGGGGGGAAATGATGGCCAACACATTGGAAGCGATCAATATACATTCTCATCCACAAAAAAGGAGACACAAGAGCCTGCAGCAAGTATAGAACCATAGCGCTAATATCCCATGCAAGCAAAATCATGCTCAAAATTCTGCAACATAGGCTCCAACAATACACAGACAGAGAAATCCCAGAGTTCCAAGCAGGGTTCAGGAAAGGAAAAGGCACCAGGAATCACAATGCAAATATATGATGGCTAATGGAGCATAGCAGGGAATTTCAAAAGAAAGAAGAGTGTTAAGGATACCATGGACAGCCAAAAGGCAAACAAATGGGTCCTATAGTAGATCAACCCAAAAATATCCCTAGAAGCTAGGATGACAAGACTTAAGACTGTCATGCTTTGGACACATCATAAGAAGGCATTAATTGCTGGGAAAGACAATGTTAGGAAAGGTGGAGGTAAGTAGAAAGAGAGGAAGGCCACATTCTAGATGGATGGACTTTATTAAAGAGACCACGA
Source organism: Phrynosoma blainvillii (assembly GCA_026167975.1). Classification (NCBI taxonomy): domain Eukaryota; kingdom Metazoa; phylum Chordata; class Lepidosauria; order Squamata; family Phrynosomatidae; genus Phrynosoma; species Phrynosoma blainvillii. The sequence goes on along the minus strand of JANUYF010000004.1, from coordinate 14,208,746 downwards.
ATATGAGTTTGTAGGAGATCGGCACAACAGTAGAGGACAGGGGGGCCTGTAGATGTCTCATCCACAGTGTTGCCATGGGTTGAGATCGACACAAAAGCAGTTAACAATAAAAATTTCAGTCATAAAATCCACCACTCAAAGTCACATCTCATATTCCTTGGCTGTCTTCCATTCAAGATGACTAAGGAACTTGCAACTGAACTATGTTTTAAACGGAACATGTATAAGAAATGGAAAAATGGGGAAATCACCAAAGAGGAATTCAAACAAATAGCTAGCACGTGTAGGGGTAAAGTCAGAAAAGCTAAAGCGCAGAATGAAATCAGGCTTGCTAGAGAGGTTAAGAACAATAAAAAGGGCTTTTGGGGGTATGTCAGTAGCAAAAGGAAAAAGAAGGAAATGGTAGGGCCACTGTTTGGAGAAGATGGCAAAAAGTTAACAGGGGACAGAGAAAAGGCAGAATTACTCAACACCTTCTTTTCTTCAGTCTTCTCAGAAAAGGCAAAGGGTGCTCAACTTGAGGATAATGGAGCAGAGGACAGAATAGGAGAATTTCAGCACAGAATAAGTAAAGAGATAGTACAGAAACATCTGGTTAATCTAAATGAATATAAGTCTCCAGGACCAGATGAATTACATCCAAGGGTATTAAAAGAACTGGCAAATGTAATATCGGAACCATTGGCAATAATCTTTGAGAATTCCTGGAAAACAGGAGAGGTCCCAGCGGACTGGAGGAGGGCAAATGTTGTCCCCATCTTCAAAAAGGGGAAAAAAGAGGATCCCAACAATTATCGTCCAGTTAGTCTGACATCAATACCCGGAAAGATTCTGGAGCAGATCATTAAACAGAGAGTCTGTGAACATCTGGAAGATAATTTCATAATCACAAAAAGTCAACATGGGTTTCAGAGAAACAGGTCATGTCAAACAAATTTGATCTCTTTTTTTGATAAAATTACCAGCTTGGTAGATGAAAGGAATGCTGTGGATATAGTATATCTTGATTTCAGTAAGGCCTTTGACAAGGTTCCCCATGACATTCTTGCAAGCAAGTTGGTAAAATGTGGGCTAGACAAAGTAACTGTTACATGGATTTGTAATTGGTTGACTGGTCGAACCCAAAGGGTGCTCAACAATGGCTCCTTTTCAACTTGGAAAGAAGTGACCAGTGGGGTGCCACAGGGCTCTGTCCTGGGCCCTGTGCTATTCAATATTTTTATTAATGACTTGGATGACGGTATTGGGGGCATAGTTATCAAATTTGCAGACGACACCAAATTAGGAGGAGTAGCTAATACCCCAGAGGACAGGATCAAAATTCAAAATGACTTGAACAGACTAGAAAGTTGGTCCAAAGCTAACAAAATGAAATTCAACACGGAGAAATGTAAGGTACTGCACTTAGGGCGGAAAAACGAAAAGTACAGATATACGATGGGGGACACCTGGCTGAATGAGACTACATGTGAAAGGGATCTAGGAATCCAGGTGGACCACAAGTTGAATATGAGTCAACAGTGCGATGCAGCAGCTAAAAAGGCCAATGCAATTTTAGGCTGCATCAGTAGAAGTATAGTGTCTAGATCAAGAGAAGTAATAGTGCCACTCTATTCTGCTTTGGTCCGGCCTCACCTGGAATACTGTGTCCAGTTCTGGGCATCACAATTCAAAAAGGATGTGGAGAAACTGGAGCGTGTCCAAAGGAGGGCAACTAAAATGGTGAAGGGTCTGGAAACCAAGCCCTATGAGGAACGACTTAGGGAGCTGGGGATGTTTAGCCTGGAGAAGAGAAGGCTGAGAGGTGATATGATAGCCGTGTTTAAATATTTGAAGGGATGTCATATCGAGGAGGGAACAAGCTTGTTTTCTGCTGTTCCAGAGACTAGGACCCGAAACAATGGATGCAAGCTGCAAGAAAAGAGATTCCACCTCAACATTAGGAGGAACTTCCTGACAGTAAGGGCGGTTCGAGAGTGGAACACACTCCCTCGGAGAGTAGTGGAGTCTCCTTCCTTGTAGGTCTTTAAGCAGAAGCTGGATGGCCATCTGTCAGGGATGCTTTGATTGGGAGTTCCTGCATGGCAGGGGGTTGAACTGGATGGCCCTTGTGGTCTCTTCCAACTCTATGATTCTATGATTCTATGATTCAAGTACTAACCAGGGCTGAAAGATACTTCTTTTAAAAAACAGTATTGTGTTGAGAATACTTGTGTTAAGTATTTGGTACTCCCCAATCTCAGATGTTTTGTCAAATTATCAAATTTGACCTGGAAACTTGCTATCATTATATGTTACAGAGAAAGCCAGCGTGGTGTAGTGATTTGTGCACTAAACTATGGCTCTGGAGACCAGGATTTGACCCCCCCCCATGGAATCTTACCTTGGGCAAGTTACACTCTCTCAGCCTCAGAAGAAAGCAAAGGAACAAATCTTCTGACCAAGTCGTGCCAAGGAAATCCCATGACATGTTCACTTTAGGGTCGCCAAAAGTTGGAAATGATTGGAGGTCACACAACAGCCATACTATTAATATATGCTTCAGAGTCATATATAGATATGACTCTCATATTCGGATAGTAAATCTGCAGGGCAAATTGGTTAGCATGACAAGACACTTAAGGGAGTGCCAAATATTTAACACAGGTAAAGTTTCTCAACACAATACTATTTTCTAAAAAAGGTACCCTTCTATCTGTTGCTTGAGCCAAGACAGACTTAGTGACATGGCCACCCATCAAAGCAAGAATGTAAAACATCTTAATAACTAATCATTGGTCAGTTAAATTCAGTACAGTCATCCCTCCATATCTACTGATATTTTATCCATGAATTCAAGCATCCACAGCTTGCAAATATTTTAAAAATACATACATTCCAAAAAACAAAATTTGATTTCACCATTTTATATAAGGGACGCCATTGTACTACCCCACTGTATTTAATGGGACTTAAGCATCCACAGATTTTGTTATCCATGGGTGTGTGTGTGTGTTCTGGAACCAAACCCCAGTGGATACCGAGGGCCCACTGTAGTAATAAGGAAAAGGCAAGACCAGGAAGAAAAACAGCAAACAATCCAAAGGAGGTGGTTTCTTCATAAATCCTCTAGATCCAAAAACCCTCTGGAAAACTATGCACTTTAATAGCATAGGAGTATCAGAAGACTAAAAGAAAACTTCAGCTGTATTCGCACTGTAGAAATAATCCAGGTTGACACCACTTTAATAGCTGTGGTTCAGTGCTATGGAATTCTGGGGATTGTAGTTTTGTAACACATTCAGTCTTCTCTGTTAAGAGAGCTCTAGTGCCACAACAAACTACAATTGTCAGAATTCCACAGCATCAAGCTATGGCAGTTAAAGTGTTGTCAACTTGGATTATTTCTGCAGTGTGGGTGCAGTCTCCCTCGGAAAGGAACTCAAGAACCTTGAGTTGAAGAAATCTCATCTTAAGTACCTCTCTCCACCCCATATCTCCATACACTCTCTTGGCATACAAACGTAACACCCAAGCAACAGCATGTTAGATGACAAAATTAATTTGCAAAGCTCTGCTAATGCTTTACTCTAAACTCACATTTGGGAGGGGAACATTATGTCATGAAATATCCACAATGCTCTTCTATGTAATACTTGAACAATAGACTCTTGCTGTGGCACATCCCTAAATTAAGCAAAATTGTTATTGGGCTACTTAGAAGGAATAATATGAACTATGGAATCATCTTGTTAAAAGTACTGCATCACTCAATACTGGCAGTATTTTTAACCATTGGAATCTAGGGTTAATGGTTTGTTCTTTGAGTTTAGAAAATATTTGGAAAATGTTCAAAAACCATATTTCTTGAGTTTTGAACAATCCTGATGAGAAGAATCCTAGACTGATGAGAATCTTCACAGTTTGGGAGTTATTCTGCGCAAAATTCACATTGAGTTGTTTTGGGCAAAAAATGCTGCTTTCTGTGCAAATCATGTGCCATTTTATGGTGACTAAGGACCAAACTGCAAACAGTCATCACAAATTGAGCAATTTTCAAACACAAAAAGGCAAAAAAGAAAATTGCTAAAATTACTCATTGCTTCCTTCTAAGAAAATTAGTGAAGAGTTAACTCTAACATGTGCATACATACATTTACTTATTAAAATAACAAAATCAACTGCAAAGAAAACTGATCAATGCAAGAAGACCTAACCAAATCTGCAACCATATATTAAAATGTATTCACTTAATTGAGAAGTGATGCAACACACAATACTCACTTTGAAATAGTAAATGAAGTGTTGACCCTCCATTCTCGTGGGGGATCCATTCCGGACTCCCACCCCACGAAAACGGAAAATCGCATATATTCAAACCCCATAGGCTTGAATGGAGGTGTGTGCCCATTTTGTGCCCCTCCGTTCGCCGCTCGCAGATAGGCGAGGGACGCGGATCTCAAGTCCGCAAGAATGGAGGGGCAACCGTACTCCTTTCTGCTTCAACCCAAGCAAACTGTTTCACTTCAAAACTGGTGCCATCATTAGTAATGGAGTGTATGAAGGCAAATAAATTGAAACTTAACCCAAACACAGAGATGCTCCTGGTCAATTGAAAAGTAAATCAAGGAATAGGGATTCAAGCCTGTGCCAGAAAGGGGGAGGGGGTTAATATTCCCACTGAAAATGGAGGTACACAGCTTGTGTGTGGTTCTAGATTCAACACTAAGCCTGGAAACTAAGGTTTTGATTATGACTATGAGTGCATTTTAACAGTTAAGAGTTATGTGCCAGCTGTGCCCATTCCTAGAGATGCCAAACCTTATTTTGGTGAAACATGCCTTACCTACATCTCATTTGGATTACTCTAAAACACTCTACATGGGGTGGCCCTTGAAGACTGTTTGGAAACTTCAGCTCATCCAAAAAGCTTCAGCCAGATTGTTAACTGAGGCTGGTTATGACCTCTAAACCCTTATATGGCTCAGGTCCAGGTTATCTGAAGGGTTGTATTCTCCCATAAGAGCCTGCTAATGTTTTGATATCTTCTGGGGAGGCCCTATTCTGTCCCACCACCCTCATAGGTCCACAGGGAATGTGGGATAAGGCCTTCTCAGTGGCTGCTACCAGCTCTGGAATCTGAGGAAGTAGACTGAAATGTACAAAAGCTCATGCTGCCAATTTCTTTCTTTCAGTTAGTCTCAAAGGTGCTACAAGATCTCTCTATGCACTCCTTTCTAGAGGTTAGCCTAGAGCAGGGGTAGGCAACCTAAGGCCTGGGGGCTGGATGCGGCCCCCCGAGGCCTTTGGACCAGCCCCAGGCCAGTCCTGCCGCCGCCGCTGCCATGATGATATTAATTATTGTTGTTACTTGTTCTTGGGGTTTTCTTGGCAAAATCTCCACAGGGGTTTTGCCATGACTTTTCTGGGGCCGAGAGAGTGTGCATGCATTTATTTTATTTTATTTTTTTTAAAAAATTTTATTTATTTATTTATTTATTTATGTTTGGTGCTTCGGCCCCCCAATTGTCTGAGGGACAGCAACCCGGCCCCCGGCTCAAAAAGGTTGCCTACTCCTGGCCTAGAGGTTAGACTGACACATTCCCATAGACTTTTTGTTTCAGCAAGCCTTTGAGGGCTGAATGGTCAGAAAGAAGGGGCCTTTCAAAATATGTTGCATCATCTATTTTTGTTATGTTTGTTTATGCTTTTAACTGCTTTTAATTCCATCATTAGTTCTGGTATATTTTAACTTTGTACAATATGAATTTATTTTAGCTTTATCTATTTTATCCTTTGTAAGCACCCCTGAATCCCAGACTGGGAAAAATTGTGATATAAATAAATACAAGAAAAATAACAACATCATGGATGGGTAGCAGAGGCCGAGAATCCAGAACAGCCCCAGCTACAAACTGAAATACAGTTTTAATTTTGCCCCTGTATTGCTATCAGCCAGGTCCATGCTACAAGGCATAATGCTTCCGTGTGGCCAGTATTACTGATAAGATTTATTTTTGACTCAGTAAAATGCATTTGATCAAAAGGGCTTCCATGTTCTGGGAGACATATAATATTCTCAAAGGATGGAGGAAAAATTAGCATATCGTTAACAGGACTTTTGTGTACTTTTAAACCAGTAGTACAACACATACATAATTTTTCTACATTGACAGTCAAAGCATTTAAACCATTAAATTTCTCTTTATCCTGCCACCTTAACATTAAAAGAAACTTTACATTTCAAGAAGACAATCTAATTAGAAGTCTTTTTCTTTATTTATGCACTTGACGCAGGTGTACTAGAACTGGAAACTGGAAGTCACTGAAATGGTTAGTGTTTGTCTGCATGTTAAACTGAATAATCCTCCATTGGTAGGAAAAAATGAAGGGGATGCTAAGAATACCTACAGAAGATTATTATAGCTGTTTCATACTACTTTAACAGTCATGTCTCCACTCAATGGAATCTGTCAGTTTGTAGTCTGCCAAAGTACAGGAAACCCCTGCAGGTAAAAGATCAGAGGGCAGCCAGAAAGTCTAACTGGCTGAAAAGTGAAACTCGGGTTTTTTTTAGTTTGCAAATACAATTTGGCTTCTGAAAATATAAATACCATATTATATATCACTTTTGAATATATGCAAAAGCTAAGAGAACTTCATAGGCAAGATGAACTGATGAGAGAATAGCTTGTCAAATTACCGTATTTTTCGCCCTATAGGGCGCTCCGGCATATTGGGCGCACCCAATTTTTAAGGGGGAAAATCCAAGAAAAAAGGATTCCTCCCTTTAGCCGGAGGCCGGTTGTTCAATGGGCTGGTGCTGGGATTGGAGACCGATCCCAGCACCAGCCCATTGAACTGAGGTCGCGGGGGAAGGAGGGCTTCTTCCCCCCCCCCCCGCGACCTCAGTCTTTGAATGGGCTGGTGCCGGGATCTAAGCGATCCCGGCCCCAGCCGATTGAAGACTGAGGCCGGCGGGGGAAGGAGCCTTCCTTCCCCCCCCCCCCGGCCTCGGTCTTGGAATGGGCTGCTGCCGGGATCGTTTCGATCCCGGCACAAGCCCATTCCAAGACTGAGGGGGGGGGGGGGAGAAGGAGGGCTCCTTCTCCCCCCCCCCGCCTCAGTCTTTCTATGGGCTTGTGCCGGGATCGAAGCGATCCCGGCACAAGCCCATTCCAAGACTCAGGCTGGGGGGGGAAGGAGGGCTCCTTCTCCCCCCCCCGGCCTCAGTCTTTCTATGGGCTTGTGCCGGGATCAAAGCGATCCCGGCACAAGCCCATTCCAAGACTCAGGCTGGGGGGGGAAGGAGGGCTCCTTCTCCCCCCCCGGCCTCAGTCTTTCTATGGGCTTGTGCCGGGATCGAAGCGATCCCGGCACAAGCCCATTCCAAGACTCAGGCTGGGGGGGGAAGGAGGGCTCCTTCTCCCCCCCGGCCTCAGTCTTTCTATGGGCTTGTGCCGGGATCGAAGCGATCCCGGCACAAGCCCATTCCAAGACTCAGGCTGGGGGGAGAAGGAGGGCTCCTTCTCCCCCCCCCCCGGCCTCAGTCTTTCTATGGGCTTGTGCCGGGATCGAAGCAATCCCGGCACAAGCCCATTCCAAGACTCAGGCTGGGGGGGGAAGGAGGGCTCCTTCTCCCCCCCCGCCTCAGTCTTTCTATGGGCTTGTGCCGGGATCGAAGCGATCCCGGCACAAGCCCATTCCAAGACTCAGGCTGGGGGGGGAAGGAGGGCTCCTTCTCCCCCCCGGCCTCAGTCTTTCTATGGGCTTGTGCCGGGATCGAAGCGATCCCGGCACAAGCCCATTCCAAGACTCAGGCTGGGGGGAGAAGGAGGGCTCCTTCTCCCCCCCCCCCCCCGCCTCAGTCTTTCTATGGGCTTGTGCCGGGATCGAAGCGATCCCGGCACAAGCCCATTCCAAGACTCAGGCTGGGGGGAGAAGGAGGGCTCCTTCTCCCCCCCCCCCCCCGGCCTCAGTCTTTCTATGGGCTTGTGCCGGGATCGAAGCGATCCCGGCACTAGCCCATTCCAAGACTCAGGCTGGGGGGGGAAGGAGGGCTCCTTCTCCCCCCCCGGCCTCAGTCTTTCTATGGGCTTGTGCCGGGATCGAAGCGATCCCGGCACAAGCCCATTCCAAGACTCAGGCTGGGGGGGGAAGGAGGGCTCCTTCTCCCCCCCCGGCCTCAGTCTTTCTATGGGCTTGTGCCGGGATCGAAGCGATCCCGGCACAAGCCCATTCCAAGACTCAGGCTGGGGGGGGGGGAAGGAGGGCTCCTTCTCCCCCCCCCGGCCTCAGTCTTTCTATGGGCTTGTGCCGGGATCGAAACGATCCCGGCACAAGCCCATTCCAAGACTCAGGCTGGGGGGAGAAGGAGGGCTCCTTCTCCCCCCCCCGGCCTCAGTCTTTCTATGGGCTTGTGCCGGGATCGAAGCGATCCCGGCACAAGCCCATTCCAAGACTCAGGCTGGGGGGGGAAGGAGGGCTCCTTCTCCCCCCCGGCCTCAGTCTTTCTATGGGCTTGTGCCGGGATCGAAGCGATCCCGGCACAAGCCCATTCCAAGACTCAGGCTGGGGGGGGGAAGGAGGGCTCCTTCTCCCCCCCGGCCTCAGTCTTTCTATGGGCTTGTGCCGGGATCGAAGCGATCCCGGCACAAGCCCATAGAAAGACTCAGGCTGGGGGGGGAAGGAGGGCTCCTTCTCCCCCCCGGCCTCAGTCTTTCTATGGGCTTGTGCCGGGATCGAAGCGATCCCGGCACAAGCCCATAGAAAGACTCAGGCTGGGGGGGGAAGGAGGGCTCCTTCTCCCCCCCCCGGCCTCAGTCTTTCTATGGGCTTGTGCCGGGATCGAAGCGATCCCGGCACAAGCCCATAGAAAGACTGAGGCCGGGGGGGAGAAGGAGCCCTCCTTCTCCCCCCGGCCTCAGTCTTGGAATGGGCTGGTGCCGGGATCGTTTCGATCCCGGCACAAGCCCATAGAAAGACTGAGGCCGGGGGGAGAAGGAGCCCTCCTTCTCCCCCCGGCCTCGGTCTTGGAATGGGCTTGTGCCGGGATCGAAACGATCCCGGCACCAGCCCATTCCAAGACCGAGGCCGGGGGGGGGGGGGGGGGAAGGAAGGCTCCTTCCCCCGCCGGCCTCGGTCTTCAATCGGCTGGGGCCGGGATCGCTTCGATCCCGGCACCAGCCGATTCCAAGACTGAGGCCGCGGGGAGAAGGAGCCTTCCTTCTCCCCGTGGCCTCAGTCTTTCAATGGGCTGGTGCCGGGATCGCTTCGATCCCAGCACCAGTCCATTCAAAGACTGAGGTCGCGGGGGGAAGGAGGGCTCCTTCTCCCCACGGCCTCGGCCCCTTCGCCCTATAGGGCGCACTCACTTCCCCACGCATATTTAGGGGAAGAAAAAGTGCGCCCTATAGGGCGAAAAATACGGTAATGGAACTTGCTTGTAATTTTGCAAGCATTGAAAGAGCAAGTAGTTGGAAAGTGAGTAGTCAAAAGGTAGTGGAAGCCTGTACTAAGAATTTTTTGCTAGACAGTTTAAATACTTATTCTTGAAGCATTTAAGCAGCGAATTCTAAGCATCTCAACAAACTACAATACCTTAGACTACATAAAATGTCACCATGAAAGTTAGAGTAACTATACCGTGCAGACACACTCAAGCATCAAGAAAATGGCTTGGCAAACATTTTCCCTTTCCAGTTGGTTTTTGTTTTGCTTTTAATGTAAAGACAATTCTTTGACATAAAAGGTCATTTCAATCATTCTAGCTTATACCTAGAGGCAAGGTACTGGCTGACCATCTCAATAACAAGATGGACCAAAGAAACCAGATTTAGGCAGATAAATGTGCATCACAGGTTGAAAAGCATTATATGAGCACACACTGTCTTCCAACTACTCTATCTGGAAATTTTAATGCTCTTATGTGCTCAGAGCAGAGCACATAAACAAACATTAAGTGCTCATTCGTGTATGTTTTCTACCTGGTATGAAGTTTCAGGAACACTGTGCATTTTTTCCTTAAGGTTATTTTTTAAAAAGTATTTTTCCTCCTTTGCACCTTCAAATAGCAAACTTAAGTTCGGCTATTTCAATAGAAGAAAATGCACTCATCTTGCTGAAGTATGACAAAAGCTTTGCAGTAAACCAAACATACGTTATAAGAGCTCTGTGTAACATATAGTTGTGTGGCAGAGGTATCAGAACCCTGAAATATGGGCACATAATGGTTCCCTTGACAATAAAACAGTCAGAGAAGCATCTCACATCCACTTGACACATCTAGTCATTAAGAGGAGGGTGGAGAAAGTGCAGCCCATGGGCCAAATGTTACCCTGACCCCTTTATTTAGAGCTTCTCAAGCATGTCAAGATAATTCCTCAAGCTCAGATACACTACAATCTTTTTTTTTTTTTTAATTTAACCAGCCCCTGAGAAATCTCCCAAACTACCATAAAATCACACCAAAATGTTAGGCTTTATTTTTAATTCCTTCACTGTAACAAGGGAACCTTCCCAAAGAAACTATCATCTCGATAAACAATTCCCTTATGTGTTTCTACAAAACTTTATGAAGTACACTTATAGAACATTCTTAGTTCTGCTAAGCCAAGCATTGATGATTAGGAATCTACAATATGATTGGAAGAGTATGTATTTAACACTTCTGAAGTTTGTTTGACCAAGTAAAAACATACTTACCTGCACGTTAACATCAGGCAGGAGACGCGTGATCGCCTACAAAAGGTGTACAATAGTTAAAGATGATTAGGGAAATGAAGCTAGGTGGTTTAATTTCAGTTCTAAAATTTATGCCTTGTATAGTGAGTCCAAAAATACACTTTTTAGAATTTTTGTGAAACTTGCAAACCAATATTTACAGTTGGATCCAGGCTTGCAGTGCAAGTCTATGCAAGTATAGTAAATTTATGCCCTGCTGAGTTTAATGTGACTTACCCTTAGGTAAAGTAGTATAGGATCAAAGCTTTAGGCCTAAATATAGCTGGCATTCTACATCTAAGTAGACCTTGGGTCAATGGAATTTATATGAGTGCCGACTTACTATTTGCAAATAATTCAGTGGATCTACTTCAGCTGAGACAAGCAAGTCATACTTCTCAGCAGATCGACTGAAATTATTGTGACTTTGTAACGACTGAGTCTAGATCCAAGCCAATGATTCAGAAAGATAAGAGTAAGGGTTGTCTTGGCAAAGGCATCCTCCATGCTCCTTGTCCTCTGTTGTAGTTTGTTTGATGCTTTCATCAGCATTCATGATTCTCAACCATCATACAGCAGATCCATGAGTCTTTCCCCTCCATCTGTTTCATTCTTAAACAAGAGCAAATGTGATGGAGAAGTACAGTCAATTCTCCATATCTACAGATTCTTTATCAGTGGATTCAAGCAGCCACGGCTTGAAAATATTCCAAAAAATATATGCATTCCAAAAAGCAAGCCTTGATTTTGCCATTTTTTAAAAAAATAAAGGTTAGAACTTTACTATGCCATTGTATGTAATGGGACTTCACCATCCATGAATTTTAGTATCCATGGAGGGTTGTAGAACCGAACCCCAGCAGATACCAAAGGTCCACTATACAGTATAGGGACATATAGGGAATAGCAGGATAGTTGTTTTACTTCAGCAACTGCTGAAGTAAATGCATGAGATTTTGCATCAAATGAGCACCATGATAAAAGTAATTCAGATTGTTAACTGCCCTTGAGTCGATCTCGATCCATGGTGACCCTATGGATGAGACATCTCCAAGACCCCCTGTCTTCCACTGTTCTGCTTAAATCCTGCAAACCCATACCCATGACCTCCTTAATAGTCCATCCATCTCTTCCTACTTCCCTCCACCTTTCCCAGCATTATTGTCTTTTCCAATGAGTCTTCTCTTCTCATGATGTGTCCGAAGTATGACAGCCTCAGTTTGGTCATCTTGGCTTCCAGGGAGGTTTTTGGCTTGATCTGTTCTAGGACACATTTGTTTGTCTTTTTGTCTGTCCACAGGATCCTCAACACTCTTCTCCAACACCACATCTCAAAGGAGATGATTTTCTATCATCTTTCTTAACTGTCCAGCTCTCGCATCCATATATGATAATAGGGAATACAATGGCTTGAATGATTCTAACTTTTGTGCTGAGTTGTATATCTTTGCATTTTAGAATCTTTTTCTAGTTCTTTCATAGCCACCCTCCCCATTCTTAGTCTTCTTCTGATTTCCTGACTGCAGTCCCCATGTCTATCAATGTTTGATCCCAGGTATGGGAATTCTTTTACTATTTCTATTTCTTCATTGTCTAGATTGAACTTGTGAAGGCCCACAGTGGTCATTATTTTTGGGGGTTTTTTTATGTTCAACATTAAACCTACCTTTGCTCTTTCTTCTTTGATCTTCCTTAGTAGGTGTTCCAGGTCTGTGAGGTTTTCTGCTAGTATTATGGTATCATCAGCATATCTCAGATTGTTGATATTCTTTCCTCCTATTTTCACTCCTCCTCCTTCTGAGTCCAAGCCTGCTTTTCTTATAATATGTTCTGCATACAAGTTGAACAGATAGGCTGAAAGGATGCAGCCTTGTCTGACTCCTTTGCTAATTGGGAACCATTTTGTTCTCCGTGTTCTGTTCTGACAGTAGCCTCTTGACTTGAGTATAGATTCCTCATCAGGACTATCAGATGTGTTGGCACTCCCATGTCTTTAAGGGCATTCCATAGCTTTTCATGATCTATGCAGTTAAAGGCATTGCTATAGTATATAAAGCACATCCTGATTTTCTTTTGGAATTCCCTGGTGCGCTCCATTAGCCATCATATGTTTGCAATGTGGCCCATAGTGCCACTTCCTTTCCTGAATCCCGCTTGGACCTCTGGGATTTCTTTCTCCATGTATGGATGGAGTCAATGTTGCATAATTTTGCCTGCATGGGAGATCAGTGCTATGGTCTTACATAGCAGTCTCTTGTGTCTCCCTTTTTGTGGATCGGGAAGTATATTGATTGCTTCCAATCTGTTGACCATCCTTTTGTTTCCCATATCTGTTGACATATGTTGGTCAGCACTAAAGGTGACTCTGTCAATGTGGACTGCAGCAGTTCAATCTGAATATCATCTGTTCCTGGTGATTTGTTTTTCGCTATTTCTCTTATTGCAGTTACCACCTCATTTTTTAGAATTTGGGGTTCATCTTCATATGGCTCTTCATTCCATGTATTCTTCATTTTGTCATCTCTTTTGTATAATTCTTCTGTGTATTGTATCCAACTTCTTTTTATTCTTCCCTGGTCTTGAATTATGTTATTTTTATTGTCATAGAGCATCCCGGTCCTTGGTTTGAATTTTCATTTGATTTCTCAGATCTTGTGAAATAGGTCTCTTGTTCTTCCTTTTTTGTTGTTGTCTTCTATTTCTCTGCATTGGTTGTTGTAGTAATTATCTTTGCGCACAAGCCATTGTACTGACGGTGCCCTCAAATTTTAAAAAAGGCCCTTTTTCTGGTGCCCACCCAACTGTGAAGGCAGAGGCTCTTGAAGGAAAGCCTTAAAGGATGATCTAACCATTCAGACAAGTTCACATGAAATTTGATGGTCCTTCAATACAGTAATTTAAGCTTACCTCTTCTCTGTCCACTAATGGTTTCACCTCCATAATATGAGAGTCGGGGCCTTCTGCTGACATTGTCAGTAGCTGGTACCTTTTAAAATGGGGGAAAAAAGGGGGGGTCAGTTTGATTGCATTCAATATTTACTTTAAAGATAACTCAAGTCCTACAATGTTAAGGTCATGAAATTAAGAAATTTCTTAACTTTGAGAGATGTAAAGCTGCATAAAACACAGCTCAGATAAAATACAACAGGTGGCACAGACTAGATAATACAATCAAATGTTACATGGAGAAGATTAACTCATATTACAGCATTCCTTAATATGAATGCTTGACTTCCATAGCAGATTGTGCTCCTGTCATTCTTGTACTTTCAGTGGTGTTAAAATCTGACCAAGTTCAAATCCACAGTATTAACCACTGCTATCTCAGCTGAAGATATGCAAAAATGGCAAATCGATAAGTCTGTATAGTAATTTCCAGTTTCACTGCTATTCATTCCCATGAAAATAATGGCTAGATACAGCAGGGGTTGAATCACCTGCTTGTGTCAAAGACAAGAAAAGGATTTGCAACTAGAAAATCCATCCTACAAAATCAGAAGAATGTTCCCTATTTACTGGTACTCTACAGTGCCTCTGAAAATAGTGAATACGAAATTATTAGGGATGATGCTGGGTTAAATGTGTAAGATACTTTCTATTTAAGATAAACCTAAACTGCAACACAGTACATGCTATTTAAAAACAAAAACAAAGCCTCTTCTATCTAGACAAGCCGTTAGCAATACAATGCAATTTTTGAGACCTTAACTGATGCTTTTAGTCCTATGATGTTTGGGTTATCACAGCATGCCTTTAAAAGGTGTTCAGAAACTTCATGTGGTGCAAACAGCATCTGATGAGGACCAGTTTCTGAAGCATATTATTTCCTTGATACAACAGCTTTACTGATTACCAGCCTATTCCTACACACAATGCAAATTGTTGCATATGACCAATAAAGTATTACATAGCTTGAAAATAGACTTGAGAGCCAGTATGGTGTAGTGCAGGGGTAGGCAACCTTTCCCCTTTAAGGGCCGAGGGACTTCAGCTCCCAGAAGCCTCAGCCATATTGGCCAATAGTCCCATGTTGGCCAATAGCGCCTGGGATTTTGGGAGCTGAAGTCCCTCGGCCCTTAAAGGGGAAAGGTTGCCTACCCCTGGTGTAGTGGTTCAAAGACTGGACCACGACTCTGGAGATTAGGGTTCAACTTCCCACTCAGCCATGGAAACTCAATGGGGACCTTGAATAAAGTAAGGCAGAGGGAGTTCATGGTGGCTGATGCTTAGTTCTGGAACTCCCTACCCAGGAAAGCTAAATCAGCAGGCTTTGGAGAATTGATAATTTTTAACAAGGGCTATTAAGTGTGTTGTATGCTTGTATTTCTTTTTTTAATGGATGTGTTATAAATTGTTTTTAATTCTGTAGGTAGTTTAACAATAACCTTCTCTGAGATTTTATCAACATATTTATCTTTTTTAATTTTCTAAGCTGCCTCAATTTAGGAGGAAAGGTAGGATATACATTAATACAATAAACAGGCATAAGTCGGTTGGTCATTCCATGCCACTTATGTGGAAGTTATTTTGTCCAGGATGGGCCAACTTAATTTGTGAACAGCCACAGTTAGTAATGTATCCATTGCTTTCTATACTTGCTAAATTTTGTTCCCTTCTGCTCTCAGTTTACAGTCTCAATCTACAATGTCCATCTACCTCTGTAACACAGAAACAAAATTTCAAGTATCTGATAAAAAAAAAAGTTCTATCCATGAAAAATGATGCCATAATGAATCTGTTAGTCTTTCAGGTGTCACAACAACTCTTACCAATGTGATAAAGATATTTCAGCAAAGCTTTTCTTGACTATTTTCCTTAACCTGGACAGGTAGAGCAAAGCAGAAGGTCCTGAGTAATCAACGGAAGCACAGGACAGTTCTCTTCTTTCTTCCTTCGATAAGACTCATGATTAGATACATCAAGTGGCAATTCATTTCATCTCATAGCTCAGTATCTGTCAACCTTTGATCCCCAAATAATACTGGACTGCCATTCTCATTACTCCTGACTACTAACCATACTTGCTGGGATAACTGTTATATCAACTAAGGAATTACTAAATCACATAGCCATCTTGTGAAATCTTTAGGAGAAACTACCTTATCTTCTCTATTTTATCAGGAAAGAGCAACTTTTGCATGGCTATATATTACAAATCATCATGCCATTAAGAATCCTATCAATCATCAAACCCACAAATGGTTAGCATTTGTGTAGGTATGTCTCCTAGTTGAGAAATTGGGGGTTTTGCAGCCTGGGAACAGACAAAAGCAGAATTCTCACAACTACAGACTCATAGATAATGGTATACCTAGGCCACAAACCAAGCTAATGGGACATCTTCAACCTAATTTGAGCAAATGAATAGAAACTAGCCCAGGACAATGTATTAGAACACCACGGCCTATTGGTTTTCTGGTACTTCACTGAAAGGAACATACCAATCTATTTCTTTCAAGTAGACATCACAAAAATAATGACGGAAACTGCAAGAGAGGAAGCTGAAGAAAGGCACCTTGCTGTTTTCCAGCAGTGGGTAGTTCACAGAACAGAATGAGGTTTATACACAGTGGTTTTGAATCAACTGCAGAGTCCTAGCTGTCTTTTAAACAGAAAAGCAATCCTCCAACAATAGTGCAATATGATTAAGAACTGAAGTGTTAAGTGCTGAAACAAAGTATTTTAAATGAAGTTTTTATATGGCTATTTGTTTTGGAATTAGACATTTCCATAATGTTAACCTGACAAAATTATCCATGCTAAACATACTGAATGGGGAAAAAGATCATATGAAAAACTGGGACATCTCTGAATGAAGAACAAATGGGGTATTGCCAAAAGTGTGGACTGCAAAAGCTGTGTCAGCACCCAACTCTAGTTGTTATCAGAGAAACAGAGGGACTATGAAACACCAATTGCTGCCTACCGACTTTTGCCTCTAGAGGGAGTTAAGAACATATGTTTGAATTTTGGCTCCTTGTCAGAAACCAAGGAATGAATTTCCAAAGGGCCTCTTCCTGAATTGTAACTTTAAGTCATATGAATGCTGCTGTAAATGCATTTACAGCAAAAAATAAGAGGGCCACTTTATACTGTGTAAAGCACAGAATGTCTTGATTAAAATCCTCATGATTTTAAAACAATGGAGCAAACAAGCTCACTTGAGCATTACAGTCTAAAAGGCAGGGATGCTCAAGGTATCTTGCTGCCTTAGGTAAAGGATGAATTTGTGCCCCATCTCCAAGTACAGGATGGTTAGAGAACTTTACTTCAGCACTGCCAATTTCCTCCACCACCTCTGATGCAAGAAGCTAGCTTTGCCAGAGTAGAACAGCTAGCAAAGGGCCCCAGAAAGCCTGTCTGGGGGCTACCACTACTGTTCTCCAGCATTTTCCTAACAACAGGTCCAACACTGTTGCTTCCCCCCCCCCCAAGTTGTTTCCAACTTATGGCGACTCTAAAGCAAACCTATCATTGGGTTTTCTTGGCAAGTTTCTTTGGGGGGGGGGGGAGGGATTGCCATTGCCATCCTCTGAGGCTGAAAAGTGTGACTTGCTCAAGCTCACCTAGTGGGTTTCCATGGCTGAGGCAGGAATTGAACCCTGGTCTCCCAAGTGTCCTAGTCCAATGCTAAAACCACTACATCACACTAGCTAGCTCCATTATATCTATTCTAACACTCACTGTTAGTGGTTCTCAGGGGCTTCAAAGAGGACTCCCTTCTCTATCTTACCTGGGACTGCACACAGGAACTTTTTTTATATGTAACAAATCCTCTACCTCTGACCTACCACCTATCCAACATGCAGCTCCCCTTATCCTGGTTCTTGTCCTGTGTGGAAACTATTTCACGGGACAGACTGCATTAAAATATTTCCCATGTAGTCCTTATTTCCATCATTACTATTCTTTGGTTGATAGGGGAGGGACAATTGGACACCAGCAAAGCATGCGCTTTACATATTGTAAGGCCCCAGCTGACCCAACTAAAAGGAGAGGAGGGAGCAGACAGAGATCTCAAGGAATCAAAGGACCTAACTCTGCACAGCAGACAAATTCAAAGATTCATGAATGCAGTACTACAGCACATCCACAAGAGCAGACAGCTATTTGCTTCACACAATTTTGTATAGTCCATTTCAAATAGCACATACAGCATTAGAGAGTTGTGTCTAACACCCTGCAGGCATGAAAGCTGTGAGTCCTCCAAGAAGACCAATGTAAGAATGCAACAAGTTGCCTCCTTGAGTAAAGGGATCAGAAAACATTATAGCTTTACAAAGGCAACAGGTCAACATTCCTAAGGAGGTGTAAGTTATTTCTGAACTGGTTGGAGGGCATGAGGTTGAGAACTCTAGCTCTAATTTGGGACCCCTGCTTGTTAATATGGGTCAACATGGACAAATCGCTAGCTTATCTTGCCACTTCTAATAAATGTCACTATGAGAAGCTTTAGCAATCCTATGTATAAATCAATGGACAGAAGGTTGGGGACTGTGCGGTCTTCCAGCTGTTTTGGCCTACAACTCACGTCAACCCTAGCTACTATAGCCAATAGTTAAGTAATATGGGAGTTTTAGTCTAAAATCATCCAGGAATTACCAACTATTGATAGCTGGATACTCAAATTAGTCGATATTGCAGAATTAGATAAAAGAGAAGATGTAGAACAGGGGTAGGCAACCTTTCCCTTTTAAGGGCCGAGGGACTTCAGCTCCCAGAAGCCTCAGCCATGTTGGCCAATAGTCCCATGTTGGCCAATAGCTCCTGGGATTCTGGGAGTTGAAGTCCCTTGGCCCTTAAAGGGGAAAGGTTGCCTACCCCTGATGTAGAAGCTGGAAAATTGTTTAAGGATGCGAACAGGAGGTGGAGCCCTTTGTATTTATTTTGTGAAAAAAATAGCTGGAAAATTTAAATTACAATTTTATAAGCATTATGTTCTATTAACAGGAAAGGATATAGTAATATTAAATGATTAAATAATCTAGCAATTGTAATTGAGTATGTATTTACATGAAGTTGAAAATCTGGTGTAACTATAATATAACAACTCATAAACAAGATATGTCATAAGTATTCTGTTGAGAATTATCAGTTCATAATAATTTAGGTAGTTTTTGTTTGTATAGGTATTTGTTGTATCTGTATTTTTGTATCTTTGTAATTACAATAAAAATTTAATTTAAAAAAAATCATCTGGAAAGCCACAGGTTCCCTGCCCTGCTGAGGTACCAGACCTTTTACCACAGTGTTGGAGCCAGAGTGATGTAGGGGGGTTGCAGACTGCCAGAAATAGTGCAAATTGAGTCCACTTTTAGGGTTAGGGTTAGTGCTTGGGAATCATGGGAATTGTTTTTTTTTTTCCTGAGACACTGAGCCTTCTCTGTCAGTGAGCTCTGGTGCCACAATAAAATACAGTTCCCATGATTCCCTAACCCTAACCCTAAAAGTGGACTCAATTTGCACTATTTCTGGCAGTCTGCAACCCCAGGTAGTTGTTTGAGAGTTGAACTACCAGGGTTCAAATTCCCACTCAGTCATGGAAACAAACTGGGTGACCTATGACAAGTCACACTGTCTCAGCTTCACATGAAGGCAAAGGCAAGCCTCCTCTGAACAAATCTTGCCAAGAAGACCCCATAAGGCTCAGGGTCACCATAAGTCAGAAATGACTTGAAGACAAACAACAAGCAGCAATGTTTGCTTAGCATAACTGCATATCAATAACACTGCCTTCTCTGTTTACATACATATGCACACAGCACATGCAGAGACAGAACTATTCTTACGTTCAAAAGGTCAAAATACAAAGCCTATGTTATCTCTGTAGTCCTTCATACTGGCAAACATACAGCTGAGCATGAAACAAAAGCTCCATCCTGCTGGCTTCCCCGCCTTTCACAAACTGAGAGGTCACAAGGTCTTCTAACTGAATAGTTTGCTGACGCAGTCCTAGCAGGTTCCCTCAACTTCAGTCTCATTAAATCTAATTCTTGCCAATTTAGTTAAGGATTAAAGCTCAATGCTGTCACACTTGTTGGAAATAATGGGCTTTAATTATGTCGCAAACTTTTCCCAAATAAATCAAATAAACGTGCCAAACTGGCAAGCAAAAAGACAGAGTCAGGACCATCCCTTGTGACTACACCAAGATCTAGTCACAAGATCTTTGGTCCTGGATGCATCTCTGCACTAAGATCATTCCACAGTGGATGGGGAACCCAAACTGGTAGATGTCCACATGTACAGCGCTTCCTTCCCCATCTTCCTTCTCCACCTAGCAAGAGAACTAGGAGAGGAGGTAGCCATCTGTGTAATGTCATGCCACTAGTCCCCTACAGCCCCAAGTATAGGTTCCTTATCCAGAATTCTGAAATCTGAAATACCAGAAACCAAAATATTTTTGCAGAAGACACTTGCCTGCTTGCAGAAGGATATCATTGGGGTGAGTCACGTAGAACACGGTAGGAGGGGCGGGATAAAAATTATTATTATTATTATTATTATTATTATTATTAAGAAAGATCCAGAGAAGGGAGAAGCAAATCTTGTTAACCTGGAAGAGCTCCCTTCCTAAATGCATGTGTGACTGTAGATATAATTTCATTAAATGTAGTTCAGGTTGAGTCTCCTTTATCCAGATTTCCAAAATCTGGAACACTCCAAAATCCAAAACTATTTTCAAGGGGGGCAGAGATAGTGACATTTTTGCATTCTGATGATTCAATGTACACATTTTTTGTGCTTTGTTTCATGCACAAAATTATTAAAGATATTGCTTTCAGGCTATGTGTATAAGGTGCATATGAAACATAAATGAATTTCATGTTTTGACTTGGGTCCCATCTCGAAGGTATCTCATTACGTATATGCAAATATTCCAAAATCCAAAATAAATAAATAAAAAATCCAAAATCCAAAACACTTCTGGTCTCAAGCACTTTAGATAAGGGATACTCAAAACTATACTAGAAATCAGGGTACAAATTATTACACCTACCTTCAGTTGCTAAGCAATTGGTGGTCAACCTTTAGCCCACCAGACCTTGATGAAGAAATACTCTCATCAATCAAATGGAAACTGGAGTTCAACAATATCTGCACAGCTAAACTCTCTCAAAATTTCTTCTTCCCAAGCCTGCTTACTGAAGATTCTACACCACTTTTGTGTAGACTTCTTGACCTACCAGCATACTCCAGTTAAAATCCAGATGCTCAAATAGGCTTGTAATTTAGATTTCACCCTCCCCCCACCCCACCAAAAAAAATTTTGGCCATTTCATTGTAACTGAGCTTATGAAGTAGTTGTTACCATTTTGGTAGCTCATAAGAAGTGATTCAACATCAATTTTACATAGCTGAAATTGACTCATTAAGAATCTTGATGAAAACTTTTGAACTTATTTTTGTTTGGTTAATGCAATCCACTTCCAAAAAGTTAGTATGTTTGTGACACTGAAGGAAAAAGATATATAAAAGGAAATTAAGAACTATAACAAGCCAAACACATCTTATGGTTAATAATCCTTACATCGTTTTTTAAAAGGAATTTCACAATCTGAATAAGTCTTTCAGAACATGGATTCTCATGTTATAGTGAATAACAGAGCACTCTGTTTTAGTCTCTCAAGTTGTATATATTCTGTCATCACAGTACACAAATTTTACAGAGACACCTACCTGAACCAAAATCTATCAGCCACAATCCAGGGAACTTTAACTTTCCTAATCCAAACTGATGAGCCCTCATATAGCAAACCAATTTCAAAGTACTGTATTGTTTTGTTATGGTTTTGTTTTAAAGTCTACTGCACCACCAAATCGTGCATTATCACATAGGGAAGGAATATGTGTTTTTATACATCAAGCTACTGTTCACATTTCCCAGCCTGTCTTGTGACAAGCCCAAAATAAGTAAAAAGTAATTTTAATTCTGTCCATACAACAGAAGCTGTAAGCCAGTGTAGTCATCTCAGATAAAACATTATTTCCTTGTTCTTGCACAGGCTTATATTTAGCACACTGTTTGTTACACACTGCAACAAACAATTTCACCACTAGATTGGACACTCTCAAAGGCACGTATCTTTATAGCAGTAAGAAAAACGTCTTTCTTCAATACACCCACAAGACGACATCAGTGGATATGAACTCAGTTGAGTCAGGCATTTTCCATTTAAAGAATGCAACATTCTTTGTATTGCAACTGAGGACTGTGAGAAGCCAGTCAGAAAGCAAGTGAGGTTACACTAGCGCACTTGTTTTTTATATGTAAAATATTTCAAATATGACATTCATATATTACCTTTGTTCAAGGAGTCATGGGGCAGTTTTTAATGAGACTTGTAACTGCTATTCATTTCTATTATGACAGGTCAATGAAACCACAATACCAGTCAATAAATAACTTACTAGACACTGGTAACTGTTTTAGCAAATATCTTAAAAGAAAGTACAACGTTATGAGAAATCCAAGGGATGAATAGCTGAGACTTTCCCAGCCTATGGCAAACACAAGTCTATTCCTGTCGAACCCTAGTCCTATTTTATATGTAAGGTAAGGAGAATCATTTACCCCAAAGTTTATATAGATATAAAGTCTTGGACTCAGAACCTCAGCCTTCTCTCATATTCATACATTTTTTAAAAAGTCACAGTATCTCTGACTATCTGGATCAGGGGTAGGCAACCTTTCCCCTTTAAGGGCCGAGGGACTTCAGCTCCCAGAAGCCTCAGCCATGCTTGTCAATAGTCCCATGCTGGCCAATAGCTCCTGGGATTCTGGTAGCTGAAGTCCCTCGGCCCTTAAAGGGGAAAGGTTGCCTACCCCTGATCTGGATAATCCACTGGCTTTTTTTGTATTGGCTTTCTGTAACAAAGCAGTGGCGGTCCTCAGTAGCTGATGCCAATTCACTTGCAATTTCTTTCTCAATGGTAAATAATCAGGCAATAAAGTAGCAAAATGGCTAAGAATGGCTAGGAAACGGAGATATTTCCCTTCTGCTCCTATGTTTATGCTGTTTTAAATTGGTTGGTGGACCATATTAGAAATTGCTCATACAATTCCATTAAGACATCACAAAACTTATCAATAACTCACAAAAACTTTAAAGATGCAAACAAACATAATTACAGATATCTGTGGTCATAAGCAACCATCACCATGGAACTGTTAAGATACAGGTGTAGGCAAACTGTCCCCTTTAAGGGCAGAAGGACTTCAGCTCCCAGAATCCCAGACTATTGGCCAACATGGCTGAGGCTTCTGGGAGTTGAAGTCCTTTGGCCCCTAAAGGGGACAGTTTGCCTACCCTTGGAACTTAAAAATCTTCCATTTGGAAGAATATCCTGTCAGCAAATCCCATTTTATCACTTCCAGTTATTGCCCTGTCCAGAAATATCTCTTTCCTTTAATTTCATTCTGAAAGCCTTCTAAGAGGCTCTGTAACCTCAGTATGTGCATATCACACTGGTATCTTTCGTTAGTCTGAGTAAATTTATTTATTTATTTATTTTATTTAAATGTACTCATTTATTTATATTTAAATACCTCTACAGTCCTTAATTCTAAGCTATGTTGTCTGTCCTTATAACCAACCCCTTCAGCTCCTTCCTTGTCAGTTTATTAAAATGCTTAGAGCATATTTACAAGGAACATCTTTATTTTAATGTAGTTTCCTATCTACAATGCTCTTGTATCTACAATCTCTTTGGCTGTGTCCACATTGCAGAGATAATGCAGTTTGACATTGCTTTTAACTGCCATGGCTCAATGCTATGGACTTCTGGGATTTGTAGTTTTATGAGACATTTAGTTTTCTCTGTCAGAGAGCTCTGGTGCCACAACAAATTGCAAATCCCAGAATTCCATAGCATTGAGCCATGGCAGTTAAAGCAGTGTCAACCTACCATAGATTACTTGTGCAGTGCAGATGCAGCCTTCAAGGATCATTGAATAATACTTGCATTTTAATGTTGCTTTTATATTGATTTCGAGACAGCAATTCACACACAATATCCAACAATTAGCTAAGAGTGTGTGAGAGTGTTGTTTTGACTCCCCCCCCCCCCATGCCCCACAGAGTATCAAGCGCATTATAATACAAGGCCTACAGTTTTGAATGGGCTGCTTGGGTACAGCATTAAGAGCAAATATTATCTGAAAACAAGGGGTTAGATTTAGACTTAGAGCCATGATTTTGTGTAGCATTGAGAGCATACCTACCAATTCATCTTAGCATGACTAACTTGTCCCACTAATCTCAACAGGATCTTTGCATGCTATATCTGGATCCAATGCTTATTGCTTATAGACTGCACATTCATCCACTTTCACCTCTGAAACAATACAAGAATATCTTTGTCCAGAGACAACAACTGCATAAAATTATGTATAATGTAGAAATGAAACTGTTTCTTAGATCACTATCACTTCTTAAAAAAAACTTTTGTTTCCAAATTAAGATTAAAACTGATTATTCTTTGCCTATGAAGACCCCGCAAAATTTATGAGGTTGCCATAGGTTGACAGGTGACTTGAAGACACATACACATACATTCATGTTGAACACACACCCACAACTATCTCTGATCCAAACATATTTTATTGGGGAGTGGATAAAACATTTTTCCATCAACGCAAGAAATACGATTTAAAACATGCTAAATCTGTGGAGTCATGTAAGACAGGTAAATCCAAAGCCTATTTTGATAAATGTTAAAAGTGACCACCGCAGTTGTTGTTGTGTGCCTTCAAGTCGTTTCTGACATATGGCAGCCCTAAGGTGAACCTATCATTGGTTTTCTTGGCATGTCTCTTCAGAGGGGGTTTGCCACTGCCATCCTCTGAGGCTGAGAGTGTGTGACTTGCCCAAAGTCATCCAGTGGATTTACATGGCTGAGCTGGGACCACCACAATAGACTTCATGAAAAAATCAAAGCAAACAATTTATGTGAAAATTAAATCATGTGTCCTTGTCCACTCCCACATCAAAGCACACCACTTTTATCTACAGCTCTTTGCTACTTCTAAAAATGTTATCAGCAATTAATCCATTTATTAAAAGCATGCTTCCTAGTATCAAGCTAAAATACTTTTTGTTACAACTATATGGTTTTGCACAATGCTTCAAAGATATCCAAGTACGAAAGTACTTCAGGTTACTTTGCTGTGTGTGCTATTCCTCAATGGTCACTGCAAAAATTATTCATTTTTTTTTATTCCTTCATCTTGCAAAAAATCATCTAAACATCACAACTATGCAAGCACTGGACAAATAACACAGGCCTGTGATTAAAAACACTTTTTTCATTATTGTAGCTGTTTTTAATGCATTTTTGGGTGCTGAATCTGGAAGCACAATGGAAATGTTGTACCATATGCATTATTTCACAAATTCAGTATTCTTACCCAATTTAGTTATTACTTAGCTTTGATTGAGGTGCATCTCGACTTACGTAAACAGTTGCTTGGAGCTAGTTTTAGAACATATAAGGGCAAATAAATTGAGGTTTAAGATGGAGAAGCTAGAGGTAATATGAAAATGGCTAAGTGCACAGCTAGAACCCTTTCTGAGATGTCCCATCCTTATGGAAGCCATCCACTGGAGGCACTTTTGATGCTTCTGACTACTTTTAAATGGATACTAAGGATCACAATGGTTCAACCCACTTTTAAGTAAATATTGATGCTGGTCTGTGTTTAACAACCTGCAGTTTTACCCGATACTGCTGTCTATTTTCAAGTGAAAAGAAACAATATGCTATTTTAATTAATTATTTTTTTCATTTTTGTTTTTTACTTTCCAAACTGCTGTGAGAAGGCTTTGTTTTGAAAAGCAGAGCAACTCCACTCCTCCCCAAAAAACAGAGATGTTTGAAGATGCAGAATTTCAGAACTTTCATATTAAACAATGTCCTGGCAGGTACTGTTTTGTACTTCAGCATGTATGAACTACAAAACAACCAGTTTTTCTCCCGCAACCAATAACTGGCATTCAGAATTCAGAATCTTGGCTGAAATTGCTATAAAATATTCCAAAAGGAGTACATTTAGCAATCTGAATGTTTCATCTCCAACTCTACCATTTTTAGAAGATTTGCATTTCCCAGCTGAAACATTCAAATCCTCTTAGCAACTGTATGACACCAGGAGTTCACATTTATCTACTACAAGCTCTTTTCTGGGAGAATGCTTTCTAATAATAATAATAATGACCTAGATGTATGCTACCATATTCAACTTGCTCAAGTATATCCAGCATGCCAAGCAATTCCTGCTATGGATAATTTTATCAGCAAGCTTATACAAAGGACACAAACACACTAAGAATAAAAACTTCAGCCAGTCACATTTTATATGCAACTAAGTGGAGCATGACCACCTTGGTAAGATGATAAAGATAAATCATGTGGAACAATGACTTGTGATACTTAGCAAAGAGATAAATGTCATTGGCATGTTACAATAACTCACTCTTTTATTTTTATTTTAAAAAACATATTATTGCACATTGTTGCCTGGGGCAGAGTTTCTTCAAAGTGTCTTCTGTACTTGCTAGCTCTGAAGGATAGGTTCAGTTCAGCAGTATAAGCAAGTGTGAGGGAGGCTTCAAAAGGCCTTCAAAATCCCAAATGAATCAAAATGTGGTCACCAAGTTATGGCTAGCAGATCACATTATTCCTTTACAATGAGTCAGAGCTCAAAGGGTCAAAACACCCACAATTTTCAATTAGCTGAAATGTCATCTTTTATCGCAGACTCAGGTGGTATACACACTGGATAAATAATCCAGTTTGTTGCCACTTTAATGGCCATGGCTCAATGCTAGGGAATCCTGAAAATTATAGTTTGTTGCAACACCAGAGCAAAAGTTATTTCTACAGTGTGGATGCCACAGTTTCCCTACTGCCTCTGAGTTTAATGTCAATCTTCACACTAGTGGGGACAAAAATATATTGTTGTGAGCTATCACTGTGTGTTTAGTCATGAATAGGATGTTAAGATGCATTAGTTTTACAAAATATCTGTTCTGTTGCTAATAGAGATCAAAACTGCTAGAACTGATCTTTTGACTTTTTGATAAAATGTTTATCACTGGAGTTGGGAAAAGAAACTCCCAGAAAACCTTATGGTAGAGATTTTTAACTACTTGGGGACACATGTGCTTCCCCTTTTCATGAAATTCTACTCTATTAAAGGAGGCTCACACCTTGCTCTGACTGGTTGGCTCCCAATCTTCCTTGTACCTTATGAGATATGCAACTCTGTCCATTCTTTACATCTAAAAAGGTATGTTTACTTCTATAATCTTGTTACATTCAGTTCAGTAGACTTCCCCTGCAACTTTTGTTTTAATGTTCCTCATAACAGTAGGCATACTTTCCTCCAATGAACTTAGCATGGCACACATGGGTGACTTTATGTGCACAATATGCTTGGAAGCCAGCATGGAGCCATGTGCTGCCCATAGACTCGGACTGGCCCAAGGTCACCAGCAACAGTGGTAGATCAACAATTGTGAACCCAAGATTCTCCAGCCAAAGTACAAAAAGCTAATCATTACACTGCTTTTTGTAAACTCACTCTTTATGACCGTCAGATGATCCTAATAAACTCACAATTATGCTACAAAGTAATATTCTTTGTATAAATGTGTACACATATCTAGATATGGATTATCAGAGTTGCCTGGATTTCTTGACTTGAGATAAGGGAACATTTATGACGACTGACATGATAAGTCCCTGTACTTCAAAACCTGTCACTATCCCACTGACAGTTGATTGTGCATGTTTTCCCAATCTGGGACACATATCACATCACATATCAAATGATGATGGGGATTTGATTCCATGGCACTTCAGTGGGCCCTTTGGATCTACTAGGATTTGGTTTCAGGCCCCTATGCAGATACCAAAAAAATCACAGATGATCATAGATGCCACCATTTAACAATGTGGGGCGTGGCAATCTATGGTCAATTGAATTCATTGATCCAGAGCATCCGGATACAGAGTGTCCTCTGTATTTTGTACAGAGCAATGCAGGATCAAACTAGTCCATGTTCAGGGCACACTTCTCTTCATTACCATTTTCTTACAAGTGGCTATGAAGAGAGATAATGCCCACATATTCAGACCAGAAATGGCCAAGTTTAAGTTTGCAGGATCATATGTTTTCCTCTAGAAATCAGAAGTCAGTCAGCAGGAGCCATGTGCTGCTTGGAAAGGCAGACAGAGCATTATGAACAAACTGCATTTTGAGCATGTGCTCAGTTGTTTTTGTTTTGTGCCTTCAAGTCATTTCCAACTTATGGTGACCCCAAGACAAAACTATCACAAGGTTTTCTTGGCAAGATTAGTTTAGAAGTGGTGTATCATTGCCCTCCCCCGAGGCTGGGAGAGTGTGACTTTATTTTCAGAGCAGGATTGAAGTTTGCACAGATCCTTTCACACACAAAATCATCTAATGTCCCCCAACACACACCCCTTGATTTCAAGCAACCTAATTTACAAAGGGAAAAAAAGCTTTTCAACATCACTAAGAGAACCAGCGTGATATAGTGGTTTGGGCACTGGACTACGACTCTGGAGATCAGGATTCCAATCCCTGCTCGACCATGGAAAAACACTGTGCGATCTTAAGCAGTCACAAAGGCAAAGCCCCTTGACAAGAAAACTCCATGATAGATTCCACTTAGGGGTGCCATAAGTGGGAAATAACTTGAAGGCACCCAACAGCATTGCAACTGTCATTATTATTAATGCCACAGTATCTGTCTTAATTTTATAAGCCACCATGAGTTTTGGTGAAATAATATCAAATAGAAATAAAAAACCTTTACAGGTATATGGCAAATCACCTAAAGAACTGTTCTCAGCTTACATGGAACCCTGATCTGCCACACAAGTCCATTATGGAAATGTAAGCTTGATTTCTAACATTCTCTCCTTCTCAAAACAGAGAGAATGCTTCTGATACTAATTCTAAGTGAATGGTACTGCAAGCCATTGATCCCAAAGCAGATTAACCCAGATTTTAGTTTATCAGCACTGGCACAATTCACTATTAGAGAAGAGCATCCCTTTATGCTGTAAGCATTATATGGATTTCTGTTCTGTTGTATGGATTTTAGCTCTGCTGTGTATAATTTCCCAAGAGGCAACCTTGCATTTTTGCAATATGACAATCTGCAAAAGACAAATAATGACATACTTTGCTTTACATAACATCTGAGGAAGTAGGCTCCAGTCTACAAAAGCTCATGATACCAGCTTCTTACTTTCAGTTAGTCTCAAAGGTGCTACAAGATCCCTTTGCATTCTCCTTTACGAAGAACAAAAGCATCTCTAGCTTGTATGCCATGATTAGTTACTACAGTGCTGGGCTTCCCTGGGTTGTTTCCATCTCTATGGCTGTAATGATCTTGGAAGTTATTATCAGCATGCAGTATTGGGAAAGATTAGGACATCCTAATCTTACAGAACCAAAGCCTCAAAATCCAGAAAAGCCAAAGGTCCACATCTTCTGTTTTGATTTATCCTCTCTAAACATTTTTGTTATTTATGGTAATAGGGAAGTAACAGTTTTATCACCAAAAGTATCAGGACAACTCAATTCCAGGGAACAGTTGTCACAATTCAGGAGGATGGATCTTCACAAAGAAGCAACAACTGCACACATACAGAATTGAAGTCAAGGAAGATATGTGGGACTCCAGATGCTGACATAGTGCAACTCCCATCAATCCTAGCCAGCATAACCAATGGTGAGAAACAATGGAACTTAAAATCTGAAGGGCCACACATTGCCCATCTCTAGTTTAAAACTGTTTCTTGCATCAAGTATCTCTTGCTAAGACATAAGAATATTATGCACGGCTTCAGGAGCTGAGAATATTATTACCCAAAGTTGCACAGTGTGTACCTTTGCACATATAGGCGTGTAAGGTGCTGTATTCTGCTGATGAAATTCTTAGCGCAGAAGGACTTAAAGAACATAAGAGTAGCACTGCTGATTCAGAGCAAAGGCATATCCATTTACCTAAGTTCATACAGTACCCAACCAGATGCCCAAGGGAAGGCCACAAGCAGGACAGGGAGGAAACAGAATCCTCCTGGCTTGTGTTCCTCAGCAATTACTATACAGTTATACTGGCTTTGATACTTGGGGTATTTATTTATTTAATGTCTAACCTGTCTTTCACCTTATACAGCAGGGGTAGGCAACCTTTTTGAGCTGGGGGGTGGGTTGCTGTCCCTCAGACAATTGGGGGGCCGAAGCACCAAAAATAAATAAATAAAAATAATTTTAAATAAAAATTAAAAAGAATATGCATGCACACTCTCTCAGC
This sequence comes from Phrynosoma blainvillii, assembly GCA_026167975.1. Classification (NCBI taxonomy): domain Eukaryota; kingdom Metazoa; phylum Chordata; class Lepidosauria; order Squamata; family Phrynosomatidae; genus Phrynosoma; species Phrynosoma blainvillii. The sequence continues at coordinate 14,178,690 of JANUYF010000004.1, read as the reverse complement.
CCCAGAAAAGCCATGGCAAAATCCCTGTGGAGATTTTGCCAAGAAAACCCCAAGAACAAGTAATAACAACAATAATCAATATCATCATGGCGGGGGCGGGGGTGGGGGCAGGACCAGCCTGGGGCTGTTCCAAAGGCCTGGGGGGGGGGCGATTCCCCCCCCAAGACCTTAGGTTGCCTAGCCTTGTTATACAGGGTCTAAAGCTGCTCAAAAACAGTCACATGATTAGCAGCCATTCATTTCCTTATCCTCCATGCATCTGATCCTTTTTAATTGTCTAAGCTGGCAATCACTACATCTTGTGGTACCAAACTCTGCAGTTCAGTTATCTGCTGTGTAAAGTATTTCCTTTCATCTGTACTAAGTTCCTCACATTTCAGCTTTAGTGTTCCAATATTATGAAAAATAGAAGAAACTCCCCTTCATGTCCACTTTGTCAATACCGTGCAGACCTTCATACCCTTCCATTGTATGTACCTTCTTACTTTTACCTAAAATACTTCTCAAAATATTAGCACCCTGACTCCATTCAGATTTATAAGACAAAGAATATTGTATGAACATCTGCTGCTATTCATCTGACCCACAGGAACCAAATATATATATAACAACATCCTGTAAGCATATAGGGTAGGAAAGCAGATACAAGTCATTGTGCGCCTCTCCCTCTAATGAAAACCTGCTTACCTTAAGTCTTGACTGGGAAATAGGTGGCCCTTAAGATATTGGGGTGAAAGTCAGCTTACTTCCACTATCAACATGTTGCCAAAGTAGTCAGGAGGATTACACTCTCCACACTAATCATAAACTGTTCACAGCCTTAAACAATGTTGTTGTATAGATGGAGATGCGGCAAGTGAGATGTGGATTCTTAAAAGAAGCAAATGTGGCAGGACATTAAATGAAGAACATTTCAATCTATGTCAATAGGATCAGTGAAACCTTTACCTCATTCCAACACTAATAAGTCTGCAAAGTTTTCTGCATGACCAGTAAGTAGTTCTTGTTGTGTGCCTTCAGGTCATTTCTAGCTAATGGCAACCCTAAGGCAAACCTATAATGGGGTTTTCTCAGCAAGCTTTTTTTCAGAATAATACTAATAATACCAGAGAGATTGTGCATACCAGGCTATCTGAGCTGCCAGGTACTGGGGGAGATTAGAGCACAGAGCCCTAAATACAAGAATCATAACATTTGAAACAGGCCCTGGCCCAAACTGGTAGCCAGTGAAGAAATCTACAGGGGAAAGAAATGTGTGAATGTTTTGGGAGATTTAAGGGGGATTAGTCTTTGCCTTCCTCTGAGGCTGAAAAAGTGTAACTTGATCAAGATCACCAGCGGCCTCGTCCAATAGCCAAACCACTACATCATGCTGGCTCCAGCAAGTAGTAAGACTCCTAAATTCCAACCCATCCCAGAGCACTGACAATTTTGCACCAAAGTATAAGGCTTACCACATATTCTAAAAGTAATCTGCCACACTAGTCAAATAAGCGTTGATAAAGAATGCAGCAACTGATGCTCCTTAGTTGAGACAGACATGAAATGTGAAGAGCAAGATTCCTATTCTCTTAGGTGAGTCAGGGAAGCACTGGCCTCTGCCAGCCATTAGGGCTATTTGTATCATGATTTGCTAACAATGGCTCTAACCTGAAATACTCACATAGCATCTACATCAGCAATGATTCCATAAAAGGGAAGCTATGGCAGTACCATGTCCCAGGTATAAGTGAAAACCTGACTTTGTCACTTATTCAAGTTTGTCTAACACATTAGCAATCTCGTACAAGAAATTAATCTAGATCTTTTTCAAGAAAGAAAGGCCTGTAATGAATTTACATTTCACTGACATGAAAACATTACCTGATAATTCATATTTTTTACAACCATGTTTGTTATCTGCTAAGTCAGAGATGCTCTGAAGGAAACCAAAAAGTGGCAAACTCATCAAATGAACCATATTGTGAAAGAATTGTTTGCTTGATTATCAACTTGCTCAAGTCAACTTGCCATGAAGTAAGCAAACAAGCTAGCCAAGTGTGAATTGCTATTCAGACAGTGCTTACCACAAGCTTGGCTTATTTCCACCACTCCTCAGGTTGATTACTTACTTTGCCACATGGTATCTCATTGTTTTCACTTATGCTACTCTCTGCACTATTACAAATAAGTATGCTCCTTTTCAGAGATTCTTTTCCCTTGTTCAAATTTAAGAATCAGAAGCAGTGGTTACAGGCTTGGGATTTCTCAGGCTCAAGTGATTAAGACACTGACTCTGTTGACTGCAAGATCAGCAGGTTGGCAGTTCGAGGCCTTGGTACTACATGATGGGGTGAGCTCCCATCACTAGTCCCAGCTTCTGCCAACCTAGCAATTTAAAAGCATGCAAATAAATAGGTACCACTTTGGTAGGAAGGTAAGCAGTGTTCTGTACAATCATGCTAGCCACATGACCACAGAGTAGTCTCTGACAATACTAGCTCTTTGGCTTAGTAACAGAGATGAGCACTGCCCCCTACGGTCAGACACAACTTGACAACCTTGTCAACAGGGAATACCTTTACCTTTAGGGCAAGCACATTTCACCAGGCCTCCCGGGCTAACAGTATTCCTGCTACTCTTCCCTGAAAATAAAACATTCAGCTAAAGTGGTCCTTCAGATTATATTTGTTGCTCTCTCATCTTTCATCAACCTCAGTCATTTTGTCCAATTCTAAAGATGATAGAAGCTGCAGCATTTAGAGGATTACAGGATGCCTGTCCACTGTACTTCAAGCTTCTCGCCTGCCTACTAGATCAGACTCTGAATTTTTAATCAAATGTTAAAAAATTTAATTGATGTTTCCTATATTTCAGAAGTAAGGACTAACAAAACCACCTCTGAATATTTCTTGCCTAAGAAAACCCTATGAAATTCACGGGGTCTCTAAGTTGAGAAGAAGCCTAAAGGCACATGCATACGCATAAAGTAATACACATTGTGGAAATCAAGGTGAACTTGGATAAAATCCATTCTAATTCCATATAGATAAACTGTTTACCACTATACACAAAACCTATTGCAAATGAAGACATTTCAGAAGACCAAGTGCCTTCCATTTGGCTTGGGAGAATTTATATGTGTGTCTTCAAGCTGCTTGTCTTCTATACATAACAAAAAAATCTCACTGAAGAATTGTGTTGATACACTAGCCAAATACCCCTTTAGTCTGGTATTGTGTGTACCTCAGACAAATGTCTTAAGAATTCACAAGTAAGGCATGAAATCAAATAGCTCCTCCCTTCCATTTCTCCCATGTATTTTATATTCAGAGCTATAAGAGATAAGAGTTTTATTTAACCATCATGACTAAGTATTCAGCATAGCCATGTTTACAATCATCCCTCAACTTTTGTGGGTTAAGTATTCATGAATTTGTTTATTCATGGATTGCTGTATTTGCCGCCACCACCTCGGCCGATACCCTATACATGACTGAAAAAATATGTTCTCTCTAGGTATTTCTAGGACTTCCAGCATGATTCTGTGGCCAGCTTCTGGCTTCTCGAATGTTCTTTCTAGTAAAAACAAGAAAAAAAGTGTTCCATATTCAGTTTCTCCAGTTTTGTGGGTATCCTGCGCCTTAACCATTGTGAAGGTTTGTGTGTATATTCAAAGTATTTATACTCCACTTTCCTAATCAAAACAGATCTTCATACAACCTAACTGGGTTGCAGAGACAGAAGTTCAAATACTTAAAAAAGTAAAACTCCATTGCATTCCCCACACAGATTAAGAGTAGCTTTCAAACTCTGGCCTATTAAGTGTCTTGGACTTCAAATCCCAGAAGACCCAACTAGCTCATCCAATAATTGGGGATTCTGAAAGAAGTCTAAAATGTCTGGAGGAAATGACCTCAAAGTTCCCTTCCAGCTCTGATTCTAGTAATATACAGAACAGTAAATACAGCAACCAACCAAACTGAATTCTAGAAGAACCCTCACCAAAGATTTATAGTTGGCACAGAAAATGTAACTATGTAGACATTTATCCTGACAAATGATCTCAAGTAGATATTTTGGAAATCTGTCTACCACCACAACCACAGGCCCTGCTTTTTGTGACCAACCATTTTACTCTTGGGTGGGGTCAGATGAAGTAGATCTTCAGAAGATCTCAGTATCATCATAGGCTTACATAAGAGTATGAAAACTGATATAACCTCATCCCATGAACTATTATACAAAATCTACATAATAGAAGCTATACAGTTGGCCCTCAGTATCCACAGAATCAAGTATCCTCAGCTTGAAAATGTTCCCCAAAATATATAAATTCCAATAAGCAAACTTGGATGCTGCCATTTCATATAAGAGGCACAATTTTATTGGGATTTTGTTATCCAACGGGGATCCTGGAACCAAACCCCAGCACAGGGGTAGGCAACCTAAGGCCCGGGGGCCGGATGCAGCCCTCGGAGGCCTTTGGACCGGCCCCAGGTTGGTCCTGCCGTCACCCCCGCCGTCGCCCCCCGCCGCTGCTGTCACCCGCCATGATGATATTGATTATTGTTGTTATTACTTGTTCTTGGCAAAATCTCACAGGGGTTTTGCCATGGCTTTTCTGGGGCTGGGAGAGTGTGCATGCATTTTTTAATTTTTTTAATTTTTAAAAAATATATATTTTTAATTTAATTTAATTTATTTATGGTGCTTCGGCCCCCTCAATTGTCTGAGGGACAGCAACCCGGCCCCCGGCTCAAAAAGGTTGCCTACCCCTGCCCCAGCAGATACCAAGGGCCTACTGTACTATAGTCAGACCTCCACATTTGCAGCTTTGTGGATCTGATGATTGGTTAATATGTTCTATCTGGGAATATCTAGGTCCTCCAGCATGACTTGTTGGCCAAAAGTCACACTGGAGCACCTAGAGATTCCTAGAGAAATGTTCCCTCAAATTAAAAAAAAGTGTTTTTTATTTGCAGTTTCTCCACTTTCACAGGGGTCTAGTGCCCCTAACCCCAGAGAATGTGGAAGATCTATAGAGATCCCCAGAAATATAAAAATCCCATGTTATAGACTTAAAGTTAGACTTATGATGGTATGTGTGAATTCTTCCCTCCATACAGGTTATTTGACAAGACCAACAAGTTAGAAAGGAAGGTAGGTTAACAAATGTCACACAGTTCAAACTACCGGAATACTACAATAGTGCACTCATTTATTGTGCTTTCTTTCAACCTAGATATTTGAGCATAATTTCTACTGGAGGCAACTTCTATTAACTATGGTACATCAGAAGCAAAAGAGCCCACAATAATCAAGAAGCACCAGTCTACTGCAATTCGTTACAATCACAAGAAGCAGCTCTATGCAGAAATGTTCACAACTTTGCCAGGAGTAATTTCAGTGTCTGCCCCCACCTCCCCACACAGAGAACCAGTTTCTCTGTTGCAATCCCAGCTTGGCTAATGTCGAGAAGGTGCCAGCTGTTTCTACCCTCTTTTTCCCCCAAAGATAAAAAGAAGAGATCTGGAGTATCAGCTGTCCAAATAGGAACTGCTAAGATGTCCATTCCTGCATTTAGGTTCTCTAACTTAGACTGCATCTGCACTGTAGAAACAATGCAGAATAATACAGTTTGGCATTGCTTTAACTGCCATTGCTCAGTGCTACAGAATTCTGCAGTTTGTAGTTTTGTAAGATATTAAACCTTCTCTGCCAGAGCAGAACTCTGGTGCCACAAACAAATCCCAGAATTCCACAGCACTGAGAAATGGCAATTAAAGCAGTGCCAAACTGTATTATTTCTGCAGTGCAGATGTAACCTCAGTTTGAAAGTAAAAGTGTATGGTTTCACATTGCTTAAATGATGCCATGTATTTTCAACCTATTGAAATTAGAATAATAGTGTTGGAAAAGAACATTAAGACCATTCAGTCCAAACCCCTTGCAGGAAGCCATAATTATAACACTCCCAACACATGGCCATCCAGTTTGTTTAAAAACCTCCAAAGGAGACTCCACCACCCTCCGAGGAACTGTGTTCCAATGTTTAACAGCTCTTACTGTTGGATGTTCTTCCTAATGTTGAGGTGGAATCTCTTTTCCTGCAGTTTGAATCCATTGCTCTGGATCCTTATCTCTGGAGCAGCAGAAAACAATCTTGCTCCATCCTCAATATAGCATCCCCTCAAATATTTAAATTCTTTATCATGTCACCCCTTAACCTTCTCTCCTCCAGATTAAATATACACAATTCCCTAGGCCACTCCTCATAGGGCATGGTTTCCAGACCCTTCACCATTTGGGTTGCTCTGCTCTTGACACACTCCAGCTTCTCAACATCTTTTCTGAATTCTAGTGCTGAGAATTGGACACAGTATTCCAGGTGAGGCCTGACCAAAGCAGAATAGAGTGACACTATTACTTCCCTTGATCTAGACACTATACTTCTATTGATGCAGCCTAGAATCACATTGGCTTTTTAGCTGCTGCATCACACTGCTGACTCATGTTCAACTTATGGTCTACTAGGACTCCTAGATCCCTTTCATATGTACTGTTGTCAAGCTAAGTGTCAACCATCCTTTACTTGTGCATTTCATTTTTTTCTGCCTAAATGAAATACCTTACATTTCTCCCTACTGAAATTCATTTACATTCTTTTAAAATGCTCTTTACTGTATTATGTGTTTGTAACTGCTTTTTTCTATACACTGTCTTGGGATGACGCAGAGTGGGACAGAAATGTGTCTTTTGTGTGTGCACTCTCAAGTCACCTGCTGACTTAAGGCAATCCCATGAATTTCATAGGGTTTCCTTAGGCAAGGAATACTCAAGAGGTTGTTTTCCCAGTTCCTTTCTCTGAAACATAGCCTACAGCACAAAACTATACCAGTTAATTAGCACACCAGCAAGTTTTGCTCTTTATTGTGCATGTATATCTTGCATCACAAAGGCCCTATGTCAGCAGCTAAGCAACATGTTTGTGTGAGTACAACTCCCACTATTCCTCAACACTGGTTATGCTGACCAGGGCTGATGGGAACTGCAGTCCATTTTTTTTAGAGGGTCATTAGATGCTCTTTCCCAAGATGCTCTTTTGAAAACACATGCTCAGAGTTTGGGAAATTTGAGGGGCTCCAACTCTCTGGTCACTGGATGATGCTGAGAGTTGCAGTCCTAGAAGCAACTAAGTTGTTTGTGGGCTCCTTCATGTACACCTGTAAATAGGCTTGGGAAGAACTGCAAACCAAACCGTGATCAGAGACTAGTCTAGAATATCAGTATACAGAGGGATTTTGTAGTACTTTTTGAGACAGAGCAAAAGATGTTGTAGCATAAACTTTCAAATGCTACAATGTCTTTTACTCTGGGCCTTTGCAGACTGCTAGAAATAGTGCAAATTGAGTCCACTTTAACTGGCCTGGCTCAGTGCTAGGGAATCATGGGAATTGCATTTTTTCTGAGACATTGAGCCTTCTCTGTCAGAGAGCTCTGGTGCCACAATAAAATACAGTTCCCATGACTCCCTAGCACTGAGTCAGGGCAGTTAAAGTGGACTCAATTTGCACTATTTCTGGCAGTCTGCAAAGGCCCGCTGTTAGTCACAAAGGTGCTACAGGATCCCTTTGCATACCAACTTCCAGTAAAATAGTATACTTTACACCAGAATTATAGCTACCCAAACTTCGCATGTGATCACACTTTAGAAAAACTGACCAGGCAGGCAACTGTCTCTAGAAATTAATATATATATATATATATTTTTTTTTACCAGCAACAGGATTCCTTTACTTCAGGCAACTATTGCTCTGATCTCCATATTAATTTTAAAAAAATCAAATCAGTCATCTAGAAAATTCTCAGACACACTGGGTCTGTTGCAGCAGAAACTGTTGTTGTTGTGTGCCTTCAAGTCATTTCTGACTTATGGTGACCGTAGGTGTTTTCTTGGCAAGATTTGTTCAGAGGGGGTATGTCTTTGCCCTCTTCTGAGGTTGAGAGTGTGCGAGCAGCAGAAACAGTTCTTTAACTGAAGAAAAATAAGAGAAGGATAAATGTGGTTCAAGCTTTTAATAGGTTGTTCCCCCTGCTTACAAGTGTCCTGTTGCACCTTAACAAACTTATAGTAGCATAAACTTCTACAGACTGTGTTTTAGCTACTGTTCATATTTACTACATGTTCTTTGTTTTGTTGGTTATGAAACTTTGTTACACTGAGGTCACTTTTGAAGTGGGAAATGACACACACATTTACTAATGAATCACTAGTGAGGAAGTGAGCTCAAGTCAATAGACACATAGGCCACAATAAATCAGTTTGCCTTTTCAATGTGCCACAGGTTTGTTTTGGGACTTCATTCTAGCAGATTATGGCATGACACTTCCAGAAATTTGAAGCTGAGTGTTTATTCCATTTCCTTCATCTTAAATGAAAAAGGAGGAAGAATCTCGTGTTTCAAAGTTGCAACACTTCCTCTCCAAATACGCCTTAAAAGATCAACCAGTAGAGATGCAACAGAATACACACCCTCCATATGTGAGCATAGGAACGAACCTATCCACTTCCTATGCCTCAAAGGGATAAGAGGAAACTAAAACCATTATTGGGTGGGGAGAAAAGTTCCCTCGTGGAAGTATGGTGCAATCTAACACTATTTGCAACTGTCATTTTCTGCATTTTGACCATATTCACTGCACACAGGTACTTGAAACTTCATATATACTTGAAGCTTTCAAGATTACACTCTAATGCATCTGAGAAGGTAGAGTGCAATCCTCAAGATCTGACACCCAGAGAAACTAGCCAGCCTTCAATATGCTGCAAAACTGATCTTTATAGTCATATATATCCTTCTTCCAATGTCCACAACACAAGATTAAGAAGAACAGTCTTGAGCCCCACTGAGCATAGAGATTAGTGAAAGTGGCCTCTATCCTTTGCCAGCTGCAGCAACAACAACAGCAAAAGATTATTTCACAGGACAGCAAAATAACAAGCATTCCCAAACCTGTCATCATTGCAATAGGATTGAGCAGTGGAAGCTGTGAGAAAAGAAAACAGGAAAGAAAGAAAAAGAGGAGAAGGAGGAAGGTCTAGAAAGTGACAACCAACAATGGGATGTGGAAGAAGGCTGGGAAGCACAACACAGAAATCTTGAGGGAGGAGGACTGTGTGTCTGAGTGTGTTGTGCACCTTCAAATTGTTTGTGACTTATAGCAACCCTAAGGCAAAGCGATCATGGGGTTCTCTTGGCAAGATTTGTTCAGAGAGATTTTGCCACTGCCTTCCCCTGAGGCTGAGAGAGTGTGACTTCCCCAAGGTCTCCCCAGTGGGTTTCTGTAGTATCGTTTGCCTGGTGCTTTTGGGGGGCCATCTTAGATCAAGTATGGTTGTTGTTGTGTGCCTCTAAAGTCCAAAACACACTGCAGAAATAATCCCATTTGGGACCACTTTAACTGCCTTGGCTCAATGCTAGGGAATTCTGGGGACTGTGCTTTTGTGAGACATTTAGTCTTCCCTGTCAGAGAGCTCTTGTGCCACAATAAATTACAGTTCCCATGATTCCCTAGCACTGAGCCAGGGCAGTTAAAGCAGTCTCAAAATGGATTATTTCTGCAGTGTGTTTTGGACCTAAGTCATTTTTTACTTATGGCAACCCTAAGGTGAACTTATCATGGGGTTTTCCTGGCAAGTTTCTTCAGAGGGGGTTTGCCATCGCTAGCCTCTGAGGCTGAGAGTGTGTGACTTGCTCAAGGTCTCCCAGTGGGTTGCATGGCCACGGTGTCCAGAAAGCGTAGTCCAACACGCAAACCACGACACCATGCTGGCTTAAATATATGAAAGAGGGCTTTATATTTTCACCTTGTGAAGAATTCCTATTCAAGAACCATCCCCTTGCAGCAGAGGGTCGGGAGTAGACATATTAATTATGAAATATAGTGATATAATCAATTTTAATACATATTTTATTTTCTGACCCACTTCTTCCAGAGTACAACACAGACTAAAATATAATAGATAGCTACAGTGTATAACTAAAGAAGAGCCAAGTGTGATGCAGTGGTTTGAGTGTTGGACTTTGACTCTGAAGAAAAGGGCTTGAATCCTGGCTCAGCCCTAAAACCCACTGGGTGACCTTGGGCAAGTCACACTCTCTCAGCCTCAGAGGAAAGCAATGGCAAACCCCCTCTGAACAAATCTTACCAAGAAAAACCCATGATAGGTTCAGCTTGGGGCCTCTCCATAAGTTGGAAACGAATTGAAAGTACAAAACAACAACAAATATAACTAAAGACAAGAAGCCAGAGGGCTAAGGCAACCATTACACATTAAAATCCATCCAGCTGTAAAGTTAAAAATAAACCCATTTCTAACATTCATAGTTTAAAACCGACATGCCTACACCACCTTCCCCTCAATAAATAAAAATAATACATTTTAAACCTTAATGCATAATTGTTTTGACTTCTAAAATTGTTTAACTGTTGTTTTTATGCTTCATATGTATACATTTTGATGCTTTTGTCTTGTTTTAAATGGTAACAAATTTGCTTTGAATCCCTGTATTGAGAAAAAGGCGGGCTATACGTTTGTGTGTGTGTGTGTGTGTGTGTGTATAAATAAATAATATAATAGTAGTAGTAGTAGTAGTAATAGTAACAATAATAAAAAGTTGTCAATCCTCCTCCAAAACCAACCCAGAGTAAGCTAACCTGAGAGGGATGGAGAGCCCGCAAAGCCAAGCTTTTTAGCTCCTTAAGGATGGACCAGGATTCGAACTCAAGCCCCATTGCACGCGGCTCGAACGCCGCTGGACTACACTACACTACCAGTGGGGGATAATGGGAATTGTAGTTGTTGCTTACCTGGGCAAACGCAGCCTAGGAAGAAGCGGCCGGCCTCCAACCCCACCCGGCCCTCCTGAAACGTGGGGCGCTGAGAGGAAAACAGAGAGGGACCTTTCCAACGGTTTCTTCCTAACGGACGAAACCCTCAAGGAACAAACAGCCGCCTCAGACGCTCTACTAACGTCTGAGCGCGAGGCACCCGCGGTCGGAGCTTTTATAGGCTGCCGCGGACAAACGGCCACGCCCCCTCCCGAGGGTTCTAAACACACACACTGAACACACGCCCACCAGCGGTCTCTGGTCGCGCCCCTCCAAGCCCCGCCCCCCAGCTCGTTGGCCCCGCCCACCGCGCTCTTGCCTTTCTCCCGCAGCTGGGTGCCTATGTCGCCCCGCCCCTTTCTCCGCCTGACCACGCCCCTTTGGTGTTGCAAAAGCAATCTGTGGTTCCAAGGCATTTCTTTCGCATGGTTTGTTGGCAAGAAGACCGGGTGTCCTCCTTTTCCCGGACGCGTCCTACATTCCAGCCTTCTTGTCCCAGGAGGCATTCCAAAACCTCCTCCCATTTTTGAGCATGAACTTTATGTTTGCACCAGTTGGTTGGTTTTATTTTTTAACAATTTGGTTATGTCCTGCATTTGTTCTTCAATGCCCTACATTTTTGTGGTGCCTTGTCCTCCCTTTGGGGGTGAGGACATCTGGTCACCCTGGACCAGGCATCCTCTTTTTCCAGGACATGTCCTACATTCCAGCCTTCCTGTCCAGGAAGGAGCCCAAAATGTCCTCAATTTTGAGCAGGACTAAGGAGCACAGATTTACATTTATATTAGAGGGTTATTTTTAGCATTTTGTTTTTATTTAGGTTTTTATTTTAATTTTTCCATCTTGTCCTACATTTCCCTTGAATGCCCTAGATTTTGTGGCACCTTGTCCCTCTTTGCGGTTGGGACGTCTCCTTTCCCAGCAATTTCAGGTGGCAGTCCCTGTTGTGTGCCCTTGCATTGAATCAAGGAGCAGAGCTGGGGTCATGGAGGGAGGAGGAGTATTAATTTTCCATTTAAAATTTTCCCTTTTAAATTTTAATTTCTTCCCCTTTAAAAGGAGGAGGCATGCCAAGGATTTGGAGCTGCATTTCTTCTTCTTCAGATTTTTCGGATCATTCAGACAGTTCCCAAGGTCTAAGCATGTGCTTCTTAGCCGATAGCAAAGCCTTTGATCGCATAGATCATAAAAAGCTATGGTTTGTGCTAAGAGGAACAGAGTGCCACAATATCTGAATCTGTACTCAGAACAAGAACAAGAGGCTACTGTCAGAACAGAAGACGGAGAAACAGAATGGTTCCCAGTTGGCAAAGAGGTCAGACAAGGCTGCATTTTATCACCTATTTGTTCAGAAAATGTAATATGTAGAGCAGGTTTAGACATGGAATCGAAGATATGCAGATGACACTATACTATGAGCAGAAAGCATCACAGACTTGGAACAATCACTAAAGAAAGTCCAAGAAGAAAGTGCAAAGGCAGGCCTAATGTTGAAAATAAAAATAATGATCATGGAGAATGTATGTAACTTCAACCTAGATAATGAGGAAATAGAAATAGTTAAAGATTACCCATACCTTGAATCAAACATTGATCAGAGCAAAGACTGCAGACAAGAAATGCAAAGAAGACTAGGAATGGAAGGGCAGCTATGAAAGAACTAGACGAGATCCTAAAGTATAAAGATATACAACTGAGCACTAAAGCTGGAATCGCCCAAGCCATTTTATTCCCCATTAGCATGTATGGATGGCAATGCTGGACAGTGAAGAGCTGGACAGTGAAGAATGCATATAGGAAGAAAATTACAGTGGTCCCTCCACATTTGCTGGGGTTAGGGGTGAAGGACCCCCATGAATATGGAAAAATTGCAATTTTTAAAAAAAATACTATTGTTCTTTTTACCTGAGAGAACGCCTTTATAGGAATCTCCAAGTCCTCCAATGCAACTCTGTGGTCAACATCTGCCAGAGGTTGATCATAGAATCATGCTGGAGGACCTACAAATGCCTAGAAAGGTATTTTCTCTAGGAATTTCTGGGTTCTCCAGTACAACTCTATGGTCAACTTCTGGCAGAGTTGCACTGGAGGACATAGAGATTCCTAGAGGGAACGTATTAATCAAAACCGCAAATAATCAAATCCGCAAAACTCAAAGCCGTAAATGTGAAGTTGAGGTCGACTTGAAGGCAACTAACAACAACAACAAAAGGCAACCTTATTGTGGGTTTTCTTGGCAAGATGTGTTCTGAGGTTTACCATTGCCTTCCCCTGAGGCTGAGAGAGTGTGCTCCCTTGTAAGCACATGGAGGGTTCTGAGGTGCAGCAATTTCAGGCAGCAGCACCCTTCTGTTGAACCAAGGAGCAGAGCTGGGTAGGGGGAGGAGTATAAATTTTCCCTTTAAAAAGAATTTTCTTTAAATTTTAATTCCTCCCCTCCTTTAAAAAGGAGCCATGCAAAAGATTGTGGCTGCATTTCCAATTATTTAGATTTTTCAGTCCTATGCATGAGAGACCTCCAAGTATCCTCACTACCCTGCTCGGCTCTTCTAGACTCATGGCTGTGGCTGTGGCCTCTCTGATTTGAGTCTATCTATCCGGAATGTGGTTTTTCTCTTTGCCTACTACCAGTAGTGTCACTCAGGGAGTGTGGGGGGTGACCTATACTGGGTGACAACCCACAGGGTTTTGATATCTGGTCTGGCCCTCCGCCTGCTGCAGGGGTGTGTGCCGTACAGCTGCCATGCAGCGGTGGGTATACACCGGCACCAGCCTCCCTGCTAGCATGGCTGCCTTCTCCGAGGGAACCAGGGCAACAGAGAGAAAGGCGGGATGGGAATCCACACATGCCCTTGCTGGCCTCATTGCTGCTCAGCCGTGGGGAAGCCCAAAGAAGAAGCCCCACTCTTTGTCCTGGCCTCCACTTCACTGATTTGCTTGCCTGGCAGTTTGCCCCTTTTGGGTCTCACTGGGTGGCAGATGGCCAGCCGCATGCGGTAGAGGTGAGCGAGGCAGTGGGAAGAATGCCAACCCTAGTGATGCCACTGCATACTACTCTCCGTTTTACCAAGCATTGTTGTCTTTTTTAGTTAGTCCTTTCTTCTCGTGATACAGCCAAAATACAACCACCTCAGTTTAGTCATCGTGGCTTCCAGGGTATGATCTGCTCTAGAACCCATTTATTTGACTTTCTCACTATCCATGGTGTTCTCAAAACTCTTCTCCAGCACCACGTCTCAGATAAGTTGGTTTTCTTTCTATCACCTTTCTTCACTGCCCAGCTCTCACATCCAGAAACTTGCCAATCAAAACCATATGATAGGTTCACTTTAAGGTTGCCCTAAGTCGGAAATAACTTGAAATTACACAGCAACAACAACAACAACAGTTGAAACGGTGGTCAATCCACTTTAAAAATGCCTCAGTTTCTTTCTCCTCCTCCCACTTTCCCTCTTTGTCCTCAGCTTCCTTCAGTTGCTTCAAACTGGGTTCAAAGTACAAAAGTACTTTTCATTCAGTTAGGTCAGTGTGGAGAGAGAATAGGTAGGGACAGCATCTTACGTTTCCCAGCAGACTCAGGCAAAAGCAAACTGCTGCATCCTCTCCTAGCTTGTTTGTTCTTATTCATTTACAACTTTTGCCATCTTGACTGCATTCTGCATGTATTTGTAAGCCGCCTTGATTGCCAAGGCAAAAGGTGGGGTATAAGAAATAATAATAATAATAATAATAATAATAATATGGGAAATACGATGGCATGGACAATCCTAACTGGTTTTCGTATGATGTTCTCGGTGTATAAATTAAGTAGATACCTAACCCCTTTTCCAGTTGGTTTCTCCAAATTCTGTCCTAACAGTAGCCTCTTGTTCTGGGTAAGGGTTATCTGAGTACAGAATCAAAACTATCAAATGTTGTGGCACATCATTTCTTTAAGAGCGATTCATAGTTTCTTGTGATCTGTACCATCAAATGCTTTGCTATAGTCTATAAAGCACAGGCAGATCTTCTTTTCAAACCCTTTAGTCTATTCCACTATCCAGTGCATGTTTGCTATATGATCCCTAGTGCCTCCTTCTTTCCTGAACCCAGATTGGACATCTAGTAATTCTCACTTCATATATGGTAAGAGTCTTTGTTGTAGAATTTTAAACATCACTTTGCTTAAAAATATTCAGATTTACCTTGGAGATAATGCCCAGGGTGTGATTCACCAAATTTTGGGAAATTGAAGAATCATTCAGGTTTCCCCCCCCCCCCCCCCCCCATTAATTACAGCTCTATGGAGCGAAACAGACTGCCCCAAAAGTTCAGCTCTATGCCACCCCTTTGAGTGCCAGATCTGGCATCTGTGCAAAATGCTGCTCCTTTTTGGGGTGAAAAAAAGCTAGCTTTGCCACCAAGGTGGTGGCTTTTCAGCGTTTCTGCTGTGTGGCACATGTAAATGCTGTGCTGCAGAAATGCTGTGACACAGCCCACTGTGTAGTCAGTGAGGTGACTTGACACTGGCTTGGGGAGGCGCTGGGGCATGCGCTGTGTGTATGCCACCCCAAAGCCGGCGTTTCTTGCTGGTTTGTTTTGGCCCTTCATTATGAGATGGGGGAATGGCCTCTAACATCACTCTTTAGATGAGAAAATGGCATAGAGCTTGAAAACGCCTGCCAAAATTCTTCTAATGTTCTCAAAAGTAACTTTTGAAACGAGCTAGAAAAGAACTGTTCCTCTTTGCATCTATAAAGTGTCTTTGCTGTTATTTCCTACATAGCTTCTAAATTGTAACGTTCACTGCTCCTTCCTTCCCCAAAAAGCAACAAGCAAGCCACAGATACCTGTACAGGTTGAGTCTTCCTTATCCAAAATGCTCAAAGCCAGAAGTGGTTTAGATTTCAGATTTATTTGGATTTTGGAATACCTGTATTTGCATATATATACAAAATGACATATCTTGGAGACGAGACCCAAGTCTAAACACAAAATTCCTTTATGTTTCATATACACCTTATTCATGTAGCCTGACGGCAATGTATACAATATTTTTAAATAATTTCGTGCATGAAACAAAGTTTGTGTACATTGAACCAACAGAAAGCAAAGGTGTCACTATGTCAGCCATCTATGAAAAATGATTAGGATTTTGGAATATTTTGGAATTCTGGGCAAGGGAGACTCAGGGCCTCGGCAGACGGCTAATTGCGCCGTCTCCGAGGCCCGGAAGAGGAGGAGCCGCCGCACGTTCAGCGGCTCTTCCTCTTCCTGAGGGCGCACCCGGAAGCGCCGGCCGTCCACACGGCCGGCGACTGCGGGTTGCCCTCACGCCGCGGCAGCCGAACGCGCCGCGGCGTTTGAGCCGCCGAAAGTGCGCCCGCCGCTGTTAGGGCGCACTTTCGGCAGAATCTAAAAGGATCGCCATTTTGGCGGTCCTTTTAGATGCGCCGGGGATGCGCCGCCATCCGGAGGCTGAACTCCGGCGGCGGTCCGGACCAGGGCGTCTCCGACGCCCTCGTCTGCATCCCCCCTCAGCCTCTAATTGCAAATAGCTCACAGCTTTGATTGTAAGTTAATAGCATGGTCAAGAATTGGATTAAGTCAAAACTGATTTTCAAGTCTATGTTGAACTTTTGACACTGCTTTTTGTGTAATCCTTACATGTGAGTGGCCAGGTGAAGAGTGGCTTTTCGCCATGCTAAATGTGCTTTTTAAATCTCTGCTTATTGGCAGAAGTTCAACAGGTGCAGCAGTTTCCAGCCCAGGCAAGGAGAAGCAGTCAAAAGAAGAAAACCATCAGTTACATTATTTTACCTATCACAGAACTGATCAAGAGGCTAGCAAGGAAATAAAAGCAATACTGTATAAAGAAGGAAGGAAGTAACTTGTGGCAGAAGAATTGCCAGGGATCCTTTATTATAAAGGATGTCCTTTATATGAGGGCTGGAAAGCCTGTCTCTTATAGGCAGGTGTCCTTTATTATATTATATTGGAAAGCTTTTTCTTTTATATAGACTGAACCAAAGGCCCAAAATGCTGGTTTTTGGCATATGGGTGCTTCACAAAGAGAGAAATATGTGCATCATGTTAATTTATGAAAGTGGGCAATGGGTTGATTGTGCAGAAGAATACATGGCTAGATTAACTGAAATCAATAGTTTTATATGATATTTAGCTAGAACACACACTTGTTCAACATATACGCTGCAACCTAGCATGCCTCAGACAATGGGAATGGGCACAAAGCTGGCATAGAGTGAACCCATTGTTTTGTTCGTCTTTGGAGATGTGAGTTCTAATCTAATTATATTTATCCATTTCAGCACATAAATTCCCTAGGCCATTTGATCCTCATTATAGTGAGGCACCAAGAACATTCGAATAACAAATTTAAACTTAATAGAATTTGGAATACAACTTTAAACTTAATAGAATTTGGAAGAACTCAAGAAGTTTATTATTATTATTATTATTATTATTATTATTTCTATCCCGCCCCTCTACCGAAGCAATCAGGGCAACTTACGTCAACATGATTCTTTTGGACACAATGTCTGTAGTATTCTTAATTTTGGGGATCTGTACATTCTTTATGTATTTTAAGTGTTGCTGGGGGGTGGGGGGAGAGAAGGAATGCAAAATTGTTCAGATGAGGCCAAACTGAGTTCTAACAAGTCAAGTGTCACTAAACAGTTGTTGGCAACATACATATTAAACACAATAAAGAAAAACTGTACACTCCTCCCTCCACATTTGCGGCTTTGATTATTCACAGATTTTATTAATGAGTTCTCTCTAGGAATCTCTAGGTCCTCCAGCGCAACTCTATGGTCAACTTGAACAAAAAATCACACTGAAGGACCTAGAGATTCCTAGAGAGAAGACTCCACTAGGCATTTTGTAGCCCCTCCAGCGCAATTCTATAGTAAATGTCTGAAAGAAGTTGACCACAGGGTTGCACTGGAGGAGCTAGAGATTCCTAGAGAGGTGTTCTCTCAGCTAAAAACACAGTGTTTTTGTTATTTGCGTTTTTTCCACATTCACGGGGGGTGCTGTGCCCCTAACCCAAGCGAATGTGGAGGGACGAGTGTATATGACTATACAGACACAGGGCATATCTGGAAGTGCCAGTTTTGTTTCTGTACAAACGGATTTTATTTTGGAGACCCATATTTCATTTGCCTCATTCCATAATATTTCCTGAGAGCGCCCAGTATTACCAAAGACTTTTTGTTCCCACTCCCCAGGTTGGTTTTAATTTATCCCAGTACTTTTTGAAATAAAATGTATCTGTATTTGATTTTACTGTCCCAGAAGCATTAACAATGGCCACCCCCAAGTAAAATCAGTTTGTACAGTTATTGTTCTCAGGATACAGATTCAATGGACGAGAGAAAGAAAAACACCAGTGTGAAAATAAAATTATATGAATGCTTAACTAGTATAATATTACTAAAGGACCTTTCTGGGGTTAATCATATGGATCGCCCAGACAAAGGAATTACACAACCAAAGTGCCAGTACTGAAAAGGTCTTTCCCCCATGTTGTTGCCAGGCCTATTGCTGATGACAGCACAATACAAAGCAATGCATCTGCTGATGGCTGAGCATTTACATATAGCAGAATGTTGCAAGCAAAGCTTGGAGAAGTTAGTTCTTTCGAACACAGATCCCAGAAGCCTCCAGGTAACATGGTCTGTAGCTGAAGGATTCTGGAAGTTATAATTTGGAAAAGTAACTCTTCCATAAAAGTACCCTGTGACCAAATGAAAGATGAGACAGTTATTTGCAGTCAAGTGACCTGCTGCTTTAATTTTTAAACACTTCCAGCTAAGTATATGAATCTTCATTTATTTTGTCCTTGCAAGAACAACAACAAAAACAACTCAGAAGTTTTCTCCTTGCAGGGTGAGATTATAGGACTTTTTTTGAACATTTCAACCTTTTTGTCCCCTAGGTTGTTACTGTAAAGGGATGGTGCAAAATATGTCTAGATTTTAAAAAATGCTTTCTGTTCAAAATATTTTTTTACACCAATAACTAGGGTTAGCGTTTTGTTTTTTTGCTTTTTGTACAAACAAAATTTTCACAAAAATGTCCCCAATTAATTTTTTAAATGCAGCAGTTGGCTATTTTTCCCGATGTGTGTAGACACTCTTTTCTGATTTGAATTATAAAATTTTTCAGTATTCTCTATACTCCCTATTTCTTTTTTATTATTATTATATTTTTAAAATTTTACAAATAAAACATGAAATGAAATATAAAATTCAATCACTTGCACACTTATTCGAATTCGAATTCATCCATTAACAAAGGAAGAACACATGAACTGGAAATATACTCCCTATTTCCAGTTCATGTGTTCTTCCTTTGTTAATCTAAAGCCTTTCTGGAAGGGGACAAATAACAAAATAGGTGATGGTTGTATAGGAGTACAGTTGCTCCTCCATTTTGGGGGACTTGAAGTCCGTGTTCCTCGCCCATTCGCAAGGAGGATAAAATGAGGCATGTGCGCCCATTCAAGCCTATGGGGCTTGAATATTTGCGTGTTTCCATTTTCACGGGGGGGGGGGGGGGGAAGGATCCAGAACAGATCCCCATGAAAACAGAGGGGTGACTGTATTACTAACAGGTCTAGCATCCTCCTACTTTGCCTTGGTTTCTCTGCTCATCTCTTCCCGAAGTTGGGAACTCTGGCTGGAAAGATTTACTTTGTGTAAAGCCATACCTGGAATGAAAACATCTGTACTGAAAACCAAATAATCTTCATTTTGGGTATTACTACTAACCAGAGTCAATGAGAGTTCATTGTGAGTTGGGATGGGGAAATAGTGGCCTTTTTCTGAGATATCTTGAGAAATCTTTGGGTAAATTAAGTTGCAAGTAATTAGGGCAAATCAATGCATTTGAGAGAATGTGGTGCTGGAGAAGAGTGCTGAGGATCCCATGGACAGCCAAAAGGACAAACAAATGGGTCTTAGAACAGATCAAGCCAGAGATATCTCTAGAAGCCAAGATGATAAGACTTAGGACTGTCATACTTTGGACACATCATGAGAAGGCATGAATCGTTGGAAAAGACAATAATGTTAGGAAAGGTGCAGGAAAGTAGAAAGAGAGGAAGGCCACATGCTAGATGGAAGGGCTTTATTTAAAAGACCATGAATATGAGTTTGCAGGATCTAGGCCAGGGGTAGGCAACCTATGGCCTGGGGCCAGATGCGGCTCCCTGAGGCCTTTGGACCGGCCTAGGGCCGCCGCCCGCCATAATGATATTGATTATTGTTGTTATTACTTGTTCTTGGGGTTTTCTTGGCAAAATCTCCACAGGGGTTTTGCCATGGCTTTTCTGGGGCTGAGAGAATGTGCATGCATATTTTTTAATTTTTTTCTATTTTTTATTTTTTTAAATTTTAAAATTTTTTAAGTTTATTTATTTATTTGCTTTGGCCCCCCAATTGTCTGAGGGACAGCAACCCGTCCCCCGGCTCAAAAAGGTTGCCTACCCCTGATCTAGGCAGAGCTGTAGAGAAAAGGGGGGCCTGGAGATGTCTCACCCATAGGGTCGCCATGGGTCAAGACCGACGCAAAGGCAGTTAACAAACAAACAAACAAACAAAAATTGTGGCAACTAGCGCTTAGGGCAAAGGTGGAAATCAGGTGTTATCTCACCATTCAATTGACTGAATAGGTCTATTCTAGTTGGGACAAACCAACAGGATGCCAGCATCATGAATTAGATATTTTAGGTAAAATGTGGTTTATAGCTGCTGGAAATGAATAATAAATAAAAGAGAAGTTCTATTCTTCTATTTCTGTAGAATACTGTTTTGCTTCTTTGTACATTGTGATTGTGGTCATGTTTTACAGCTCAGGCAACAGTTTTGCTGAACTTTTGTTTTGCTGGAAAACGTAGTGTGCTAGTAATGAATTTTTCAAGCAGAAAAGGTCAGTAGTACTTCAGTCTCGGCTGTAAAACAGGACAGTAACACAATGTACAAAGCATTAGCTAGTATTCTATAAAAATTGGTTACACAGAGGGCTGTTTTTTCTCCTTTTTAATATCAGCCTATAATTGTACACTGTTTACACTGAAACACTGGCAATGAGAGGAGCCTCTCTGCAAGTCACTGAATTTTCCATATATTCACAGTGTAGCAGTTGCTGTGCTTTTATGACGTAGCTTGTGAAAAGCTAGATGAAATGTGTGCTCAGCCAGGTCAGAGGGAAGCACAAGCCTTTTGTGGGGGGACCCTACTGTTTACAGATCTTGCCACCATTTATAACACACTCTCCTACTGTCCCAATTTGGCAGGAATAGTCTTGATCAATCAATCCTCTGTCCTCCCACTTTCTTAGTTGCTTTTAAAATGCCCCAGTTTCTTTCTCTTCCTCCCACTTTGCCCCTTTGTAGTTTACTTCTATTGGTACAAATGGAGTTCAAAGTGCAAAAGTAGTTTGCAACCAGTTGATTCAGCAGGGGAGAAAAAGGGGAATGGAATCTTTGGATCTGTGGGACTTTATCAGGAAAATGGTGAGTGTCATCACTTAACTGCAAAGTACAAGAACATGCAAAATCCACAAACCAGTGATACTTTTTGGGGGGCAATCAAAATGCAAAAAAACAAACAAACCATTTTGCAAGCTTTCAAAGCTCCCTTAGCTTCTTCATCAAGCAAAGAAATGTTATACTTTGCTACACGGCTATGATATATCATTTAACAGCATTAAGGTTTCCAGCCAGATTTTATCCTGATCTAAATCCCAGTCTTTCCCATGTTTTAAAAACAACAGCACTGTAGCTCTCCTGTATCAGCCATTGCCTACCCCAGCCTGGTCACTTTTGGACTACACCTCCCTTAAGGTGCCTCCCATGTAGGCTAACGTGGACAAGGGTAAGGGATCCTGGGAACTGAAGCCCAAACCAGGTGCTAGGAGGAGGCCATCCCTTGTAGGGTTGCCAGTTTAGGATCTTCTCCAAGCCCTGCAGTCAAGTATTTGCAGTCAAGCGTCAGTATAGAAGGATGGCTCCTGGTGAAGTCATTAAGTATTATGCATTAAGCACCAACCACTGTTGCTCACAGCCTCTCATTCAAACACACATACAGAGAGGGGGAGAACATATTCCTCTGTTTGAAAATTAAGACAAAAATCTTAACTAACAGGGATGTTCTCAGATCAAGGGAAAATGAGGGGATAATTCCTTCTCACTTAGGGAGAAGGAACATTTAGTCTGCATGCTACAAGCCAGAAAGCAGATGCAGATCAGAGGGTGAGTCCTGGTGCCCTGGTGACTGGAAGGGAAGAAGGAAGCTAACTCAGTAAATATATAGACTCATGGAGAGTCTTTGCAAGTTGTAATAACATAGAACCATAGAGTGCATCTACAGTGTAGAAATAATGCAGTTTGACATCATTTTAAATGCTGTAGTTCTATCCTATGGGATCCTGGGATTTGTAGGGGTCTTTAGCCTTCTCTGACCATGACTGCTGGTGCCTTTCTTCCCTGCAAAGAAGACCCTCTTCCATGACCCCTCACAGTGTCCTGATAGTGCAACATTCTGCACTGTAGAAATAATGCAGTCCTGATACCACTTTAAGTGCTGTAGCTCCATACGATGGAATCCTGTGATTTGCAGGTTTTAGTTCCTGCATGGCAGGGGGTTGGATGGCCCTTGTGGTCTCTTCCAACTCTCTGATTCTATGTTCTTTAGCCATTTCTGCCAAAGAGTGATGGTGACTCACAAAACTTCAAATCCCAGAATTTTGTAGGATGGCACCACGGGAGATAAAATTAATACTGCCTTATTTCTATAGTGTAGAACAGGGGTCCCCAAATTTTTTGATCTGGGGGCCGGTTCGCTGGCCCCCAGATCTCTGGGGGACCGGAGGTGTGTGCATGCAGGCACGTGCGCACAGGTGCACTACTCCAGGTGCCATTTTGTCTTCCAAAATGGCGCCCGGAGTAGTGCGCATGCACGCGTGATGCCGGGCGCATGCACATGACTCCAGATGCCATTTTGGAAGACAAAATGGCGGCCCATGTTGTGCATGCATGCGCACTACTCCAGCGCCATTTTGTCTTCCAAAATGGCACCTGGAGTCGTGCGCATGTGACCGCCATCGCACGCGCATGCACGCGCCGCCGGGCACCATTTCGTCTTCCAAAATGGTGCCTGGAGTCGTGTGCATGCATGCATGATGCTAGGCATATGTGCACGACTCTGGACGCCATTTTGGAAGACAAAATGGTGCCCAGCGGCACGCGCGAGTAGCAGTGGTGGCAGGGCAAGCCGCGAGCCAGTAAGAAGGCCTCGAGGGGCTGGATCCGGCCCGCGGGCCGTATTTTGGGGACCCCTGGTGTAGATGCACCCAGAGTTGGAAGAGACCCCAAGGACCATTCAGTCCAACCTCCTGCCCCTGACAGATGGTCATCCAGCCTCTGTTTAAAAACCTCCAAAAAGGAGACTCCACCACTCTCCAAGCCAGCATCTTCCTCTGTTGAACAGCTCTTACCATCAGGAGGTTCTTCCTAATGTTTAGGTGGAATCTCTTTTCCTCTGGTTTAAATTCATTGCTCCATATCCTAGTCTCTGGAGCAACAGAAAACAACCTTCCTCCATCTTCAATATGACACCCCTTTTAATATTTAAACATAACTAAACCTATTCAACTCCCCTATGGTAAATCCTTGTTATTGTTGCATGCTGCTACTCTACTAGCTGAGTTGGAGATTTGCACACAGCCTTTTCCTCTTTCTTGGAGCTAAACCTTCCCCCCCACCACCACAAAAAAACCCTCAAAACAAAACAACCTGAAGAATTTGCACCCTCATCTCTTACCAGGTGATGAATTATGATAACTGGAGACCAGGCCCTGAGTTATGGCAACCCTAATCCTAGCCAATGGGTACTTTAGCACATATGCTTTGCATGCACCACCTCTTGTTTTGCCCTCCAGGGAAGCTAACATGCACTTATGGGATCAATTGTCCTTCTAGCAAGCATCCATGGCAGATCTGCAGGAAAGAGGCTGACCTCAATTCCTACGATCAAGGCTATATTTCATCACTGAATCATAACTGCTAGGCAAGCTGCTACCAACTAGCTGGACTCAGAAACCTTGCTTTTGCTCTCAAGTCTCACAGGCTCACCTGCAGTTACTCACATCTCTGGGGAAGGACTGGAAACTCAAGTGCTTCTGCCAAATTTTCCAGCTTCGTCTCAGAAAGAATTGACAGCAGGGAGACATCCCAGACTTTGCTGCTTCCATACGGAGGTGGTGTACAGGATGGCAAAGAAGGGGATCAAGGCGTTTAGTCAATTTTTGGACAGGGCTTCTATCTCTGCCTCTTTGATCCTTTAGGTGCATGGATGAGGGAGAAACTGTGCCTCCAAATGAAATGCAGTCCCGATGACCAGGTTGCAATGCTTCAGTGCTGAGCATGCTGTTTTAGTAGCTGCATCCACATAAACAGAAAACAGTAAACTGTATTGCCCATCCCCTGGATCCTCCTAAACAAGGGGTATAATCACATGCTCTGGATCCAGAATCCATGCCCTTTTACTTGTGTCAAAACATAAACAGCCCATACACAGTGATGAAGACATACTGCTTCAGTGTATTTAATGTGCTTATATGATCTGTATTTAGAAAGAGGGGAGGGGTGTGTGTCTGATGAATGGAGACTTCTCTTTTCATTACAGGGGAACAAAGAAGCCGTTTTTATGTGTTTGATTGGCAGAGATGATTATATCGTCTTCCATTTCGTTCAGGCTTCCCTGTTTCCTCTAAGCATGATTGCAACATTTTATAGTAATGCGTACGCAGGGGGATGTATTTGGAGGATTTTTTCCTCAAGGAAGATATTGTTATGAGGCATCTCTGTTGTAATACAATGTGTTTTGAGTGATGTGGGCTGCAACTGCACTGCAATGTCAGTGCAATTTGACACTAAAGGTAAAGGTAAAGGTATTCCCCATTGATAAAGTTGTCAAGTCGTGTCCGACCATAGGGGATGGCGCTCATCTCCATTACTAAACCAAACAGCCAGTATTGTCAGAGACTACTCTGTGATCATGTGGCCAGCATGAGTGCACAGAATGCTGTTTACCTTCCCACTGAAGTGGTGCCTGTTTATCGACTTACATTTGCATGCTTTCGAACTGCTAGGTTGGCAAAAGCTGGGAGTAGAGATAGGAGGTCACCCCCTCATGCAGAACCGGGGCCTTGAACTGCCAACCTGCCAATCTTGCAATCAACAAAGTTTGACATTACTGCTTGGAAAAATTCCCAGTTTCACCAACTCTTAGGAATCCCTAGCCAACATGTTGGCTAAGGATTTGGGGACTTGTAGTTAAAAAACAAAAACCCTCTCCATACATACACACAAAAGGATGCTCGGTGTAGAAGACAATAATGATCTCATGCAGCCTTCCCGCCACTGGTTGCTCTTCAGCTACATTGGACTACAACTCTGGTCATTGATGGATGTTGACTTGACATGATGGGAGATGTAATTTAAGACATTTGGAGTATACCAAGTTAGGCCAGCCCTACCATGATCAGAGGTCTAGGCACAGTTTTAGGCATAATGTGTGT